>JARHVA010000369.1:427500-1062500 GCA_037957365.1 Torreya grandis
ATCATAAAGAGAATGAGGATGAATGAAGGTGATTAAAACTACCCTTATAGGTTTGTAACTCCCTCCATGGAGTGGAAATAACGTATCTCAACCCACAACTCCAAATAGGTATATGAGGTCTACTTTTATGTCAAGCATTCAACAAGCTCTAACTTGCATGCATAAAGAGATGGGTGAGTTTAGGTAGTTAAGGTAGGAGTTTCCAAAGGATATAATGGCATTCAAGTAGCACATCCATCATCTAAAATCCTTATTAAGGACAAAAATAATAAATAATGATGTCTCCTTTCCCCTTACTATGCTAAATTTCATTGAATATCTTCATGGGAGAGGCCTAATGCATTGGATATATCTTAATGCTCCTATATTCCATGTCTCTTTGATTATATAATATGTATAAATGGAGTAACAATGACATTCATGATTTCTTATAGTTCTCTCTTACTCTTGCTCATCTCCATTTCTTATATATATGAGTAAAAATGACTTTTTCATGATCCCTCCTCTTGGGTATGATAAAACTCTAATCTTTTTGAGACTTGTAATGTTGGATTTATACCTTGAATATAATAAAATTGATATTTCCTCTCTTACAATATCATTTTTTCTTGATTATTGTGTAAAATTTGATTGTTGATATTCATTTTATTGAAGTTTCCTTACTTTATGTTATCATCCTATCACTTTTACACCCTTCTTTGCATGTTGTGTGTTGTGTAGATTACTAGCTTCATACAAATTACTTATGCAAAGGTTGAGAAAGTTAAATATTTTTTTATGATTTGTTTGAGTTGATATCAATTTTGAGGATTTTTTGTGTTGTTCTAAATAGATGGAGGAGATCTCTAGACTTGGTGCATCACATCTTTATTATTTTCAATTTAATTTATTCCCTTTTCTACCACTAAAAAACATAGTCTTAGTTGTAAGTATGCATGTTTAGCACAATTTTAAGCCTTAAATTAATCTTTAATTAGGTGAATCTAGTTTAGGTAGGAAGTCATCCTTCTCTAGAGGTTCATCCCAAGGAGCCAATGTACTACACTTTGGGGATGATCTCATTGTTGTTATTGGATCAATTGATTAAATAAATGGATACAAAATCCAAATGAAAAAATGTACTTAGAGATAATATATAACAAACATGGTGTCATATAATAGTTTTAACAGGGTACTTATTCAAAGTTTCCATTAGAATAGTTTTCACTTTTGGAAGTTTATTTATTTCTCTTTTTTTTTTTTTTTTTTTTTTTTGCATTTTTGAATTTTTTAACTACAACAACATTAGATCCTTCAGTCATGGAAGTTATTGAGATGCATGATCTTCATAGGTTCATAAATATCTTCTCCATATTATATGGCCAATTTTTAGGCACATTATCCATATATTTTAAGACAAAGTAATGACATAACTAGTTCGGTTAAAATTTTCCTTTATTTTAAAAATATTCATTAGTGTTCTTATATTTTATTTCAATACAAGGTGTCCAATCTTAAAATATCTACCTTGATTTTATTTTTTTATTCATGGCATAATATATTCTAATATTCTTGAAAATGATTAAGTGCACTGAGTCATTTCTCATCCAAAATTTTTATCTCATTTAGCCATGAAACTCAATATTCCTCATCATTAATTAATTATTATTAGTATATACACAAGGAAGTTATCTTGATATTGATTGGTTGGATGACTTTAGATACATACACAAGTGAATAATAGGTTTCCTCATGGGTGTGTGAATACTTGTATGATAGGCCCACAAGGTAGGATAAAGTTGTAGATGTTAGTCATGACCAATGCCATTGATAACCCATTTAATGATTTTGAAAATATTTTTTGGATGCCTCTACTTTGACATTAAATTGAGGGTAATATATAATGGACCATTTATGCTTAATGTGGAATTAGGTACAAAGGGATTTTACATCTTTATTTTTAAAGGATTTAACATTGTTAGAATTGATGGTGGAGGGAATAGCATAATAATAAATTATATTATTGAGGATGAATTTTGAAATTTATTTTCCTATTATGTATGTGAGAGGGATTTACTCCACCCATATGATAAATTAGTAAATTGTGATAATAATATATTTATGTTTATCATATGAATTAGGGTTTATTTATTCAATGAGATCAAGTCCCTATGTAGAGAAGGCCATTAAGGTATGATTGGATGTAGATCTTGAGATGGAAAATGAATAAAATACATATTTTTTGGATAAGATATTCAATTTTTAACATACCAACAAGTATATGTTTCCATTATGGGCTAATAGTATCCTATTCTCAATAACTTATTAGCAAGGGATATACCATTGGCATGTGTAATATATATTCCATCATGGAATTTCTTGATGGATAGTTAAACTCTTATGAAATTTAAACATAAACAAAGTTACATCATAACCTATATGGTATGAGGTGTCATAAAGGAGTGTAAAACATGAAGACTATTGGATCAATGATTTTTTGTTATTATGTGAGAGATTGGGGGAATAATGTTATTAGGGAGATTGGTGTAGATGTCATGGTACCATGGGGAACTAGGACCATCAATTTCATAAACCATATCATATTTAAGGAATTCATCATATGATATCATTAGTTATTAAACCAAAATTTGGCTTTGTCTGATTTCTTTGTACATTTATATAAGAGAACCAATGGTGGCCATGGCATCTTTTGCTTTGTTATAATAATGAAGAAATTACTCAAACTAGATATAATTGAAGTACTATTTTATAATATGAACCATTCTCTTATATGGGATAAGATTTTCATCTTTATCTTCGTATTAATCATTAATTTAATTTATTATGAGTTGTGAATCACCATACACTTATATATGATATATATTCCATGAGATTGACTTTTTAAGAACTAAAATAAGAGCTTCATATTTGATAATATTATTGGTCTAAGGAAACCAAATTTTGAATGCCTTTAGAATAAGATCACCTTATGGTGTAAGTAAAAATATACTTATCCATGAGTCACAGGTAGTGAAGGAACCATGAAAGTATAATTTCCATTCTGATGAATCATTAAGGGATAAAATGGACTCATCTAGGAATCCAATGGTCAATGGTTTCTTGTCTATAAAAGGTACTTCTACTAACTGATACAAAATATCTTGTCCTTTTATATGTTTTTGGTTCACATATTCAATGTCAACTTCTTTAAGTAGCATTATCAATTTAGCCATCCTTTTTTTAGTGCTGATTTAGGTAGGATATACTTGAGTTGATCTACTTTGGCAATGATTTTTGTTTTATTTTTAAGCATGTAGTGTCATAGATTTTATTAATAAAATATAATGGTTAAAGCATGATTTCTTGATTATGTTGGAAATATTGTTATTGATGTCAAAGGTCTATCATTATTGGTGATAAAGGCCCCAGTGCATTTAATGTTGTTTGTAACAAATATATCTTAGCTAATATGAGTTAATATATATTTAATATTAATGAATATATTTTTGATTTCATATGAGACAAAAGAAGGGCCTGTGGAGAAGTCGAAGATCCATGGGGTAAAGACAAAAGAAGGATGGGATGCATTTTCCCATGAAGAGTCATCTTGGGGAATACCAAGAGTAACCAAGTGAAGACAAAAAAGTAAGGGCACAATTTCTCATGAAGGGACACTTTGAGGAATATGAAAAGTCACCAAAGATAAGGACAAAAGTGGGAAGGATGTTTTTGGTCATGAAGGGTCAACACATGACTTTTAAAAGGCTTGGATATGAAGGGTCATCCAAGATTAGCACTATTTTCCATGAGGATTGAAGGGTCACAAAGGGGGAAGGCAAAAGGTCATTTGAAAAGCTATAAATATATACCTGAGAAGCCATTTGATATATGGTTGAGTGAGGTTGATTTGATATTTTAATATCTAGCTTAGAAGAGAACTTGTGAGAGATGAATATGATTTGTATTTGTTATATCTAGCTTAGAAGAGCAAAGGTGAGAGAGAGGAAAGAGATGTTGTATTGAACTATCATTTGTTGAGATAACAACATTGAGAGATAGGTGTGTGGTATACACAAAGGGGTTGGTGCTCTTGTGGGTTGGTGCTCATGAATTGTTGTTGGGTTAGTGCTCATCAAAGGGGTTAGTGCTCCTATGGGTTGGTGCTCATGAATTGTTGTTGGGTTGGTGCTCGGCAAAGGGGTTGGTGCTCCTGTGGGTTGGTGCTCATGAATAGTAGTTGGGTTGGTGCTCAACAAAGGGGTTTAAAACTCCTATGGGTTGGTGCTCATGAATTGTAGCTAAGGTTGGTACTCGGTAAAGGGGTATGGTGCTCCTATGGGTTTTTTCTCATGAATATACTTGAGATTATTCTCCATGGTTTTTCCCACATTGGGTTTCCACGTTATATCTTGTGTCTCTCTCTATCTTCTGTGATGTTTATTTTTTGAGTTTTATTGCATATCTTGAATGTTTGATTAAATGTAATTTGATAAAGGGAAAGTTTTAAAAGATATATAATATACTAATTCACCCCCCCTCTCAGTATTTTTTGTGCTTAACAATTGGTATCAGAGCAAGGTCCTTTTTGAAAAGTTTTACAGCTTGAAGGTAGATCGAGAAAGCACAATGGCTGGGTCACAAGAAGGATTTTCTACAAATAAGGAACCTTTGTTTGATGGGATGAATTATGCTTTTTGGAGCATGAGAATGATGTTTTATTTGATGGCCCTTGGATTCGACATATGGAAATCAATGGTGGAGGAATATGAAGAGCCATAGACATCTATAATTACTCCAACAAAAAAGAAGGCAAGTGAATGTAATGATAAAGCTTTAAATGCTATTTTATGTGGTTTATGTGAATCTGAATTTATTGCAGTTATGTAATGTAAATCTGCTCATGAAACTTGGGTAAAACTTGAGAATATTTACAAAGGTGATGGAAAGGTTTAACAAGCTAAGTTGCAGACTTTTAGAAGGTAGTTTGAAATTTTGAAGATGGAAGAAGAAGAATATATAGCAAGTTTTCTTTTTCAATTTGATCAAGTCATAAATCAGATTCAAGGTCTTAGAGAAACATTGGATGAGTCAACGGTGGTGTAAAAGGTTTTGAGATCTCTACCAATGAGATATGATGCAAAGGTTTTGGCAATTGAGGAGATGAAGAATTTAGCCAAGCTAAAAATGGATGAGCTTCATGGTATTCTCACGGCATATGAGATGTGGATAGAAGAAGATAAACCCTCAAAGAGAGAAGTGGATTTCAAGACATCAAAGAAGGAGAAAGCTAAGATTCAAGAATCAAGTGATAGTTCCAGTGATGATGAAGATGACAATGTAGCACTTTTCATTCGCAAGCTGAAAAGAGGAATAGGTAAATATCAAGGAAAATTACCTTTTAAATGTTTTTATTGTGGAAAGATTGGACATTTTTCAGCTAGATGCCCAAATAAGGTTAATGATGATGAAGAAGAAAAGCCTACATACAAGAATAATTTCAAAGGCAAATCTAAGAAGGGATTCGAGAAGAATAGATTATATTCTAAAGATCCTAGCTCAGGCAAAGATAGTGGAGTCAGTGATTCAAAAGAAGAAGAGATTATATTCATGGTTATACATGAAGATGATCAAGAAGAAGAAGAGGAGGAAGCTGAATTAGATATGGAAGGAGAACTCAATTGTGCCCTAGAAGAGTTAGAAGTTGTTCAAAAAAAGAATCAAAGATTAAAGTGCCAGATCAAGAAAAATGAACAAGAGTCAAAAGGAAATGATTGGATATCTACAAGCACATTTTAAAGAAGCTAAGAAGAATGAATAAGATCTCACAGCATAGTTGGAAATAACAAGAAAAAATTGTGAAAGGTATGTTATTGAAATTGCCTCTTTAAAAGAAGATATTAAGAAAGCAGTCAGTGATAAAGTAGTCAGTGATTCAAAATTTTAAGATAGCACTAACATGCTGAATAAGATATTGGAAAGTTAAAAAGCATATTTAGATAAGATAGGGATCAAATTTGAAAAGAAAAAGAGCTATGTTGAAGCTCTTACAAAAGAGGAAACAAAAATGGGAGAAATAAAGAATACAGAGGACATTCCAAATAGAGAAGGCTGGAAGGAACAAAGCTACAAAAGGAAATTAGGTCAGAGATATATAGATAGGTCTTATTTTCATGGTTATTGTTTTTATTGTAATGGATATGGTCACAAGAAATTAGAATGTAGAAAAAGAGCTAACAATTTTAGAAATAAGGAGAAGGAAAGTCAAGTAGAGTCAAGCAGAAGCCATAACTCTTTTGCTCCTCTATCAAGCTTTGATGAAGAGACCATAGCATGCTACAAGTGCAAAAACTTCAAACACATAGCTCAGTATTGCAGAAGTGTGTTTGAGTCAGTCAAGAAGGATCAGAGTTTCAAAGCTCCATTCATCAAGAAGAATAATTAGAGTGTCAAAGATCCATTCATCAAGAAGAAGGTTCAGACATGTTCATGGGAGAAGAAACAACATGAATATTCTATGATGGTTCAGATAGCTATACATGTAAGAGGTAAAGATCAGCCATGGTTAATTGATAGCGGATGTTCGAGGCATATGACAGGAGATAAAAGTAAATTCATATCTCTAAAGAAGATCAATGGTGGTACAATGAGATTCGGAGATAAAACCACTGCCAGGATAGTAGGAAAAGGTACTTTGAGTTTGGATTATGGTAGAACTAAGACTAAGAATGTTTTTTATGTAAAAGGTCTTAAGCATAATTTATTAAGTGTTAGTCAAATATGTGATCAAGGATACACATTAAGGTTTCATGCTAAAGGTTGTGAGATTAGAAGAAAAGATTCAAATGAGTTGATTGCAGATGCTCAAAGGACAAGGAACAATGTATATGTTTTATCAGATATCTTCTCAAAGGCATGATCAAAGGATACATTCAAATATTGGTGAGAGGAGTTGGGAGTAATTTCTATTACTTCCTACCATTGATGTTCAACATCAAGTGAGGGGGAGCTAAGTTTTAGCTCCAGGTAGGCCCCTTGCCATTGATGTCAAAGGGGGAGAATAAGAGGTACAGGTATAGGTAGAGAAAATAGGTACAAGGAATAGGTACAGGTTACTATAGTAAGGGGGAGTTACTGTGTGTTTTTAGATGATGGTATATGCCAGTGATAGGATGTGGTAGTTTTAGGATTGAGGTTTCCATCAATGATAAAAGGGGGAGATTGTTGGAAATATTGTCATTGATGTCAAAGGTCTATCATTATTGGTGATAAAGGCCCCATTGCATTTAATGTTGTTTGTAATAAATATATCTTGGCTAATATGAGTTAATATTTATTTAATATTAACAAATATATTTTTGGTTGCATATGAGACAAAAGAAGGGCCCATGGAGAAGTCCAAGAGCCATGAGGTAAAGAGAAAAGAAGGATGGGATGCATTTTCCCATGAAGAGTCATCTTGGGGAATACCAAGAGTCACCAAGTGAAGACAAAAGAGTAAGGGCATAATTTATCATGAAGGGACACTTTGAGGAATATGAAAAGTCACCAAAGATAAGGACAAAAGTGGGAAGGACATTTTTGGTCATGAAGGGTGACCACATGACTTTTCAAAGCCTTGGATATGAAGGGTCATCCATGATTGGAGCCATTTTCCATGAGGATTAAAGGGTCGCAAAGGGGGAAGGCCAAAGGTCATTTGGAAAGCTATAAATAAAGGCTAGAGAAGCCATTTGATATATGGTTGAGTGAGGTTGATTTGATATTGTAATATCTAGCTTAGAAGAGCAATTGTGAGAAATGAATATGATTTGTATTTGTTATATCTAGCTTAGAAGAGCAAAGGTGAGAGAGAGGAAAGAGATGTATTAAACTATCATTTGTTGAGATAGCAACATTGAGAGATAGGTGTGTGGTATACACAAAGGGGTTGGTGCTCCTATGGGTTGGTGCTCTTGTGGGTTGGTGCTCATGAAAAATAGCTAGGTTGGTGCTTGACAAAGGGGTTTGAAGCTCTTATGGGTTGGTGCTCATGAATTGTAGCTGAGATTGGTACTCAGCAAAGGGGTATGGTGCTCCTATGGGTTTGTTCTCATGAATATACTTGAGATTGTTCTCTATGGTTTTTCCCACATTAGGTTTCCACGTTATATCTGGTGTCTCTCTCTATCTTGTGTGATGTTTATTGTTTGAGTTTTATTGCATATCTTGAATGTTTGATTAAGTGGAATTTGATAAAGGGAAAGTTTTATAAGATATATAATATACTGATTCACCCCCCCTCTCAGTATATTTTGTGCTTAATATATTATGGTATATTTAAGCTCATGGGACACAAAATTATGATTAAGTAGTACACTACTCTTTTGGTTCATTATTCATTATGTTATGATTGAAGAGATCCCAATCCATACAAAGTCACTGATATGTATAGTAGTAATGGTTTACCTTAAGTAAGTGTCATTAATATTGTTGGATTGGAAAGATATTTTTTGAGGTGTTAAAATATATCAACATACTTAATTCCAATTTAAGACAATATTAATTTTGAGAAGATATGTGACTGAATTTTTTCTTCAAGTTGGGATATAAACCTTCTGATGGTTGTGATTTTTACGTACAAGCTATGAATATATTTTATATTTATTGGAGGATGCATTTTGTTATGGATTTTACTTTATCTAGATCAACCCAAAACATATTATAGTCACAATCAAGCCCAACAGTTTTCTTGACATGACCCTAAAAACAGACATATTAAGATTCAAATAGACTTTATACTTATCATTTCAAATATTTTATACAAAACTTTAGGATGGTTGGCCTTGGTTTTTTATTTGTCTATCATAACATCCACATAGTATTCAACAATGTCTTGGAACATGTCATGGAAGATGAAAATTATTTGTCATTGATAGGTTACATCTACATTTTTAAGTTGAATGACATGACTTGGTAGTAAAAAGTGCCACTTGGTGTGATGAATGTTATTTTATGTTTGTACCTATGTGTAATTTAAATTTGGTTATAACCTAAGAAATAGTCTATAAGAGACAACATATCATATCTTATTTTTTAATCCACTACGATATCAATGTTAAAGAGAAGGAATTAATCCATTAGGTATGCTTTATTGATGTCCTATAAATAAGTGCACACTCTAATCCCTGTAGGTATTTTACTTACTAGAGTAATATTTGATATCCCATAGGCTTGATGAATCCAAACACAATTTGTTTTTGTAATTATCTTTAGACAAGTAATGGCACTTTGGGATGCATTTTTATAAGTTATTGCTTGATAGGTTTGGTATCCACATGAACAAATAAGTGATGTACTATAATATATGGATATAATATTGGAATGTTTGCATAGGACCAAATGAAAACATCTACAAATTTTTTTAAGAGAATGATAAGTATTTCTTGTTCTTCAATACTAAGGGTAACTAAAAGCTTAACAATTTTGGGTTTTTCCTCTATACCAATGCTCACGTTAATAGAATTATAGATCTTTATAGAAATGATTCCTTGTCTATTAGAAAATTAAATAGGTTTTCATTAATATACTTATCCTTTGTCTTGATTTTTATTTTTTTGGTCTGGTAATGCCTCAAAAATGTTTTCACAAGGGGACTTGATGTTTTTATTTTTTTATTTCATTTTTATGTCTAAGGAAATCTTCATATTACACAAATTTGATGCTCCAAATGGAATATCATATCTGATTCTGATGAATTTTGTGATGACCTCATAATTTTAGAAGAGGTCAAGTGTGTTACAGTCAACATACCCCACTCTTGATTTTTCTGAATAGGGGTCCATTTCAACTTGAAATGAACTAGTCATGATGAGAAAGTCATTTGTTGATATTCATCATTACTCAAAAATATATGATATCCCAAAGTCCTTATCTCTAGTGTTCTTGTTAAGAGTATGTTCATTATAATATTAGAAAAATTATCATTCTCTTAGTTATCCAATTTTTCATTAATTTTTTTATTCAGGCTAACCTATTAATGGCTTTCAAAAGTTTCCTAAGTATGCAGGTTCTCAGGAGTTACACCAAGTACATTTACCTTTGATATTTTTTTATAACTTCCTTCCAATGTTTCCCTTTAACATTTTATTCTTTATCACTTCTACAAGTATTTTTAATTTGGTGTATTTCACACTTCGATCTTCTAAAAATCAATACCATGTTGCAATAACATGTTAACCTATGGTCATATAGACACTTAGAAACATTGAAAATAATTCTAGGTGAGTGGATTAATAGGATAATGACATGTGTCATTATCTCAATCACCTAATGAATGACAAGGTTAATATTTGAATAGATGGAAGTTCCAAGAAAGGAGGGTAGTGATAGTCATCCACATGTCACAATCTCAGAAGCCCACGACCATTGAAATAATCTATAAATTTATAAGTCTTCTAGATGAACAAAGTGTTAAGATAATGACAAGTGTCATAATCCCACTCACCTATATCCTATAAAAATATAAAATATGGTATGATACTCTCGATAAATCAATATCATGGGGTTTTTCCAAGTGTCAATCATGCAAGCCCAAAACATTAAAATGGAAAGGATCAAGATAGAAAGATACCAATATGTAGTGAGATTGTAATTTTTTTCCACATGTCCATAAAAGGACATGGTGGAAAACTAATAGAGAGGTAATACTTCTAGGATAAGTGAGATGATGAAAAATGTCTAGTGTAATATACATAGCACCTAGGGAAAAATAAGAAGAAGCCACCTAGCTGTGGGGTTTAAAAAAAGGAAACACTTCACTAGACAAATTCAAAATATTAAAAAGTGGAGTAAAAAGACCATTGATGCCATTAACCTACATGAATTGGCTAATTGAATTCATTCAATTTGGTGGAGATATCAAATCCATGAGGTAATATATGCAATCAACCAAGTCAATTTCAACTACATTACCATTGAGTTAATAGTTGTAGATGCAAATTTGAGCTCTATCCTAATTGAAGAAAATCACCACAATTTTGTATAACTAGATCTTAAGTGTAAAACCATGGATTATGATTCATGCCATCCACATGCCACATCTCCATATTCTATTATAGGGTTTGAATAGTACACTAATATGAAGTATGATGAGGTTAATCTCAATCATGAATTCAAACACTACTCAGATATATGGGAGGAGGTTGAGATAGTAGAGACTTGTGGCCCTGAGGAGAAATTCTCTACATTTATGTGAATATATAGACATGATATGGTGTAAATTAAATCAATGAGCCTACATGACATGGAAGTAAAACTAGAGGTAATTCCCTACATTTGTCTAGTCTATTGATTTATTTATAAATGCCAATATGGAAAAATTATGCATTTTTATCAATGCAACACACTTGCGGCCTATGTTAGTGGGCATGAATTTGAGGAATTATACCAACTCCCTATCCCTAAAGTAACCTATAACCAATACATAGTTAATTAGTGGATGTTTAAAAATAATTTAACTAATAAGTTGTGGGAATGGGCAAGTTACCCAGACACCTTTAAATTCAGGGGGCTCATCTTTGTTATTCTAATTATTATTCTTAGGTCAAGGATCATAATTTCCATGGCCTTGTTAAACATAATTAATGGTTTTAAAAGAATAATCTATGTCAATGAGGTTTGTATTCCCTTACTAGGCACCATCCTCACATCCACCAATATCATTTCCATAGGAGAAATCAATAGTGATAATTTGATCCACTAGGTTAGTAGCTTAAAAATGTCCTAATGTAAATTCATATATGATGTATTATATATGGATTCTATAATTGGGACAATGCACTAATCTTTCAAGGAATCCTAGGAACAATCCTCTGAGTATCCCAAGAATTTAATTTGTGATGAATTCAATATTCTTCACATCCATAAATTTATGAAGAACATGACTAGGATGATAGAGAATTTATATCTAATGTATACCAATCCATTTATGGTAGATATGCCTAAATTATCTGACCATATCACAATAACTATGTAAAATATTAGTATCTATTAGATTTATCTAGATTACATAGTTATAAAAAGAGAGGGAACCAAGGACCTTTCTATGTATCTTCCTCAGTTGGTATCAAATAAGGAGGTAGAATAGGAAGTTTTAGATCAATTGGTATATTTTGTGGATGTTACACTAAGAAATATTAGGTATGGATTAGTCCACCTAACTCCCATTAACATTGTCCAAATTTAATATACCAAATGCAAACACTTTCATATAGTGGGTAGGATTAGGACATCCTATGATTTTAAGTGGGCATGCTATAGTTAGTTGGATCCAAGTAATAGAGTTAGGAACCACCTAAGTAGAGTCAAAGTAGGGTGAATATTAACTATGGCCATGTGTCATATCCACATGATGAGGAATTCATGGATGCTTTAAATGACATAGAGGTTTAAACAAGTATAAATAAAGTAAATATGTCCATGTTAGTGGCCAAACATATTTAGTAAAATCCAAAAACCACCAAAGAGGGTGATCTAATAATTGATAAAGAGCATTAGACTTCAAATTCCCCTCTAGGACCCCTATCATAGGTTGAGATTCAATGATACGAGAATGGTAGTCTATATCGGTAGGTGTCTATAATGGAAAAAGAAAAGATTAGCAAGGATCTTCCTTTACATCCAACTCTAGTGATCATTATTTCACTAACCATAGTGTTATCCACTCTTCCTTTCTCTACTTCTACTACATTAAGTACTACAAGTGTAACTTATTTTGATGGACCATTATCCATGTTAGCATTTCCTCTACTCAATACAACATAGTAGGTAAGTATTCCATCTTTCCTTGCCCTATTTTTATATTTGCCCCATCACTATACCTAGTCCAAACTCATGCACCACCTCCTCCATCAATTTATCCATCCCATATACTAATGTCCACTCCCCCAAGTTCTCCCCAGTGACCATTTATACCCTCACCTCATCACCTCTAATTACCCTTTTGAATTCATGTTCTATTACTCTACCAATTTCAAAATCAAATTATTGTCCCACTAGACTCATTCTTATTTATAAGAGGAAGAAAAAGATCCCTTGATTTTATCTTCAAGTTACACCAACAAAAGAAACCTAGGATGAAAAATCATCATAGAAAATGAATAACGAGAAAGGTTCCAAATAATCATAACCCCTACATGTATTAGATAGTAATGAAGAGTGGTTTAATAAAGAGGAATGGAAATATAAGATAGAAACATCATTGTTTGAGACTATTAGTGAGACCACCAAAAGTGATCTTGTAGATGAATGGTTGACAAAATAATAAACTCAATTAGGAGACATTAAGGATTTAAAGACTAGTTCAATCTTGATTGAATTAATGAAGAGTGAAATTAGAGATAATAGAGATGAAGTAGAGTCTAAACCTATGACTTAAACACAAGGTCACTCAATGAGAATATCTATAGCACTAACACCACTTATCACAATAGTTCTGTATACATCAACACCCCCCAGTTATTACTGCACAAGGGGTAATTACTCATGCTCTTCAATATCTATCTATTATTGGAACTACTAATATTCTTGCTAGTTCTATAGAAGTTATTTCTCATATCATGGACTCCAAGACTACCCAAAAAATTAGAGTGCCAATTTTTCAAATCTTAATCATAACCCCTATAACCAATACTATGGCACCCCGCCATCCCACCTTATGTAGGCTCTACTAGAGTTGCCTATACATATATAGAAGATTATTTTCAAAATTTACTTAGCACCCATTCCACTTATTAATTACTTGATTCTCCAAGCTCTCAACGCTTTGGGCACAATAAATAGGCACACTAAGTTTTTAGTCTCTTCTACAATTTTTTTCCCTAGTTAATCCTCCCCAATCATCCACCTAATAAAATCTTCCAAATAGCCAGGAAACCCAAACATAATCTACCACTATTACATTATTAAAAGGGTAAAAAAAAAGGAAGCTAATAATTGACATAGTGGCCCCCAAGAAAGTAACTAAATGGAGGAGACCTATTCCCCCTTTCCCTAAACTAGGAACATTCTATACTAAGCCCATGGTTACCCATAGGTACTCTCCATATTCCACTCCTATATCATAGGCATATCTCTCACCATAAATGGTCACATTAATGTCCTAAAATAGATCCAAAAAATAAAATTAGAAGAATGTAGACAAGACCTACTCATTATAGAGCAACTAATAGTCATGTTTCATTTTAACAAAAAAAACTAAGACTATGATGAATATTAAAATGAAAACCATAATGGATGAGGGACAATATATGGAACTTAAACAAAGAGAGTATGTGTTGTCTTTGACTAAGAAAATAAGAACTCTCCCCTCTAACTTGGGTGGTCATAAAGAAGATCCCTATACCTTTGTAGACTTAGTATGGGAAGTAATAAAGGAAATTTTTAGAGGATATGATCAGTCTATTGAGGTCCTATAAGAAATATGTACCATACATCCTCTAAGAGATCTCATAGGTAATGTGTAGGGAGTAGCCTAAAAGTTGTATGTTACCCTCTAATTGATAATAGATGCAAAGAGGGAGTCATAACCTAATTAGGGATATGTATTCTACCTTATAGAATATATGAATAATATGGAGGCAAAACTCTATTTTCTAAACTAAGAAAATATGAACAAGGCATATAGTCACTTGAACCTAATAATTGATTTGGATATAACATGTGCCCAAAACTATATAGCAATTAGAAGAGATGTCTTGATAGAATGGCATCAAGAGATGCAAATTATACAAAAAATAATTAGCCATGGAGGGTAGGCCATTACATTTTTTAGAGAAATTAGAATTACTAGGGTAATTAACCAAAATGGGGAATTGGTTCTTACATTCATATTTGAAGACCTCTAGACAACAATAGACAATTTTAAAGTAGATGCCAAGGGAATATTATTTAAGACCCATGATGACTTGTAATAGTTGATAAATTTAGTTAGAAGTAGGGTTATTAATGTAGAGACTCTCTATGTAGATATTAGGGTTGTATTGAAGGAACATAAAATATTAATGGATAGACTCCCCTAGTTCTTCAAAATACTCATATTGGACTTTAGGATAATTGAGATAGTTTTTTAGGTGATCCATGCCCTCTACTCACAAATTTAGGTAGGAAAGTGGGATTCACCAGCTACATCAGTTATAATAGCTTCTAAAATGTTATGAATAACCACATATTCAACTCTAGTTATAATTTTAATGACTGCCAAAACACAAATGTCAACAATGAAAACTACCTCCTCATAGGCAATTTATTTTGTAACTACACTAGTATGTTGTAACATGTTTTTCATTGTAATGATTTGTATCTTGTGGATAGTTGTAATTCCATAATGATGTGTGTTATACATGACTCTTTATGAGTTATCTGAAGGGTGGTAAAAAAACTTAGAACATGGATTGAGAGATGAGGAATCCCCATCCCAAGCCTATATATACATGTATCTTCCACATTCCAAAGGGAGGAGAAATTTTGATACTAGATATAGATAGAGACCTTTTGGTTGTTCTAAAAACTATGTGTTGAATGGCTCACTCTCTCTCTCTCTCTCTCTCTCTCTCTCTCTCTCTCTCTCTCTCTCTCTCTCTCTCTCTCTCTCTCTCTCTCTCTCTCTCTCTCTCTCTCTCTCTCTCTCTTTCATGTCTATGTTATAGTGTTTATGCATTTTGATCTAAATAGTAACTTAGTTTTTCTTGATATATTAAACAATGGTTTGAAGTATCTTATACTTAGTAAGGTTTTATCAATTGAAATGTGTAGCAAAAATTTTAGGTTGATATATCTTGTTTTATTGTAACAAGCTAGATAAGTTACTCTTTAATATTCGTGTAGAAATTCCATTTGGTGAAACTTCCTAGACTAAGCTATAACTAGTCAAAGCTCATATTTGGTAATATCTATAAAATTTTATTAATAAATACTATACTAGTCTTGACAATAAGTAACCTTTAGTTAATAATTTGGAGTTAACTAAATTATATCCCTTAGACTTCTTCACTATGTTTGTTAGTTTTATGTGCTAAAGTAGTAGTCTAAAAGCATTAGTTCCTTGGAGTTTGTCCTTGTTCTAGAGATTGTTAAGAAAAAAGCATTTTACTTGTTTACATACCTTCTTTTTTACCTTACC
Organism: Torreya grandis; assembly: GCA_037957365.1. Classification (NCBI taxonomy): domain Eukaryota; kingdom Viridiplantae; phylum Streptophyta; class Pinopsida; order Cupressales; family Taxaceae; genus Torreya; species Torreya grandis. The sequence goes on from JARHVA010000369.1 coordinate 443,636, forward strand.
CTCCCCTCATTTTTGTGTTTTATTTGAACTCTATCCACCTTAGGATAAATCCATCTTCATCACCACTCAATTCAAACTAATTTCATTCAAGATCCATATCCACATCTAGACCATCTAGGTTGATAGTTGCTTCACTCAGTGACATTCCACCACTAGTCATTACTAGACCCAATAACTACAAATCATGCACCAAAGTGAAGTCAATATTCATAGAGATCCCAAAATGTTATAGTTTACCTTGAATATGTTTTTATAATGTGTATAAAACTTACAAAAATAAAGTGATATAGGATACTATTGGTCTTTATATATGAGATTAGGATACTTTAGTTGAAGGTTGAGAATAATTTTTTCATGAAAGAGGTTTGTGGATACGAGGTCCTTCTATAGGTTATGAATCAAACTTGTACCAATTTAAGAAGAGGAATCCTAAAAAATCATGGAAAAATTACTAATGTAATCACAAGGATCACCAATAGGTAGTTTGTAACTAATACCACAATATTCTTTATTTTATTGGGAAATTATAAGTTTTACAATGACCTATTCATGGAGACCAAGGCCTTTGGTATTGTAGTTCATGAAGTTATACATGATAAAATTTTCCATGGGATACTCATTATTTTGAAACCAAGTAGTTAAAATATCATTTTATAACCCATAATCATTTTAACTTTAAAATGTTCTCCTCTAAAATAACTCCTCAATTTATGAAAGAGGTTTGACTAAATTAATCATATAATTGTGTTTCTTCTTGTTTGGATTAGGAATATTATGAATTTTTGGAGAAAGGTATAGTTTTCCTAAATGGAAAGTGTGGATTAGAAATCCATGATTATTATTTTTGGAGTAATTTGTCTCTAGCTTCAGGTTCTTTTGGTAGTTAGTACTTCCTCAACACCTTTTGGTGGCTCCCCTTTCAGCTCCTTCCTTCTTTAGGACCCCCTTTTCAAATTTTGCCTAAGTACCATCCTCCATCCACTTATTTCATCTAGCATCCTAATGCTCATCTAGCTCAAGGAGACCTTTTAATTCCCCTAAAGTAGTGTCATCTTGACACATGGCTACCCTACACTCTTCAAATCTTTTTCATTTTTGGGTTAGACCTCTAGGTAGCATCATTAGTTGATAGAATGATAGATGGGTCCTACTAATTAGTTCATGAAAAGATCAACATGGATTTACCTTGTGGTACCATTAGAAAGGGAATGCCTAACTTCCTCTAGAGGATTGTCTACTTGACACATGGTGGCCCCATGCTCAATCTTGGCAAAGAAGTCCCTAGTCCCTATGGAAAAGCACCAACTCAATGTGTGGCATCCCTGAACTTACCTAATATCAATATTAATTTTATAGAATTTAAATTAGTGTCAGTGGATAAGATTTTGGGTCCCTCATTTTGAGTGAAGCTTTTAAAACACTTTAATCCTAGCTTAAAGTATAATCTATTGGTTTTTGAAGGAGACCAAGGCCATTAAATGCAGTATGGGTGGAACAACTCTATAAGTATACATGTGGCACCACCTCACTTCTCCTAAGTGTAGTGGCCATAATATAATGATGAATTTGCATCATATACGAGATTTAGAGGCTGATTACACTAATGAGGTCAAGACCCTTTTTTAAATTGTAATGGTATCATCATGGTTACAAGTGCTAGAATCTTCAAGTGTCATTTTCCTTTGGCAACTACCTCACCTATTTATTCTAGGATTTTTTCTTTTAAAAGGGGATAGTTATCATTTTTTTTTATCTCTCTATTTTTATGAGCAACCATTATAATAGACTAGGAATAATAGTAGTTAGCATTTTTTCATTTTTCAACCTTAGAAGGTGTACCTCATGGATGTGATTGGATGATTTTTATGTGCCCCTTATGACCCTATATATTATGTTCTCCATACACAATGAAGATGATGTGATTTAATGTGTTATTTAGAGTGTAAAATTATCTCTATCTACTATTTCTCTTCTTATAATTCTATATTTTTGGTTTTTGTTTGCATAATAGATTGTAGTTTATGATTTATATTCCCTTATGGTCTATGATGCTTGAGAATATAATCTATTTTATGTAATTATAGGTTAATTTTTCAAACTTCTTGGTGCATTGACTTATATTATATTTGCTTCCATGTTATCTATTTTCCTTTCCTCTATCCCTTGTCACCCCCAAAATTGAATGAAGAGGTGACTTATAAAATCTTGGAGGTTGTTTTATAGACCACATTCAATCCTACATATTTAAATCTTCCCATAGATGGCTATTTAATCGAAAGTGAAAGTTTTAGGTATCGATAGTTAATCTTTTATGGCATGCTTGGTGAAATAATCTACTAGTTAAACCAAATAGAAACATGAGTTTATGAGCCATAGGCCCATAATGAGGTCATAGACTATGAATAATTATCATCTACTAACACTACCTTTGGGAACCCCAATTCAACAAAGAGTCTTAGGGTCCAATGCTTCAAAAAAACAATAAAAAATGATTCATCTATGCCCACCAAAGAACTTTGTATCCTAGGATAGCAATAACCCACTTATCCCTTTGATGCCCTTAACTGTATGGGACCCCATCCTTGCAAATGCTTTGAAGGTGCTCCCAAAATTTTTAGGAGAAGATTTCAAGATAATAGCCAAACACTTCCAAGATCTAGTGAATGTGTGTACTATTCACTATGTCAATATGTAGAACATAGCCTTAAGGCTATTGTTAGCTTCTTTTAATTGGTAGGCTCTTGATTGGTATAAACCTTTGCCAACCAACTTAATTAAAACATGGGATGACCTAGGTGACAAATTCTTTGAGCAATTCAATGAGAAGGTGAATCAATCATCCCTCATATAGAAGATAATAAAAAACAAAAATGACCCATAATAATACATGGTTATTTTTAACACCAGGTTCAAAAAAACCTAGCAAAGGATCCCATTGATGGCTTGACAACTTATAGGCATGGTCATTTTTTTTACCTCAAGGCCTTCAATTCATAAATTGTGATCATGATCCAATTACTTGGAGGCCATATGTTACTAGACACATATGACATCAAGGTAAGGGCCAAGAATAGCCTAATAAATGTGTGGAGGCTTCCCCCTTGACCATCAATATCAATGTTCCTTGAGATGTCCATACCTCTACAAGAAGAGGTCCCAATCAATTTAGGAGTCCTAACTCCTTTTATGTATGTGTACCTAGCCACTAAGGAGAGCATGAATGTTACATCTTAACTAATGATGGAGATGAATGATATGAAAATTATTCGAATGAGATAATCAATCTCAAAAGGTAATGAGCTATGCTTCTAAAGCCTTCTTTCAATAACTACTAAGAAAGGATACTACATTACCAACATAATCAATACTATGAGAGGTAAAGGCCAAACTACCAAGAATTGAATCACCAAGTTCCAAATAATCAGGTGCTAAGTCATTAGATGCAAATCACAAATCAAATGGTTATGGTTCTAGACACATTACACATGGTATATCCAAATACAAGTAGAGAGTTACTGGATGGCTATAATAACTTGGCTGATGATTCTAACTCATGGTGATTTCCTTGTAATGATGCCCCTGGGCCCCAAAATTCTCTAAGGGTCAACACATAGTTTAAGGTTGCCAAATAATAATGAAAAGTTAATTCATCAAACTCAGCCTATGCATACTAATCCTAGGCGATCAAATATGTAATTTTGATGGTGTAAATTCAAGGGATGTCCCTAGAACAATAAGAAGAAAAATCCCTAGAACACATGTTCTTATCCTAGGTAGAGAGAAAAGACACAGTCTAAGTAAATGAGGTCCCTATATATAAAACCCTGTAAGTTTAATCATATTACTACACTCACTTAAAGAAGAGATTAGAATAAGCCCTGAAGTTACTACAAGGCCCAAAGTGAATAATGAGAAAGGCCCAATATCTTAGCCTCTAACCCTGATCTATCCAACCTAGGGAAAACTAATGTGAAACAAGGCAAAAGACCTCAATGTCCCACCTCTAAGGTTATCATATAATATTGTAGAGCAACTGAATAAGTTTCTAGCCAAAATTTATCTTTTGGACATCCTATCCATCCCAAAAAAAAAAAAAAATTAAAAGAAGAATTGGAGGAATGAGAAATGTTAGCATAAGGTAAGCTAAATATAGAGCTTGTGAAGATAAAGGGGAAAGAATATAGCACAAATACACAACCCCAGATACCCACTATATTAATTAATACCAAGAAAGGTGTAAGTAAACAAAAACCTACCTAGTTATATGTGATGTTGATTATGGGGAAGAAATTATTGAATAATTCTATGATATATTTGGGCATGAACACAAAAATCATGCCCAAATAGATAGCCAATGTAAAAAAATTGAAGTATGAACCCTTGAATAAAGGGGTGATGCAACTAGATGGGAAAAAGGGTTCAAACCCTAGGGATCATCTGATCTCTCCCCCTCACATTTTACACTTGTCCTAGTATAACTTTACCACAAGACATTGTGGTGACAAACATTCTACCTTCATTCAAGCTATGTCTATCAAGATATTTTACTACCAAAATTGGCAGATACCTATCATTGGAATGGTGTCATTTGATTTTAAAGACCAAGTATGGTGTAAAGTTTTAGGTGATATCCAAACCACTTCTCACAGAATACATAGTAGATGAAGTGATGGAAAACTTAAAATAAATTCACATCTCTTTCTCAAAGATGGAGACACACTACATAGAGATGCTCAAAGAAGAAAGGGTAGTGGAAAATAGAAGCCTTAAAGAGGAGGTCCTCATCAATGAGTTTATTAAGAATGATTCATTTGAAAACTTTGATGACATGGGTCTTGCAACCTACATGATCCATGATGAGGACCAGGCTATTGTTAAAGTTTTAAAAGATGAAGGAGATTAGAATGGAAGCCTTAGGGATGATTCTGAACTCTGGACTCTACATTTTGATGGTGTAAAGTGCAAGACTAGTTCCAAAGCTAAAATACAAATAACATCTCCTTATGAAAAAGAAATCCTCTAAGCCTTCTAGTTTTAGTTTGTCTATACAAATAATGATACTAAATACAAGTCTCTAGTCTATGGCCTCAACCTCACTAAATAAATGAGCATCAAATGGGTGAAGGTATTTGGTGATTCTGAATTAGTAGTGAGGTAGGTAAGAGGGGTAGCAACTATTAAAAACATATTTATGAGATCTTAAAACAACCACATATGGGATCTAATGACACTTTTGAAGCCTTATACATTTAGATCATTCTATGAACCATGAATGCAGAGGTTGAGGGGATGTAAATAATAGGCTCCTAATTTGACCTAGTAACAGACTTATTCACCAATGAATAAGTGGTATGAGTAATCATTAGTCCAACTATCCCAGACAATGACAAAAACTAGAATGTATTATAAAGTGACACTTAAATTATGATTTTCCTTTAAAAATCATGTGAGGACATAAAACAACTATAGCCAAAAATTGAGGAGGCCTATAGAGACAAAATCATACAATTGAAAACCAACAAGCTTCTAAAGGGTCTCATCACCCTGGAAAATATCTTCAAATCTAATGATTAGAAGAATGACAAATGACCAAAATATTTTTGTGGCTCTTAGTCAAGAACTTGATGTCTTTAAGGTGGAGAAAATTTTTTACCCACTTACCCATGTGGAGTTCTAGACAATGGTGGTTGTCAAAGGCTTGGGGAACATCTCCTTTAAGGAGATAATAGATCTAGACAAAGCCTCTGAGGATATTAATAAGAAGACCCATCCAAAGGAGGAAGAGTGTGCACACTTATAGGTGACCCTTCAAAAATTATATGTATTTACACCTTCCTCCTATTTTTTTATTTTTACTTCAACTAGTCTGAGTACTAGAGTTTTTGGGTTCTCTTACTCATAGGTGGATGTTCTTGTAAGTCACTAGGAATTATAGATTGGAAATACATGATTGTTATTTTTTGAGTAGTTCATCTTTAGCTTTGGGCTTATTCAAAAATTAGCATTTCATGAGTACATTTTGATGGCTCCCCTTTTGGCCCCTTCCTTTTTTGAGACCCCCTTTTTGAATTTTGCCTAAGTACCACCCTCTATTTGCTTCTCCCACATGGTAGCCTGAAACTCATCTAGTTTGAGGATACTTTTGAATTCCTCCAAAGGAGTTCTAACTCAACATATGGTGGCCCCATGCTCATCAAAGCCTTTTCATTTTTTGGTTAAACTTCCAAGTAGCACCATTGGTTGATAGAATGATAAATGGGCCCCACTAAGCAATTCATGAAAGGATCGATGCTAGTTCACCACATGGTTCCCTCACACTCACTTTAGCAATGAAATTCCCAATTTCCTTTGGAGGAGTGTATAGTTGACACATGGTAGGCCCATGGTTAATCTTTCCAAAAAAGTCCCTAGTCCATCTAGAAAAGGGCCAACTTGATGTGTGTCATCCTTGCACTTACCTAGGAGTAATGTTAGTTTACCAAAATTTAAAGTAGTGTCATTAGATAAGAGTGTGGGTCCCTCCTTTCACGCAAAGATTTTGAAACACTTTAAGTCTATCTTAAATGATAATCTATTCATTTTTAAGGGGGATGAAGGCCATTAAATATAATATGGGTAAGATCGATTTAGAAGTATATACACACATGACCTCACTTCTCCTAAGTGTAGTGACCGTAACATAATGATGTAGTTGTACCATATCTAGGATCTGGAGGTTAATTACACTCATAAGTTCAAGACCCTTTTTTCAGTTGAAACAATGTCATCATGGTGTGAGTGCTAAAATATTTAGGTGTCATTTTTCTTAGGAAGTCACCTCATCTATTTATTTTGGGCTTGTTCCTTTTGAAAGGGCTTGGTTATAATTTTGTTTGATCTCTCTATTTTTATGAGAAGCTAGTATAATAGACTAGGAATAGTAGTAGTTATCATTTTTCTATTTTGTAACCTTAGTAGGTGAACCTCATAAATGTGATTAGATGCTTTGTATTCTATTATCCATCCAAAATGAAGAGGATGTGATGTTCTATGTTATTTGGAGTGGAAAACTATCTCTGCCTATTATTTCTCTTTTTTGCTTATATAGTTTTGGTCTTTATTTGCATAATAAATTGTAGTTCATGTTATATGCTCCCTTATGGTTTATAATGATTGAGGATCTAATATATTTTATGAAATTATAGTTTAATGTTTCAAATCTATTTGTGTATCACCTTATATTATATTTACTTCCATGTTATCTATTTTCCTTACTTCTATCCCTTTTCACCCCCAAAATTGAATGAAGAACTAGACTTTAAAATCCTAGAGGGTTTTTTATACACCGCATTCAGCCCCACATTTGTAAATCTTCCCATAAATGGTTTTTTAACTTAAAGTGAAAGTTTTATGTGTCAATAAAAGGTATCATAAATTTCATATTATCCCATACTTTTTTCAATAATATTAAACTTAGTTTTATAAGATGTGGATTTGGATGTAGATTGGAAAGGTGGGATTTTAGATGTGGATGGTAAGTCATCTAGATGGATATATCTTGAAAAATTTGGTTATGTTGATGTTGGGTATTTGTCTACCTTATATGCATCTTCTATGATGGGATAGGATTTTTTTTGTATTTCCCTTCCAAAAATTATTAGTATTTGAAGTGTTAGGGGCACTAAAATTTTTTACCTCCATAATAAAATGAGGTAATTTGATGCATCAATGCAGTGTGTATGGAATGACATTCATGGTGTGAATCCATGGGTGACCTAAGATAATTTTATAAGGAAGGTAAAAATAAATGACATGTAGTAATTGTTGTAGTTTGATTTGGGGTTTTCATTCATAAAACATGGGTTTAGGCACACATTAAATTAGTCAAGTAATTTTTGGACTCATTACAGCTAGGCACAAACATGATACATTTTTGTAGCACTCAACATTTATCACTTGATTGTGATGACATTAATTCACATAAGGAATAAGCCTTATGCACTCACTCAAACTGCAAAAGAGAAAGAATAGGGACCTACATTGGGCTAGCTATGCCATAACACAAATCATTACTTATAGGAGCTGGTCATCTCAACAATGTCTTTGGTAGATTCAATAGCATAATAATTTTATGGACTAAGTCTGATGATTTACAGGCAAAATCCTATATTTGATGTTTCTCTTATCTCAAGGGTGTAAGTCTTTATTTCAAAGGCATCCATGTTATTATTAATACTAATTCTAGTCTTAGTAGTACATTTCAATTTCTTTAGAACTTTGTTACATTAATTTGTGTCCCTATGCTCACTAGTTTGAGCTTGTTTTTATAGGCTTTAGGAGTACCTTTTGTCACGGTGGAGCTAGAGATTTTATAAGTCATTCTACCAAATATATTACCTTATGACCATGATATGATCACCACATGCTACCAATCCTTGAATATGACTAAGAAATTATTGTATTAGTTAGCCACCTTCTAACTAGTGTAAGGTGTGCATCGATTCCTCTAGTTGGTGTAAAAGATATCAAAATAAAAATCATCCCAAATGATTACCTCATGTTGAGGTGTCTATCAAGTAGGCACAAATCCATACTTAGATAAAATAGGGTCCTAACATAACCCCATACAAAATTTCTAGTCCATATTTAGACTAGAATACCAAAGCTTTATGTGCATATAACTCAGATGTACTTTCCCTTATCTTGGTGCTAAATTCCTCGAAGCCCTTTATAACAAGATTGATTTACTCCATGGCACTATTTATCTTTGTGGAAGTAGTGATAAATGATAGCGCATAAATTTTATTTAACTCCTTAAAGGCTTCTAGACTTTCCTTATCCTTTTCAACTCCTTTAGCTAGGATTACTCCTTGGTCACAAGCCTTAGTTTATAAGGCATGAAAAAATTATTACAAGTTCTACTCCTGGTATTTTATCTATGTGATCAACATGTTGACCCTGCCCATTATTTATACATACCCACCCTACTCATAAAGTATACTTACACCATCAACTCTTCCTTCTTCCCTTTAACTACTTGAGGTGTGCATTAATGACTAATGTTTGGTTGTATAAGTTTATGAGGATGGAATTGGATGCATCTGCACCTTATTACAACTTTGCGAAAAGGTCTTCTACCTCTTCAAGCTTAGAATCTATCTCTTTTTGTAATTCAACATAATGATCTTCTTCTTCTTTATTCCCTAAATCTAGTTTCATTATTAGGAGCATCTACTTTATTAACATATTTATCAACCTTAGATATGTTATATGTATTGACATTGATTAGAAGGTATGGTTTAGTGGCTTTTATGTGCTTGACTAGTTGTTACAATTTGAAATTTATTGCCTATGCTTCTATTTAGGCATCCTAAGTGATTTTATTCCATTTTACTACCCTAACATCATTGATGATGTTATCTTCCATGACTTTAGTGGCCATCTAAATGAGTATATTTAATGACCTAACTAGTTTCATGGTGTAGCGATTGATGAGAAGGGAGTTATGCCCTTCTTCAAGTTTATCCACACCCAATATGGACTTTTATAGTACATCAAAGTGAGGATCATCTATGTATCTATAAAATTTAAAGGAAAGCTATTGGTGTGTGTTGGTTATGGTATTTTCATGGGTCATATATTCAAACATGTAAAAATCTTCATCTATCCACCCCTTCTACATCTTATCTCTAAGGCTCAACCTAATGCCTTCTTCTATGATGAGAAGTTCTATTTTCTCTTCTTCCTCTTCATCAGTCCTATCACTTTCTTAGGCACTTTTCTCAGAGTTTTCTTATTATTATTCCTAGAGGGGTTCCTCTCCAAACGTATATGATTATTCTTATCTCTTGACACTAACTTCACACTCTTATTTTGCTAGGTCTCTTCACCACTACCTATCTATTGTGTTCTTAAGGTTTTAGCATCACCTTCATTTTATTTAGCCACCCCTTCATTACTTGGGTGCACCTAATTTGTAACTTGACCTAGTTCATAGGTGGTGGAACTAGGTACATTATATGCTACCTCCTCAATAGGTTCCACACTTGTAGTAACCTCTTTCTTCTTTTCTTTCCTTTCGTTTCCTTTTTTCTCTTTGTCCTCTCTTTTGCACCCTTATTTTCCTCGACCACCTTTTCGTTGGCTTTGAATCCATCAATATGATCTTGAGTCATGTTTTCTACCTTCATGACATCTCTTTTATTCTGTAGGACCAATAGCTTCATAATTTTTACTTCACTCATTCTTAACTTCCTCTACACCTTTCTCTTTTCCACTTCAATTTACGGAGGTTGTATGGAGGGCCCTTTATATGAGGCACTTATTAACTTCTTCACTTATTCAATCATGATGGTAGTGTTGGCTTAGAGGGCCTTATAGATTTTCTTTATGCTAGGTTCTTCTCCTACTTCTTCTTGGATAATATAGACCTTTCTCCCTTCATCCTATGCCTCTTCCTCCATTTCCTGTTTATGGGATTCTTCCTCATCTATTTCTATTAAGGTTATTATTGTCATCACAATGGGCCCCTTAGAATTATTTTTATTCTCCTTCTTGCTGGGAGAATTAGTCCCTAGAGTGAAGGTCACATGTTTTTTATTTCAAGCTAAAGGGGTGGATTCTTTATTTGAATAAATCCTTAACTTTATGCACTCTTGAATTTCTTCAAGAGTTTCTCCCCACTTTTTTTTGGGAGACTTATTTGGGTTGACACAAATCTGAAGGGGGTGATCATTATCCTTATTAGGGTTGACACCCTTATTTTGAGGATTCATCTCATAGTAAATATTAAATATATGCCCCATGATGACTTCTCTTTACATGGGATGGAGGTCTATGTGATTTGAGCCATCCTCCCCATCTTTTGTATGTTTTATTCCTATGTGTATATACTAGCACCACATCCTACTCCTTTCTAAATACATATTTTTCATTAGGATGTCTAGATACTACACCTTAAGAATTATCCTTAGTGCATCCCTATATTACTTTATGAAAAATATGTAAAGGATTTTTAGCCAGATTAAATAGTTACCATCTGTGAGCACCAAGCACACTAAATAGAAGTGGTTCATGATGGTGAGGTTCATCATTATACATTTTTTTTAGGGAAGCTCTATAAGGATGTACTATTTCATTCTAAATACCTCAACATTTTGGGTATACTACCCCATCACTCAGGTCTTATATTTCTAGAAGGAAGGTGGGTAGGTGAAGTCTTGGTACTTTAATATTAGGGAGTATTTATGCATTGGGAACACCTAAGATTATTTTCATCACCATCGAGCATGCCAATCTCTTACATGACTATTAAGATCAATATTAACCCACACATAAAGGCCTATCATGTCTTGTGGCATTCAAGGACATTTATTACCATCTCCTTAGCCATGAATTTAGCAATGTTGAACTTGACTCCTTATGTAATATGGTGAGTGATGCACATAAGTAGTCCTTGATAATGTCTATCCAGCTCCCATCAAGATAAATCTTATTATTCATAAGGCATGTAATAGAATTCATGTTAGGGTCCCTTACATACTTTATTGGGAATGTGAATCATCCCTTATAGTAACTAAGAATTTTTATGACCCTCTCTACTTTTGCATCATCCACCATCATTTGATGGATGTCTATACCTAATTCTATGAGCCTATTGATTCTATTGATTATGCATGTTGATAACTGCATACACCTCCCTAAAAATTATAAGTGGTCTCCATGTATACATGAGAGGAGGAATTTAATGAGTTCCTTTATCTTACAAAAACATGGTAGTTCATAGAGCTAAGTTGCATTAGTGGTCACAAAAGTGTCTTGGATAGAGACATCAAACAATGTTGTACCTATCTTCATCTTCACCCTCATGTCAAGCATCCAATCTTGCACTAGATCTTATGAATTACTCAAGGTATGGTGGTTGTATTATTTTATACTACATGTATGCATGAAGGACACCCAAGTTTCTCCAATCTATAACTTTAGGGAAAACTACATCTCTCTATAGGACATTTTGGAAAGTGCCTTAAGTTTAACCTTAATGATGCTAACCCCTTCCATTAAAAGTGTTTTCTTATTTATAACAACAATATCCTCTATCATATATGCCTATTTGGCATCCTTATATGCCTACAATAAACCAAAACTCATGTGTTTCTTCCCCATTATGAATTGCCTAGTGTTGAAGCATGGTTTGTTGATTGTGTTGAAGCCTCTAATATTTCTTGGAACTTCTCATAGTTGTGGGGTCTATGACTATGACTTTGGATCTCGATCTTTATTTACTTAATGGAATCCTCAACATCTCTTAGTTTTCCACTATCTTATTTTCTCACAATTCATGCCCCACACTCATCTATTCTAATATTAAAGGGAATGCAATTTCACTCTCTATTCAAACATTATTTTTTTTACATTTGTGGGTGTCAGGTCTCTCTATGGTAGCTTTTTATTGCTCTCATATTTGGTTTAGCTCTACATGTCTATTTTAAGTTCAATTAATGTTTTTAACCTAAACCAATCAACCTATAACTTTTTTATACCTTGATTTTAGCTACCATCTTAATTAGAGGTGAGTAATGGCATGTTAATGCATATATTTCATTGAATCTACTAAAACTTGACAAATATATGAAAATTATCTATCACCTATGCATTCAATGTAGATATTTGTTCAATGTAGATATTTGTGCCTCTGCCATCACCTCATTAAATTATCTAGATGATATTTTTAGTGAAGTGATAGGTATTTTAAAATAGTCACTTCCCACCTACCATTAGGTAGATGCTAGCTTGTCTAGATGATTTTCATCCTACACTTCATTCACCTTGGTTTGACCTTCACCTTCCTTATGGTAAATTGGGTGTAGTTCTTCACATGTACATTATTTATCCTCCTTGGTTATATATATTCTCTTTTTTGTGTTTCCTTCCATGTATGTTTCCATTTCTTCATCAATTTATTACACTTTCATTTCTTACCTTGGCCTATTCTACCCCATAAAAATTATTGCACTAGTCATCCATTGCTTCAATTTCCTTTATTGATCTCTTATGAATGATCATCCATTGTGCCTTCTTTCTATATCTTATGCACTAGTGACCTATTCATCTCCCTTTTTCACTTGGTACTCAGTTTTGCAAGTCTAACAACTCCATGTGCCCAAAAACTTAGGTGTCTAGATTTAGGTTCTTTGAAAGCATTTGTGTTCAACTAACCCAACTAGAGTTATGCATGGAAGCACCAAAATAGTTCTCTTGTGGGCTTGAAAGTGCCTTGCTTATTCAATAATCACCAACATAACACAAAACATAAGGAAATGTTTAGATTGTGACAAAATTTATTCTAGTTAGAATAATACAACCAAATTATGATTGTAAAGTTGGTGTTTTGATGGTAGAAAGACCATCCTATTTCTTATAAGGCTTTAGTCAGTTATCATTGAAATTCCTATGGAGCATTTTCGTTGACAATGTGCACAACTTACATGATGCTATCTATAATATCATATGGATGGAATAAGGTCCCATCCACATTATTTAAAGCTTACCTAGGTGCTTGAGGTACTTGGACTCATAGAGTAAGACCAATGCTCCTTCAATAAGTACCTTGTACTTTATATGCCTATCATGCCATAGCTTCTGGCATAATTTCTCTATTTTTTGGCTCTACCTTGCTTGGGAATGTATCTCATCTAGTCATTCCAAGTACTTTAGCATTACATTCAAATATTATTGGTCATCTATATGACCAATACGTGAAATGTGTAATGATGGAACCATAAACTCCATTGGTAGGATGGACTCTATGCCAAACACTAGTTGGAATTGTGTAGTCTTGTTTAAGTGCTTGTATGTCATGTGGTATGCCTATAATACTATCAAAACTTGATCATCCTAATATTTTCAACAAACATCACACCTATTTATGGGTAATATTCCAAATAACTAATTAAATGCCTCAATTTTTCCATTCACTTTTGGATGATAAGGCATTATCTTGTGGTGAACCACCATGTATTCAGTTAGTAAGATCTGTATGGTTTCATTGATGAAGTGCGTGCTCTATTGCTAGTCAAACTGAGTGGGAACCCATAGAGACTTATGATGTTATCCCATATTAACCTCATGGTAGTGGTAGATTTGAAGTCTTTGGTTGGCATTACCTTAGCCTACTTTGTGAAATAATTGACGCCTACTAGAATATTTCTTACATATATATGCTTTGTTGTCGAAGTGATCAACCTAATAAAATTAATGGGCCATTTTTAAAATGAAACCTAAGAAAGAATGGGAATGATTGACTTCTCATATTGGTGGTTGAGATTCCCTATGCACTGGGATATATCACATGCCTTGGTGTAGTCTTTTTCATCTTGGAATAGACTTGGCCACAATAAGCCTAATTATAACACCTTATGTACCATTGCATCTCCAACACAATGGACACATGATATCCATTCTTACACCTATTATAATATAGATTCCCTTTCATACTATAATAAACATTAGTTTAGGACTTCATCATGACCTAATTTATATAATTCCCCACTAATGATCTAAAAGGGGGTGGCATGAACTATGTGTTGATTCTTCCCTTTAGTTATCATAGTCTAGGGTGCAGACCTAGATGTTAGAAAAAAGTATATCACCACCAAGCATTTAAGGATGTTTTAGACCCTATAAAGTTGTGCATCTAGCATTTCATCTTTTATGGGCACTACCGTATCACTAGAGTTGAATGCGGGATAAATGGTTTAGGCCTAAATTCTATTTTCCATGCTTTACTACAATCAAGAATTGGAATTATTGAAACAAAAATATCCATCTATAGATGCACCTATGGATAATAATATTATTCACAAGGTAATTAAGTACCTCATGGTTAGTGAAAAATATGAATGGGGTCACCAATAAGTATTTCCTAAATTTTTATAGGGTGTAGACCATGGTTAGTGCCTTACACTTAATTATCATACAATTTTGATCTAGTTGGGTTAGTTTTTGACTTGAAAAAGAGATAGGGTGATCCATTTTGCCTTATCCATGTTACACTAGAATGGTGCTAATTATAGATCTTGATGCATAAACATGGAAATGGAATGGGGTTTTCTAGTTGGGACATTATAAAATAAACACGCTAGCCAATTTGAGCTGTAGAGTTTCAAAGGCATCCTCTTGTATTACACCGCAACACAATGGGTCATCCTTAATCAAGATATCCTCAATAAACATTTTAATCTTTTCATATATCTTATGAATTTCCTATAATAGTCTTAATGGCCAAGAAAGGCATGCATGTATTTCTACATTAAAGGGATTTGGAGCTGAATGCTTATTACAATCTTCATGGGATCGATGAGCATACCATATTTATAAATGATATGACTGAGCAAGGTTCCAAATGCTATTGTGAAGAAGCACTTATTTAGGTTAAAGGATATATATATATATATTATATACATACATACATACATATATATATATATATGTATGTATGTATGTATCCTTTAACATAAATAAGTGCTTCTTCACAATAGCCTTTGGAACCTTGCATATATATATATATATACACACACACACACACACACACACACACACACACACACACACACACACACACACACACACACACACACATACATACCAACACCTTTCAAACATAACATGTAAGTTATCATAATGGTCCCTTATGAGCCCATACACAGCCTAGTCATCTAAATACACTTGGAGGAGCTTGTGAATGAAGTCCTTGAATAGGATGATCACCACTATAAAGAACATGGTTGGTGCATTATTGAGTCCAAAAGGAATCACATTATACACAAAATAACCCCATTTAATCATAAAAGCTATTTTAGTCTTGTCTTCCTCCTCTATCTAGACTTGATGGTATCCTAAGAATCCATCAGTGAAAGTGTATATCTCATAGCCTACAATTCCATCTGTGACTTCTTCAATGAATGGAGTCAAGAAAGGGTTAGTGATTTAGGTGGTATTAAATAGTTTATAGTTTATAAAAACATTAATACACTCATGCTTTTTAATAGTAATAAGCATGGGGATTACCCATTCATATTCTTGCATAGGATAGATGACACCTATGGCCAACATCCCATCAATCTCTATTTTAACCTGGTATGAAGATTGGGGTTCAATCTATATGGGTGATTCTTGATATGTCTTACATGTTCCAAAAACTTTATACTTATTTTCCCAAGGTATGGGTTGGTACCCTTCATGTCTCAATAATTTTGAGGGAACAATTCTTATAACTCATTCAAGAGATCCACAATTTACACCATCTCTACAACAAACTAATATGGACCTAGAGTAGCCACCTTTGGTTCCCCTTTCTGAGTTGATGTCTACCTAGGTAATTTTGAGTAATGCATAGTAGGGCTCATTCCTCCCCTGATGTGAGTCCTTAGCTTACCTACTTCCCTCAGTTATTTCTATGTAAAGATGAGTATTATCTTCTTCATTAGAGGCACCATCCTCCACTTGGTGCATAATATTCCTTTGGCCTATCAAGGATGTCTATTTTTATTCCTTATAGATATCAATATCCTCATCACTCAAGTCAATACTGAGTGATTGCTCCTAAAATAAATTTAGGAGTACCAATCCTTTCTCCCCAAACATATATTTTAGGCACTCTTCTAGGATTTTAGTTTCCTTAAATACTACCATATGAAATACTTATAGTGGTTGGATCAATTATAGGTTTTGTGAAGAAAAGGATAAGGTGTGAATGAATTGATTTTTAAGTACCTCCCAACTTTCTATCTCATAGTGCATCTCATTGATAATGTACCATGATCATGCCTATATCTTAAAAGTCTTATAGAAGGTGTGTACCCATAATTTCCTTGGTGTATTTATGTTATAGTTAGTCCACATTGATTTGCACAAGTAAATGTACATTATTGGGTCTGAATCACTAGAGTATGTAGAAATGTCTAGGTGCCCATTTATTTTCTCAAACTTGGTGCAGATGACTACTTTTACATCTTTCCAAGTTGGTAATCTATGATTTTCTTTTGCTTACCAATGAATGGTAGTGCTTCTCAAAGTATACACTACTATACTCATCCTATCTACCTCTTTTTGGATGTATAACTTGAGGTCATGGAAAATTATTACACATGATTACTCCCCTCATATCTTGAGAGTGCATAAAATTTACCTTTACTTAAGAGAAACACTTTATTTCCCTTCTTTTTATCATAAGGTACCCATCTTCTTGAAGTTTAATAAATCTGGACCCATCCAATCCTCATAATCTTGGCACCTTTATGCTCACTAGGCGGTACCTCCGACCAGTCATATCATAAGCTTCTTTGACCCATTAATCATAAGAAGCTTAAGTGGTGTTTAAGTCTGACTTTCCATCTTCCCAAAAAATTACTCCTTGGACATTAGGGTTGAGAATATCAACAACTTGCACCATGATGTTATAGATTTTTTTTATCTCATCCTCAAGATCAACACTTTCTACATAGGGGGTCCTTGGTCACTTGAGAGGGGGATCACTACCCTCTCCTTGACATTTTCAAATGTCAATTGTGATTATTAAAGTGCATATTGGAATTATTCATATATCACCATGGTCATCCCAAGAGTGTTGGATAATTATATTGTTTATCCAAATTAGTTACTTTGAAGACAACATAGAACTTGGCACCCATGATATCTACAATGGAACTTTTTAGAATTCTAATTGGTTGTATCTTAGATTTTTTGGCCATGAAAATTACATGAGGAGAAGGCCTCAAGGCCAACCTACCCATCTTATCCTATGCATTATTTTTCAATATATTAACCTCAACACCTATGTTCATGAGGACCTCACATATATATCATCTATCAATGGTGGCATTCACCAGGATTTCTTAATCATACTCTACATTTTATGTATGCCTAACTTGTCATGCCCTCTCCATGCATGGAATAATGACTTTAACCATATTTTTCCCTAAATTCTCTAAAATAAAGTTCTTGAATAGGGTAAACATCCCTTCTATCTATAGGAGGGGCAAGATCTCCATTATCTCTTGTACCTCAGCCTCTTGACCATATTTATTTTTTGAGAGGTAGTAGTTTGCACTTCTAGTTTTCATGTTAGTTAGAGCTCCCATTATAGGTTTTGAATCATACTCAAAGGCTATTATAATATATATTTATGGAACATAGGTTTTGGTAATAACACAAATTTGGGTTCAAGCCATGTTTTATACTCAATGTAACTATGTTCCCCATATTCTAGGTGCAACTCTAGTATTGGTGCAACTAGTAGTTGAGTGTTGAATCTATTACAAGTATTTTCCTACACTTTATTTGGATATATGTGGGTTAGTTGAACCTTCAAAGTCCACTTTTATAATTTTTTTCTTATGCCTAATCATTTCTTCACCCTTATATATGCCAAGTTTTCCTTGGGTAAATGTTTTGTACAATTTAGGGCATTCCTTGACCTTATCTATTCCTCGACAATACCCACACATTAGATGTGTAGGGAAGTCACATTGATAATTCTTTATTGAATTGTACTTGTAATATGAGTGTGGTGGGAACCTTCTTCCACCACATCCCCTACCTTTCTCTCTAGCACCTTTTTATATCCCATAGCTTGCATTCTACTTGCAATAGCCTTTATTGCCTTCATTAGCTTGCCCTTTGACTATTGTAGTAGCCTACTATGAACCTCTTCCCATGTTCTCTTGCATCTCATCAATCACTTGATAGTAATTTATGGTATGAATGTAGGCATTTCACAACTAATAATAGATGGTTGTGTTAACTTGACTAGCACATTAAAACAAAGGGTATTTACAAACATCATGTGCCTCATGGAAAACCTCATAGATTAGAAGAAACATATGTGCATTCTTTTGAGGGTAATTATTATTATTATGGCCTTTTATTTCATTATTAGTGTACCATAACCTACCTATAACTTTTTACGATGAAATAATGGTAGTATTTTGGAGTTGGTTAGCCATGGATATAATCAGCACCTCCATGAATGGGCTGATTCCAATTTTAGTGCTTCTAAATGCCTCAGCTCTAAACGTGGCTTCAAGTGTTTCATGAGGGTATATGAATGTCTTGATAGAAAAAATCTATTTTAAATGTTACTAATAACCCTCCAATGAACCTTTTTTCATGTTGGGAGGGGTGAATATCATAAAGAAGCTTAGAAAGGAGAGTCTTGAACCTTGCATCATATAGGCACATGCTCTCTGAAAGTCCTTGGTTAATCTCCTTGAGCATGGTGATGCTTTTTTGTTCAAACTCTAGTATGTGGAATTACTTCAAGAATGCTTCCTTCAAGGTGTCGTAGTCAACCATATCCTAGTTAGGGTCAAATTTCCTACACTAGGTATGGGCACAATTGAGTAGAGTTGTCATGAATTAGGTTGCCTTATGCTTTAACTAGGTTATGCCCAAAACATGCCATTTTAGTTCACACTTTAACAAATTCTCAGTGGTATTCTCCATGCCATGATACTCTAGTAGGTGCATGGCCATATCTTAATAGATATGTGGTGGGGGGAAGCTAGCATCTAAGGTGTTTTTCCCCTTTGTATTTATCTTGGTGATGGCCCTACAATGTTTACAACAAGTGGGCTAGGAACTAGTCCCATCATTACTACTGATACTGTAGATGATGATGGCACTACACTACTAATTTGTGGCACTAGGCCACTTCTTTTTGGCTATTTCCTAGTTTGTGAAATTGACATTGGTTGAACTTGTATGTTTGTGCTTTCTTTCTATTTTGGGGAACTAGCATCTAATGGTCTAGATGTATCCTCACTCAATTCCTCATAAGCACAAACTTGTTCAAATAAAAAATTATACTCCAATTTTGCAAAATGGTCAAAGTTTATGTGGATAACAAGATCAATTAATAATCTTCTTTCTTCATGTGGGGGATCTAGTGACTAATCTTGCATAGTGTTGGGATTAGTTTTCACATTGAGTGAATTTAGGTATTTATGGGATGGTAAATAGTAAGTTTTATATTTACTAAGAGGTAAATAGTAATAGGTTAGTAAATAGTAAATAAATGTTATAACTATATGGTTAATATTGTAAGTTTTTATCAAGCTAGAATATTATATTATTGTGAAATATTATTTTTATTATAAAAATATATCATACTAGTGTGTGTTTAATTATAGGTTTTAGGTGAGAGAATATTGGAGAAGTTATAGGACTAATATTCATATATATTTGTATTATGTCCTGAATCTATTATTATCAGAGAGTGAAATTATTGAGAATAGTGTAGAATATATTATTGTGTTAAAAATTAATCTGTGTACTCAAGCTTCATTTCAATATCTATTATTTGAGTCTGTGTTAGATTCCTCTAGTACTCAATAGTGGTATTAGAGTAGATTGTCAAGATCTCGCTCCACCAATAGAGCACATATGATTGCTTCTTGTATTAGAAACTAAACATGGAATTTAACCAGAATCAATAAGCAACTAGAAATATGAAACAACACAGGAATATGAGAGACAATACACAATTGTATTAATAATCACTCAGAAGAATATACAATAAAGAAGATGCCACTTCTTCTTCCACCTCAAAGGTTCACCACACCTCAAGACCTTCTTCCCTCTCTCTCTCGGTCCCAACAATCAACTCCAATATAGAATTGATGTTCACCTCTACCAGTCAGAAACAATGCTGCCAGTACACCAAGTACACAACCGTACTCCAAGTAGATCTCTTGCTCTCTACTGCTACCTATAAATCACTAGACCTTACTCAGCATTGTAGATCTCCAAAAGAAGCCATGCTCACCTGCTGAATAAGATCATACAAATACGAAGAACCCTTCTGATTCTCCAAACCAACTCCCACTCTTGGTATTGTGGCACTAGGAGGAACACACCATTGCTCTCTTCTCTCAGAAGGAGCTTATTTGCTCTCTTACTCTCTATCACTCTTTTACAATACAACCCATGAGTCCATATATAGATCTCATGCTTACAATAATTAGACTACCCTAATTACAATAATTAGACACGTAACTCAAGACTATAATTAGCCTTTACATGTAAACTCTCAGTTCAACAAACTAACTATCTGTGTATTGAATAGTTCTGAAACCACCATAAGCGACCAACGTCGATCCCTGTCTGCCTAGAGGTGACCGACATCGGCCGACCTCCTGCTGATGTCGGTTGTCTTTAGCTCATGCCTGCCGATGTTGGTTTCCTTCTGCACTGCAATCCACCGATGCCGGTCTCCCTGGAACTCAGCAACCTCCTCCATGTTTGCACCAATTGAAGCTTTTAGCTCCACATCCTAACAATCTCCCACTTGGAGATAAATAGCTATAACTATACCTATACCTGTACACCATCTAATTTTATTCCCTGGCTTGTATCCCTCTTCAAGCTTAATCCTGAAGACCAACCAGCACACACATTGTGATGCTCTACCTGTCATCCAAATCTCTTATTGCATCCACATCTACAGACCCCTATAGAAAAGAACTTGACCCTGCATAGCATGTGCACTTGCTGCTGGTCCCTCTAAGAATCCACTGAATTACCCTCTAGTACTTCTTTCCCAAATTGGCTCCAAACTTTCTGACAACTCCCACTGCTTGGGAAAACTCAGGTCTACACTAGACCTCATGTGATTTTGAACCCTGTTCTAAGCTAAGCTTGAACTATCTAGCCCTTGGTGTGCTTTCTGATTTTGCATCCTACATCATGAACTCCACCAACACCATCTTCACATCAGCTCCCACTGGAGACAAAATCTCCATGTCTCTTATGCCAAAGAATTTTGCTGCTCTAAATTCTTCTTGACATACCTCTGAACTAACCTTACCCTTAGCTCAGCAAATCCCTATATGTACAAAATTTGCTAGAAAATTACCCACATACAATAACTGGATAATGTCATGACTCATCATCCACCTGGTAAGACAAACACAATAGTTAAACCTCCATTGCCCTGCAACTTGCTCAAGACCATATACCTTGGCCTTCCGTCTCACGTATCCATCCATTCTCTCCTTTAACTTGGGAATCCATCCGTCTCTTAGTGCTTTCTTCTAGCTGACAACTCTACCAACAAATACCTATTTGGTTCTTCTCCAAGGACTCACTCCTCATCCATGCCAAGTTCCCACTATTTCTGGATTCTACCTGCATTGCTTCTTCCATCTTCCTAGTTCTTGACCATCAGTAAGCAATATAAGAAGGTGAACAATGAATATGAGTTTCACTTACCCTTTTTGACCTCTGTATGAGCATTTGAGACTTGTTGATAGCTTGTTGTCCTCCCAACATTTGTACCAGTGACTGATCTCAGCCATCTACCAGTCTGCAACCGATTGATGTTGGTTCCCTGTGCTGACCCTGACTACTGACGTCAATTTCATGACAGACGCTGGTATCCCTTCTGTTGATGTCAGTTCCTACATTACCAATGTCAGTCTTTTTTTGCCAATGTTAGTTACTATCTGATCGATGCCAGTACTTGTGTTCACTTGTGAGTGATAACCTTTTTGCCCACGAGCTCTCCATGGATCAAAACCCCATTCAAATCAACATAGCTCTGCAAAGAATAATTCAGCTCCCTCACCTAATTTCTATCTATCATCTCCTCCATGAACACCAAGGCTTTCTAGTTCCTTAGCTTGTCAAAAACATCTATCTTCCACTTAAGAACATGCATTCCCCTCCTACATATGTGACCAAGCCTATGAAGCCACATCTCTGTAACAAAAGGTGAATCAGTAATATAAGTAGATAGATAAAGGATACCTACTTTCTTACCACCATCTAATTCAAGTATATCCACTATGAGAGTTACAATACATCTCCCATCACCCAAATTTCCTAAAGAAATTAGACTCATCTCCAAGACTGGTACCTACATGGCTTCCTTCAACCACTATGTGTTATCTGCCTATAATTTTAGCTTCACTTCCCCTTCGTCAATAATCTGACAAGACTTTCCAACCCCTAAATAAATCTCTCCAAAGACATACCCATGAAAAGATGCTCTATTTTGGGCTGCATGGAAAGAGGCAAAAGAATCTATAAACAAAGATTCTACTTTATCCAGAGCAACCTGTGCAACAACCCCTACAACATCTGCTTCTACACATTGATCTTCTACCGACCAACAATCTCCTTTTCCCTGCTCTTTCTTTCCATCAATCAGACCATTCGTGTTATTCAATTTCTCCATTCATAGCTTACTTTCTTCTGCCATTGCTATACTCCCACTCAATCTAAAACCCCTGAGAGTGACCTGTAATCAAAAACACTACCAGATCCGAACCACCTGTTAGTCAATCCAACCAAAAGCTCTGATACCAATTGATGGTATCAGCTCTTGAACCTACAACCAGGCTCTGATACCACTTTGTCAAGATCTTGCTCCACTAATAGAGCACATATGATTACTTCTTGTATTAGCAACTAAACACAAAATTTAACTAGAATCAATAAGTAAATAGAAATATGAAACAACACAGGAATATGAGAGACAATACACAATTGTATTAATAATCACTTAGAAGAATATAAAATAAAGAAGATGCCACTTCTTCTTCCACCTCAAAGGTTCACCACACCTCAAGACCTTCTTCCCTCTCTCTCTCGGTCCCTACAATCAACTCTAATATAGAATTGATGTTCACCTCTACCAATCAAAAACAATGCTGCCAATACACCAAGTAGATCTCCTGCTCTCTGCTGCTACCTACAAATCACTAGACCTTACTCACCATTATAGATCTCCAAAAGAAGCCATACTCACCTACTGACTAAGATCATACAAATATGAAGAACCCTTCTGATTCTCCAAACCAGTACCCACTCTTGGTATTGTGGCACTAGGAGGAACACACCATTGCTCTCTTCTTTTAGAAGGAGCTTATTTGCTCTCTTACTCTCTAGCACTCTTTTACAATACAACCCATGAGTCCATATATAGATCTCATGCTTACAATAATTAGACTACCCTAATTACAATAATTAGACATGCAACTCAAGACTATAATTAGCCTTTACATGCAAACTCTCAATTCAATGAACTAACTGTCTGTGCAACGAATAGTTCTGGAACTGCCACAGGTGACCGATGTCGGTCCCTGTCTGCCTAGAGGTGACCGACATTAGCCGACCTCCTGCCAATGTCAGTTGTCTTCAGCTCATGCTTATCGATGTCGATTTCTTTCTGCACTACAATCTGCTGATGCTGGTCTCCCTGGAACTCAGCAACCTCCTCCATGTTTGCACCAGTTGAAGCTTTTAGCTCCACATCCTAACATAGATTCAATATGGGATGTTGAATTGTAAAGGGGTTTCCTACTAGTCAATTTCCCCTATTGATGATAGTTGTTTTGATATCTACAAAATCTTGATTAGAAATTTCATATTGACATACCCTATGTGTGTCAATTCTCAAATGTATAACACTAAATTTTTTTTGAGCCACCTTCATAGGTCAACTTGATCACCTATGATTATAGATGTTCATAGCTATTTTAATTTAGGTCATTCACATGAGTTTTATATCTATATCATCCAGTTAGCTTCCATTTTGTGCCAACAAATATATTTACCTATAGCACATTACAAATAACATTAGAGAGAATCTTTAGTTGTATGCATCAAGCTCTAATTTTTCTACTAGACTTGTTATCTCATCAACATTCAAACATTCAACTAAAGGAGTAAACAACATTTGTTATTATAGCATCAATTCTTAGTGCACAACTTATGTGTAGATAAAATCTATGTGCATTATAGAATATGTCATCATCATTTTATTATGAACATTCAATGCTTGATGCACTACCTGCATATGAATATGTGATATATTATACCTTATTCTAATATATTCAATTAGCTCATATAGTTTTTTGTAGTATTTTTATTGGCCTTCTTTTTAGTACATGCAGTCATTGAATCAATTCATTAGAGATAATAATTGGTAAATCAGGGACTAAAACAATGGTGTTACTTTGCATGTAATTTATCAATATATTCTCCACCATTGTATTTTCGTCATGTTGCACCTATTTTATTCATCGTCATTCTTCAAATACCAACCAATCCTAGTCTACATGTGAGTTTGTATGTTTTGGTATTGTTTATTATTTTTAGTTGGGTCATTTTTTATGTTAATACTATTTTCATGCATTCAAGTCTCAAGTCTTGGTTAAGGTGTCAATTTTTAAATAAATATTATTTAAAAATTATAAAAGTTTATACTTTTTTAGTCTTATTATAGTATTTTTGAAATTTTTAATGTTTAAATCCTTTAGGTTTTATGAACATTCATATTTATAAACATTTGATTTTATAAGTCAAAGTGTATTCAATATTTTAATGTCTTTAGTTTAAATAAATGTCAAAGTCTTTTTATTAGGTCATTATCAAAATGAAATTTATATCAAAAAATTCAAATATGTTAATAAAAGTCATTTGTCAAAATCAAAAGTGTCAAAATATCAATAATTAGTCAATAATGTATGTCATCTTGTTAAAGTCCTTATTTATAGTCATCAAGTCATGTTGATATATATATATATATATATATATATATATATATATATATATATATATATATATATATATATATATATATATATCCTTAAAGATGCATTATCACTTGTACGTGACATCCACATTATGGGAGGGATTTTCCTCAAAAAATTCATATACTTGAGCTTCTTTGAGATATCTTGTTAAAGTCCTTATTCATAGTCATCAAGTCATGTTGTTGTATAGAGTAAATATATATATATATATATATATATATATATATATATATATATATATATATATATATATATATATATATATATATATATCCTTACATATGCATTATCACTTGTACGTGACATCCACATTATGGGAGGGATTTCCCTCAAAAAAATCATATACTTGAGCTTCCTTGAGATATCACCTGAGTAAGTAGTGATATACTAGGGTTGGAAGATACATAAAGGATGGAGGTCTTTCAATAAACTCTCTTCAATCACCAATAATGGGTATGCACCAATGATGTGGTGACATTTTATGGTTTGTAAATTTTAGTTTTTTAGTTAGTGTGGTAGTTATATTTATTTTTTGGCATGTGTAAAAAATAAAGAATAGTTGTACTTATTCACTTGTGAATAATATTCCCATGTAACCCTTTTGTATATTTACATTAGATAATGTTTATCTAAAAATCATTGTAGAAATCATAATGAAAGGTTAATCGTAAACTTTTGAAAACCATTTTGTAAGGTTAGTGTTGAATTTGAGAAAACTATTATATAATTTTAGTGGTGAACCTAAGAAAACCATTCTATAAGGTTAGTGGTGAACCTGAGAAAACCATTTTGTAAGGTTATTGGTAAACCTATGAAAACCATTTTGGAAGGTTATTGGTAAACCTATGAAAAAAAATTAGATGAGTGTGAAGAAAGAGATGTGAAATGGCACATGTATGTAGAGAAGATCATAAGCACATAGAGGTGGAAAGTTATAATCATAAAATGAGATATATTGTACCATGTAAAAACTATGGGGGGGAATGTTGGGATTAGTTTTCACATTGAGTGAATTTAGGTATTTATAGGATGGTAAATAGTAAATTTAATATTTACCAAGAGGTAAATAGTAATAGGTTAGTAAATAGTAATTAGCTATTATAATTATATGGTTAATGCGATAAGTTTGTATTAAGTTAGAATATTATGTTGTTGTGATATATTGTTATTTATAAAAATATATTGTAATAGTGTGTTTTTAATTATACATTTTAGGTGAGAGAATATTGGAGAAGTTATAGGAATAATATTCCTATATATTTGTATTATGTCCTAAATGTATTATTATCAGAGAGTGAAAATAATGAGAATAGTGTAGAATATAATATTGTGTTAAAATTTACTCTATGTACTCAAGCTCCATTTGACTATCCATGATCTGAATTTATGTTTGGCTCCTCCAATACTCAACACACCACAAGTTCAAAGGGGGTAGGCACTTCTAGTGCATCTTCAATTACCAAATTATGTAGGGACCTGATTTAATATTCTCTTGTCAACTATTGCGATTTATCTATGGCATCATTGTTTCTCTCCTCACACTACTGTAATTTAAGATATCCTTCCCCATGCCCTTCCTTCTTGCTACAAGTTCTCTTAGTAATTTCATATTTTATACCTTCTGTCAACCTATGCCTTCTCTTATTATAAGTCTATTACCTTAGCTCTCAAGTATAAAACTATTCGTCCCCTTCCATTATGATTTCCTTACACATACCGTCATCCCCCATTACACTACTCATACGTGAAATGACTTTAGCCTTCCATTCTCATGGTTTCAAAGTCATAATCCACCATTATTTTCTACGTTATGCACATAACTCTTCCAGAAACATGTCTCTAGGTTCATGAAATAATTGATACTATACTTCTTTAGGGAAGGAGTATGTCAATGTAGTGAACTCAAGCATGTAGCTATTTAGTGCTCTTTACTACCATTTTTATATTGATCTCATCCAAGTGGCATCTAGAGCCTCAAAAATCTTTAAAGTGTTCTTTCATCCACTCAAGGCATTGTTTATATATTTATCTTTTATGGGTAGTATAGGTAGCCAATCAATGGTGCACATGCTCACGTAGTTCATAAAAGAAGACATCATATAGAGAATCATATATGATTTTATGGACCTACTTCCTTGGATTTTTTCTTTTATAGGATGGATGCTTTAGTGTAAATTTGCCTTTCACCTATTTCAACTAGCACTTGATGTAATCGAGGGAGATTTGGATAATTATTCTGTCACACCATCATAAAAACAAAATTCAATATGGATCAAAAAAATGGAACCAAAATATTATAGTTTTGGGTTTTCATTCATCAAATATGGGTTTATGCACTCATTCAATTTGTCAAGTCAATTTTAGAATCATTAGAACTAGGTGCAAATATGATGCATTCCTATAGTGATCCAAATTTATCACTCAACTACACTAACATCAATTCACATAAGGTGCAAGCCTTATTCACTCACTTGAAGCATAGTAGATAAATAATTGAGGCCTACATTGGGTTAGTTGTGCCATATCACAACTCATTACATATAGGACTTGGCCATCTCAACAACAGATATGGTAGATTCACTAACGTAAGCCATTTTTGGAATAGGTCTAATGGTCTATTGGTGCAATAATATATTTTATAGTTCTGTTTTCTCAAGGGCACAAGTCTATGTTTCACTAAGCTTGGCATCATTCAACACTTTGAGGGTTCAATGTGATGTTTCAATCTAATATTTCAATTTAAAGCTAGTGCTTTTATGATGGATATTAATTCTTGTGTGCATGACTTTCCTTATACTTAGGCTATTTCATAGAGTTATCTAATGTTATATTTTATATATGGATGTTGTTAACACCCTAAATCATAGCTTACAAACATTACACTTAATATAACTATATGGAAATTTCAGCATTACATTCATATTTAAATAACATTACCATAAACAAATGAACTAGGTCAAAATAAATTTGGAATATCATTCATCTTCATTAAACAAGGTCCAAATAAATAGAGTACATGAGAATTGAAATAGATAAAATTCTTATCTAGAAATACTAAATGGCGTAGAGGTTTATAGGCAAGCTTGGGTGCTAAAAATTGGATCCTCAAAGGTGTCTATGTTATTATTAATATTAATGGTGGTATTAGTAGTCCATTTCAATTTCTCTAGAGCTTAGTTTACTTAATTTGCATCCATATGCTCACTGGATCAAGCTTTATTTTATAGGATTCTAGAGTACCTTCTATCAGGGTAGAGCTTTACATGCTAGTTATTAGCTAGAGATTTTAGTAATCATTCTATTAGTTTTATTACCTTACACCCTTCACACTATGATCACCACATGCCACCACTCATTGAAGATTCCCAAGAAATCATTACATTGTTTGACCACCTTCTAGTTGGCTCAAAAAGTGTGTTGATTCCTATAGTTAGCATAAAGGATATAAAAATAAAAATCATCCCAAATGATCACCTCATGCTAAGGTGCCTATCAAGTTGGCATGGATTCATACTTAGATGATATAGGGGACCAATAGTAATGTTTGTGCCTGATAGACCCTATCATGAATAGAAGATATATTGTTACCATTGATTATCATTTCACATTTTCATAAACTTTAATGGTGATGGTTTTAGACTTTAAATTTGTTATTGAATAACCTAGATGTTTAATCAAGGTTAATGTGCAAATATTTAAACCCAACCCATTGTTTATAAGTACCTTATTTACTTAATGTTTTATAATGATGGATTTAATATATATTATAATGTTATGGGATGGACCCACATGAGGGATGACATTTTGGTCAAAAGTTATTTGATGGACTGAGGATAAGTGTCAAACAAGCACATGGAATATAGAGGGATCAATGTCATTTTAGACTATTGACTTGTGAAGAGTTTTATAAAATATATATTTGTAAGCATTAGATGTTTTGAGAAAGTATAGAATGGATACTTAGGTAGTTGTCTTTTTGAGCTACTAAATGATGTTTTATTTGCTTTCATAAGTAGGTAGAGGAAGCCCTAAGACAATAATTTTTGTGTGCCTATTTTTAACCACATAATCTTGGATTTTGAAATTGATTCTTCCAATGTGATTATCCATGTGTTGGATATGATGGATGGTTGTGTCAAATGGATGAGTAGACTTCTTGGATTTGATTTTGAACTTGGATTGTTTGTGAATGAGGCTGGTCATGTTTTTTAAAAGGATCTTGGTATATCTTTAAGTTTTGATTTTTTGACATGGATGCATCTGCTTATATTTATATATCTCCATAATAAATTAAGTCTTGGATATATTTTTTCAATTTAATGCATATATTTGTGAAGTGACCTTTTATCTTGTGAAGGTCATAGTAGTCATGTTCATTATAACATATTGGTTTTGGTATGTTTGAATCAAATGGTTTTGTATGTGGGAATAATATCATATTTACAATAATTAACTTATGGAAAATTGGTTTAAGGGATTATCTTAAAGGAGTATAAGTTAATATGTGGTATGGTGATATTTTGGGTAATCTAAACATTTTTCACATGTTTAGCATTAGTTACCCCATCAATTACTATGTCTTTTTCTTAATAAATAATTTTGTATTTTCAACTTTTGTTTGTCTTTGTTATCTTTATGGAAAATTTTGAAGTCCTTTGGTTATAAGTTCCCTTTCAATTTGGAATTTATTTTTGATTATTTAATTAAATGATTTTATGCAATGAAATTGTAGATATAAATCCATATATAGATTGAGGTTGGATGTGAAGATGGTAATCAACTATTTTATGGGGATTATCTAAGGGAATCTACTTACTAAGTGTTTCCATATTTTCAATAAGGAGGAAAACCTTTCCCTATTTCTCTATTTGGCATTACATAAGTCTAGAATAGTGAGTTCATGCTATATGTTATAATAAAAGTGTTTTAAAAATATCTTAGAGAGATATAAAATGGCAGTGATAAAACCCTTAGGTAGATGTAATAACCACTCTCATGACTGGACACTTAAGCTTCATGGGAAAGGCCTAAGAAAGTAATTATTTCTATATGTAAACTCTTGGTAGGACATAAAAAATTATTTAATGTGCTCCATAGGATCACCTTTTCCTTTATACATGTAAAACTTCAAACATTTTAAGTGGGAATAAAAAGGTATTCTTAACATGTTTCTATCAAAAGGGTAAGGCCATAATTATTTGATCTTATACTTTTTATTATGGTTTTGAAAATGGCCTTCATGGATTTTCATTCTTGAGAAAAAAATGTGCCCTTGAATGGTGATTATATTTGATTGGATTTGGTTGAGTTAAGGGTCTGATGGGAAATGATTATTTGATTATAGATGTGATTTTTTTTTAATTAGAGGATTGACATAGGATTTTAGATTGGTCGGATCTTGGCATAATATTTGGAATCAATTGGGCATAGCTTGTCATTGGTCCTATTCAGTTTGTTCATTTAAAAATGATTTCCCTTTATCATTTTAGACATGGGAGACATGATGAGGATTCTAATTGGTGTATTTTAAGACCACTTATTCCTACCAAATGAATTGATAAATGGATTTGGGTCATGATTAGGAGAGTTTTATCCCTCATACTAATAATGTGACTTACAATTTTTTGGGTTAAATCCTAAAGGTAACCTAGCCTCTATTTCTATAAGATGTACGATGACTTCATATTTTTTATCAGAAAGGTAGTGGATGATTTGTGTATGGGTTTATTATAACTTAAACATTCATTAGTCTCAAGGTTAAACTCATTTTGATCAATGAGATTATTAGTATCATTATCATGGATCTCTATGTTATCATTAGGATTTTCAAAGTGAAATGGATCTCTACCAAAATGACTTTCTATTTCAAGATTTAGATTCATTATAAGTTGTTGCCTATTGATTGGTACCATAGTTCAATATTTTATATTATTTATTAAATAATTTTGGTTTAGTTTGTTTGTAAAAAAACTATTTTGGTGTGTTTGTGAAATAGGTTTGGTTTTGGTTTAACTTACTAAATTACTATTTTATAATAAGAGGGACAAAAAAAAACTCAAATAACATAGCTTGATCTATTAAATTAGGTGTGTAAACAAGTAGTGGCCATCGACAGTACATTGAAATGTATGTGGTGGGTAATCTTAGGGAATGCTTTTATCTTAGTGTCACTACTTGCTTATGACCAAAGTTTCATATGCTAGGCTTTAACAAATTATATAGGGCAATCCTCCATATACCTATCACTACATTAAGCCAAAATTTGTGAGACAAGGGTGTCATTAAAATCATAGGTATTGGTGAAATGAAGCCACATCACATCATAGTGCCAAAAAAATAGGCAACTACTTAACCATTTAAAATGTCCAACCCAAGGAATTTATATAGCCTGATGGAACATTAACTTTGGCATAACACTTGGTGGTGAAATACAAGGTCACTATAACTCATAGTAAATATAAATAAATAAATTTTAAATTATTTATAATTTCTAACATTGCATTGTGATATGAGGAAAGAACATACATAGTCCAATCTTTAGGATACATAAATCAATAGGATTATTTCTGATTCTACATATCACCTTATGGCATAAGAAGAAAGTATACACTACTTCTAGTGACACAAATAAGATATAAAATAATAATGTAAGTAGAGAAATTTTAATTTAAAATGTTTACAAAAATATTTTAATTTGAATACTTTGACCAATAATATTGTAAGAAAACTAGTTCATACTTTTTGATAGAGTCTTTGATAAGTGAAACATGGAGGTTAGATAAGATACAATCTAGAAAAATAGAAAAAATGAAGATATGGAAATTTAACTAATTAAAAAATTTAAATATTTGTTTTTAGATTAAAATTGATGTTTATTAGAAAACATATAAAACATATAGAACAAAAAAATGATAATTAAACAAACTCACTAAAATATAGTATAGAATCATTGAAAATCAATGTGTAATCATTAAAATATAGTGTAAAATCACCATTTTGTATAAAAATTAATAACAAGTCAATAAAGTGATACCTCATAATGATTTAATGGAAGATCCATATAGAATCACTGATGTTCAATGAATAATTATTTATGGTCACAATACAATCATTATTATTCAGAACCACATAGACATAACCTTCAATAGAAAATAATTTGACAAGGTGAAATAATCGATTAGAAATAAAAAATTGACATTTTATAGTGTAGATTCATTTTTTATCAATGCAAAATTTCCACGCCATACACGATGAAAAATAAAAATAAATAAAATTGATTAAATTTGTGCCTAAAATAATTAATAGTCTATACCAAAACTATGATAAAGTAGACTAAAAAAATTAAATAACTAAAAAAATCTTCAACAACAATTGAAAAATAGTTATAAAATGCAAGTGAACAAGGGTCCCATTAGGCATGCCAAATGAAATAAAAAAAATAGATCTACAAACATAAACTTATAAAATAATATAGAATTCATACCCTAGTATAATGTACCCTTTGATAGATCATATGAAAGAGAAACAAACAAGAATGTTACCCTAATTACCAAGCGATGACTCCTCTTTGATTGAGTTGATGTGGTATTAATTCTTGAGATGTGATTTCTCAATGAACATTCTATGCAAATTTTAGTAACTTGACAATAACTTGATGATATATTGATTATGATAATTCTTTCAATAATTATGATTCTCACATATAATTTGAGTGTTCCTCATAATGGAGGAAATCAAGTCAATTTATATATGTTTAGGAGGGGAAATGGGTGATTGGATTTAATCTATATTTATTTAATATTTTTGAATTTAGATGGTGGATATTTGGTCTACAGGCCAAATGTATTCAATGGATTGGTTGATAATTTATGAATTAATTAGAGGAACTGGTCAAAGTATTAATGAATTTATTAATTAGTTATTTAATGATTTGAATGTCTTAAATGGAATTAAATGTCTTAAATTCATGTGTTTTAAGGTCTTCAATAGGTTTGTTAGAGGGTTGAATGTTTAAATTGGGAGGTTAAATGGATTAAATGAATTTAGTTGAGTTAGATGATGAGGTGGCTTGGCTAATTTTATTATTATTTTTATATTTATCTATAATTTTATGTGCATGATTTAATTAGTGATTTATTAAATTAACTAATATGGATTAATTATTTGATTGAATAAAGGGGTAATGATTTGTGGAACAGGATACCATCTAGATTTTTGACAATAAAGGTGTTAGTAAGGGATAAATGTTGAGTGATGAATTTTAATAATTAGTGGATTAATTGTGACACTATGTTGGAAACATTTAGGTGTCAATAATGATAACAAATCTATATTTTATTTATGAACACATTTAGTTACAAATTAACGAGGTATGAATTTTTAATGTGAAAAATCACATACAATATTCATCATTTGATAAAGAGTATAACTCTCATGATCTTCATGTGACTAAAAAATATAAATTTGGTTACCTAATGATAAGTCCATAGACAACTAACAACTAATTAGACTAAAAGTAAAATAATTTCTAGATATATTTGTGTATCTTAGTCATTTTACTCAACCAAAAAAAAATGTGACCTTTGTTCTTGAAAACCCAACTAAGAAAATTATCCTTTATAAAATTATATATAATAGATGAAAAGAGATAATTTTAGATACTAGGAACCTATATGATCTCCCTTTGCAATGAAAAAATCAATCTTTAAATAAGTCTTCAAGTCTATTATAAGTTTGTTATAACTTCTATTTTTGAATTCAATTAAAACATTTCGTAATATGGGTTTATAAATATATTTTATAATAAATTATAAATTCAATTTAAATCATTTAGTTGATTATAAAACCTTAGAATTAAAATAAATATAAATAAACTTAATAAAATATTTCCACAAGGAGGGGTCCAAATACTATAACATGTAGTTAATTTACTCACAAAACATAAAACTAATTTCCATCCAAAAATTTGAAGAGACTAACCAAGAAACCAATTTTAAGAAAAAAAACATCAAAGCTAAACATTCTTATTGGAGTGGACCAAAATAAAGGATTAGATTGGACAAGGTCAAATGCATGAATCTGAATATATATGGAGTAGTGAAATTTGAAGAATAACTCAAAAAGGAGGAAGCTTATCTTCACAACAAAAACTTGTATTAACATTCATTAGAAAAACATTACATAGGAAGGTTCATTATATAGTGAGGAATTAGGTCACCCAAAAAGGTAATCAACTCAACTCAAAGTTATAAAATGACTTAAAATACATTTCCCCTAATGACCTATTATTAACCTAAGCAAGCTAATTAGACCATATAGGTAAAACCACATAGTGGGAAAAATCCTATACTAACACCCCCTTTTAAACATAGCTTAGGTTGGTAGATGAATTGGGCCCCATAAGAAAAGACCAATGAGCTACTAAAATAAATAGAAATTATCACCTAGAGGATGAAGAAGATGAAATTGTTTGAACCCCAAAAATAGCTTGCAAATGAAGGTATTTTATCTCAATGAAGGGTGTGGTGAATAAATCAACAATTTTATTCATTTTTAAAATGTATCAGAGAACAAAATACATTAACCATACATTATTAACTATTAATGGACTATACATTATGGTTTTATGATACATGGACCATACATTATAGTCTTAAAAATAGTTCCAACATACAATAGTCTTAAAGATAGATTATTATGCTTGTGTGGTTTTGCATACATTTTGGACTTATTTATAGTCTTAAAAATAGTTATTAAACATAATATCCTAAACCAAAATCAATAATTAATTTATTTAAATTAAATAGTGGTAGTAAAAATATACTAAAATCATTTCTCCTCATTCCTTATGGGATGAAAGATATGAGCATTTGAAGAGGGGGCTCGAACTATGTGTCAAGACATAAAAATTTGGAATTAGTTATTGGGAGACAAATAATATAAATTTAAATTATATTAATATTATTTAAAATACCTTTATAATACCTGAAAAAACTCCATCAATCATATGATACTTCAAAAACTTTGAACTAAGAAATAATTATTGGACTGTGCACACAAGCTTGTGTTTTGTATCTTTTAACTAGCCCTCAAGGGCATCTTTGTATGAAACCATGAGTGTGTAAAATATAATCAGGTGTATTAATAATTATAAAAAAATTAAAATACTTTAAAAATCTCCTTAAAATTCAAAAAAAATTTGTCATACCTGTTCTTTTCAAAAACCTTCTAATCTCCAATGGTGGTTGTCAATAGAAAAACACATGGATGTGACAAAATAGTGGATACTTACAATATTAACGTGTCATAAATAATATGATGTATTATTATAACCAATTTTGAACATCAATTTAAAAAAATTTCATAGTTATATCTCACCTATTGATATTTGTAGATGAAAGTTTCTCAAAATTAGCTAGTGGGTTGCCTGTGTGCATGACTTATTATTACTACATGAGTTATATAATAAAAAAATGAGTGATTAAAATTTTAAATTTACATTTATTATTGTATTAATATACTTTTATTTTCATTAATATCTTATTTACCAAATTTTATAACTTGAAACCACCTATAGATGCTTCAAAATCAACAATTTATATGAGATTGTCAAAAGTTATTTGAGTTTTCATGCAGAGTGCCTTAGGTTTGAGATAAAAACATATATATACATTGTTATCCATTCCAAAATAAATTTACGGAGGGATATAATAGGTCAAAATTACCCTTTGTAACAAATTTTTAGGTTAGACCACCTCTTTAGCACCTTTAAACCTTGAATTCCTTAAACTTACCCTCAATCTGGGACTGTGTGTTCTAGTCTTAGACTCCATGAGAAAATGAATTCACAAATTATTGTTGTGTGTATTGTTATTAGGTAGTTATTTATATTTAATTTATCATATCCATCTATATATTCAGCCTTTCATTATTCATAAGGAGACAAATCCTTCTATGCACACCTGACTGGGCATGTTGGCTATAGGGTCATGATTTCAATATTGACGATTGTCATCACATAGTGTATGTTATCTTAAATAAATATTAATTAATTGTATTTAATTAATTAATATTTAATTAACTTTAATTTACTCTATAAACTAACTCCTAATATTTTAAATCATACCTTTATTCCACTTCAGAACCAACATTGACCCCATGCCATTGTTTAAACTAAATGAGTGTGGCTATAGGTGACGATTCTCTTTATTTTTGTATGTGATCATTCTATTTTAATATTGAGGATTATTTTTATAATTTTAAAACAAATCCAATATTGGTTTTCCATATAGTGTCCTACTTGATCTTTGAGAACCTATTATAACCTACAACCAAGCATTAACACTATCCTTCTTTAAAATACATTGGTATAACTATAGTGACCAATTTTATTAAGGAACATTATAGGTTACAAGGTAAATTAAAACAATTTTATCACCCTAATTTAATATTATTATGGTCACTAATCCATTATGTTTTGTCACAGACCTCATCTTCATTCATGACTAGGCAGTGTATCCTTCAAGCATCACAACTAGTCTTTTAAAGTACCAAACACAACTATAGTTCATATTATAAAAATGTAAATGATATAGGTGGTGTTTTTAAGTTTTTTAGGAATAATATCCCATTAATTTTATTTTATTTTATTTTATTTCACATAACCTATTTCACACTTGGATGCATTCACTTCATGCTTTGAGATCATGTTTACAACCCACATCTAGTTAGTTCTCAAAATCACTTTAGCATGGTTGTAAGTGAATTTAAATATTTAAATTAACTATAGGAAGGATAAAATTTTTATTTAAAATTATTTAAAACTCTTTTTATTTCAAATTTCTCCTTAAACACCCAAACCTCTCCTCTATTTCATTGCTTGATCTCAAGGTTTAGTCTTCACTCTATGTCTGTTTACTTGGACTCTAGGATTTGTAACATCCTTTGATATAAAATTATTAACTAAATAAATTTAAAAAATTATTATCTATAATTATATTCCTTATAATTTCTAAAATATCATGCTTTAACTCATTTATATTCACAAGTTCATATCCTTTTACTCTTTACTCACCACTAGTTTATTCTAGTCAAGCTCTTCAAGGTGTAAACACAACAAATCCTATTATAGGTATCATAAATAAAATATAATAGAATTTATGTTATCTAATTATAAAATAAAAAAAATTATAATCCATTTAAACCTTTAATTCTCATTCCACCATTCATTTTCACTCCTCACCCTCCTTATAGCCACAAAACCCTTGTAGCCTTTTCTTCCACAATTTTACTTTTTTTGACCACTATGAAAAATTTATTAGAGATATAAGACATTATTTTACCACCATTTATATAATTTAAAGTCTCCATAAAGTTCAAAGGTCTGACTCCTTGTCTATTAGGTACTTCTTTTGTTACCATCTTTCTAAATAGGCTTCTGAAACCCTATCATACTTACCTATACCTCAAATATGTACTATATTGTATGGTATCAAATAAAAACCTTGTGATTATATTTAAAAATGATAAAATAGACATAATTACATTTTTAATTATTTTTTACTTGTTTAAATAGGAGATATAGGTTTTTTTGTTTGGAAACCCTAGCTAGACCAAATATATAGGCCTGTACTGACCGAGAGGCTTTGAAATTCCTTTTCTTGAGTTTTAAGATGTTTATAATGGAAAAAAAACTTTATAAAAGTATAAATTCACAATATACATCTCCAAAAATAGTTTTTAATCATTGAACAATCTTATATGTCCTAAATTGAGGAAAACTCAGAACTGTATATCCTCTTTATAAGACTGTATGAATATGTAAGGTTTAAACTCCACTTATTTGGTTATAGATCCTTCCATATAAAATAATACATATATAAGGTATATATTACCAATTTTAACCTTTATAAACTCTTTAAAAAACATTCATCAATATTTTTATGCTCTTAATAATGCAAGTCACAACACAATGTGTTCTTTGGTTTGACAGAGTAAGGGTTTCAAGGAATTATTTATACTCCAAAAATTTGAAACATTTACAATGGTCACTATTTTTATATTAATATAATTTACCATAATAATTAGACTCAATACACTTAATTCATATTCCCCTTCTCATTTTCACACTTACATCCTTATCTTATAGTGTGCATATAAGGTACTAACTATATCAACAAACTTATTGCCTTCTTATAGGTTGTGCATTAGATAAAAAGGCTTGTGTTTTTGAGAAGGTTTCAGGTGTATATTTTATTATAAAGTTAATACCAAAACCCTAACACAACATCCTTTATCAAGAAGCAATCTTGAATGTCTCAGATCCCTTGGCTATACAAACTCCATCTTCACTCCCTAAAATAAACCTTGACTGAGGCAACCTAACTGTATATAAAAATTAATCCTTGTATAGATTGATAGAGTTTTAGGTCATGAAATTGATATAAATAGACTTCAATTATCACTCTAAACTTCCTACCCTTTATTTAAACTCTTTGTTAGATAAACATTCCCCTATACATGCAAGTTTTTCCCTTGGTTTGAAATTAAGTTTGTCCTTGCTCCTCTAATAGACCTATAGGTTATCTTGAGATAGATTGTATTCATGGAAAAAAAATCATTATTTATTTTCCATATATTATTTTTTATATACCTTGAACACAACCCCATCAACTCTATTCTCTCATGAAACATCTTGAAAACAACCTCAACCTCAAACCACTGTCTTAAGCCAAAAGAGGATGGTTATAGGTTAACATTCATGAAGTCTTGAGATAGTGGGATATGTATAGATATAGGGTGGGTTGGGTATGACCCTAATTTTAATTTATCACCATCATTTTAGAACTCTTTAACTTCCCAAACCTACTTGATACCAAACTCTAATTCTCATCTCAAAACTTAAACATTGAGAGACTTTGATGACCCTATTGTATGGATTTCTATAGTCAATTTAGAGTCATAACATGGATGTTTTAAGACACATATATGGTGTTAATTGAGTGTTTTTAAACCAATAACTATTAATATTATATATTATTCCTTCACAATGTGTTCTCAAGACCAACCAAGGTGTCTTTGAAATGTGTATATGAATGAATTCTATTGTAGGTGCTACTAAAACATGACTATAGGCCTATAGGTGATTTGATATTGAAATTGGTAATGAGAAACAAGTTGATCACCAATAAATATAAGAACATCCTATTCACTCTTGAAATATTACTCATAAATTATTCATTCAAAGTGAAATGCTTAGTCTCATTCTCCTATAACTTGGTCTTCAAGAAGCTTGATAGCCACATTGTTTAAACTATGTGTAGTACAACATGATGTGAGAAGTGTTAATTATTTAAAAGGTCTATGAAGTGCATTAGAGTTAGAGACCTATTTT
Source organism: Torreya grandis (assembly GCA_037957365.1). Taxonomy (NCBI): domain Eukaryota; kingdom Viridiplantae; phylum Streptophyta; class Pinopsida; order Cupressales; family Taxaceae; genus Torreya; species Torreya grandis. The sequence goes on from JARHVA010000369.1 coordinate 483,605, forward strand.
ATTAAACTTTAAAAATTCTCTCATCCACCATTATCTTGATGTTGAATACCTCCTTACCATCCTTGAGAGCACCATATTACACTCAGTTATATTTGATGATTTTCACCATTGTACAGGCCAAGGAGGAGTTGAGAGGCTGATATTTGACTTGACCATGTCTTAAATATCTGTATACCCCTTCTCTACTACAATTTTATTTTAAATAATTGAATTGGGTTACTAGATTGATTGAGTGGAGAAGAAACTAAGAAACATCAATTACCTTAATATTCACAAAACAACCTTAACAAATGCTAACTAGAGAAAATAAAGTTGTTTTATCTCTCTCAACCTAACTCCCAAGACTGAGTTTGTACTAAGATGGTATAAGTCCTTATTGACTTGTTGAATATTCCTTCAAGTAGAACCATTGAACTTACATGAGGTGGATCTCCATGATCAATAAAGATCATTTGCATCTTGTATTAGAACCTTGATTGTTGTAAATGCTTATTTGGCTCACTAAAAACATTTTAGAATAACCTATTGTTTCTTACCTTTCTCATCTATATGGTTCTCAAGATACTTTCACTATGTGACCTTGAACTCTAATGAACCTCTAGAAACATGATACCTATCATCAAACCATGTTAACTCTCTTCACACTTGTCCTCTTATATACAAAAAGTGTATGGATTGTAGATGATCATGTATTCAGAGTCAAGTTATTGATGATATCCCATGATTTTTTAAGATATCATGGGATTGGATGAATTAATTTACACTCTTTGTGGTTTAAATACATTCTCAACATGGATTTGGATCTCCGACGCCATGTTATATGGATTTTCAAACCTAAAACCTCTTTTAACTCTCTATTCACTTGCTCAAAATGCCATTTTGGATCATGTTTTCCATTACATATTGAATATCATTGGCTCAAGGATGGTTCTTAAATAATTTTAAGATGATACCTATTTAATTTTAAATACAAACCTGAAACCTAGACTCTGGAGATGATAGACATTCTGCATAAGTCTCCATGAGAAGCAAACCATATGAAGAAGGGTGTCTCTTTCAAGAAAACCTATGAATTCCATGACATTTAAGGATTATCTATGACTGATATAAGATTATATATTATTTATGGAGGGTTGAAAACCTCTAAGAGTGACCACCATGAAGACACAACAAGATTTGCATCAAACTTCATCAAGGCAACCTCTACACTAAGACCTCCTTTCAAGTGAAACTTCCTCATGGATATTAATTAGCCAATAAAACCACCATTAAAGGGAGATACAAGAAATTTATATATCATCCTCAAAATAACTATTATCCATTATACCCTAAAGTAAAGAAATATAAGAAAACCTAGACCCTATCTAGATGAATAAGCCATCTAGATACCCTTGCACTATTTGTGATTGTTCATAGATATGGAGAGATGAATTAGATAAAAAATTACACAAAGTGGAAGGAAACTATGGTCTCTATAACTTACCAAAATATTATATCCCAAATCTTTCTCTCTTGATCATATCGAGTGAAAAGCTTAGCCTCTTCTAGAGCTATCTAAGACTGCCCAAAATGATTTTTCCTTATCATGAATAAACACAAGCCTATCTATTAAATTCAATAGTTTTGAAAGATTTTTTATTATGTAAATTACCTTTCCTTACTTTTTTAAAATTTTGAAGTGCTTGGACCTCCATTAATGGTAGAAAACATATTTCATGCCTAGTTTATAGCTAATAAGTTTTCCTTTCCTCTGTTGGTTCTTATGACTAGATATTATTTTAAAGGCCTAATAAAGGATATTAGATACACCATGGATGCCTATATATGATATATAATCCCATGTATTAATAAAGACCTTCAAAAACCTATTTATCTATAGCTCTAAAAGGCTCAAAAATGTATCTTTTTGCTCCCAAACACCTTTCCTCCACTACAAATGACTTCAAATGGCATTGAAAATGTCTAAATATGGAAAAAAATACATAAGGATGTGGAAGGAAGTCAAAAATAATTTGACTTCCTCCAAAAATGTCACTTTGATCTTAAAATTTCTATTTAGAAAGCCTTCAAGTCATCTAATTCACTTTTGATGGTCTCTTGGGCAAATTATCTTTTTTAGACATCATTTTTGACCCATTAGAATCTATGACACTTTGTGAAAACCTCCTTCTTTCCCATGAATGCTAAAACACCCTAGAAACTAGCTAATCCTTCACTAGAATTTCAAGAACCATTTTTGGGTCATTTCGTTACAATCTCCAAATTTACCTAAAAACTTGCTTGAAGTGTTTCAAAATAAAGTAAATAAAATGAGTTAGGGTCATGAGGTTCTTTTATATTTATACCATTGGATCATCCAATACACTAAGACCCTACATAACTCCTCACACCACACCAAGACCTTCCCATATATTACACTATACCATCAAATTAGGACTACAAAGAGATTATGCATGTGGGTAAAAGGTCACTAAATGGTTTAGGAGAGTGTCCTAGTTCATCAAGGAAAATGTTTCCTATGTAGCCCAATTTTGGCCAACATTTCTAGTGACCTCTTGGGATTGCATGCATGTCTCTGAAAAAGACTAGTTTCTTTAGTCTACCTATTGGGCTTATGGGGTCATAAAGTCTTTCTCAAATTAGTTTCCAACTTATCACAAGGACAAATAAACTAATTGGAACTCTAAAAATATAAATGACCACCCCAAACAAAACAACAACATGCTCAAAGCACTTATTAAATAGAACCACACAATGAAAGGGAAATATACACAAGGTAGTTGGAGGAAAACAAAAACATCTACATTAATATGTAAAAGCTTGTAATTCCCTTTTAGTAACAAATATTCAAATTAATCCCATTGATTTTTATGGGAAATACCTCTCCAACTAGTTGGGTAAGTTAAAAATCATTATGTTTTTTGCATTTAAGGTTCAAGTAAGGGCCACTCCACAAGTTGTCAAGCTTAGTATGGTTTCCTAGCTTGGCCTTATTTGAATCCCAATTGAGGACTAGATCACCCTCCTTGAATTCTATTACTATGGATATATTTTCAAAAGATTTATTGACTTGTTCTTGATGTGATTCTATTGTCTTTATTGCAAGATCCCTTATTTTTTTAAGCTCCATGAGCTCTACCATTCTCACACTCATAGGTTCACTCTCCATCAACTCAAGCTGATGGGCTAGTTATAAGGTAAGTAACTCAAGAGATATGTGCACCTTTTCATCCCTCCAATATGCTAAGATAAATGATGAGTTATCAATGGCAACCTTGGGGGTTACTGTATCAGCCCATAAGGTTGTCTTTAACTTTGAATGCCACACTCTCTAGTTCTCCTATATAGTTCTCTTGATTGTTATAATTAATTTATTATTCATTCACTCTACAAGTCCATTACCTTTGGGGTAGTAATTGGAGGATGTGCTAAGGTATATACATATTTGAAGTTCCCATTCACTTGTCTTCATGCTAACAAATGCTAAGGCATTATTTGAAATGATGGTTGTTGGTACACCAAAACTTGTCACTATATTATCATAGAAGTCCAATATTATTGATTCATTAGCTTCTTTTAGATTAATTTCTTCCACCCACATGGTGAAGTAATTAGTGTTAGTGTGTACCCACTTGTTTCCTCCACTAGAAAGTGGATTGATCATTTTTATAAAGTCTAGGCCCAAGTGCATGAAGGACTAATCTACCACAATAGGGTTAAGAGGAAGGGATAACAACCTTTACTTGATTGCAAATAGAGCACACTTTTAGTAGTTTATCATCCATGAATATTCATATTTTAAAAGGATAGGCAAATAATAACCAGCCGTCATCATTTTTTAAGTTATAGTTCTTGGGGAAAAATGACCTCCTTTAGGTCCATCATGGAATTGCTCTAAGAGTCTAATCCTTTGATCATCATCTATGTATCTGAATAGCAACCCATTGAGATCTTTTAAAAAGAGAACTCCATCAATCAAGGCACAAGTTATGGATTGAAGTCTAAAGTATCTTGTCTTTATCCTATCTATACCTTGAGGACACTCACTTGTTAGCAAGAACTTTGCCATGTCTTGGACCTAACTAGTGTGAGGTGGAGGTGTGGTTATCTATAAGTTACCTAGTGTCACCAAGAAAACCTCTTTATCTTCATGAATATCAATAACCATGTGTTCACATAAGCCTTTACCTCTTACTAGATTAGTGACTTTGATTTCTACATCATATTCCATGACTCTTGTAGTCTAACTATCACTCTTCTCATTCAAGTCCTTATTGGGAAAGAAGTCTATCATTATATGATGAGACACCATAAGGTATAATTTTTTATTAGATAGCATAGGCCTAAATTTTTTTAGGATTCTCATAACTAAAATTACTTCTTTATATATGAAAGTGTACCTTTCTTCATGCCCTTCAAGCCCCTATCTAAAAAATGCAATTGGTTGTTCAAGCCCTTATATAATATTTTACATCAAAATATTTGGTATGTTATCAATGTTAGCAGAGACACACAATATGAAATCTATTGAGATTTCAAGATTCATGAGTGTATGTGCTTGAGAAATGGATTATTTGATAACTTTAAATCCTAATTTGCCTTTTATTTACCAAGTGAACACCTGATTCTTATTAAATATAGTAGTGCTAGGCTTAACCAATCTTGAAAACATGGGTATGAACCTTCTTAAAAAATTATCTTTCCAAGGAAAATTTGAAGTCCCTTCTTATGCTTGGATAAGGACAAGCTCAAGATTGCAATTATTTTATCAGAATCAATAGATAACCCCTAATTTGAGATAATATAAACCAAGAGTTTTCCATTGTATAAAAAACACACACTCTTCTTTGGATTTAATGAGATTACATACTCCCTATGTCTTTCAAAGATCAATAAAGTGGTCCAAGTGTTCGCTAGCTTTCTTAGAGAAAATTATTATGTCATCCAAGTAGAAAATCACCATCTGATTAAGCAAAACTTGGAAATCCATATCCATGGCTCTTTAAAAAGTATACCTAACATTTAAGAGGCTAAAATTCATCATATTATAGGCATAGTGGCCCACTTTGTGGTGAAATTAATCTTGTATTGGTCTTCTTCTATGATTAGCACCTAGTTGTACCTTGATTACCCATCCAAAAGAGAGAAATGTTTATAAATAATAACCATTTGAAAGAGTTTTTCCATGGATGGAAAGGGGTAATGGTATTTCAAAGAGACCCTATTCAAGTCTCTAATGTCCACATATAACTAGATATCACCATTATTCTTTCTCATATGCACTAGGTTAGCTACCAATGAGGAGTGCCTAATAAGAAAAATGATATTAGAGTCAATCAACTTGGTCAACTATTTTCTCATCAAATCTTCAATATTTGGGTTGATTGGCCTTTGCTTCTACCTAATAGGCTTGGCATTATCCTCCAACTTTATGGTTTGTTGGGATAGCTTGGGGTCAAAACCTCATAGATCACTATACTCCCTAGCAAAGATATATGATTATTCCCTAAAAATCTAAATAAATACATACTTTCTTCCTCATTTCTCACTTTTACAAGATTGAGAATATTTTCCTTGAAGATGAGGACTCTCTCATAGTTTTCTATCATACTACTACTAAATTCTACTTTGGTTTGTTGAAGAAAAATCTACCTCTTGTTGTAGAAAATAACCAATCTGTTTGTCACTATCAAATACTTTCCAATGATCTTCATTAACTATAATTTATGGTCTCACTATAAATTTGAAATGTGTCTATATTTTATGCTTCTTAAAATCATTTGGGATGTCAAACTAAGCCCCTATTGATACTAACCTATTAGTATGCTCATTTTATTCTCTTGGCACTGCTTAGATATTGAAGGCCTCAAAGTCTTCAAGTATGTTCCATACTTTGTGTTTATATGACTTCATTAAGGGGTTATTGGCTTCATTTTTACCTCTCACTTGATGTAATATCATCTCACTATCCTTGTATACCTTTTACTACTATATTCTCCTCTTACTAGCCCACTAAAAACCATGGATGAGGCTCTCATACTCAATTACATTGTAATAACAAATAAATTTGAACCTATATGATGAAAAATATGTCATTAGAAAGATATATTATCATTACACCTACACCTAATCCATTATTTCTCCTTGAGCCATCAAATAACATCTTCTATTATCCACTAATATTATCATGTGGCCTAGTGAGAGATGGTATGAAATCATTCTCTTCATGTAGGTAATAAAATCCCATATATGTTTCTTCAACACCTCCAAAAGGATCAAGTAGTTTATTATAACTACATAACTCATCTAATAACATATAAGTATCCCCTTAAGATGAGTGTTTATATAGTGACGCACAAGGTAGTCTGCTTCATATAAAATGTTACAATTTATGTTTGGGCTACTTGGCCCATAAGGCTCAATGTGAAATTGGGAAATAGGTTTATCCTTGATAGACACCTTGGTCCCTTACCTTGTCCTAAAATCCATATAAGACCAATATTATTCTAGGTAAACCCTAATTTTAGCTATGAAATTTATAGATAAGCATAGAGCAAAGTGAGGGGATGCCTCTAAAACCACTACATCCTGAGCCACTGAAACACTAGCACAATCATGGAACATAAATTTTAGACCTATGATAATACTATTTGGTTTGGTATATGATCCATTAAGCAATAAAACCCATTTAATTTTGGGTTGATAATTCAAACCAAGATGATTTGCTATTGATTTTGGCATCACCAAAATACTTTCTCTACTATCTACATGCAGTTGTGTACCAAGGAGCTACCAATGATTAAATAAAGGTATAAGTTAGGAATTTTGACCACTTTGTTTGAATATCATTCATTTTATTTGGTTGTATTAGTGAGCACTATAATCTTCTTATTTGGTGACTTCTCTAAAACAATAATCTTTGATCAACCCTCTTGAAGGATATCCACTTAACTAGGAATATACAACATCTCACACATTGCAACACTCACATTGGACTTAGTAATTTTCTCAATAATGTTGATGCACAAACCACCAAAATTTTCTTGTACTTTGGGATCCATAATTATGCTTTGAACTTATGAGTTTTGTGGTGTAAAGGTGTTTCCTTGGTTATGATTTTTATAAGTTATTGGAAATTTTGGTTTAGTAGTATATTCATTTGGTTTTGATAGTAATTAAATAAGAGTATGAGACTCTTTAGCTTCTTATTTTTTTCCCTCCATATTCCTTATTTTGAGCCTTATATTGGATACCACATGGATGTTTACCTGGTTAGAACTAGCATGTTGATTGAAAGCACAATACTCATCATATTAATAGTTAACCATTATATCACCTAATTGGTGTGGCCCTTTATTAATCCCTTGTCATTTTTTAGGCTCTTCTAGTTTATTCATCATAGGTAATTCTAAATCTAAGCCATGAAAGCTTGATTGAACCCATAACTAGTACCCTATTGCCACTGATCATTGAAACTCTAATTGACCTCTATGTTTAGAATAATGGCTTGATTAAATAACTAATTCCAAGTTATATAACCCTTAAATTCTTGTTCATTATTGTTATTAATCAAGACCAAGGCATTAGAAGCACTTGTAGTAATAAGATTGTAATTGTTTTTCCTAGCATAGTTAGGTTGTCCTTGTCCTTGTCCTTAGAAATTTGCCTTAAAGGCTACCCTGTTAGCTTGTTAATACTATTAAGAATAATATGGGGGATGATAAGGTATATTATACTGATATTTATGCTTATTTATATTTACCAATTCATTTCCCAAGGTTTGAAACATATTTTTAAGTTCATGAAAGTCACTAGACTGACTAGTTAAAGCCTTTTATTATTTTGGTGTAGGTATGGTAGTAAGTGTTGGAAAAGGAGAAATGTTATCAAGGGAAATAATGATGATAAGAGGTGGTTTAATATCCTAAAATAAGGGCATAGGTGGCCTATTTGTAAGCATGAAAGCCTATAATAGGCTATTCTCTACTCTAATTGCCACTTTATAAGCATTTAGTAGTGTGTTCCCCCCATCAACTGTATCATCACTGTAATGTCACTATTGAGAGATTTTATATAGTATAATAAATCATAGTTAAGATTATAATTGATATATATTGGAATCCTATCCCATGTTTTTTAAACCTATTATTAAAACATTGAATAATCTCTTGAGTATCTCTCTTTATTGTAGTCAATTGTTTAGTAAGTGATAAGTGGTCACTCTTATCTTCAAACCTCTTGCATAAAGAATCCCATAACTAGTCACATGTTGTGATAGAGTTAGGATTAAATTTACTATACCAATCTAGGGACTTTACCTTTAAATATATGGCCAAAAATTTGATAGCCACATTTTCTTCATTGATGTCATGGATATTACAAAAGTTGTCTATATCTTTGATATGTTCAAAAGGGATTGTAGAATTATCTCATATGAAGTAAGGCACATTATGAAGGGATTCCATTGTAATAGGATCTTACTAATTAAGTTTCAATTTAATTTGACCATTAAAGACTATAAAAGGTAAATCTCTAGGAGAGCCATGGTAGTTAAAGGGCCTAATAAGGATCTTCTATAAAAGGTAGACTTGGATATTAGTTTAGGAGAAAATTCTATGAAATATGGATGGGTATTATCAAACCTCAATATTATTGTTGATTTTACAAGTAATTCAAAAAAATCAAAAATAATACCTCTATACGGTGATCATATATTCACCTTTGGCATGAAAGATAGGTACTATTCTACCACTAGAAATATGAGTGTTCATTGGAGTCACCAAATAATAAGAGAGTGGATGTAATAAATGTTGCAAGTAGATTAAGACCAACATTAATCTTAATAAATATTATTTGAATGTTGTCCCATTGAGCATGTTGTAAACTTTTATAGAATATAATTTCACCGTTATGAGAGGGGTCTTTAGGATCTCTCAATCTTGGTTATAAAATGGGATCAACCTTAGGCTTTGGGTATCTTGTGATGGGGTTGAACATCCAAATAAGGATGTTTCCTCTTCTTATATCACTTAAACTACTAATTATTATTGGAAAATATATAGAATGGTTACAAAGGATGACTACAAACATAAACAAGGTGATGCACCAAAATGAAAGACAATCCACTTTGCATGAAACTAACACTAAGGTAGTTCAAAGGCAAACCTCAGTCACACAATATCTCAAATTGGCCATTTTACATAAATGTTTATAAAACTAGGCCTATTAGGAAAGAGATGAAGCATGGAGGAGTTTAAAACTCACACTAACCTTCATTAGTGACCAAAAAATCATAAGTTCAGACCTATAATAATGGTGGAATCAAAAAGGCAAGAAAGAAGGACAATTACCAACAAGGCCCTCCATAAAGTAAACATTAATAAATTAATTAGAGAACTAGATTCTAGCAAAATATAAACAAAATAACTTATCTTATTACTTCAAATGTTGTTTTAAAAAAAAAATTGATGTGTCAAATGATAGTATATTTAACAAATGGAGAAGAAAAGGAAAGAGAGAGGAGAAAAAAGCTATCATAATTCAATAAATGTCACTCAACCACCTTACATGGAGTCTCAACAACATTAAAATTACTTAACATTGATCCTCTTTTATACAATTAACATCCAAAGGTCAAAAGGGTCTTCAAGCTCTCCCATTGGCCTAAAAAGGCACTATAAGACAAAAATTCTTTGAGGAAGATGATTTCACACTCCACTAACATGAGTAAAGTTTCCAAAGGTCTAGAAGCCTTATTTAATGCTTAAGGTTGATTTTAAACTCCAAAATACACCACCACTTGACTTTTACACCCCACTCCACTTGGATTTTAGAAGTTAATTTATAACATGGTTAGTGATCCTAGCATTTGATGCTTGTAACCTACCCTAAAGGTTAACTTTGAATATTTACTTTTTGATGTTTTATTTTGTTATCAACTCATATTTGATCCTCCAACCTAAAAAAAAATACATGAAACTTATGTTGGATGTATGTTTTCATTTGATGTGAAAAATATGATGTCATGTATTGATGTCAAAGGTAATGACAAAGTGGTGATATCACAATGATGATGAGGTTGAGCATTAAGTTGTGCAAGGTAGGTTTGGATGCATATGAGCTAAGAGATATTATGGGATGTAATGAGTGATTATAGTGCTTATGGAAGTGAATGAAATTAATTAGAATAGTCATATGAATGTCTAAGCTCATGTAGTCATCTCAATAGATAAATTTGATTAAGAAGTTTGATGACATCATATTTCATACATGTGAAGGTTTCAATATTAGTTTGATACATGGATGGATTCCCATATGAAAGGTGATCATGTGATTCAAATTTTAGGTCTATAAATAGTGTGTATAAAAAATTATTAAGGTGAAAATTTGGATTCTAAGGTAGATTCAACTAAGTTCCCATAGCCAAATTTGTGATATCAAAGTTATATGGTGATAATTTAATCTTCACTATAAAGATCCAATAAAAAGAATCTAAATTGATAGATAAATATCCAATGATGATTAAATGATCATCTAGATAAATATCTATGATGAGTGATTAATCTAGCTAGGTAAGGATTTGATGGAGAGTGTCAAACTTGTCAAATAGTGATCAATGGTGAGAGTAAAGTCAATAACTCAAAGATATTAAGAATAAACATGATTAATACATGTGTCACAATCACATATATATAGCTATCAAATTAATAGTGCATGTTTGATAAATAAAATAAAATATTGATGGAGTGCATTCAACTATGAAGAGAAAGTTCAATGGTACCTACTAAGTCAATAAGTCAATAGAATGCTCAAAAGGCATGCAGGGTTACCAAGTGGTAAAATATCATTAAAGACTAACTGTAGGGTGAACCAAAAACATTTGAGGCTGCCAAGTGGTATGATCTTAGAAGCAAGGATCAAAGATCAATAGTGATAAATGAGATTTAAAGCTTAGAAACTCGAGGAGATTGAAGGATTATATTTTATCAAGATTTTAAGGAGCATGAGATAAATAAAAGTGTCAAATGATTTTGCATTAACCAGTGACCATTACTATTTGAATTTAATAAAGAACCAATCTTTAGTATTTTACAAATATATTTTTATCTAGGACAAATTTATTGTTGGTGTAAAAATAAACATTGAAAAGGAAATCAAGGAGCATCTAGAAAAGTTAATTATAAGATTTTATTGTTTGCAAAGTTGCAGATATTGAGCTCTAAAGTTGATTGAAGGTTTGACCACATTTTGTAAGTGACCCAAGAAGGATATTTGAGTTATTATTGTTGGTATTTAGATATTTCAAGATGAAATAACCATTAGATAGTGTTTTATATTCAATTAAAACCATCTATGAGGATTTTATAATTTTTAATAGTCCATATTTAGTATGAACAAATGTCTAAAACTTGACTGTGTTTGTTGGAGGTTATAGACAATTTGAGTGACCACTTTCTAGAAGTGAGTTGGAAGAGTTATAAGAAGAATTGAAGAATAAAATGAGTATGGAGATGTTTTATAAGTCTCAAGTGATTATAAGAAGTAATTTCTTATCATTATATACCCCTGATAAAATATGGAGAGTCAAAATAACTTGACTATATTTTAACTATATATGACTAGTCTGAGTGGTCATTTTAAAGAGAGTTGGTTTGAGTGATTAAAGGCTATGTTTAAGTATATAAATAATGTGAAGTAATTAAATAGGTCTTTAATGTTTCACCCATGCTATATAATCATATGTATATGTGAAATATTTGAGTAGTTACTTCAGAAGTTTGAGACTATGTTTTCTATGTATGAAGGCCTAAAGAGCGAGGAGAGCTAATTGGTAGGTTCAAGTGTTGAGTTAGTGTTCTAGGTGGAATGGAACCATATGAAAGTGAGAAATGGGATATTTTAGATAGGTTTTATGTGTTAAAATAATTATTAAATGATGAAGGTGGTCCAAATAGTCTCACATGTAACATGTGAGTATGAAGGCCTAATTGTTTTAGGTCTCACCAAGACCTAATAATGGTTTGGGGCCAATGAGGTAATGAATGACCTATGAATATTTTTATTATCAAATTTAAAATTTTTATGGACCTATGATAATTGTGATTAAAATATGTAAATTATCTTATCTAACAAAGATGAGTTAAAAGAAGAGAGTGGTATAAGTCCAAGGTCTAATTAGACTAATTATGCTAGTTGATGAAGTATGGAATAAATTAAAGTAAAGAACCTTTGAAATTTAAGGTAAAATTTAGTGAGGATCATCAAAGAGAAATGAGGATAAGTAATTTTTATCTAATCAAGCTGATGTAGGTGGATACATAGGTCATTAGACCTAATGATCATGGAATAGGTAGTTGAGTGAGTCAGCGCTTAAGACTGTTTGGGTGAAAGAGTGAAGGTGAAGAGTGAAAAAAAAGGTGGCCATCATAAGTTTAAGATTATAAAAAATTGTTCAAGATGATTTTTTCAAGGTATATGGGTGGGTTATTGGTTATCTAGGGGGTTGGTTCCTCCTTGTAAGGTGAAACTTACTAAACATTTTAGTTGTTATGGGTGCTCCACTAGATAGGGGAAGTATATCCTTGTGGGATTGGTGTCTCATTAAATTAAGGGATGGGTATTCCTTAATCAGTTAGTGATGGTCTAAATTAGATATTGTCATTATAAAACTATAATCCATCTTGTTGGGTTTAGTGGGTTTTATCCCCCAAGAGGATCTCCCACATATGTCATGTGTTATGTGTTTGATATTGTTATATCTTATTTATTCATTATAATGGTTAATTTGTATGCTTCATGATTTTATATGCTGAATGATTAAGCATTTGGAACTAGAATTAAATTATCTAACATCATTGATTCACCCCCCTCTCAGTGATTATACCTCTAATAATTGGTATCAGAGTATGACCTTTTGTGCAAGTTTAACCATTAAAGGTGATCCAAGGTACAATGTGGATAAAAGGGAAAGTTTTTCAAAATAAAAGGACATCATGTGTGATTAATAAGTTTGACATGATAATGGATAAGAAGAAGTGTTCAAAAATAATGAGGAATAAGGAGTTGATTTAGAAGTCGATTTCATGGGTGCACTTGGTGAACTGAAGGAGAAAAATAAGAGGATTATAAAATGAGGAATATGATCAAAGGTCTTGAATAAAAATATATTTCTCTTGAGGGAAGTTCGTTAGGCAAGTCTTAGAGAGAGAGGAAAAGAAGAAACAATAATAGATAAAGCCTATTGAAGAGCAAGCATATAGATTAAAGGATGACATGGCTAAATAAGCTAAGGAGGATAAGAATACCATCAAATATCTCAAAATTTAGTTAAAATCTATAAGTTCAAGCATGAGAGATAAAGAAGTTGAATATGTTCAATTGAAGACTAATCTTGATTCCCTAAAATATGAGTATGAAAAGGTCATAATAAAGATAGGTAATATTGAATATGAACAAGATGGATTAGAACAAGATAAATAAGATGGTAACATGAAATAAAACAAGTCAAATTAGGTCAAGATAAAAATGAATAAACTAATCAAATAGCTAAATGCTTCATAGAATGACAAATATTTTATGGGCCATTTTTTTATTTTTCATCTTATTGGTCATATGGAAAAGGAATATGTAATAATAAGTAATCAATAAAATAAAGATCACTACCATATTCAATCAAAAGGTATGGAAGACATTGTTTGCTACAATTATCATAGAGTTCTTCACATTGTTAGGTTCTGTTATCAAAGACCATTTAGTCAAGATAACTTCAATCAAGCTCTTAGAGTGAAAGAAAGAAGACCATCTAGAGAGTACAAGAGGAGAAAAAATTAGTTAAAGGAAGATCAAAATCATCATCAACAAAATGGTATGAATGATTTTGTTTATTTTAGATGTCATAAAATTTGGCACATTACTAGATATTGCAAGAATATGTTTAATGAGTTATCAAATAAAAATAAGGTTTATGTAGCTCCTAATGTGTAAGGAAGATGTCACACATGGTTATGGAGACATAAGTCTATTAGGAGATATTATACTGAGACCATATATCATTTTTTTTCTACTATAGACATGAAGGAAAGATAAGAACATATGCTATTAGCATTTTTTGAAAATTTTGATGTAAAGGATGATGAGGTAGGACTACAAGTCAAACAAAGGTATAGAGATATGGGAGTCTCTTGAGTTTTGGGACTTTTAGTCTCTCTATGTCAAAAGGGTGTCTCTATCTAAGCTTAAAAGAGACACTTATTAGTAAGAGGATGCATGGTAGATGCTATTTGAGTTTTTGATTAATGTTGTAGGACAAGAAAGGTCATGATAAGATGTGTTGGCTTAATGTGAAAGGACATGAAGAAGTTTAATTATCTGAAGGATGATCTCATTTGTCAAATGGTGAAGAATGAAGCTATGTGTGTAATGTTTATAGGTAGGTAATATAGGTATATAGGTGTCTAATCAAGGATGGTTAGTTGTTAAAATGTTCTATTTTCATAAAAAGGTGTGTTGATCTTATTATAGTGTGTTCAAGGTGTGTTCAGGGTTTTTTAGTTCTAAAGGTAAGAACTTGTCAATTTCTATTGCTGAAATTGACTAGTCAAAATGATGAAAACTAAAGGCAAGGTTGATATGGAGTATGCAGAGAATGTGTATTCATATTTTTGATATCATGAAGATGGTCTCAGAGTTTTGTATATGTCAAGTTATGTATGTCATGGAGTTCATAGTGTTCTAAAGATATGAGATCTATTGGTGTTTACATAAGAGCATTAAGTGTGTGGATATTGTTTGAAAAAGTTTTTTTAAAAACCTAAAGGAGACCTATTTAAGATTTCATAGAGAAATGATTTAGGGGGAGCTAATTATCTTGAATGGATTAGAGAGATGTCCATGATGTGAGGGGGAGGGTATGTGAGATGCCTCAGTCATGGTGGAGATATGAAGATGTCTGCTACACTTGTGATTTCAAGAATATTCATATGATGACTTGATCAAAATAAGTCATGTGCTTTTCACAATGTATTTAATCCTCATGCATGGATAAAAGGAGCTTATGTGTTATGTAGATGAATAAGTCCAAGGATCAAGGAATCCTAAGTTTAGATTGGTGTATGTCAAAGGGGGAATAATTGATTTATATACATGAAAGTATGTAAGTATATTGATCACTTAAAAGAATATTTAAATACATACATGATGTTAAGCGAAGCTTGGTGGTTGTTTAGTACACTTTATCATTAATGGAAAAGAGGGAGAAAGAAAAGAAGAGGTTGTCATCAATGAAAAAGGGGGAGATTGTTGGAGGTATGTTTTCATTGATGTCAAAAAGATGATATCATGTATTGATGTTAAAGGTAACGAAAAAGTGGTGATGTCATAATGTTGATGAGGTTGAGCATGAAGTTGTGCAAGGTAGGTTTGAATGCATATGATTTAACAGACCCTATGGGATTTTATGAGTGCTTAAAGTGATTATAGAAGTGAACATAATTCATTAGAATAGTCATATGAATTTCAAATCTCAAATAGTCATCTTGATAGATAAAGTCAAATAAGCAATTTTATGACATCATATTTCACATGTGTAAAGGTTTCAAGAGAAGTTTGATTCATGGATGGATTCCCCTATGAAAGGTGATCATGTGGTTCAAATTTTAGGTATGGACATGGTGCATAGAAAAAAATATTAATGTGTAAAGTTGGATTATTAGGTAGAGTTAACTAAGTTCCCATACTTAGCCAATTTTTTTATAGTGAAGATCTATAATGAGTGTTTAATCTTCATGATAAATATCTAGTGGTGAGCATCTAAACTAATAGATGAAGATCTAATGGTGAGTGAGTGATTAGGTAGATAAAAATCTATGGTGAGTGATTAATATAACCAAATAAGGATATAAGAAAATGAATTAAACTTGTTAGATAGTGATCAGTGATGAGATTGAAGTCAATAAGTCAAAGATCCTGAGAATGAATGTGATGAAGACATATGTCACAATCATAGAGATCTAGCAATCAAATCAATAGTGCATGTTAGATCAAGTAGATCAAAGATTGATGGATCATTTTCAACCATAAATAGAAAAATAAATGGTGAATATTAAGTCAATAAGTCAACAAAATGATCAGAAGGCACGTGGGGTTTCCAAGTAGTGAAAGATCATTGAAGACTGACTATAGGGTGTGGAAGGCACATGGGGATGCCAAGTGACATGATCTTAGAAGTGAAGATCAAATATCAATAGAAATTGATGAGAGTTAAATATAAGAAACTCCTAAGGATATCGACTAAGTGTATTTGATCAAGTTTTTAGGGAGCATGAGATAAATAAAGGTTTTTCATTTTACATTAAACATTGACCATTAGTATTTGAATTTAATGAAGGAAAAACTAGTTGATGGTATTTTATAAATATATTTTCATCCAGGATGAATTTATTGTTAGTGTAAAAATAAAATTTGGGAAGTAATTCAAGTTCATCCATAAAAGTTGATTATAAATTTTAATGTTTGTACAATTATAGAAATTGAGTTCTAAAGTTGACTGAAGGTTTGACCATGGTTTGTAATTGACCCAAGAAGGATATTTGAGTTGTTCTTGATGGTATTTTGATGTTTCAAGATAAAATAATTATTTGAGAGTGTTTTATACTCATTTAGAACCATTTTTGAGTATTTTTGAGGTTTGACCAATCCATATTCAATATGAATAAATGTCTAAAAAAATTTTGTGTTTGTTGGAGGTTACAGACAATTTAAGTGACCACTTTGAAGAAGTGAGTTGGAAGAGTTATGAGCATAATTGAAGAATCAAATGAGTATGGATACATTGAATAAGTATTAAAATATTATAATAAGTAATTTTTTGTCATGATATTCTCTTTCTTAGATATGGAGAGTCAAAATAGCTTGACTATATTTTGATTGTATATGACTAGTCTAAGTGGTCATTTTGAAGAGAGTTGTTTTGAGTTCTTAGAGCCTATGTTGAAGTATCTAAATCACATGAAGTAATTTAATAGGTACATAAGGTTTGACCCATGTTATCTAATCATATTTATATGTGAAATATTTGAGTAGTTACTTCAAAAGTTTGAGACTGTGTTTTTCGTGTATGAAGGCCTAAAGAGTGAGGAGACCTAATTAGTAGGTTCATGTGTTAATTTGGTGTTTAAAGTGTCATGGACCCATATTCAAGTTATAAATGGGATATTGGACATATTTTTTATATTTTTCAATCATTGGTAAAGGTTGAAGGTGGTCCAATTAGTCTCACACGTAACGTGTGAGTATGAAGGTCTAATTATGTTAGGTCCCACCAAGACCTAATGGTGGTTTGGGGATAATGAGGTAATGAAAAACATATTAACAGTGTGTTTATAACATGTAACATGTGTATGGACCTATGATATGTGTGATTAAAATATATAAAGCATCTTGGCTGACCAAGATGGGTTAAAGGAAGAGATTGGTATAAGTACAAGGTCTAATTGGACTAGTTGTGCTAGTTGAGGAAGTGTGCAATTAAGAAAAGTAGATAACCCTTGAAATATAATGTAGATGTCAATGAGGACCATCAGAGAGAAAAGAGGATCAGTCATGTTTACCTAATCAAGCTAATATAGGTGGATACACAGGTCTTTGGGCCTAATGAGCCTAGAAGAGGTAGATTGAGTGAGTGAGACCTTGAGATTATTTGGGTGAAAGAGTGCAAACAAATGTGGTCATTATAAATTGAAGATTAAAAACATGTGTTCAATATTATCTATTCAAGGTAGCTGGGTGGGTGGTTTTTTGCCTAAGGGGTTGGTTCCTCCTTGTAAAGTGAAACTTGGTAAAAGGTCTAGTTGTTGTGGGTGTTTAGCTAGATAAGGGTAATAGCTCCTTGCAGGAGTTGTATCTCACTAAATTAAGGGATGGGTGTTCCTTGAATATTTGGTGTTGGTATAAATTTGTTATTGTCACTATAGGACTATAGTCTAAATTTTAGGGTTTAGTGGGTTTTATCCCCCAAGAGGGTTTCCCACACATGTCATGTGTTATGTGATTTATCTTGCTATATCTTATTTGTTTATTACAATGGTTAATTTATATGATTCATGATTATATGTGATGAATGATTAAGATTTTTTAAATGTAATTTTAATTGTCTAGCATCACTGATTTAGCTCCCCATCTCAGTGATTATACCTCTAACAATGTAAAAATCTCTTGGACTCCATTGATGGAGGTCTTCAAGCTCAAGTCACCTTCAACTAACTACCCTAGAACCTGATCCCAAGGATATTTGTCACCATGAGAGCCAATTATAGACTTTTATAAGGCTTATAAACATACATATAAGTCTTATGAGTAATAAAATGAATATTTATGCCACCTTCAAGACCTACAACAATGGTGGAAATCTCCATTAAAGCTATAACCATTCACAAATTATCAAAAAACTTGGGTGTTAATAGGGAACCATAAAACCCATAGGAATGGATAAAAATTGCATATAATTGTGATTTAGGTCACATTAGGACTCTTCATTACATTTATAACATTTCTTTCTTTAGAGACCTATAAAATGAGCATTTTAGGCCATTTCGGGCCTCTTAAGCACCCACACATGTCAAATTCTTCTAAAAAATAGGTAAAAAATGAGATTTAGAGATTTACATAAATTTTATAAGTGGTTCCCAAGTGATTACAAGTCATTTCATGGGCCTATGAGCTCTAAAACTCAAAACATGTCAAAATAGGGTCTTTGGTAGCTCAGACAAGCTTACCTTCTTGACGATTATTCATAAAATATAGAAATCCATTAAAAAAATTATTTAAATTTATAAATATTATATATACCCATTAAAAAATCCTAATAATATTGGGTTCCCATGCATAAGGTGTACAAAGATACGTACCTAAAAAGTTTACTTGTGGGGTTTTACATGCATTTTGGACTTGCTTATAGTCTTAATAATAGTTCATAAAAATAAGTACATCAAAAAAAAATCCTTAATGTATTTAAATTACATATGGTTAATAAAAACATACTAAAATCATTTTTACTAATTCCTTATGGGATGAAAGATATGAGCATATGAAGAGGGAGCTCAAACTAGGTGTCAAGACTTGAAAAGTCCGAATTAGTTATTAGGATACCATTAAGACTTTCAAGTTGTGTTAATATTATTTATAAAACACTTATAAGACCTTAAAAAACACTACAAATAATATTATACTTCAAAAAAAATTTAACTAAGCAATAAGTTTTAGACTATGCACACATACCTGTGTTTTACATCCTTTAGCTAGCCCTTAAGGGCATCCTCATATGAAACCATGAGTTTGGAAACTATCATAAGGTGTAATGAATAATTTTATACAATTTAAAATACCTTAAAAATATCCTAAAATTTTATAAAAATTCTATCATATTGGTATGAAAAAATCCTAAACTTTTTATAAAAATTCTATCATGCTGGTTGTCAATAGACAAATGCATGGGATGAAAAAATAAAGGATAATTAAACTATGTAACTGGAAAAAATAATATTATACATGATTATAAACACTAATTAAAATAATTCTTACCAATTTTCATAGTTAAATTTCACCTGCAGAGACGTGTAGATGAAATTTTCTCAAAATTAGCTAGTGGGTTGCCTACGTGCATGATTGATTATGAATGCATGAGTTTTGTAAAAGAATATTGAGTGAAAAAAATATAAAATTGACATTTATTATTAAATTAATATATTTTTATGGTCATTAATATCATATTTAACCAAATTTTAGAATTCGAAACAACTTGTAGATGCTTCAAAATCACTAATTTATCTGAGATTGTCAAAAGTTGCCTAAGTTTTCATGGAGAGTGCCTTAGATCTGAGACAAAACAATAGATATTTAAATTTTTATCCATTAAAAAATTAAGATATTTAGGTATATACTAGGTCAAAATGACCATTTTTACCAAATTTGGAGGTTAGACCACCTCTTTAGCACCTTCAAACCTTCAATTTCCTCAAACATGCCCTCAAACTAGGATTGTGTGTTCTAGTCTTAGAATCCATGAGAAAATGACTTCACACCTTAGTTTTTTTTTAATTTTGATGAGATAATTATTTAATTTGAATTTATAATATCCATTTATCTATGTGTATACACATAATATTTTTAAAATTTTATCGATTATTGACACTTTTTTTCTTGTAGGAACCCATTGAGTCTCAATTTCTTTGAGTGCATGACTTAAGGGGTGCATCGAGAAAGAGGTGGGTAGACAATTTGTGATTATTATAATTTTATTACTATTTTACACTTTTTATCTACACACTTGTTTCCTAAAAACCTTATCCCTAATATTGTACTTCTCTATTTCACACTCCTCAGTCATTTGCTACCTTTTAGCTCCCTTTTCCTAACCTTAACCCCCTTTTGACTATTCATTATACTAGGTCAAAATTTTCAACTTTGTATAATTTTCAGCCTCAATTTACTACACTAGGTCAAATGGGTAAAATTTAGTTAGGTTCTAGGTTAGATCTTGGCCAACCTAGCCCATGATCTAGTGAATTCTTCTCCAAAACTATGCTAGGTCGACTGGGTCAACCTTGTTGGTCAAGTTTTTTAGAAGTGATTAGGGTTAAATACACGTATATATACAAGTTTATTTTTAAATTATTTAGATAATATAATAATAATTAATAGTTATTGTGGATTTGCTTATCCACCATTCTACTTGAGTTGCAAAATGAGGGTTTCATACTTTCTTTAGAGATATGAATCTTGTCTTGTAGAGAATTATTTTAGATGCATTTATAGGTTATGTAGCCTAAATATGATTTTTCCTTGTCATCCTTACATACCACAACAACCTCTTCAAAAAATCCTTGGCCAAGGGAGAGATCAAGTCTTGGTGGGTTTATCTTCAAAGGTAAGTATTCCTAATTTTGGTCCTCCTTTGTTAGAGTAGATAGATATGCATTTGTAATTATCTTCCATGAATTAGGATTTTGTATACATTGACATGAGTATATGTCTCTTATGCATGTTTTATTTTATTGTTTCAAACCCCCACTTTTTTCCACAAGATTTGGTGAGCACTAGATTAAATTTTCTTTACTTTTTATTAGTTTAGTAAATATAAAACATAAGACTCTTTTAGGTTTATTAAATGATTGTGCTTGAGAAGAGGCTTTGGAACCCTCCCTAAGATGGTTTATTATGGTAATATATCCCCTAATTATGTATATCAAATCCCCATATTGGTCATGTTATAGACTATCCAATGTCTCCCCAATCGAAAGTGCATGCTATGATCTATCTTCTCTAAGTTAGGATTGATTTATAGACATAATGTAGTTTTGTTTACGTACATTCCAGTGAACCTAACATGAATCTAACCTTTGTATTTTTATTTCATGTTTTTCATCATTTTATCATATTATTTTTATAAATTTGTGATATGGGGTCGACATTGTCAATTTAGCTGTAACTTTTGTGTGCAAGTTTAACACATAGTCACATCAATACAACCTTGTTCTGTCTAAGACAAGTTTTTCATCTAGAATAGGTTACTAGGTTGACTCTATCAATACAATACATTTATACTAGGTCAAATCTATTGACTCTATACATTTCTAGACTTCCATAAAACATACTAGGTTAACCCTGTCGACATAGTACATTTTACATGTTTTTAGCAAATAAGGAATTACAAAGCTAGGTTGACCTAGGTGACACAATTGGTATAATTTCAAGTATAAATTAGGGTACTTCAATAGAAATCTTATTATTATCTACATCATCCAACCCACCAAGGTTACTTTCTATCCTACTCTATCATTTTTTATTCACTATAGTTATATTTTTCATAGTTTGAAATCTTTAAAACTTCCCTTGTACAATCAACTAGGTCAATTCTATCGATGTAGTTTTTTTATACTCTATTCTATATGGAAAATTAGGTCAACACTATCGATGTAGTTATTTTTTAGACCTTTATTTTCCTAGTATAGAAGTGACATTGTTGACTCTATTTTTTAATATTTTTATACACTATCATCTGAATCAAAATTGTACTATGTTTCAAAGTTGGAATTAACACCTATATTCTATTAATTAGCTCACACTTTTATTTATTTTTTATTGCATGATTATATTAGGTCACATAGTCTAATTAGGTTTTTTTTAATATACTATTTAGTTACGCTATTATTTTTTTATGCACGCACTACCAAATCATAAAATCTTAAAACACACTTTAACAATTGTCTACCCAAGGCATACCTACTTGGATTTAATCACCAAGGGAGAAGCCAACTTGGTTTTATGGCCAAGTATAAACATGTGATTAATGGTATATTTTGGCTAATCACCTGACACCCTTATCACTACAATGTGTAAATTGAGGGGGTAGGCCACAATACCAAGTTAGTACCATTGCCAATATAGATCCCTTTCAGCTTCTTGAAACCATCCTTAGATTGTTTTCTAGTTCCTTGCTTACAGCCAACTCCCTGTCACATCTAAAATTATATTCTAATAATCTAATAACATTCAATATGACCACTTATATTTTTACTTTCCAACTTGATTGATTAATCTTTACTCAATTCTATGTTGTATTATAAAAACTTGCATTAACCAACATTGGTGCAAGGTTTTGTGTTGTGTTCCTCAATTGGATCAAACTCATTGATCCAATTTATTGTGTTTTTCCTTTCATTTATTTATTAAAAAAATACTGACATAATCTCTTACAAACTATATGTTTTCCCCTACCTATATTACTAGGTCGACCCTATCAACTCTATACACTTTTTTAGCCTTTATTCTAGTACTAGGTCAAGTCTATTGACTCTATATAAATTTTAACCTTTATTTATAGTACTTGGTTGACCTTGTCAACCCTATATAGTTTTTATCCTTTATTTCTAGTACTAGGTCAACCTAGTCGACTCTATACAATTTTTTGTCACTTCTTGTTTCCTTGTTTTTCCATCTCTCTTGACTTGTTTAGTCCTTCTCCTTCATCATGAACTTATTGTTTGAAGACAACAATGAGTTTAATTTAACATATATGATGAGTTTCACCAACTATCATAGGGTCTCTTAGATGAGAATAATGTTCACATATTCACTCACACAGTGAACTATGGGACCCCTCCCCATTCTTCTTCACCTCATAATCCTCTCTTCTCATTTAAAGATTAACCCAAATTAGAGTATACCCTTTAAATTCTCTTCTTTATCTCTAAATTTCATCAAGATCGAGGAAAGGATCCTTCTACCATTTACCATCTCATGATTAGTCGTCAAGCTGAATAACCTCATTCACCTTTTCCCACATTTTCACATGGATTTTGGGGTACTAGTTTCTTTGACTCTCAGCCTCTTCCCTCTATTATAACCCCTTATCATACCATAACCTCTTCTTATTTAACTTCTTGCACCTCCATGCCTAGTATCTCCACTAACATGGAAGTTTATACATCTAGTGGGCCTCTCCCAAGACCTACTCTCCTCAATTCTTTGATTAGTGCATCATTTGATACCCATGGTAATCATGCTTCTAGTGCTTCCTCTTCTCATCCCTTCACTAGTCCTTATTTTACTACACAATAAAACTTTTCCACTAGTTCCTCACATTCTAACAATTCTTCTCAAGGTCCTAACAATACCAATAATGGTACCCAAGCCAATACATCCAATTCTAATGCTTCAAATAATACCAATAATGCAACTCAAACCTACCAACTTTTATTAAAAACACTCAATCAAATGAATATTTTTCAAGATCATAATACAAATCAAATGATGAGAATGCAAAATCACTTTCTCCATATTCAAACCCACCCTCAACCAATGTCTTGGGGCATGTTGATGCTTAGAATTGCACTATTTCCAATACCAAAAATGGGAAGTTTCAAGAATGTGGGACTTGCAACCTGAAATGACCTCAAAATTTTAAAGAAGCTAGCTCTTCTTTATCTCAGATGTATTGTGAGAAAAGGGATAAAAATTAAATGAAAAGTGCCAATGCAATGAAATAAAACTTAAGTATGGTGATGCGCTTGAGTTTAATTTGATCCTTAATACTAAGCATAGTGAAGCTATCTTTAGGATTCAATTACATGAAAGAGCAATCAATGCATGATCAATGTAAAAGATAAAAAACAAATAGAATCAAAGGCTCACAACTTAGACAATTTTTGTAGTAACATAGAAAATATTAGCAAAGGCATAGAATTCAGTCTTCTTATTAATTTTCTAGTCACATAAAAGGCATAGATACATGCACAGTTATACAAATTTCTAACTTAAGAAAATATAACAAAGGCAAATGATATTACTAGCCATAACAAGAAAGTCTAAAACTTCTAGATAACAATCTCTCACAAAAAATTCTCACTATCTACTAATAATTTTTTTATGATGATCTCGACACCCATATTTATAGCATCAAATTAGCTATAGAGTGCCCACATGTTCCCAACCCAATGATCTAATTGAACTCTAACTGAACTAGAAGTATTTAACAAAAGATATCTTTCAAATCTCTAATGTTGGCCTCTCTGCAAATTCATTGGCTAAATTAGATACACGTGACACTTTTCTCTATGAAATAGGTGAGGAAACTTGGAATGTTCTACTTACTCACTTGAAAACTATCTCATTATTTAGGAGGCACCAGAAAATGACACTTGGCAGCTTCTGTGGCACTTAAAAAAACACACGACACTTTCCACTACATTATACTCTTTACTATGCCTTTATATTAGGAGTGCTCCATCTTTGACATCTATCATAGTCCATTGCTCTAAAACTTTATCAAGTTAGAGAAAATGGGACCCACAACACTTCTTGCTTGAGAAACTTTAAAAGGAGAATGGGGACAGGTGTCTCTTTCCATGTATCTTTAACAAGGGACACGTGGTAACCTCTACTTGTCTATAGAAGCTTTTAGATACTTTCTGAGAGTCCTGTAAAAGGTGACATGTGGCAGTCTCTATTGAGCTTTATCTACACTATAGAAACATTCAAGAATTATTTTAGATTTATATAGATGGTGACATTTTGTAGCTTCTGCTAACTTTAGAAACAAAACCTGGGGCCCACCATAGTCTTTACTTAACAATTAAACAAAATGAAGAAACTGTAGATCTTGACACTTGGTAGCTTCCACTAAACTTTAGCTAAGGACACGTGGAAGCTTCCACTAAGCTTAAGCTAGGGACACATGGTAGCTTCCACTATTTTTAGAAAAAAATATTGAGACCTTCCATAGTTGCCACTTGGCACCCTCTGCGTGCACTTAGAAAAGCTTATCAAAAGAAGCTTTTGAAACTCATAAGAAATTTGAAACTCAGATTCTGACACTTTTTTGCATTTTTCTAGATTATAATGGGACACATGGCACATTCCACGCAACTTATAGAAATTATAAAATGTGTCTTGACTGATGACACTTAGCAGCTTCCACTTGACTTTAATACTTAGACAAATTTTAGGCAAAAATGAAACTCATGCCCTTGCTCTGTGTCAAAAACTTCACTACCTCAAACCTGAAACATGTAGGGACAAAACATAGAGTGCACAACTGAAACTCAAAAAATAAAATGTAGAGTATTTTACTCTATAGTTCTTGGCGACCCCAAGGAATTTTGAGCCTACTCAAAAAGAATCCAAAGAATGTATAAAAAATGGCAAAAATAACAACTTTAGTAAGGCCATCTAATAAATAGACCAC
This sequence comes from Torreya grandis, assembly GCA_037957365.1. Lineage (NCBI taxonomy): Eukaryota > Viridiplantae > Streptophyta > Pinopsida > Cupressales > Taxaceae > Torreya > Torreya grandis. The sequence continues at coordinate 509,343 of JARHVA010000369.1, forward strand.
TCAACATAAGATAATCCCTATTTATTTTGCAATTAATGGAAGGCTAAATCAAGGTTGATGATATCCTTGTGTGAAAAACTCTACAAAATATGAACTATAGCCTTCAATTGAAATTAAATCTGGGACATGGGGATCAAGACAACTTCAACTTCTAGCACTGATGAATCATCTATTAAACTCTAGAAAATTGACTGATCATTTTTCCTGGCTAATAACAAAGGTTTAATCTCATCAACCATCAACACAGTGTTTTTATTAGGAAAAGGGGAGGGAAGACCCAATTGCATTAGATCTTCAATATGTTGATTCATGTCTTTGATTCCCTCTTTCACCACATCTAGAAGCTCTTTGTAATTAATTGATGTCGAGTTACAACTGAGAACTTCATTCACCCTTTTTATAGCAATCATTCTGTCACTAATCCCTACTACTGATAACATTCCATCAGTTGCATCATATAGCTTTTGTAGCAGCATTTGAGAATCAACCATTCTCAAAGATACAATGGACAGAGTGGCTTCAACTGAAGTCTCTATCTTTTTGTACAATTTCTATGCATTTAGTAGAAAGGTTAGAGAGGGTCTGAGCTGAATAATCTCCTCAAAGATTCTTTTCCATATTGATGCATATAACTCCTTAACTAGATTCAAAACTCCTACATTCTTGGGCCTATTAGCCAACTCAAGTGTCAATTATTCTATTATTTGTTTCTCATCTTGAAGTTGGGCCTATATGGCAGCGGTATTATTCTGCTCATTCAGTAGCTTCTATTGGAACTAAGTGACATGTTGTAGGTTTTCTTCACATTTTTCCTATAATGTTGCCTTTTCCCACCTTAAGGATTTCATTGCATCTTTCTCTTGTGTCAGCTCTTCTTTCAAAGAATAATTTTGGGCTTGAATAGCCTAGTGAGTCTAAAAAGAAATAATATCTTACAACTATTTGTTGAGACTCTCTATTTCATTACTCTTGGTTTTGATTTTTGTATTCAGATTGGTATAGTTTGCCTTCTATTGAGCTAGATCAACCTCCATCTTGTGTAGCTTCTTTGATACTTTCAAATAATCAGTAGCTACCACAAAAGTGGATTCATTTAGTACCTCAACCCTATCTTGTGGTTTGAAAAGTGACATATCCATAGCCACTGCATTCATTATATAATCTCCAGGCTACATCTGCTCATTTGGCTTGACTACATTAGGTGACAAATGGGTCACTATTAGTTACTGCTAGATTGGGTCAAATTGTGACCTCATATGTGGTGTAACCAGGGCTTTATTATATTTCATCCTCTTTTTCTCCATCCAAGCTTCCGTAGCCTTCTTAGCAGTGTTTACTTGAGTTTGGAAGGTAGAGGGAGAAGCAATGTGCCCACCCATAAAAGGATAACCCTATGGCAAGCCATAGGGAATAGCCAAATGTTGGCTAGGGGGAATTTGAGGAGGTATTCTCTTTGGGACAAAGGGGGAAAAATGAGGCAATGATGTGGCCTGAGTAGTAATAGGTAGGGAAAATTGGGAAATGGGCATAGCAGAGGTGGTAGGGGATATTATTTGGCCAAATGGGATTATCACCCCTATAGAAGAAGAGAGAGACTGAGAAGAAGGAGAAAAAGCACATACCTGAGGATCAACTAATGTACTCAGTGGTTGGTGTTATGAGGGTTCTACCTCCTCCTCTGAAATAGGCTAAAGTTTTAGCCTCTTATGTTTCCTTAGCATTTATTCTTTTGGTTGTGCTTCTTTCTCTTCAACATTTACCACTGCTGCTAGTGGTGTTTGTACAAAACTAGGAACCCTGAAGGCTGACACTAATGGAGAAGCTTTGGGTGGTGAAGATACCACACTCTTTTGTTTTTCAATGGAACTAAGAGATTGGGGCCATATAGTTATAGTGATTGTAGATGAAGTTTGTCTTAGGGCCTACATTGTATTAGGGCTAGAGACTGGAGATAGATGACATTCATCCTAGATTTCCTCCCATTTCTCATCTAAATCTACATTTCCAATAAAGTGAGTTATCTCACAAATCTCCTGCCTATACTTCCAATAGGCTTCTATTTTCTCTGATTTCTAGTCTTTATTCTTCAATTCCCTTCTTAAACCAAAAGTCATATTGATTTTAGGATCAAAATCCTTTTGCTTAACATAGAAAGTTTCCCATGGTCCAGCTTCTTAAAGGGAAAAATCCATCAATTCCACATACCAATCAAGAAATCTTCTTGAGGGTTTCTTTTATTTTTTAAAAAGAGATGGCCCTCATGCACAATTCTAGTAGCAACCTTGTTATTCTTGACCCATGAGGTTATGAAACTATTTAGGTCATATCCCAATTTACCTTTTATTAGATGGAAACCTAGGAAAGCTAGCTTTCTCAACAACACGTGCTCAACATCTTTGACTTCTAAGGCCATATTGTTCATTACCCATGGAATATCATACATTTTCTTATTTTTCTTCCTAGTGCCATATTCATTATCCACCATAGACACTTGCCAAGTGACCTCTAAGAAAGCTAACCTAAGGGTCAAAATCTTAGGTAGCAACACTGGTTCTCCATTAAAACCATGGACTCTAATAATAATATGATGGGATCCAAAAAAGTAATCACAAGGAATTTTGTAATTTGTCATAAGGCCTGAGACGCTTGGAGTTAATATATTTTCAATAGGCTTTGGGCTTAGATGACAAAAGGTAGGGACAACAAAAAATTCCCAAAATTCATATGGGTCAGATGCTTTGGACAAGATATGTGTCCATGCAGACATAGGAATGGTCCTATTATGATGAAAAATGGGGTCATACATATTCATATGCATGTATTGAGAAAAGATGCTAGAGTTTTGATACAACATGAGGTGAAATAGATAAGAAGAATACCTAAAAACCCCTTTAGATTTAAAATGGGTGAGTTGGTCAACCATTGAATATGCAATTTGCTCAAAGAAATCCAGTCGATACTCCTGAGTCTTGTCTACAGTTTTTAACCTGAAGAGAATGGCCATTTGTTCTTCATAGATAGTTATATCCTCTTTCATTCCAAAAATGAATGCCATCATAGAAAGTGCCTCTTTGACTGGCTTGTGAAAATTGTGCTCTTCCCATTGGCAATACTGGCATAGTGGTATCATCATCCCCTAATTGTAATTCTAATTTCAGAAACCTTAATTGATTGTTGATGTTTGCCCACATTTTTGGCAATGGTGGGAGACATGGTTGGGAAGTCCATATCCTCATTACGAATGTTTTGTATTGTCCAACCTTGGCCCTCTAAATACTTATTTGATGTGCCCCTTCTCTTAGAGCTTTTCCATACTTTTGAAGGATTGGGTCCATGACTTCATCTACAAAATCTTTCACCTTTCTAGGTCATTTGCATAACCAAATTCAGGGACTCTAGTCCACAGATAGGTCTTTAAGGGTCGTGCAAGGGCCAAAGCATATGATTTGCTTGTGAGAAGCTTATCAATGGATTCATAAATCCTAGACCCCTATTGTGAAGATTGTGCCTCCTCCATATCTATATCTATACATGGAAATAGTGAACTTATGTAACAGGTATGGAGTTTTGCAATAGGGAAAGCACTCTCACTAAGCAAGTTTTGATATGAATTGAAATTTATAGATAACAAGGATTTTAAAGAAGATGCAGGAATGTTTGAGACACCGTTAAGCTTTAAGTCTTGTTATGGGTTATTTAATGACCTATCAAGTCTAAAAAATGGCATTAACACTAGATAACCATTACTAAATCTTTATTAAATCTTCATGGGACAGTGAGTCAGACACGTCATGAAAGTGGCTGCCTAAGGGTACTTTGGGGAATGTTGGAGATTTGAGAGAGATTTAATGTCTCAAGAATTTTGAAAATTTTGAAAAAGGATCTGAGCTGTGGCCATGTGTTCAAAGAACACTTATTTAAAAGAAAGGGTGGGAAATAATAATGGGAAAACAAAGCAACAAGGAAAGGAAAACTATCTAACTATAATACATTAGAGACACAGCTTAACTGAAATGTTTCAAGTAGATCCCATTTATAGGAATCTGTTTTGGTTCACCCTCCATTGTTTTAAGCTCAAATGAATTTTTTTGTTTGCATACATGAATATTATAAGGGCCAGTCCACAATGCTTCAAATTTAGTGTGTTGACCCAGCTTGGCAGCTCTTGCATCCCATTTCAAAACAACTAAGCCTACATCAAAATGGGGGTTTGAAGTCCTTTTATTGAAGCAGTCTTTGATTATTTTATGGTGCTTCATTAATGAATCTTGTGCTGCATCCCTCCTTTCTTGAACTTTTAAGAGTTTAGTAAGTCTGACCTGTATGGGGCCATTTTCCTCAATTTCAATTTGTTTTAATAACTGGAGGGTAAGATCTCCAAGCTTAGGGGTATTACAATAGGCTTACCATAGACCAATTCATTTGGGGACAATTTTTTCACCTGCTTAGGCATAATTATATCAGCCCATAATGCTATATTAAGCACTTTATGCCACTCTTTGTGATGATCAACCCCTATTCTCTTAATAGGTCTAATCAGGTTCTTGTTGGTTGATTCTTCCAAACCATTACCTTGAGGGTAATATTTCAATGAAGTTTTTAGATAGATTCAATGCTTTAGTGCAAATTCAGATACTTTAGACCCCAAAAATACTTTAGAATTGTCTAAAACTATGGTATGAGGAGGCCCAAATCAAGTAGTGATACTCCCTAGAAATTCTAAGATCACATTTTCTATTGCTTCTTTGAGTGGCACTACCTCACTCCATCTGGTGAAATAATCTATGGTAGTTAGAATCCATTTGTACCCCATACTCGACACTAGATTGATCATTCTAATGAAATCAAGACCCCATTGAGAAAAGGGTTCATCAATAATTATAGGAGTAAGGGGCATTGTTGCATTCCTTCTCATCCCTACATAATACTGACAAGATTGGCACTTTTTGACCAGTTGATAATAGTCTGTAAATAAAGTGGGCCAAAAATAACCTACCTGAGTTATCTTAATAGTTATGGTCTTTACAAAAAAATGTCCACCTGAGACTCCATGGTGCATTTCATGTAGTATTTTCTTATCCTCATCTTTATATACGCATCTTAAAAGTATGCCATCAGTATTTCTTTTGAAAAGAACTTGGTCAATTAAAACAAAGTGGACCCCTCGCTGCCTATAGTATCTCCTCTTATCCTGAGAGAGCTCTTTTGGGAAAATCCCATGTTTCATAAAATGGATCCTATTTGTGACCCAAGAGTTCTAATCAACTTCTTGTATCCTCAATACACTTTCCTTTTCTATTTCTTTAGGCATCATCTTTCCCATATCTTGAGTCATGTATTGGCACAACCCCCTACCTCTAACTAGCTTAGTGGGTCTAACCTCTACATCATACTCAAGGATATTTGTTACCTAGTTTGCCCTTTTTTCAATAATTTCACCCTCCATAATGTATTCTCTGACACTAGGATTAGCCACAAATATCAAAATCTTACTTCCTGTCACCATATGCCTAAATTTCTTAAGGGATTTTACCATAGCATATGATTATTTCTCCAAAAAGTTGTATATAGTTTCATACTCCCTAAGAGTCCTTGAGAAAAAGGATATTGGGTTTTCTTCCTCTTGTTCATCATCTTTTTATGTTAGGATAACAACATTGAACTCTCCTCCATAAACATACATTATAAAAGACTTAGAAAAGTCCGGGTTATTAAGTACTGGGGCTATTGAAATTGCTTTCTTGACCTCTTCAAAAGCTTGTCTTCCTTCTATAGTCCACTTGAACACCAGGTCTTTATTCAACAAGAGTGTTACTAGTCTCACTAGGCCTGTAAAGTCTGATATGAACTGACTGACAAAATTAATCTTCCTAAAAAAGGACTTAATTTATTTCTTATTTACTGGTAGGGTCAAGTTCATTATGGCTACAACTCTCTTTGGATCTATAGAGACTCCTTCCTTGGATATTGTATGTCGGAGTAGTTTTCCTTGAGGTATTGCAAAGGTACACTTCTTAGGATTTAGGGATATTCCAAATTCTTGACACTTCTTAAAAATAGATTCTAGATGATCAAAATGATCAACAACATTCTTGGAAAAAATAGTAAGATCATCAAGATAAATCAAGATGATTTTATTTATGAGTTCCCCAAATGCCACATCCATAGCTCTTTGAAAATTAGCTCCAACATTTGATAGGCCAAATGGCATCTTGGCATATGAAAACATTCCTCATTTGGTAGTAAATGCAGTCTTGTGTTGGTCTTCATCAGCTAACCAAATTTGATTGTTCCCAGAGAAACCATCTAGTAAGGAAAATCTCTCTAATCTAGCTACAGTCTATAAAATTTGTTCCATAGAGGTCAGGGGATAGTGATCTTTTAGAGATGCTTTATTTAGGTCTCTAAAATCCACATAGAGCCTTATGTCACCATTCTTTTTCTTGACTGGCACTAGATTGGATACCCAAGTTGAGTGTTTAATTGGAAAATTTATTTTAAAATCTAAGAGTTTTTGCAACTCATCCACCATTAGAGGTTCAATACTTGTATTCACTGGCCTCTGCTTCTGTCTGACTGGCTTAGATCCTTTATTTAGTTCTATTGTGTGCTAAATGATGTCTTTATTATATCCATGAAGGTCTTCATAGGTCTAGGCTATTACTCTATCATACCTTTTACACAAGTCAATTAGTCTTTCTCTTTCCTCCTGAGTTGTAGAATTTCCAATCTTTAGCTTTTTCCCTTCACTCACTTCTATCTAAGAATAATCTGCTTTATTTGCTTCAAACCTTTTCTTCTCTAGGCTTACATCTTCTGGATCAAATAGATTTTCTAAAGTGATCAAGCCTTTGGGAAGATTATTGGTCTTTAATTGAATAACTTGGTCTTCATATGCTTCTTCAATTTTGGGTTGCAATTGATCAACAAATTCCCCTGATTGTTGAAAAAATGAGAGTACCTGAGAATGATTTTCAAAGACTTGTCAATTTTCATCATTGTCTGGGATAGTCGGCCTTACTATAACTTTGACTGACTCATTATTGACTAATAGACCAGTACTGAGTCAAACTATGAGCCAATTTGTGCCATCCTATCAACTTTAGAATTTTGAGTTCAAGGAACTACTTCAATCTTGAAAGCTTCAAAATCTTCTATTAAGTCCCAAATTCTGTCTATAGGATCTCATCCTTACATTTTTGGGTATTGCCTTTTCTCTAATTTGTTTCACCACTAGTTCTAAATCTCCTTTTACTATCAGATTCTTTACTCCCTTTTTCTTGGATAACATGAGCCAATTTACTAATGATTCATATTCAACATCATTATTAGTACAGGCAAATTGGAAATGGATAGCTCTTACAAATTTTCACCATTTGGAGCAATAAGACAAATTCTTGCTCCAGCACCATTTTTACTTCTAGCCCCATCAAAATTTAAGGTCCAAATTTTTGAGTCCTTTTCAAATTCTTGAGTCTTTGGCATTTCTTCACTTAAAACATTTGGGATTTCATGATCTTCATCAAATATGACATAAGTGCCTAGACCAGTAGATTCACAATTTCCATATGGGTCACTTTGCATCATAACTAACAAATGGTTATTTTCCTCTTCTTGGTCATGTTCAGTCCAATCACCTAACTCTTCAACAAATACCCTTTCTTCCTTATTCACCATAGCTTGAGCTATCTCTAATTTTAGGGTTGGTTCATTGGTGATGTGATCTTTAGATAGTGGCTCAGATAGTATTTTCATTTTTGAACCATATTTGGTTTTTAGGATGAGGTGAGACTAATCAAGTGACATATATCCTCCTATCTTAGCTGTGAAATATTTGGATAAACATAGGCCAAATATAGGGGGTATATCTATGACTACCGCATCTTGATTAAAAATTATATTAGGGCAAGTATATAATTTCAATTGGAGTTGTTTAATTTTTTCTACTATTTACACCAGTTTCCCATCTAGCTGTATAACTCCTCTAATAAGTGGCTCATACTTTATTTTTAAGGCATCTGCTATTTGTTTGGGCATTACTATAGTACTGGCCCCTGAGTCTATCATTACATTATGTAAAAATTTCTTGCCAACTATCAAAGTCAAATAGAAGGGCTCTAGTTTGGATTTACTTACCTCTAATGCATTATTTAAAAGGGTTGTTGTCTATAGAGGGACTGCGTCTTTGAGCTTTTCTTTATCACCAGGTATTTCTTTGGTACTAGTTTCTTTAGGTACTTCTTGGCCCTATAGAGCTTCTTGCAATAGTGTCTTTTGCTTAGGAATAGCTAATATGTCCCATATTGACACATGTGTTGGGATCCTCTTCAGCTGATCCACCACATTCATCAGTCCTAATTTTGGGTTCTTGGATAATAAGGGTACCTTGATTTTTCTTGATCTTGTCTAGGAATTACTTGGTTCTTCCTTGGCTAAGGTATTTCTTGTCTACCAGCTATGTTTTGATGACCTTGAAATGGAGGATTCCCCATAACTTAATTATTTGTGACTTCAGGTTGTTCCATCATCCTTCTCTTTGATTTGGTGTAGTAATCTGATTGTATTACTAGCTTCTTGGAAGTAAAAGCTTCATTTAAGAACACTAACTCTTCATCTTCAACCCATGAAAACAAAGCATGTTCAGGGGCTATTTCTTCTTGTTGTTGTAAGGACATCCCTTGCATTTGAGCCATCAGGACTAAATTTTGCATACCAATGGATTGGTAGGCTTGAGTGTCAAAAGTAATTGAAAATTGTCCATCCATTCTTCTTTACTCTACTATCTTTTTCTATAGATTACCCATGGGACAATCTCTGGGTATATGATCATTATTACAAGGGAAACACTAGGCATTTGTGCCATCTACATAATTATTCTACCCTTGAATAATCTCCTTGTTTGAATTAGGGGGAACAGTTTATGAGGGTGTAGGGATTGTAACTAATTGGTTTGATGGCTGAGGGTTAGTTTACCTTTGAGAATCTTGATACTGGTTTAGCTATGGTGGAAACCTATTTCCTTGGTAGCCTTGATATTGGGGTTTAGGATAAGGATTCTGCTATCTTTTAAGGTTAATTATCTCATTAGAAAATGTCCTTAAGATGTTCTTGACATCATCCATCTTATATGATTGGATAGAGGCAAGTTCTTTAGTAGATTGTTGAGGAAATGTATGCATAGACATAGGTGGGGCTATGGAATTAGGGGTTTATTTAGGCAAAGGTAAGGTAATCTCTAGAAACATGGGCATGGGAGGGGTTGGGAGCAACTTTCTATCATCTATTAAGTTATTTTCAACTTTGATTACATAGTCATAGGCTTTTGGCAGAGTCTAACCTCCAAGTGACTGAATCATTACTGATATATCTAAATTTAAGGCTTTAAGATAAAATACTATAGCCATACCTAGTAATGGTCTTCTTGTATCAAGAATTCTTTCCCAAGTCTTTTGAAATCTTGAATTGAAATCAGTCATTGCTTCTTGTGGTGCCCTTTTGATAGTAATCAATTGTTGTAACAAAGAATATTTATCACCCTTTTCTTCAAATATTTTAAAGAAAAGATCTCCAAGTTGATTCCATGTAGATATTGTAGTTGGGGTCAAAGTTCTGTACCATTCTAGAGCCTTCCCTTTAAAAGAAGCTACTAACAATCTTATAGCCACATTCTGTTGTGTGACCACATGTATTGCACAGACATCAGACACATCCTTTAGATGTTCTTCAGGTGTTTTGAAATCTTGCCCACTAAATTTGGATAGGGCTTGTAGGGCATTTACTGGAATAGGATCCTAAGTGGCTGGTGGTACTAGGAGAATCAGAGGGTTGCCAGTATTCTAAATTGCATAATTCCTTAAGGGTATAGGTGCTCCCATGTTTGCTCTTGGTATTGTAATAAACTGATTGACCCTTCTTCTTGGATTAGTTATCAATGGTGGTAAAAGAATACTTGGATTTATAGCAAATTGAGATCTTGTTACTGGTCCATAGCTCTAACTCCTTGTAAGTCTCTAGTTCATATGGTCTTGAATGAAACTTCAAGATTGTCCCACTGGGTGTGCCAAAAACTATTGATGCTTAGAATTTCACTATTTCCAACACCAATAGTGGGAAGTTTTAGGAATGTGGGACTTGTGACCTGAAATGACCTCCAGGTTTTAAAGAAGTTGGCTCTTCTTTATCTCATATGTATTGTGAGAAAAAGGGATAGAAATTAAATGGAAAACACCAATGCAATGAAAGAAAACTTAACTATGGTGATGCGCCTAAGTTTAATTTGATCCTTAATACTAAGCACAGTGAAGCTATCTTTAGGATTCAATTATATTAAAGAGAAATCAATGCATGATCAATGTAAAAGATAAAAAACAAATAGAATCAAAGGCTCACAACTTAGACAATTTTTGCAGTAACACAAAAAATATCAGCAAGGGCATAGAATTCAGTCTTGTTATTAATTTTCTAGTCACATAAAAGGCATAGATACATGCACAATTATACAAACTTTATAACTCAAGAAAATAGAACAAAGGTAAATGATATTACTGGCCACATCAAGAAAGTCTAAAACTTCTTGATAATAATCTCTCATAGAAAATTCTCCCTATCTTCTAATAATTTTTTTTGATGATCTCTGCACCCATATTTATAGCATCAGATTAGCTCTAGATTGCCCGCATGTTCCCAACCCAATGGTCTAACTAAACTAGAAGTGTTTAACAAAAGATATCTTTCAAATCTCTAACATAGGCCTTTTTACAAGTTCATTGGCTGAATTAGATACACGTGACACTTTTCACTATGAAATAGGTGAGGACACTTGGCATGTTCCACTTACTTGAAAACTATCTCATTATTTATGAGGCACCAAAAAATGACACTTGGTAGCTTCTGCGGCACTTACAAAAAACACATGGCACTTTCTGCTGCATTATACTCTTTACTGTGTCTTTGTATCAAGAGTGCTCTATATTTGACATCTGTCATAGTCTTCTACTCTGAAACTTTATCAACTTAGAGGAAATGGGACCCATTACACTTCTTGTCTGAGTAGCTTTAAAAGGGGAACGGGGACATGTGTCTCTTTCCATATATCTTTAACAAGGGAGACATGGTAGCCTCCACTTGTCTATAGAAGCTTTTAGGTAATTTTTAAGAGTCTTGTAGAAGGTGACATGTGGCAGTCTCCATTGAGCTTTAGCTACACTATAGAAACATTTAGGACTCATTTTAGGTTCATATGGATAGTGACACTTGGCAGCTTTCACTAAATTTAGAAACAAAACCTGGGGCCCACCACAATCTTTACTTAATAATGAAACAAAATGAAGAAACTATGGATCTTGACACTTGGTAGCTTCCATTGAACTTAGCTAAGGACACATGGCAGCTTCTGTTGAGCTTTAACTAGGGACACATGGCAGCTTTTGCTATTTTTAGAAAGACATATTGAAACCTTTCATAGTTGCCACTTGCCACCCTCTGTGTGCACTAATAAAAGCTTATCAAAAGAAGCTTTTTAAACCCATAATAAACTTGAAATGTAGATGCTGACACTTGTCACATTCTTCTAGATTATAATGGGACATGTGGCATGTTCTATGCAACTTATAGAAATTATAAAATGTGTCTGCCTGATGACACTTGGCAGCTTTCGCTTGACTTTGTAACTTAGACAAATTTTAGGCAAAAATGAAATCACACCCACACTCTGTGTCAAAAACTTCACTGCCTCAAACTTGAAATGCGTAGGGATAAAACTTGGAGCGCACAACTGAAACTCAAAGAATAAAATGTGGAGTATTTTACTCTATAGGGCACACATAATAAAAATGTTCACCCACCTCCTCTTCGATATTCTCATGAAAATATCATCCTTCAACATCCTCTTGTCAAAAAGACAATTGAGCATCTTCAAAATGATGTTCTTATATCCCAAATTGCTAATATTGATATAGAAGGTATCACCCCTACTATTTCTTACAATGGTTGAACTGATCCTACTCTTCATATAAAAACATTTTGAAATCTTTATAAAGATCAGGTAAAATTAAATAATTTTATTCTACAAATCTCTTACATAAAACCCTCATGGGTGATGCCTTATATTGGTACAACTTAAAACTCATTCTATTACTAGTTTGGAATATTTAGTAGATTCTATAGTCCAAGAGTTCTAAGTTAGTGATCTTCCTAAAAATAACTTGGCCCATTTCAAAAATTGTAAGCAACTTGAAAAAAAAACTACCCAAGATTTTGTTAAAAAGTGTAGAACATTGTCCAACAAATGTGAACATAACATGGCTGATGATAACCTTTTATATCTCTTTACCAATGTTCTTTTTCCCAAGTTGTAATATTAGGTCTATACACTCTCCAAATACCTTGGAGGAGTCCATTAACCAAGAAAAACGTCAATATTTCCTTATGTATTAATTTGAGCCACCCCAACCTTTTGTGGATCCTCGTATCTTACTCAAGAACAAAAATTCTAATGATACCAATGATGGTCTCATAGACTTTTATGACACTATTCACAATATTCAAGTTATTATTCCTAACCAATCTTTGGAACCATCTCCCCTTCCACAAAAATTCACCAATCCTCATTTATCTTCACCTAATATCATCAATGTTCATAAACCTTTATCCTCAAATGAAATATTAAAAAATCTATCTAGGCCTCTACCATGAGAACTTGATCCCACTCATCTTATGAAATCTTGGTATGATCCCAATAATTTTGTTTGGTTTCACACTAGTTATGGTCATTATCATGAGACATGTAGGCAACTTCATAATTTGGATATGGATTTTATTCTTGGTCCTAATTTTTACCATGATTATATCATTTGTAAATTCCATCAAGCCTATGACATTAATTTTAAATCCCATGAAACTAATACTAAATAACAATATTTAAATCAAGCTAATGCTCATTTGGCCATCTATAAAGACCATCTTCCAAATCACCAAAATCACCAAGATAATCTCACCCCTTCCACCAATAATGTAAAATGTTTTGTTACCTAATTCCTTAAGATAATGTGGTTAATTTGACTAAATGAGAGTGGTGGTTAATTATATTAATCCTCAGTCTATCTACACCCTTCCATTATCTCACACATTTCATGTTATCCAAGACTCTTATCCAACTCACTTAAATTATTTGGGGAAAGATGACCTTATAAATTTTGATGAACCAATTCCCATTCCTCCCTTGGATAACACTTTCCACTCTATTTATACCACCCCTCCATCTTTTTTACCTAAAACTAATGACACTCAAGATTTTATTAACACTTATTCTATTGATTCTCCAAACCAGCCTACATTAACTACTTCATCTTATAAACATAATTTAAAAAATTATTCTAAACCTTCTCCCTCTTATCAACATAAATTATAATGCACTTTGGTTCCTCCTTCTAGGGACCTCCTTCAACACTATGTACCTAATTCTAGAAACCTTCTTGTGGGTTATGATGAGTGATATCCCATAATGGAAATCACTAATCTCCCATCCTAAATTCCATTTATTGAGCTTATGAAGACCTCTCTACATCATTGAACCATCTTATGTAATTTTTGTTTGAAAAGAACATCCCTCATCCTCCCCTAGTAGGATGTGAAACAATGTTATTTAGATCTAAAGATATCGTATTATAATAATGTGAAGAGATGTCCATCTATGTTAATGAAATAATGGACACTTCTCTTTCCTTAAAATTTTCCATCACTTACATGATTCTCAATGAGATTCTACTTTGTGTGAATGATCCTCCTTTATCTATTATCATCCAAATTGGTGATATCTAAGTCAAGTGTGTATTGACTGATTACTATTGTGGCACCTATGTTGTGTCTCTCAATTTTATCAAAACCATCGGATATTCTAAATTCAATCTAAAATACACATGTGACACATGTTAAGGATATGATCAAAGGAAAATTCATCCTTTAGGTTGCATGTGGATTCCCATTAATATCCCACCTATCATCACTCATGTGAAGGTGATGATATTTAACTTTCCTCTATCTTATAACATCCTATTTGGTAGGTCATGGACTCACAATATGAGAGCAGTTTCTTCTTCTACATGACAATGCATTAAATTCACTAATAATGGATATATATATATATATATATATATATATATATAGGATTTAGGGTGACACTTACCCTTAGGATTTCAAATAATTCCAAGACTGTGGTATCTTCAAGATTCGTACTCTTGAACCTTTGCCCAGTGTTACATTCTGTTACTCTCAATGATTCAACTTTCCCATCAATTCCACTTGAGTTTACAATAGTCATCCCAAACTTATTGGGAATATTCCCCCTAAACTCCTAGATTTAAATGATGATGAACATGATGATATTAACCTAAATATTAAAACTTCTTATCTTTCACCTCATCTTATCTCTCAATTTCATTCTTCTTTGTAGCCTCATTCTCATAAACCTCCTTGTGATGACATCCTTATTGTCTTAACTAAGACTCAAAATTATATCATCACACCTCATTAGATGGCAATGTCATCCCTAACTACATCATTGATCTTCATACACCTAACTAAGATGATTGTTATACCTTAGATGTTCCATTCTTAGGTGGTCTTGTTTAGGCCCATGATGCTGAGATTATCATTTATCATTCTTCTTTGATTTAGTCTTTCTGTGCATCTTAATATCTTTCATTGTATATATTTCATAATTTTAGTATTTTTCCTCTTTATCATAGGGTAGAGATGGCGTAAACACCTCCAATTTCTAAATAACCATGTAGGAATATGCTTATGGATTATTTTATGACTAGGCCCTATCATTTTACTAGGTACCAGGACCCCTATAACCTACTTATCCCCAAGATGCATGCAACTATCCTTTAGATTTAGGTAGACCCCATCCCTCCCTCAATATATCCCACTTAGGATCCCATTATTGATTTATCTTTATTTGAGTCTATTCTTATCTTTGATTCCATCTCTCCTTCCATCAAGCCTAGTCCAGTTCCTTCACCACCATCACCTTATCTTCATGATGGTTTACTTCCTTTATCACAAATGTCTTCATTGATAACCAAATAGACTAATGAGTCTTCCAAAAATCCTTTCATTTTTGTTACACCTCCTCTTATGAGTACCTCTACTAAGCTTACTCATATGTGTATCTATTGCTTTCACAACATAGATAATCATTCATCCACACATTGTCACAAGCTATGATAATATATTGATACTTTGTATCCTTCTATCTTTCAATCCTTAGACAAGGCCATACCTCCCTTGAGGGTGTTAATTAAGTATATCTCTAAGTATAGATAAGTGTATTATATTTTTCACTAATGTATCACCCATTACACTGATCATTGACACATCCTTCAGTAGTACCTTAAATATCATATCTTAACTATTCTTGCACATTCCATTATTCCTCCCATAGGTCATTCCCATAATAAGTCTCCCCCTCCTTCCACCATGGTTTTACCTCTTATAATTCCATTCCCTCTTATGGTCGCTTCATCACCTCCTATTTCTCCACCTATGAATCTTTCACCCATGGACCTTCCCTCACCTATGTATCCTTTTCCACTTTTGAGTCCCTTACCTATGGATCCTTCTCTATAAGTGATCCCTTCATCTCCTATAGATTTGAATCTGATGCATTATTTTGAGCATCCCTTTCCTGATATTGATCTTTAACATGATCCATCAAGCATTCTTACCTTTTATATTAAGGATATTAGACTCGAAGTATTTTCCTAGTTTTCATGAAGGATAGATGAGATATTTAGTTGTAGCTCAACACCAAATCCATAGAGACTTATCAGATGTTATAGACAATGTGTGTGGGAAAATATATCAATACTTATGAGCACATGCATGGTGTTCTTACATTTTCATTTGGATTGGACATGTGTTCCAATCTTTTCTTTATATATTTTTTATCTTGTTTGACATTATGTCAATTCTTATTTATCTTACATGATGAATTTAATTTTTCACTTTATATATTTATTAGAATGTCATTTATCTTTGCCTATAGATGCCTTCTTTATCATTTCTTTCTTTTTATTCTTGATTTTATTTCTTACAAACTATCTTATCTTATTTTCACAATTATTTTCTTTCTTATCTCTATATACATAGCTAATTGTCATTGTGACTTGGTTATACAAACACGGTTCCTTTTATGAATTCCTTATTTACCATGTGATCAGTTTGAAAAAAATTAATATTATCATAATCTCCTTTCACTGGTCTACTTTGGATCTCATTTATTCCATTTTTATAAACTAAGCATATACATGGTTGATACTTGAGATAACATGTTGGTTTATTATTAAGCCTAAGTGTTCTAGTCAGTCTTATCTTTGGTCACATAGATTCCTTTAGCTTAAGCCTACATCTCATTCATGCATATCACTCAATTTCTCATGATTGGTCATTCAAAGTCTATATGGAGGAGGAATCTTAAAAATCCTTAAAAACATTCAAAATCTAAATAATTTAATAAAAGGCAATGATACAAAAGGAAAAAACATTTCAAATTTCTTAAAACTTAAATCACACTAAAATACATTATTCAAAACACATCTCCTTCTTCTAGTCGAAGCTCAAACTCCAATGTTGGCCTCATGATAGAGCTAAGGTCCATTGGGGTGTAGTAGGCTAGTAGATTAAAAAAGGAGAATAAAAAATATTTTAGTGATACCTACTTTCTCACGCAATTAACCAATCTTTATAGTAGACCAAAAACTCTATAAGGGGTCCAAAGGAATGGAGAATGCATTATGGGAAGGTAGGTCCATTTTAATTTTACTATACCAATCTACCTTCATAATTTTATCTTATTAGATTAATTATTTTTCTACATAGCTTTTTGTCTATAACGAACATGTTTCATTTGTACATTGATGGTCACTAATCACTTACTATCTTCTCATGTCCTTAGTATGCCTCTTATCTCCTAAGGTCTTCTCATAAGATGCCTCAGTTATGATTTTTACATTACCTTTTACATTCCCTACATTCCTCATATTTATCCTTGATAAATATTTATTTTTCTCTAATCACTCCCCAAAGGATTCCATTTATGAGTTATATTATAAGACCATGGATAGGACCTATCCTTCCTCACAAATTACCAAAATTTCACATTCCTATTGCCAACATCCCTTATTACCATATTTTCACATTTATTCCAACTCATTGGTGTTCCCTTTATGAGTTGTAGAGTAAGACAATGGATAGGACCTATCTTTCCTCACAAAAATTTCCAATAATCCAAGTCATAATAAAAAAAATTACATGTGTCAAATATGAGATAAGATGTGACTAATTATGAAGTTACACATCATTGGCATGCTTCCCAAATTGATTTAGTATGTTTTATTCTTACTTCATTACTCTTTCCCTTTTATCTTCTTATTTTTTGATTGCATGTAATAATCCAACCATTTATTGAATTTTTCATACCTCCCAGCTTGAATTAGTGTGATAAATTTAAAACCAATTTTTCTAATTTTGTTTTTCTCTTATATTTTCCCATGTGATTTAGTATGATTAAATAACTTAATTGATTTTTTTTCATACCATACATATTTTCCACTTTATTACATTATTTTCATACTTCCCAATGTGATTTAGTATGATTTTATTTGGTACTAATCTTTCACTTGGTTTAAAAACAAACTTTTTACCATCTTGATTACCACCCTTTAGTTTTTTATACTTATTTAATTTTTATTACACATTTCCCAACATAAAATAGTTTGTATTAAATTTTTTATTTATTATACTTAACCGTATTCTTTTTTGCCTATTTATTTTTAACCATGCATGCATGATACATATTGCTAGAGAAGAAACCAAAACTCATATATTTCACATAGCCTATACAAAAATAGCTAAATACATGTGATATAAATATATACAAACATCCACAACCATACCCATAATGCAAACACATAAAATCAACATCCAACTACCAAAATTAGACATCTATATATATCATGAGTTTTAATACAAAAATACAACCATATACATAGCTCTAGCTCTATGGTTGGGCCCCATCATGCCTATCTCATGGCCTAGCCATGTTACCCATCAATGCCTCAGTCTAACTCCTCTAAATAAAATTATATAAAGAGGCTATCTATGATATCATTCTTGATACTTACCCATATATATGAGCCACTTGGGCCTATACCTATCACAACTAGGTCAAGGTCACTAAATGTTCCACCATTTCTTGGTCCTATACCTATCCCATATATGTCATGATAGTTAAATGCAAAAATTTATCATGAATAAGGGCATGCCATGCCTATAACTCTCCTTTACCCACCCCTATCATTGGTTACATCCCCTCTATATGTGCCTATAACCACCTCATAACCTCTCTTGTTAGTCTAAACTAGCTCAACTGAGCTAGGGAAGATGGTACCATGGGATATTCTAATGTAGTAGGGTTGTATGGCATCAACACCTCATATAGGATATCATGGAGTAATTTCCTCACAAGGGGCCCCCATATGATCTCCCAATCCTCTATAGGATCTACAAAATGCTAACTAGATAGATATTAGATCACTGATATATATCAAAATATATCTATCTATACTCTGTCTCAAATAACTTACTCAAAATTTTAACCATCTTTTATTATCTACTCATGTGTCACCTACCATTGTCTCACCATCCATGTGACCATCAAGAATCATCTACCCATCATCATGTCATCTTGGAACCTCATCTATCAATCACCACCCAAAATCAAATTCTAAAGTCACCACTCATGCCCACCTTAGATATGCCCGAGTTGTCTCTCTATTGACAAAATTTATCCTAGCCTACTTGATGGGTCATCTAGGATGACTACCATCTCTGCTCTCTCCCACTATCAATGCCTCCATAGATAATGTTTTTAAGGTGTTCATTTCTCCTCATATTTTCATGATGTTAGTATTACCTCTATTAATCCTACTCATACATATATCCCCTCTCTCTTTATTGCCCATCATGCCTAACCTTTCCATAATCTCTCACATTACTTCCTAATCATTGGCCTAAAAATTGGTGGCCCTAATCCTCCACTCCCCCTCATTTCTCTCACATGTTAAGCCAAAAACATGGGCACCACTATTAGCACCACTGGATGAGTAAAACCCATTTGGCTTGGTACACATGCCACTAGATGCAACTCTATCTACTAGGTATAGTGGCTAGTAATCTATGTCTATGTTAATGTTGGTTCTACTATATCCTAGCTCAACCATACTTGAGAAATATGCCCATAAGCATTTCATATAATGTTTTCTCACATAGTTGTATATAATTCCTACACTTGGGGCATGACCCATGTTACTTGATCTTACTACCACTTCTATACCCAAGGCAACCTATAATTGATTTCATGGGGTAATCTAGTCAGTTGATACATAAGGAACTTCTCATATATCCACATAGTCAACAATATAATGGGCCCTATTAACTTCTTCCCTATGGAAAATACCCCATACATGTCATGCATAATTTATACCTAGATGATAGATCCTAAGTCATATAATACCCCATGCTCAAATATCATCTAGCATAAGGCTATCATAAATAGTGGTACCTTGCCATCTAACTTGTGACACATCACTTGTGTTGTCACAAGTCCTATCACTGACTTCTAGATATCTAAAATCTATGAGGTATAAACATAAAACACTAACTCTCAATCTAAGTTATATCCTCTCTAAGCCCATCATCAATATGGTTAAATCTCTCCTCTCTTCCTCACCATCTAGTACTCTTATGACTATGGGCATACCTGTTATAGGTAATCAAGGGATAGCATGAACATCCTCTACAGTGATACCCACCTTAATGGTATCCCTATCCACCTCCCAACTATATGTATTAGTCAATTTTTTCCAATCTTTGAGAAATATGACTAGCAAATATGAGCTTAATGGAATCTTACACATTTACAATGCCTTCTAAACCTACTATAATCAATCTAGATCAATCCTCAAATGATAATCACTCTACTAGGTCTGGGAGCCATGCCACATCCATCGAGAACTAAAATATGGGATGCCCCTACAACCATAAAAAAATAAAATATGTATTAGATCCTCCATGCCATTTATAATAAAAATACATTCTTTTTAATTTTTTTTTAAAAAAAATACTAATTTCCCTTAATTTATTCATTTTTAATCAAGTAAGCCTCTTTTTAGCCTACTCAGCCATTTTTCCCTCATTCAGCCATTATGGGCATTTGTATCATTCTTTAAACCTATTTCACACATTTATATACTATTTTGGTCACTTAGTCAAATACTAGGTTGACCAAAATTTCCTTATTTTTACCAGGTTGACTTAACAAACTAAGTTGACCCTTTAATTTTCCCCCTCTTAGTACTAAGTAAAGTGGATTTTTTTACTAGGCTGATAGTCATGTACTAAATTAGTAGTTTTAAAAACACACTAGGTCAACACATATCGACTAGGTCGGTAGTGTGGATTTTGAAAGATTTTAGCCTACTATGTTGACTAGGTTAACCTAGTTGTTTTTACCTACCAACCCATTACGTTTTTAGTAATAAATTCCTTCCAACAATTGTTACTCTAATCCCTTCAAACCCATTTCTCTACTTGGTTTTTCTTACCCCTAACAACACTTTTGAGTTCATTCTAATTCCTAGAGTGGCTTTAAAACATAAATTTCTAAAAACACTTAATTTTAACAAAATATTCAAAAAAATAGTTTGAGATTCTCAATTGCCTACTTGTATTACACGTGTTACTACCACTGAGAATCCTTTTCATATTGGCTAATGTATCTTTGCCATCCTAGCTCATTTGGTCTCTCACCCATAAGTCAAAAATAATAAATGATGTCTCGTTTCATCCTATTCAAACTTACTTTTCAAAATTCTCAACCCTCCAAATATTTTCCATCATATTCCTTTATTTATATATTTGTTTCTACTTATCCAATTCTCAAACCATAAAGTGTTATAGAATCATGATGACATAGATAATATTTTCCACTACTATATGCCTATGTTCCTAATAAAATTGTTTTTGGATATTATTTGCACTAACTTCTGTAGGTTCACCTAATGTTTTTCACATTTGGATGCCTTCACTTCTCTTGTAGTATACTTATTTATCTAAAGCACTAAATTAAGTAAAGGTATGTGTTTCTAAATTTTGTCCTTTAATTTATCTTATTTTGTGCTTATTGTATTTTACTTAGCATTATCATTATGTGTTATCATGTTCTATTCCCAAAAGACCATCCCATGTTGCACTCACATGACATGTAATGATATTCAAGTAGGGAATATGTATACATGAAATACTTTAAAACTTTTATCAATTAATAACACTTTATATCTTGTAAAAACCCATAAAATATCAATCTAAGTGTATCCCTTAGTGGGTGCATTGGGAAAGGGGTGGATAGACCATTGGTGCTTCATAGAGTTATTGTCCCTTTTTCCACTTATTATCTACACAATTATTTACTAAAAACCTTATCTCTAAGCTTGTTATTATCTATTAAACACTCCTCAATCATCTACTACCTTTTATCCTCCTTTTCCTAACCTTAACCACCTTTTGATTATTCATTATACTAGATCAACACTGTCAACTCTATAAAATATTTAGCCTCAATTTACTATACTAGGTCGATTGGGTCAACCCTATACAATTTTGAGTAAATTTCACTTAGGGTCTAGGTTGGCTCTTAGCTGACATAGCCCATGACCTAGTGAATTCTTGTCCAAAGTTGTTCTAGGTCGATTGGGTTGACTCAATTGACTGAATCTTTTGGAAGGGATTACGGTTAAATACACACACACACACAAACACACACACACACACACACACACACACACACACACACACACACACACACACACACACACACACACACACACACACACACACACACACACACATATAATATCATTTAGACTTTATTTAGAGAATTGAAGAATAAATAAGAGTTATTTTCATTTGCTTATCCACCATTCTACTTGTAGAGTAAGATTAATGTTTAATACATTCTTTGGAGATACGGATCTTATTTTATGGAGAAGTCTTCTAGATAAATTGATAGGTTATGTAGACTAGATTTGATTTGTCCTTGTCATCCTTACATACCATAAAACCTCTTTCAAATCACCTTTTCCAAGGGAAAGATTGAGGCTCGATGGGTTTGTCTTCAAAGGTAAATATTCTTACCTTTCTTCCTCATTTGTAAGAGTAGATAAATATGCACTTATACTTCTCTTCCACGCATTATGACTATGTATACATTGAAATGAGTATATCTCTCTTATGCATGTTTACCTTTATTATTTCTAACCCCCACTTTATTCCATAATATTTGGTGAGCACTAGATTATATTTTATTTACTTGTTATTAGTTTAGTGAAATATCAAAACATAGGACTCTGTTAGGGTTATTATATGATTTTGCTTGATTGGAGGATTTGGAACCTTTCCTAACATAGTGTATTATAATAAGAGATACCTTAATTAGGTCTAGTAGATCCCCATATTGGTCATGTTCCTGATTATCTAATGATGAGTCCATAAAATGACTCATTATTATTATAGTTTATGGCCTTAAATATGTCAAATCGTTGAGTATTTTATGCAATATTGATATTTACAGCTTAAATAAGGTATAAAATAAATGACTTTATCTATATAAACTCATTTAATTTATAAGTCTATCTTATTTCCAGTTTGTTCTAACATTTGCATGTTTTAAGTTCTACATTTTGATATGTATAGGCAATAATAGTATTAATATGAATTTTGACAAGATTTCCTAAAGACAAGGAGGATCCAAGACAAAGAATGAACCATCTAAGACCCAACACCAAAATATAAATTTTGATATGGATTTTGATATTCAATTGCATATTTCAACATTCAAATGTAGATTTTGATAGTAAACTATAGATTTTGATAGTCAGCTATAGATTTTGATAGTTAGCTATAGATTTTGATAGTAAGCTACAAATTATACGATTTTTTCTATGGATTTAACTATTTCTATATAGAATTGATCATAGTACATTCCAAAGGGTTCAAATAGCTTCTCCAACGTCTTCATGATAATCTAGATAAATATTTTTCACATTTCCATTTTTGTGCATGTATATAAATAGATGTATATTTCTAGTTAGTCTTCCATTTTGGGAGTTTCTACTCTAAGTTGAAATGATGAAGATAAAATTTATGAGTATTAATATATGTAAATATTTGGTTGATATATTTAGGCATGAAAATTTATATCTATGGATTATTTGACTCCTTAAAGATCTCAATGCAACGTTTTTTTATTCTAACTATATCACTCAGTCTATCTAAAAAATCTTATATTTTCAAATTAGTTAAGTTATTTCTTGGAATGTAGGGATAAATAGTTTCTTGGTATAGAATAAATAGATAGATTCATGATTTCATATATAAATTTTATGTCTACATATAAAAATATTGTAATTTTGGTGATTTTTTGAAATACAAAGTATTGCAGTAGTTTCCTTTCTCATTCTGTTTTGAAGAAATATTTTAGAGCTGAGTTCATTTGAACCTAGATATGAGGGTGAGAAAGGGCACACTCCCTAAGGAGACATGAGATTTATTTTGTATTTATAAGTTTATTATTTATTTATTTCAATTTAGGATTGATAGAGATATATGTTTATATAATCTAGATAAAAAACTTGCAGGATAGATTGAATAGTTAATTTGGTATTTCCAGCATAAGTATTTATTTCATTCATTTAGATTCTATAAATATATATTTATTATTTATTTTAATCAGTGAAGTGAGGATTTGATATTCATTTAATTCTTCAAGAGTGATTTGAATAGGTTTGTTTTGCAATTGTGTGAATCGTTTCCAGATTCTACAAATTAGATTAGATTATGTTGCTTATTTTTTTGGCAAAGAGTGTTTCTTTTCAAATAGTAGCTTAGTAGTTATAAGT
The DNA here is from genome assembly GCA_037957365.1 of Torreya grandis. Taxonomy (NCBI): domain Eukaryota; kingdom Viridiplantae; phylum Streptophyta; class Pinopsida; order Cupressales; family Taxaceae; genus Torreya; species Torreya grandis. The sequence continues at coordinate 533,360 of JARHVA010000369.1, forward strand.
AGATATAAATTATCATAACATCTAAGAAAACCAAAAAAATAAGTACTATTAACCTGAAATAAATAAATTGCCTCACTGTAAATAGCTTTAGGCATTTCCCTGGTAAGAATAGATACCTACATACATTGGTTAAATGAAAGGGTAATAACAACAGCCATCATTTTTGGCATCATTTCTAGGGAAACTTTAAGGTGAAAGCAAGGTAAAAAAATCAAGCTAATAGTCCATATAACATAAAATACAAAAAAAATCACTCTCTTGTCAAAACGAAGTATATGAGTAGGCAACAAGATTCATAGGGTAGATTTATTTCAAAAGATTTTGATCCTTTACAAGAAAGAATAAAGATAGTCACAAATAAAAAAGATAGATTAAAAAAAGAGATAACATAATCCTTTAGAAATATTTCTAAAGGACTAGAAGAATCCTCTTCTACAACATCTAAAATTGTAGACACTTAACAGCTGGGACCCCCTCCTCTCAACATTACTTTATTTGACATGGGAGGAAACATAGGTTAGGTGGAGAACCCTCATAATAATGCTCCTGAGAGTACCTTATCTTATCTTATTGTCTTTGAATATGATGAATTAATAATTAAAAATATTTCTCCAACTAATATTCCAACCTTTAGAGGTTTATACATTAAAGACCCAAATCAATTTCTTTTTGAGTTTAAGTTTATTTGTTAGAATTATGATTACACCTTAGATAGACAAAAGATGAAACATTTTCCTTCTACATTGAAGGAAGGAGCAATGAGGTGGTTCATGGGGCTAGGAGGTAACTCTATTCATACTTGGAGAGAAATGGAAACAACATTTTTGGATAAATATCAAGACTATTGAAGGGTCAAGGATAGGAAAGAAGATTTTTTTAAAATCAGACAAAATGAAGATGAGAACCTTGAGGATTAACTAGATATGTTTGCCTTTTCTCTCAATAAATGTGGTTATGAGATACCCAAAGATGTGATCAAAACTATTTTTCTTAAGGGATTGGATGACTCTTCCAAGAATTCTTTGAATCTTATAGGGAAAGGAGATATTATTAAACTAGATTTCTAAGAAATCACACAATTATGCACAAACTACTCTAGAACAAAACCTAGTAGTAGAAGAAGGAAAATGGGAAAATATAGTGATGTAAGCTATCTCATGGAAGAATTATAAAACTTTAAAATAGATATATTATTCCAATTTAATTCAACATTGGATGGGTTTAAGCCAAGGCTAAATCCAATACTGAGCCATTAGAGATCTATTACCCAAAATGTAGATTAAAACATGCACTTAGAGACTATCCTCTTGATAAAATTGGAATTTGTGGAATATGTAATGCTATGATCATGACACAAAGAATTGTAGTCACCTCCCAGTGTCAATATTTTTTTAAATAAAATTCATAAGCCATAAAATAAATCAATTATGTTTAGAGACAAGGAAATAACTTTCAATAAAATCAAAAATTTGACTCAAGAATTCCTTATCAATAATGACACACACCTCCACAAATGTGGGTTATACCACTATGGGGTGCCTAGGAATGGATGTCAAAATAGTGGATGATGACCTAGCCTTTTCAACAAATGTGGATGCCCTTAGGTCATCAACAACCATGAATAAATCAACACTAGAAATTTGGTCCAAACTATAATCAACAACACCAAAGAAGGTCTCCATAAAAAAAATAACAAGCATTAATGGCTCCCCAAGGAAATCAATCCACCCCTAAAAAAAAGTAAACTAACCTTATCTACTTACTCAACCAATAGAAAATCCAAAAAATAGACAAGTTTTTTTATAAATGAACAGGGTGAAACAATAGGGGTAAGAGCTATTAAATGTGCAAACATTCATCTTAGATCAGGAAGAATAGTGAGAAAACCTTAGATCATCATGATAGAAGTACCATAAGAAAAAATAAGTCCATATATTCAACCAAAAAAATTAGAAGAGTCTAAATAAAAAACTATAAAAATAGAGGAAGTTATCATAACACCTCCATCTATGCCTTTTATAAAAAGATTAAACTAGAAAATAATAAGGAATCTAAATTGATAAAAAAACTCAAAAAACTAAACATAGAGATTCCATTGTTTTATGAGAGACATCCCAAAAGTAAATCAAGTGATTAAAAGTCTTTGTATCAAGACACCAAGAAAAAATACAATATCCTAAGACCATATAGGTTGATGGTAAGCTTGTTGATTTATTAGTAGGAAAGTTGCTTTAGCCTAAATATGGAGACCCAAAAAGTCATGTCATTTCTATAAAAATTAGATACCAGGAGATACCAAATGTATTGGTATACTTAGGATCTTTTATTAATGTGATGACTATACAAACCATTCAAAATCTCTCTTTAAAGGACATGTAACCAACCACCACAATAATACAAATGGTAGATCATTCAACTGCTAAACTAAAAGGTGTCATTGAAGACATAATGTTGACTATAGAATCATGGGAGTATCTGATTAACTTATTATCCTCCAATCTAAAAACAATTAGATTATATACCTAATGATTCTAGGAAGACCTTGGTTATCAACTATAGCAACATTGATTGATTGTCGATCAAGAGATATAACCATCTCAAATGGTCTTATATCAAAACAAATTTCTCTATATCCACCTACCCAAACATCAATCAATACTATCAAATAGTTGTGGGTTGACTAACTTGATGAAAAATGTGATAACATCTCTTCTCTATCTATTTTTATAATCATTGAACATATAGAAGAAGTAGATGATGATTTATTAAGAAGTATTATAACTACTATAGATCTTGATAGTCTAGCTATAGATATTGACAATCCAACTATAGATATTTATAGTCTAGCTATGGATTTTGATAGTCTAGTTATAGATTTCTACAAACTAGCTATATATTGTAATAGACTAGCTACATATTTGAATAGAAGACCTTTTCAAAGTAGCACTTCCTATTCTTCTAATCTATTGACCCCTAAATTTTGAATAAGTATTGTTCTATTTTTTGTGCATGATGTAGAAGGACCATTTTACATTTTGATGCAATTCTGCAATGATGTAGAAGGACCATGGCATGGGAGGACCATGGTGTGAAGCTATTACATGTAGGAGTATCATGGCATGAAACTTGTCAGACACATAAGGACAATAATGTAAGAGACCCAATGTGAGATGACCCAATTAAAGGAAGAATATTTCAAGAGTAATCCAAGAATAAAGGACTTGGAATAAGAATAATAATACTAGGGGAGAATCATAGAATCATATCATGAGGAAAATGAGAGTAGTTAGAAGAATAACTTAAGTAGGATAGTTCAAACCCATCGATCAAAGGTTCTATACCAACTTGTGAGGAATTGAATACTTGGCCACTAGAATATATCATAGAGAAAGATGGATATGTCTTTATTCAAATTCATAGATATCTTTCATTTTATTGCTATTTTAAATCATAACGATGATTCTAGTTATATTGGTAATTAAATCTATAATAATATGGATAATAGTGGTATATTATGGTATTGAGTAACTTTTTAAGAACTATGTTACTAAAGATGAAAAAACACATAACATTGTGCTTTAAAGTCTTTGAGAATGGGTCTTTTATTGTGCACTTCAAGTGAGCACATGAGAATTACCTCTTGTGTGATAGGGCCAATGTGTTATCTTGTTGGGCAAAAGCTTCAATGTCATAGTGGAACTAACTAAAATAACCTAACATTTTGGTTTCATTGTTAGGACTTGAAGAAATTAAAGAATGATTATGGGAAATGTTTGAGAACATTACATTAGATAATATTAAATAATGGGTTACCAGTGTTGAAGATAACTTTGTGGTTCCATATATTGAACTATGAGTTTTTTCATGACAGTGGGTAAAGCAAAATCTATACAGCTCTCTATATGAGACTTTCTTTTCCAAGGTCTTAGTTCTATTGCATTTTTAGATCTTAGCATATGCCCAAGGATAATCCCAAAATATTATATGAAGGTAGCCTTAGACACTTTAATGGTAGAAGATTTTATCATGACTTGGAGTTCCCTGGATGTGATCAATTAACTATTGGTGGAGAGGTGTTTATAATAGCTATATTTTGGAGTATGTGGTGACAACCTATTCATATCCTAAAGAGGCAAAGCTCTAATTTCTATGAGAGATGAGGGGATGCTACCTCTCAATGATTTATTTTGAAGTTAGGAATCAAATCATTGACCTTAGATTGGATACTCTACCCATGGAGGGTTAAAATCTCTTATGCATGAGCCACATAGTTGGAAGGGGAGAGTAGTAGTTGATTGAGGATTGTGGGTTCAACATGCTAGTAATCTAGTGAGTGTTATGGAATGGAAGTATGATGAATCTTAGTAGAGGATCATGGGAGTTATAACTGTGGGAAGAGATAAATAAACCTCAAGGAGTGTTGTGAAGAGCTATAGGGATGTAGATGCATGTGAGGAACCCATCACTTTCAAGCCACATCCTTTACCACTTTTAAACTTTGAAGGAAAAATGAGCTAGACTATAGGGGATCAGGAACCAAGTATGAATCAACCAGGATCCCCCACCATAGTGTATGGTCATGCCTTTGAGTTAGATATAATACATATATAAATTTGGGATATAGATAATACAGAGTTAGAAAGTGAATAGGTATGGGAGACTAAAACTAGGCCATTAGGAAATCATCTAGAATCTACACTATATTTCCCTCTTCAAGGGAACCCTATGGCGTAGCTTGGTATACTTGGTGGATCTAGACCTCAAATTTATAATACAATCCCAAACTTTGGAAACCAACATTCTACCACACCTCTTCCCATGGTTACTACAACTAGACACACTAGAGGAGGATTAGGAATAGGCACTGGAAGAAGCAGACCCCCTCATAGAACTAGAGCTAGATCTACCTAGTAACCATCTGCTAAACCAAAACCTACTATTACCTACTATGAGATGACATTATATTTACCAGAATACTAAGGGATAGAGAATGCAATTAAGCATGTCCAAAAGTGTGAATTGATTTAGAGAGTGCATAAAATCATGTTTTTTAAGTGAAATGTTGTATAGTTTATAATCATGATTTTAGAGTATGCACATAAATGGTATCTCATGTTCAACCCTCATAAAGTGGTGGTCAGCTATGACCAACTAAAATCAGTCCTCCTATAGGAATTTGACATTCTTATGTTTGAGAAGCAAAGTATAGCGGCACTAAAAGACATAAAGCAAGGACTTATAGAGAGATTGTATGAGTATGTTGCATGATTCAAAACCCTAATTTATAGGTTTTCATTTGAAATAAATCCTACTCAACATGCATAATGGTTTGTGGTAGGCTTATTATTACTTTCTATCAAACTCTATCACAAAGAACCTTCACTAGTGCATGCGAGGCTCTAGAAGCTACCCTCTATGTTGAAGCATTTGGAAGCATAGTTACCATGATTAGTCCCTTTATAGAGGCATAGATAACATCCATGACATCACAAATCAAAAATTTTATAGTGAACAATGCACATGAGACACATAGTGGTGTCTAGTCTACCAACTATGAGACTAAAGGGAATATAATGAATAATTGCCTACACAAGAACATTCATGTAGTATTAAAACAAACTTATGAGATCTATCATGAGTAACATGATTTCCATTGTTTTCCACTCTTGTAGTGGGATATAAACACTAAGTTGTCTAATCATTATAATATTTGTGATGCCTAAATCCATGACCCAATGATTGTTGATTTATCAATTATATTCATGAATCTCAATTGCATGATACGTGTCAAACCTTAGTCATAAATACCCAAGACGATGGTGGTTATCATGGGTGAGTATGAGGATGAGGTGGTGGTCAATTCCTATTAAGAACTTGTTACAAATGTGTGTCACCCAATTAATATCAAAGGGATATCAAAGGGATTGCCTAGAGTACCTAACCTATGTATTTTTCAAAAAATATCATCAACTAGAAGAGTGTCTTGATCTATATGTAGCCATAATTAAGGACCATATTGAAAAGGGTGCTTGCATGATATAGATAAATAAAACATAATTTTTCACATGACCAACCGTCATGATAGTGTAAAAAGTGAATATCACCACTCATAGTGGGAGATAGACTCAATCTATAGCCAACCCAATCAAGAAGGTACATTGAGAGGAACCGTGGGAAAAGAAGTACCCTGATGCACAACAATAAAAGGATGTCATTTAGGATATAATGGCACTTATGCAAGAGCTCCAAGGAAAGATTCAATACCTCAAGGACAAGGATGTGATATAACATGTTGTAGTTCAAAGGGAAGTTGAACCTTAAGCAATTATGTGGGATAATTAATAGGAACTATGCAAATGTATGTTAGATGAGGACCTTATTCCTCAATTCAGTTCTTGGCTTAAAGGTCAAGCCCACTTACTAGATGAAATCTACCCTCACCTTATTTGGCAAAGTAAATATCACTATTAAATCATGCATGACTTTAGGAAACACCTAGTCCCTTTTGCTTAGAAGATGGAGAGATATTGGTTAATGCTTTTATCAATGGATGGGTAATTTGGGATATTCTAGTAGATACTAGTGTAGAAGTTAATGTTATCAATAAATATGCTTGGGAAAAATGTCTAGTCTATCCTTGTAGCCCTCTCCTCTTTTCTTTTTTTATGGTAAATAAGACTTGAGCACATCCTATTGGGGTCCTCAAGAATGCCACCACTAACATACTTAAGGTTCCCTTCAAAGAAAATTTTAAGGTCTTGGAGTTAGCAGAACATGACAACTATCCATCCCTAATGGTAAGGCCTTGGTACTATGAGAATAATGTAGATTTGAACTTAAATAACTGTTATATTAGCTTTAAGAATATATATTAGTATATACCAATACCTTTAGACCAAGAACAAGGACCTCACTATATTGAACCCATGAGAGTTTATGAATACATCAACAACTTGTATAATGTGACTGCTCAAAATGATGAACATGATCTGATGCTAGATGGTATTCTTTGATGGATGGACAAGTAGTCTATCTTAGATACTACAATAAATTATTGAAACTATTGGGCCCATGGTGACTAAAATCTCACCAGAAGGTTGTGAAACATTGTAAATAGAGGAGAAAGTATCTCATACTAGCTTCTTAAATGTCACAAGTTTATGCACCTCATAGGTTTAGTAATGAGAAGACCACTAAAGTGACCACCATTGGAGAGACTTGATGAAGCTCCATGGTTCTAAGGATAAATGGAGGTGCATGATTTTGTCTAATGCCTCAAAGAGTTCTATCATACTAAGAATGACTGGATGAGATCTTTAGATCACATTTTTTATGGTACCACCACTAGATGTTGGTGTACTAATAGAGAGTGCCTTTTGTATTAGGATCAAGTGAAAGCTTCTCTCTACCAAATATTTTATCTTGATAATAATATCATAGGAATAATAAGTTATAGTGGTATGCAAGCACTTGAACCTCATATTGGAGCTTGTGAAAACATATGGTGTGCTTAGGAAACATCCTTATCAGAATACCTTTAGGTGCATGCATTCTATTAAACTTTGTATACTTAGGCATGGGCATGGTACATTAATGAAGAAAGACACATGGGTACTATGGTTTTGTAGTTATTAAAAGAGAACATGATATTGACACTCTCTAATTTTTTACCAAGGATGGACTTGTACCTCACCCTTCAAGCCATGCATGAAGAAATCATTGGAGACCCAAGTTCTATCAAAGATTACCTATATCATATTCATTAAGAACCTAAAAAACCCTTACACTTATTCATTGAGCCTCTTTCCCAATTATTTTCTATGCTTACTCTAGTTCCTAGTGAATAATGATGAGAAGAGATCCACATGGGAAAGAAAAAACACATCTTCCAAGTAGATAAAGGTAAAGGATCTACTTCACTTGACCCCTTGACAAACCATATAGATTTCCCTACAAGTACTAGTTCATGAGTTATTTGGGACATAAGTTCTACAATAGATAACCCTTATCATGGGCCCATTCAAACTATTCAACATAACATTGATATGGAACAAGATCCTAAGATGGCTACAATTAGAAATTATTGGAATGAGACAAAGATCTCATACATTTTTGAGTTACTGAAAGAGTATCATGATATATTTCAAAGGAATTATAATGAAATGAAATGGGTTCACCTTTATCTTGGGAAGATGCTTATAAATTTTATCAATGACACTCACCCCATGAAGAAACTTCCATATAGGATTAACCCTAACCTTCAAGAATGTGTGAAAGTGGAGATCAATAACATGCTCCATGCTAAAGTAATTACTCCCATTGAAAAATCTAAATGAGTTAGTCCCAAGGTAATCAGTATCAAAAATGATGGGCGTATATAGATCTATGTAGATTACCATGTTTTAAATGCATCTTGTGTGATAGATCTGTTCCCAACACCTTTCATGAAGGAAATCTTAGAGGGTGTTTCTAGTTGTGAAGTATACTCTTTTACTAATGGGTTCTTGATGTACCACTGAGTCTAGATAGTAAAGGAAGACCAATCCAAGGCTACTTTCACTACTAAATGGGGATATTTTACCTATTACATCATGTCTTTTAAGCTAAAAAAAACCTTGACAATGTTTTAATGGATAGTAGTTGAGGCTTTCAAAGATTTTATTCATAGATTCATCCAAGTCTTCTTAGATGACTAAATAGTATATGGGTTGATCAAGGACCATTGTGCAAATCTGAGACTCATTATTTAGAACTATTGAGTGTTTTACAATTCCTTAAATTTGAATAAGTACTTATTTTTGACACCATTTGATGTACTTCTTAGGCATATCATTTGTAAAGGACTCCTGGTGGACCCAACCAAGGTCTCCATTATTCTCCATCTACCAACACCCAAGACTCAACATGAGGTACATTCCTTCCTATGATACATGTGATATTATAGAAAGTTAATTCAAGGTTATCTCAAGATTAAAAAAATCTTAGAATAGTTATTAAAGCATAATGAATATTTTATATGGACTAATTCTTGTAAGGTAGCTTTTGAAACACTCAAAGAAAGGTTAGTTACCACTTATATCTTATAATTCCCTAATTGGACAAAACCTTTTCATGTCCATGTTGATGTATCTTTGATGTTATTTAGCATGATACTTACACAATCAAGTGATGAAAACTTGTGTCACCTAATTTACTTTGCTAGTATGAAGCTGGCATTGGTAGAACAGAACTATACCACCACCAAGTTTGAAGCTTTGTCTCTAGTTTACACTCTATAAAATTTTAGGTAGTACCTCTTGGCCACTCCATTTATATTATATATAGAACATAAGGCCTTGAAGTATATTTTTGATAAGCTAATACTACATGGAATGATTTGCCACTAGATTGTACTCTTTTAAGATTTCTAGTTTTCTATAGTAGTAAGGCCTAGGAAGACTAACTATGGACCTAATCATTTATCCTAAATTAAGAATGGAGAGTCCCCACATGCCATAGAGGATGATCTTCTTGATGTACATATTTTTTGAATTACTCAAGTACTTGAAGAAGTGGAGGATATTGGAACATTCCTCAACATTGGATATATGCCTGACTCCCTTACTTCACAAGAGAAAAATAAACTTATAGTTTGTGTTGCACCTTATCAACTCATAGCAGATGATCTATACAAAATAGACCTTGATGAGGTTATTTGACATTGTCATGTAACATGAGTGCCCTAAGGTGTTATGATAAGTCCACAAAGTTATTATCAGAGAATTTATGTTAGAGAGGCTACCACATATAAGGTGTTGTTCACTAGACTTTGGTGGCCAACTTTATTCAAAGATACAAAGGCTTATGTTAGGCAATGTGATGTCTACCAATGTGTAGTAAAATTGAGTAGAAGAGATGTTGTGCCATTATACCCTATTCCTTCTCAATAATCATTCAAAAAATGGTCTATTTACTTTGTGGGGCCTATCACTCTAGTAAGATGATGAACATGCTCTTGGTACATCATATCAGTAATTGACTACCTCATATGTCAAGCTAAAGTAGCACCAACAAAATATTTTAATATAGAAAATATTGTGTGATTAATTTGAGAGAACATTATAACATGGTCTAGATGTCCCCTAATATTAACTAGTGACTATGGCACCCATTTCTTGAATGAGACAATTTGCATCTTATTGGTTGAGTTCATGATCATGCACCATAAGAAAACATCATACCACCCATAGGCCAATGGAACAACTGAAGCCTTCAACAAGATCCTTGATACCACTTGGACAAAAAATTACAATGTTGATTGGACTAATTTGGATGATAGAGTATCTATAGTATTTTGGGCCTATTAAACTACATACAAGTAGCTCAATAAAACTACACCATTCAACCTAGTTTATGGAAAGGAAGTGGTCATGCCGGTGGATTTCATGGTTCCATCTTTCTAGATAGCATGTGTGGGAAACCTAGATGATGAAGCCTCCTTGAAAGCTCAAATTGATGATTTGATGAAACTAGATGAGATGCAATTCCTCACCTACTTGAGTTAGGATGTTGAGAAATGAAAATAAAAATCATGGCATGATCACCATCTAAAGAACAAAGTCCTTTCTCTAGGCATGAAAATTCTATTATATGACTCTAATTTCACATGCCACCTTGGAAAGATTTGAATTCATTGGGATGGACCATTCATAATATATAGCATTTGCCCTATTAGAGATTGAAATTTAAAGAGAATGGATGGTTAGTTCCTCCCAAGACACTATAATGGCAGTCAAATTCAGCCATATTATGATTCTATTTAGCTCAAATTTTTTAATCAATAAGGCTTAAGGCCATTATCTTAGAATTTAATTCTTTCAATAAAAATCATTGTCTTTGTGGTGCATGACTCTTTTATTTAATTATGAGTTTTTTACTTAGATTATTTTCATGGAGGACCACAAACCCTTCTAGTGTGGGGTAAGGCATAATGCATATGAATACAAGACATAATACAAGTGGGCACACAAGGACCATAAGGCATGAGAGTCATCTAAGGCACGTAAGTGATTAAGGGTGTATGAGTCATTCAATGAACTTCAAAAACATTTTGGAAGGTTACCACCATTTGGGTGATAGATATCTTCCACTTCATCAGAAAGGTAGGGAAAAATTGTCATCCACTCCCAAGAAATTTATAGGAAAGGATGGACCATTAATGTGACAAGGCTAGTTATGGTGAGAAGCATGAGAGTGGAATGATGGGATGAATTTTTTAAGTCACTAAATGTTAGATATAAGATTCAAAATATGAAGGCCATTAAAAGATAAGAATTTATGGCTAGAAGTGATAAGGGGAGAGAAGGAATTAATGGAGGTTAACCCATTGAAGGACCTATAAATAAACTTTCCAAAGTCATTATAAACTTTACCTCACGTAAATATTTGAGTGCTAAGTGCGAATGGTGAACCAAAAAACTAGAGATTTATGAAACTAAATTTCTTGCAAAGCAAAGCATTTACAGAGTTGAAAAAGCAACATAATTTGTTTCCAAGAAAAGAGGAGAGGTTTCTAGGTTTGGAATTGTGTGTAGGAGTGGATATTATTGATTTTTTAGGTTTTAGGTTCTACTATTGAAACATAAATATTGAGAGCCAAAGTAAGTTGGATCTCCACTACGTACTCATTTGGAAACATGGGATGACTGTGGGTTAACATTTAAGTGACATAAAGGGTAATGTGGCTAAATAGAAAGACTAAGAGACTTGAAAAGCTTCCAAACATACCAAAGGAGGAAGAGGTGAGTGTAGGAACTTGGTTCCATATAAGAGAAGAGGCTTCAAGAAACCCAGAAGAGAGACTAGAACAAGTGTAGTGCATAAGAGTCTTGAGATAAAGCATGGAAAAAGAAGTGAGATAGAGTGTAAAAAAAGCAAAAATGGTGAAGAAAGAAAAATAGACACAAACCTATTCATAAGAGAACACCCTAGCATCTCCCCCTCCATCCTTACTAATAGAAGAGATGTAATACCTAGAGTTGGTCTTGCACATATTGAACTAGGTCTCTAAGGTGTTGAGTACAACAATTTTTTACTACAACCACTGTTAGCCGGGAAATAAAGTATAGTTTCAAAATGACTATCAAGTATAGACCACCAATAGTAGGATTAAAGTAGTCTATGACTTATCCATCAAGAAATAGTTGGATAAGTTGGGACTCTTCTAAATTTTTAAGCTACCCTATTTTGGCAAGCCTACTGAGGTGGTTTAGTTCCTCCTCTTGCACATCCATGAGGAATACATCCACTTCATGGGACATAACATGAAAATCATTTTGGAGAGGATAAACAAAGTCATAAGGATTCAATTCTTAGGGGTGAATGTGTTGGATGAATTTGAAAATATGGAGGAGATTTAGAAGACTACCACCACACTGATCTATCAAAAAAAAGGACTTAGAACGCATATAAGGAACCTATATGATCTTGTTCTTAGAGTCATAGTGTACATCATTTCCACCAAGGTTGGAGGGACTAATTAACAAAATGAGGTGGACGTGGCCCACCTACACATTACTCACCAAGTTTTTTAGGACACATAATACAACTAGGTGTTTTATTTTTCCCAAAAGATAGTTGAAGACGTGGAAAAGGTGCACAAAATGCCTAAGTACAAGTTTCCTTAGGGAGTAATCCTCTTATTGCTGGTTTTTGATGAGATCAAGGTACCTAAATATATATTAAGATAACTAAATTATGTATACCCCCCACTCATAGGTCCCTTACTGAGTGATTCAAATCTTTCACCTACCCCCAACACATTACCCTGACATACAAGTTGAAATGAAAAACCAATGGGACCAAGTCTATTCAGAACTTAAAGAATTGAAGATACAAAATCATCTAATTAAGAATGAATATAATCTTTCTAAGAAAGACAAATAATAAATTTAAGAATAATTTACTCAAGCTCAACAAAAATAATAGGTTAAATAAACTCTTTAATTTACCTATCAATTAAGTGAAAAGCTATTATCTTGTAGAGTCCCTTCTTATGCATATAACCTATTTTTACATGAATAGTTATATAGATGGAAATTATTATAGATATTTTATGATTTAACACATGAGATAAATACTAGTTATGTCCTCATGATAGTATTCTAAAATAGTACTCCTGATAGGTAAGATCTAATTTATAAGTTTTATTTGTGTGGCATTATTCTAGGTAATACAAATAATTTCTTGGTAAATATATTTGTGGGAGAACTACATATGAGAGCTCTATTGTCTGTATATAGAAATCAAATTTCTTGGTAGAAGAGATATGATGATCACACTAATATTGCATAAGATGTTGGTTTACGCATTAAGTCTCAATTTGGTAATGCATAATATATATTATAATAATTTCATAGGTTTTACCAATAAATAAGAATTCATGATCATTATTTTTTAGCCTTACAAGATGGACTTCTCAACTTTGAGTTATTTTTTTAACATTATTTTGATGATGTAGTGGTGGTTTGTAGACAATTCTAGTATATACTACTAGTTACATTAAGACAAAGAGAAGTGTTGTCTCCCACTACCATTTAATGGTATTTGAGAAGATCTAACATGATTATGTAGATAATTTTAGAGGTTTTATAGAGGGATGGAATAAATCCATGGATAAGAATGAGGTTCAGATCTCCCTTACTATTTTCTCTTATATCCCCTTGAAAGAATACATGACCTTAGTCTGAAGAAAAATTTGGCATTTGGCTTCACTTTGTGCAAAGGGATATGGGTTTCACTCCTCATCATTAGAGGATACTTCAAAGAGATATATATTCCATTTATGATTTGATTATGAAGCTGTAATGGATAGTTCATAACTATGAATATTGAGTATATAGTTTGCAAAAGGGACTTACAAAAGGTAAGGAGTGGGGGAGATGATGAGTTTGTAAAATGATTCATTATTACTATAGTTTATGGCCTTAAATATGTCAAATGGTTGATCATTATATGTAATATTCATATTTAAAACATGCATAAGGTAGGAGATAGATGCTTTTATCTATATAAACTCATGTAAAGTCTAAGTCTATCTTATTTGCACTAACATTTGCATTTTTTAGGTTCCATATTTTGACATATGCAGAAAATAATAGTATTAATGAGTTTTGACAAGATTTCATGAAGATAAAGAAGATCCAAGACAAATAATGAACCATATAATACCTAACCATGGATTTTGAAGCTTGTTATGGATTTCGATAGTTAACTACATATTTTTATAGTCATCTAAGGATTTTGATAGTCAGTTATAGATTTTGACAGTCAGCTATGGATTTTGATAGTTAGCTATAGATTTTGATAGCAAGCTATGGATTGTACCAATTTTATTATGGATTGACCCCATTTTGTACCAATTAGATAGATTTTCAAACTTCTCCATGACAATTTGGAGAACACTTTTTGACATTTCCATTTATGTGCACATGTGTAAATAGATGTCTATTTTTGGTTAGTCTTCCATTTTGGGAGTTGTTACTCTAGGTTACAATGATGAAGATAGAAGATATGAGTATCAATATATGTAAATATTTGGTTGATATAGTTAGGTATGGAAATTTTAATCTATGGATTCTTTGACTCCTTAAAGTTCTCATTGTAACAACTTTTTATTCTAAATATATCACTAAATTTGTCTATAATATCTTCTATTTTCAAATCAGTTAAGTTGTTTCATAGAATGTATGGATAAATAGTTTATTATTATATAATAAATAGATATATCCATGATTTGATATATAAATTTTATGCCTACATATAAAGATATTGTAATTTTAGTGAATTTCTAAAAAATAAAGTACTGTAATAGTTTCTATTGATGCTTAGAATTGTGTTGTTTCCAACACCAACAATGGGAAGTTTCAGGAATGTGGGACTTGCGACTTGAAATGACCTCCAGATTTTAAAGAAGCTAGATCTTCTTTATATTAAAAGTATTTTTGGGAAAAAAGATAGAAATTAAATAGAAACACAAATGCAATGAAAGAAAATCTAACTATGGTGATGCACCTGAATTTAATTTGACCCTTAATTATAAGCACAATGAATCTATCTTTAGGATTCAATTACATTAAAGATCAAAAAAGGCATGATCAATGTAAAAGATGAAAATAGATAGGATCAAAGGCTCACAACTTAGATGATTTTGTAATAACACAGAAAATATCAACAAAGGCACATAACTCAATCTTCTTATTAACTTTTCTAGTCACATAAAAGTCATAGAGACATGCACAGCTATACAAACTTTCTAACTCAAGAAAATAGAACAAAGACAAATGATATTCCTGGTCACAGCTAAAAAAGTCTAAAACTTCTTGACAATAATCTCTTGCAAAAAATTATCTGTATCTTTTGATCATGATCTCGTCTCCCTCTGTACCTATATTTATAGCATTAGAATAGCTCTGGATTACCTACACATTCCCAACCCAATGGTTTAACTGAACTCTAACTAAACTGGAAGTGTATAACAAAAGATATCTTTCAGATCTAAAACATTTAGTCTCCCTACAAGTTCATTGGCTGAATTAGATACATATGAAGCTTCCCACTGTGAAATGGGTGAGGACACTTGGTAGCTTCCACTTATTTCACATGAAAACCATCTTATTATTCAAGCAACACCAGAAAATGACACTTGGTAGCTTCTGTGGTACTTATAGAAAACACATGGCACTTTCTACGTAACTTATACTCTTTATATGTCTTTGCTTAGGAGTACTCTATCTTTGACATCTATCACAGTCTACTGATTCAAAACTTTAACAAATTTTAGAAAATGGGACCCATAACACTTCTCACCTGAGCAGCTTCAAAAGGGAAATAGGGATAGGTGTCACTTTCTGCTTATCTTTAACAAGGAACACATGGCAGCTTCTGTTGCTTTTACTAGGGACATGGGGTGGTTTCCATTGAGTTTTAGCTACACTGTAGAAACATTTTGAAATCATTTTAGATTCATATAGATGGTGACACTTGGTGGCATCTACTAGCTTTAGAAATAAAACTCAGGGCCTGCCATAGTCTTTACTTAACAATGAAACAAAATGCAGATATTTCAGATGTTAACACATGACAGCTTTCACTTTCTTCAGCTAGAGACACATGGCATCTTCTATTACTTTTAGAAAATCATATTGAAACCTTTCACGATTGCCACTTGGTGCCTTCCACTTGAACCTGAGACAAGCTTATTGAAAGAAGATTTTGAAACTCATAAGAAATTTGAAAAGTGGATACCGACACTTGTTGCACTCCACTAAATTACCATGGGACATGTGGAATGTTCTAATGATTTTAGTAACAAAGTATAATGTGTCCCAGATGATGACACTTGGCATGTTCTATGCAACTTTGATACTTAGACAAAATTTAGGGAAAAAGGAAATCACACCTGCGCTCTGTGTCAAAATTTCAACTGCCTCAAAACCGAAACATGTAGGGACAAAACTTGAAGCGCACAACTAAAACTCAAAAAATAAAAATGTAGAGTTTTTTACTCTATAGTTATTAGTGACCTTGAGGAATTTTGAGCCTACTCAAAAAGAAGAATCCACAATCTCCCACATGATCAAATGTGGAAAAAAACTACAAATTCATTAAGGATGTCTGATAAATAGACCACTCATCATCAGATAATCCTTGCTTATTTTGCAATTTGTGAAAGACTAAATCAAGGTTGATGATATCCTTGTGTGAAATTTTTTGCAAAATCTGATCTACAGCATTCAATTGAAATTCAATATAGGACATGGGCATCAAGACAACTTCCACTTCAGGCACTGATGAATCATCTATTAAACCCTAGAAAATTTACTGATCACTTTGCCTAGCTAACAACAAAGGTTTAATCTCATCAACCATCAACACCATATTACTATCAAGAAAAGGGGAGGGAAGAACCAATTGCACCAGATCTTCAAAGTGTTGTTTCATGTCTTTAATTCCTTCTTTCACCACATTTAAAAGCTCTTCGCATTTAACTATTGTGGAGTTATAACTGAGAACTTCATTCACTCTTTTAACAGTGACCATTTTATCATTAATCCCTACTATTGATAACATTCCATTAGTTCCATCATATAGCTTTTGCAGCAATATTTGAGAGTCAAAAACTTTTGAACAGACAATGGACAGAGTGGTTTCAACTGAAGTCTCCACCTTTTTGCACAATTTCTATGCATTTAGTAGAAAGGTTAAAGAGGGTCTGAGCTGAGTAATCTCCTTAGAGATGCTTTTCTATATTGATACATAAAGCTACTTAACCAGATTCAAAACCCCTACAATCTTTGGCCTATTAGCCAGCTCAAGTGTCAATTGTTTTATCATTTGTCACTCAGCTTGAAGTTGGGCCTATATTGCAGTAGTATTATTCTACTCATTCAGTAGCTTCTATTGAATTTGAGTGACCTATAACAGGCTTTCTTCATATTTTTCTTGTAATGTCACCTTTTCCCACCTTAAGGTTGTCACTGCATCTTTCACCTGCATTAACCCTACTTTCAAAGAATCATTTTGGGCCTGAATAGCCTGGTGAGTCTAAAAAGAAACAGTATCTTGAAACTATTTATTGAGACTCTCTATTTCATTATTCTTGGTATTGATTTCTATATTCAAACTAATACAGTTTGCGTTCTCTTGGGCTAGATTTGCCTCCATCTTCTATAGCTTCTTTTATATTTTCAAATAATCATTAGCTACTATAGAAGTGGATTCATTTAGTAGCTTAACCCTATCTTGTGGTCTAAAAAGGGACATGTCTATAGCCACTTCATTCATTATATAATCTTCAAGCAGCATCTACTCATTTGGTTGGACTACATTAGGTGGCAAATGGGTCACCATTAGTTAATGCTAGATTGGGTCAAATTGTGACCTCATAAGTGGTATATCCAAGGCTTTATTATCTTTGATCCCCTTTTTCTCCATTCAGGCTTCTCTAGCCTTCTTAGCAACATCTGCTTGAGTTTGGAAGGTATAAGGAGAGGTAATGTGCCCACCTGCAAAAGGATAACCTTGTGGCAAGCCATATGGAATAGCCAAATGTTGGCTAGGGGAAATATAATGAGGTAATTTCTTTGGGATAGAGGGGGGAAAATGAGGCAATGATGTGGCTTGAGTATGGATGGATGGGGAAAAATGAGAAATGGGCACAATAGAGATGGCAAGGGATATTATTTGGCTTGATGGGATTGTCACCTAAGAGAAGAAGAGAGAGATTGAGAAGAAGAAGGAGAAACAACACTTACCTAAGGAGCAACCAAAGTACTCTATGGTTGGTGTTGTGAGGGTTTTTCCCCCTCCTGTGAATCAAGCTGAAACCTCAACCTCTTATGTTTCCTTGGTGTTTCTTCTTCTAGTTGTGTTTCCTTCTCTTCAACATTTATCACTACTGCTAGTGGTGAATGTATAGAATTGGGAACCCCAAAGGATGAGACTGATGGAGAAGCTTTTAGTGGTGAAGATACCACATTCTTTTTTTTAATGGAATTGAGAGATTGGGGCCAAATAGTTATAATGACTGTCGATGAGGTTTGCCCTGGGATCTGCAATGTTTGACTAGATTCTGCTCTGACTTCTGGCCCTCCACCCTATGTCTACAAATTGCTTGTATCAAGGCTAGAGATAGGAGATAGATGACATTCATCCCAGAGTTCCTCCCATTTCTCATCTAAATCCACATTTCCAAAAGGGTGAGTGGTCTCACAAATCTCTTACCTATATTTCCAATAGGCTTCTATTTTCTCAAGTTTCTAGTCTTTGTTCTTCAATGCCCTTCTTAAACTAGAAGTCATTCTTATTTTAGGGTCAAAATACATTTTCTTATCATAAAAACTCTCCCATGGCCTGGCCTCTTTTGAGGGAAAATCTATCAATTCCACATATAAATCAAGAATATCTTCTTGAGGGTTTCTTCTGTTTTCCCAAAAGGGATGCCCTTCATGCACAATTATAATAGCAACCTTATTATTCTTCACCATGAAGTTATGAAACCATTTGGGTCATATCCCCATTTATCGTTAATTAGAAAGAAACCTAGAAAGGTAAGATTTCTCAGCAACACTAGCTCAACATCTGTAGCCTCTAGGGCCATGTTGTTTGTTACCCATGGAACATCATACATTTTCTTCTTTTTCTTCCCAGTGCCATATTCATTATCCACCATAGACACTTGCCAGGTGAATTCTAAGAATGCTAACCTAAGTGTCAAAATATTAGGTAGCAACACTGGTTCTCCACTAAAACCATAGACTCTAATAATAGTATGATGGGATCCAAAAAAGTAATCAAAAGGAATATTACAATTGGTCATAAGGCCTGAGACACTTGGAATCAATCTATTTAAAATTGGATCTGGGTTTAGATGACAAAAAGTAGGGGAAATAAAAATTTACCAAAATTTGTATGGGTCACTAGTTTTGGACAAGATATGTGTCCATGCAAACACAAGAATGGTCCTATGTAGACTGAAGCTTGGGTCATAAATATTTAGATGCATGTGTTGGGAAAAGATGCCAGAATTTTTATACAACATGAGATGAAATAGATAAGAGGAATACCTGAAAACTCCTTTAGATTTGAAATTGGTGAGCTGATCAACCATTTAATATGCAATCTACTTAGAGAAATCAAACTGATACTCTTGAGTCTTGTCAACAGTTTTCAATCTAAAGAGGATGGCCATTTGTTCTTCATAGACAGTTATATCATCTTTCATTCTGAAAATGAATGCCATCATAGAAAGTGCCTCTTGGCTTGCCTACACAAATTATGCTCTTCCTATTGGTAGTGTCAGCACAGTGGTATCATCATCACCTAATTGCAATTCTGATTTTAGAAACCTCAATTGAGTATTGATGTTTACCCACATTTTTTGCATTTTGGCAATGATGGGAAATGTGGTTGTCTTGTCATGATATAGGGCCAACATGTCTCTTATAGCCTTTAGTGTAATTTCAATAATGAATGGACCCTGTTGTATGGTATTTGAGGATGCATGAAACAATTTAGAGCATATTTCAACCAAGTCAGGGCATGGATGTACACCTAGGAATATCAATTGTGCCAGTTGGGAAGTCCATATCCTCATTATGAATGTTTCATATTATCCAACCTTAGCCCTCTGAATACACCTTTCATGTGTCCCTTCTCTGAGAGTTTTTCTAGGCATTTGAATAATTGGTTCCATGATTTTGTCTACAAAATCTTTTACCTTTGCTGGGTCATTTTCATAACCAACTTTAGGGACTATAGTCCATGGATAGGTCTTTAAAGGTTGTGTAGGGGCTAAAGCATATGATTTGCTTGTGAGAAACTTATCAATGGATTCATAATTCCCAGACCCTTGTTGTGAAGATTGTGCTCCCTCCATATCTATATCTATACTTGTAAATATTGAAATGTGGCAACAGGTATGGAACTTTGCAATAAGGAAGGCACTTTCACTAAGCAAGTTCGCTATGAATTGAAAATGCAAGTAACAAGGATTTTCTAGCAGATGTAGGAATGTTTGAGACACTGTTAAACTTTAACTCTTGTTATGGGGTATTTAATGACCCATCAAAATTTAAGGTCCAAATTTTTGAATCTTTTTTAGATTCTTGAGTAGTTGGCATTTCTTCCCTTTTAACATTTGGGATTTCATGGTCTTCATCAAAAATGACATAAGTGCCCAGACCAGTAGAGTCATAATTTCCATATGGGTCATTATCCATCATAGCTAACAAATGGTTATTTTCCTCTTTTTGGTCATGTTCAGTCTAGTCACCTAACCCTTCAACAAAGACCCTTTCTTCCTTATTCAACATAATATAAGTTGCCTCTAATTTTGGGGTTGGTTCATTGGTGATGTGATCTTTAGATAGTGGCTCAGATAGTATTTTCATTTTTTAACCATATTTGGTTTTTATGATGAGGTGAGACCAATCAAGTGACATGTATCCTCCTATTTTGGCTATGAAGTCTCTGGATAAACATAAACCAAATACAAGGCGTATATCTATGACTACCACATCTTGATTGACAATTATATTAGAACAACTATATAATTGCAATGGGATTTGTTTAGTTCTCCCTATTTTTTCACTAATTTACCATCCAACTACATGACTCCTCTAGTAAGTGGCTCATACTTTATTTTTAAAGCATCTGTTATTTGCTTAGGCATTACTGTAGTACTAGCCCTTGAGTCTATCATCGCATTATGCAACAATTTCTTTCCAACTATCAGAGTCAAATAGAAGGGCTTTGGTTTGGATTTACTTACCTCTGCTGCAATGTTCAAAAGGGTTGTTATCTACAAAGGAACTATGTCCTTGAGATTTTCTTTATCAATAGGTCCTTCTCTGGTGCCAATATGTTTAGGCACTGCTTGGCCCTGAAGAGCTTCTTGTAACAATATATTTTGCTTAGGAATGGCTAATATGTCCCATATTGACACTTTTGTTGGATTCCTCTTCAACTGATCCACCACATTCACTAGTCCTAATGTTTGGGTTCTTGGAAAATAAGGGTACCTTGCTTTTTCTTGAACTTGTCTAGGAACTACTTGATTCTGCACTGGCTAATGCACTTCTTGTCTATTAGCTGTGTTATGATGACTTTGAAATGGAAGAGGGCCCATAGTCTCATTATTTGTGACTTCAAGCTATTACATCATCCTTCTCTTTGATCTAGTGTAGTAATCTGATTGTACTACTAGTTTTTTGGAAGTGGAAACTTCATTTGAGAATACTAACTCTTCATTCTCAACCCATGAAAACAAAGCATGTTTAGGGGCTATTTATTATTCTTGTTGTAAGGAAATCCCTTGCATCTAAGCCATCAAGACTAAATTTTGCATACCAGGGGATTGGTAGGCTTGAGTGTCAGAAGTACTTGCAAATTGTTCATCCATTCTTCTTTACTCTGCTACCTTTTGTTGTAGATTACCCATGGAACAATCTTTGGGCATATAAGCATTATTACAAGGGAAACACCAGGCATTGGTGCCATCTATATAATTATTCTACCCTTGAACAATCTCCCTATTTGGATTAGGGGGAATATTCTGTGAGGGTGTAGGGACTACAACTAATTGGTTTGTTGGCTGAGAGTTATTTTACCTTTGAGAACCTTGATATTGGTTTGGCTGTGGTGGAAATCTATTTACTTGGTAGCCTTGATATTAGGGTTTAGGATAGGGATTATGCTATCTTTTTATGTGAATTAGCAAATTATAAAATGTCCTTAAGATGTTCTTGATATCATCCATCTCAGATGACTGGGCAGGGACAAGTTCTTTAGCAGGTTGTTAAGGATATGTGTACATAGACGCAGGTGGAGCTATGGAATTAGGGGTTTATTGAGGCAAAATTAAGGTAATATCTAGAAACATGGGCATGGGAGGCCTTAGGGGAAACTTTCTAGCATCTATTAAATTATTTTCAGCTCTAACTGTGTATTCATAGGCTTCTGGTAGAGGCTAACCTCCAAGTGACTAAATCATTACTGATATATTTGAATTTAAAGATTTAAGATAAAAGACTATAGCCATACCTGGTAATGGTCTTGCTATAGCAGGAATTCTTTCCCAAGTCTTTTGAAATCTTGAATTGAAGTCAACCATTGCTTCTTGTGGTGCCCTTTTGATAGTAATCAATTCTTGTAACAAAGAAGACTTATCACCCTTTTCTTCAAATCTTTCAAACAAAAGATCTCCAAGTTGATCCCATTTAGATATTATATTTGGGGTCAAGGATTTGTACCATTCAAGAGCCTTCCCTTTAAAATAAGCTGCTAACAATCTTATGGCCACATTTTTCTATGTGACCACATGTATAGCACAGACATCAGACACATCCTATAGATGTTCTTCAAGTGTTTTGAAATCTTGCCCACTAAATTTGGGCAAAGCTTTCAAGGCATTTACTAGAATAGGATCCTAAGTGGCTAGTGGTATTTGGAGAATCAAAGGACTACCAGTATTCCAACTTCCATAATTTCTTAGAGGTATAGGAGCTCCCATGTTTACTCTTGGTATTGCTATAAACTGATTGGACCGTCTTCTTGGACTAGTTACCAATGGTGGAAAAAGAATACCTAGATTTATAGTAGATTGAGATATTGTTACTAGTCCACAACTCTGAATCCTTATAGCTCTCTGGTTCATATGGTCTTGAAAGAAACTTCAAGATGATATCCCACTGGGTGTGCCAAAAATTATTAATGCTTAGAATTGCACTATTTCCAACACCAACAATGGGAAGTTTCAAGAATGTGGGACTTGCGACTTGAAACGACATCCATATTTTAAAGAAGCTAGATCTTCTTTATCTCAAAAGTATTTTTGGGAAAAAAGATAAAAATTAAATAGAAACACAAATGTAACGAAAGAAAATCTAACTATGGTAATGCGCCTAAATTTAATTCGACCCTTAATTCTAAGCACAGTGATTTTCTAAAAGCAAAGAAAGATGCCACGTGTCTCTATCTAAAGAAAGTGGAAGCTACCATGTGTCAACATCTAAAATATCTTCATTTTTTTCATTGTTAAGTAAAGACTATGGTCAGCTCTGGGTTTTGTTTCTAAAGTCAGCAGAAGCTACCAAGTGTCACTATCTGTATGAATCTAAAATGAGTTCGGAATGTTTCTATAGTGTAGCTAAAACTCAATGAAAATTGCCACGTGTCCCTAGTAAAAGCAATGAAATCTGCCACATGTTCCTTGTTAAAGATACATGGAAAGTGACACCTATCCCTATTTCCCTTTTGAAGCTGCTTAGGCGAGAAGTGTTGTGGGTCCCATTTTTTGAAGGTTGTTAAAGTTTCAAAGTAGCAGACTGTGATAGATGTCAAAGATAGATTACTCCTGATCAAAGACATATAAAGAGTATAAGTTATGTGAAAAGTGCCGTGTGTTTTCTATACATACCGTGGAAGCTACCAAGTGTCATTTCTAGTGCTTCCTGAATAATAAGATGGTTTTCAAGTGAAACAAGTAGAAGCTACCAAGTGTCCTCACTTGTTTCACTATGGGAAGCATCTTATGTATCTAATTCAGCCAATGAACTTGTAGGGAGACTAAATGTTTTAGATCTAAAAGATATCTTTGTTATACACTTCCAGTTTAGTTAGATTTTAGTTAGACCATTAGGCTGGGAATGTGAAGGTAATCTAGAGCTAGTCCGATGCTATAAATATAGGTGCAGAGGGAGAAGAGATCATGGTCAGAAGATAGAGAGAATTTTATACAAGAGATTATTGTCAAGAAGTTTTAGAATTTTTTAGTTGTGACCAGGAATATCATTTGCCTTTGTTTTATTTTCTTGAGTTAGAAAGTTTGTATAATTGTGCATGTCTTTGTGCCTTTTATGTGACTAGAAAATTTAATAAGAAGATTGAGTTATGTGCCTTTGTTGATATTTTCTATGTTATTGCAAAATAATCTAAGTTGTGAGCCTTTGATCCTATCTATTTTCATCTTTTACATTGATAATGACTTGTTTTCTCTTTAATGTAATTGAATCCTAAAGATAGATTCACTATGCTTAGAATTAAGGGTTGAATTAAATTATAGGCGCATCACGATAGTTAGATTTTCTTTCCTTGCATTTGTGTTTCTATTTAATTTCTATCTTTTTACCCAAAAATACTTTTGAGATAAAGAAGAGCCAGATTCTTTAAAATCTAGAGGTCATTTCAAGTTGCAAGTCCCACATTCCTAAAACTTCCCATTGTTGGTGTTGGAAATAACGTAATTCTAAGCAGCAATAGTTTCCTTTCTAAATCTATTTGTTGAAGAAATATCTTAGAGATTAGTTGATTTAAACTTGGATATGAGGGTGAGCAAGGGCTCACTACCCAAGGAGATAGGAATTTTATTTTTATAAGTTTATTTTGTATTTATTTCAATTTAGTATTTATATAGATATATGTTTGTATAATTCAGATTGAAAACCTGTAGGATAGATTGAATAGTTAATTTATTATTTCTAGCATAAGCATTTATTTCAATCTTTCATATTATAAATATATATATTTATGATTTATTTTAATAATTTAATTGATTATTTATATTCCTTTAATTATTTAAGATTTATTTGAATAGGATTGTTTTGTAGTTGTGTGAAGCATTTCCAGATTCTATAAATTAGATTAGATTCGGTTATATATGTTTTCTACAAAGAGTGTTTCTTTCCAAATAGTAGATTAGTAGTTATAAGTAGATGTATATTAGAATAAAATCCCAAAAAACCCTAAAAACAAGTAATATTAACTTGAAATCAATAAATTACCTCACTATAAATAGCTTTAGGCACCACCCTGGTAAGAACAGACACTAATATATGTTGGTTAAATAAAGGGGTAATAATGACAACCATCATCTAATGTATCCCAAATCAAAAGTTTATATTATGATATATCTTCTATAAGTTAGGATTTATTTATATATATTATGAATTTTTTATTTCATACACTATGCACCACTCTTGCATTGTTTATAAGGAGGCCAATCCTTTCATACACACCTAACTAGGCCTATTGGTTGTAGGGTCATGATTTCAATAATGAGGACTATCATCTCATAATATATGATATATTCAAGAAATATTCATGCACTTTATGTTCATGAAGCTTAAATTAAATTTAATTGACTCTATAAACCAACTCCTAATCTTTGAACTCATTCTTATTCCACCTCAGAACCAATCTTGACCCCATGCCATTATTTAAACTAAATGAGGGCCTCTATAGGTAAAGATTCTCTTTATTAATATATTTGGTAATTATATTTTCATCTTTAGGATGATTTTTATAATTTTAAAACCAATCCCATATTGTTTTTGTATATAGTGTCCTATTTGATCGTTGATAACCTCTTATAACCTACAACCAAACATTGACACCATCCTTCTTTAGGATACATTGGTATAGTTTTAGGTGACCAATTTTCTTGAGTAACCATATAGGTGATAATTTACCTTATTATAATTGTATCACCATAATTTAATCTTATAATGGTCATTAATCCATCATATTTTGTCATAGAACCCATCTTCATTGATGACTAGGCAGTTTATCCTTCAAGTATCATAACTAGTCTTTTAAGGTACCAAATATAACTATAGTTCATATTAATAAAATGGAAGTTATTTAGGTGGTGTTTTTAGTTATTTTATGCCTAATATATTAATCCTTTTATTTTATCTTAGGTCAAAATAACCTATTTCACACTCAGATGCATTCACTTCATGTTTTGAGATCATGTCTATAACCTACACTTAGTTCTCCAAATGACTTTATCATTATTATAAGTGAATTTTAATATTTAAATTGTTTATGATAATGTAAAAAGTGTCTTGAACATTATTTAAAAATCCTTTTATTTCCACTTTCTCCTTAAACACACAAACCTGTCGTTTATGTCATTATTTGATCTTAAGGTTTAGTCTTCACTCTATATCTCTTTACTTGGACTCTAGGATTTGTAACCTCATTTTATATAATATTATTCAATAAATAAATTAAATAAATTATTATATATAATTATATCCCATATTATATCTCAAATCTCATGCCTTAACTCATTTCTATTCACAACTTCATCTCATTTTATTCTTTACTCACAACTAGTTTATTCTAGTCAATCTCTTCTAGGTGTAAACATAACAAATCTTATTATAGGTATCATAAATAAAACATGATAGCATGTATGTTATTTAATTATCACATAAAACTTTTTATAACCCCTTCAAACCTTTAAATCTCATTCCACCATGTATTTTCACTCTTCACCCTCCTTAGAGCCACCAAGCCCTTGTAGCCTTTTCTTCCACAATTTCTCTTTGTTTAACCACTATATAAATTTTATTGGAGATATAAGACATTATTTGATTATCATTTATATCCTTTCAATTCTATATAAATTTCAAGATCTAACTCTTTGTCTATTAGGTGCTTCCTTTGTTAGCATCCTTCTAATTAGGCCTCTTAAACCCTATCACACTTACCTAAACCTCAAATTTGTACTATACCATATGGTATCAAATAAAAACATTTTTATTATATGTAAAAATGATAAAATATACTTTATTACAAATTTTTATGATTTTTAACCAATTTAAATAGGAGATATATTATTTTTTGGTTAGAAACCCTAGCTAAAACAAATATACAGGCATGTACTGACTAAGAGGCTTTGAAATTCCTCTTATTGAGTTTTAAGATGTTTATAATGGAACTAAAACTTGTTCCAAATATTATTTCACAATATAAGTCTTTCAAAATAGATTATAATCATTGAATAATCTTCATATGTCCTCAACTGAGCAGAACTTAGAACTTTATGTCCTCTTTACAAGACTATGTATGAATATGTAAGGTTTAAACTCCACTTATTTGGTTCTATATCCTTGAATAAAAACAAATAACTATATAAGGTCTATCTTACCCATGTTAATCTTTCAAAATTATTTATAGAAATTTAATCAATCTTTTTATGCTCTTAACAATGCAAGTCACAAAACACTATGTTCTTTAGTTTGACTGGGTAAGGATTTCAAGGGACTATTTATACTCTAAGGGTTTAAAATGTTTCCAATGGTCACTATTTTGATATTAATCCAATTTACCATCATAATAATACTCAATCCAATTAATTCCTATTCCCATTCTCATGTTCACACTCACATCCTTGTCTTGGATTGTGCATAGAAGGTACTCATTATATCAACAAACTTATTGTCTTCTTATGGGTTGTGCATTGGATAAAAGGCTTGTGTTTATGAGAAGGATTTAGGTTTATATTTTATTGTCATGTTAATCATAATAACATACCAGGACATTATTAAGAGTTAAGTAATCTTAAATGGCTTCGATCATGTTCTCACATAAGTCTTTCACTTATTCTGATGTGGAATAGCTCATTGTACAACACATAATGATACAATGGAAAAACCTCTGAGCCATGGGACTATGATGAATTGAGGTTAACCTCTAGAGAAGGATATATTATTTTCATTGTATCTAACACAACTAATAGATACTAGTTGCATGGAAATTTTGTTCTTTAAGTGTTATTTTTCTCCTAAACTAAACTTTGATAGGGAAAGGGAAAGAATAAGACTTTACGAAACTAAAATGGTGACTAAACTAGATATCTTAGGGGGTCTTAATTTTTGCATGATGAAAACAATGAAATAGAAAATTATATTTAAATTGGTTTAGCATAAACTCATACAAAATGGGAAACTAGAGGCAATATTTAGTTATTTTTATGAAAGGGAAAAGAATTATTTATCTTAATCAAATAATATTTTCAGAAGGGTAAAAATACCAAAACTAAATTTCTTGTTATTGAAATAAGAAATAGAACTTCTAAAAAAACTCAAATAACTAGTATACATAGAGATTTCTTAGAAAATAAAGGAAAATCTTCAATTTATTTTCATTCTAAAGGTTACAACTTGTAGAAAATACATATAAAATGCAAGTATTATATCCTTTAATAGAAAAAAGATGATTTTAGCCATGGGGTTTGCCCATATTTATACAAAAATACCTCATAGATGAGATGTAGTTGTCAAAAATTGAACACCCAATTAGATAAACCATTAAGATCTAAAACTTCATGTAAAAAGGGGTGAGTTGCTCTTTTCTTGGCATTTTAGACTTATAGAGTGGTTTGGAAAGTGGCATGTAAGAGTTGAGCATGATCCTTGGTGTGGAATGGTGTGGTTGGAACTAGAAGATTTTCATGCAAAGATTCTTCATATTCATTAGATAAAAATAGATCTTCATACAAGATGGTTGGTATCCAAATAGAACTTGACTTTTCAAAATAAAAGATAACTCTGAATAAATCTACGTTACTATTCACGAAAAACCCTAACTTGTAAAACATGAGTGAGACTTTTACAACTTTTAAGTCAAATCACTTTGTCAAAATGAACCTTGCAATTCATAATTCATGATTTTACACTTTTAGAAATTTATACTTGTCAAATGGAAAGTGTAATTTACAACCACATTTTTTACAACTTTCACATTATCAAAAAAAATAGTGTAAAATATGTTTTCTCTTTCTCAAGAAGATTTATAAAAAAGCTACACCTTCACAGTTACAAATTTTAAAATTTCATTTTGTTTTTCTCAACCACTTCAGGCACAAGGATAGAATTTCGTTCCCTCTCTATCTATGTTTTTTGTTGCTTCAAAGCTTGTATGCCCATAGAAAGAAGGAGTCTCACCCCATTTTACATGAAGGTCTGATACTTATCATAGAGGGTTTTTGTAAAAATAAATCCATAGCTTTGACTCCTTATTCTGATAAACATAAGGGTTCTCAGTCCAAAAAGTGTAAGAAGGATGAGAATGTTAAAGGGATAGAAAAGGAAAAACTAGAACCCTCTAGTTCTCAAAAACAAATTATAGAAGAGGATTTTGAGTCGAAGAGTACTAAAAGCTCTAAGAAGGATGTCATGGAGAAAGAGGAAGGGACGGATGTTGAGGAGTTCAGCTCCAATTTGGATGGATATCCAAAAACTAAAGGAAAAATTAAGAAAGGGAATAAAGGGGATACAACTGAGGGAAACTCATAACAGAGTAATTCTGACAATGAGGGTAATCAAACTGTGTCTGGGGGAGGTGTCAAAGATAAAGATATTTTAATCAATGATCCAGCCTCTATGAAAAAGGAGGATCACATGGTATTGGTTTCTACTCCTTCTATGGAGACTGGGGCACAAGAAAAGGAGGACCATGTTCATCATGAAGACCCTATTGAGACTAAAAAGGAGGAACTGATGGATAGGGAGGAACATATTAAAAAAGGTTGATTCCCCTCCACATGAGATTGTAGAAGACACTAGTGAATCTCCGTAGAGGGAAACCAAGCTTTCCTTCCTGCATTCTACCAAGTTCAAAGCCAACTCTATTCTCCAAGTTGATTCTTGGATCTATAATGAAATAATGGGGCTGAAGAAGAAAGTGGAAACAATGCAACACAATTAGGATGTTGATTGGACCATAATCAACCATTTAGAGGTGCAAATGAGAGATATCCCAAAAAAACTTAAAGATTATGAGCATAATCTTAGAATGATTATCAAGGAAAGTAGAACAAAGATGGAGCAGGTAACATCAAGCATCTATGTTGCTGCAACTAACCTTGGTAAAAAGAGCAAATGAAGAAATAATATCCTTGGAGGGTCCAAGTAAGAGGACAAGGTAGAGTTTGAGGAAGAAAGCCTTAAAAGATGCTACTACTTTGGCTACTAATTCCATCTAGGATACTGCTACAATTGGGAAGGAGGATGTCAAGATGATCATGGAATTGCAATAAAAGCCTAAGGTCTTCTTTGTTGGTTGTGTTCTTGTTCAGGTCCTTTTTGTTGGTTTTATTCCTATTTAGGTCCTTTTTGTTGGTTGTTGTAACTGGTTCTTGTTTTTAATCATGTTTCTTGGTTCTTGGTCTTAAACTTTATTTGAGGTTCCAGGTCCTTGTAAAACTTGGGTACTTTTAGTGGACTATGCTTGTGGTTTTAGGTCCCTGTAAAACCTGATTTTGTTGCTACTCTTTAGTAGGTTTTAGGACTGCCTTTCCTGGTGGCTGTTAATGTTTTATCTTTTTTTTTGTTTCTGTTAGAGGGTTTTAGGGTCCCTTCAAAACCTACTTTTATCATAATCTAAAACTTTTAATGTTTTTTTACAAATGAAATTACAACATATAAAATACTAAATAGAGAGAAATTAATTAATATCTAAAATCTCCTCAATCTTCTTGTTGTTTTTAGCCTATAGTTTCTCAACATATGCATCAAAGGCCTTGAAATTTTATTGTATTTGTGCTATATCTAGTCCACAAGAGTAGATAGTAGAATCTACACAATATGATTGAACATTGAATAATTCTTTTCTAAAAGTCCTTATACCCTACATTTCCATCCTCATATTATCAATTATTCTGTCATACTTGATAAATTGATGGATGAAACTCAAAATGAATACTATGTCCTTTGTAGATTCTTTCTCAACTATTTTCTTAAACCTATTTTGGACCTCTTCCACCTGAAGGAGATTATTTTCATTATCTACTATTTGGCATGATATTGTGTTCATCATCCCATTGATGATGTATACTACATCAATTACCTTGTCATGTGCCATCTTGGCTTGGTGAAAAGATTTTATTGGTACTCTTATCCAAAATTGAGTGGCCCTATATAGTTCTTCATGCTCAACATCATTCTTTAGTATCTTCATGACAATGAGAATATCCATATCAATTAATTTTAAATTTGTTAATTTGGGATAATATAAGTTTAAAGTACAAATTTTTCCTTCATATTTATTGACCTCATATGTCAAGGTATTTTTTCTCTCTCTAGTTATTTCATAGTGGTCCATCATTGTTATAATGACCTTATTTCCCTTAACGATTAGGTCCTTTGACAATTATTTTGTAGCCCTTCCCATTTTATACATCTCTCAAACCAAATCAATGAAAGTTTGATCTAGAAACTGACTAATTGGTTGCACTACTTATGGTTGTTACGACAATTTGCTAGGCCATGTAAAATGTTTTAATGCATCTATAAGTTGATTCACCTTTATATTTAAATAATCCTTGGTGGTCTTGTCATGATCAATCCTTTCAAATAAATAATTGATGCCAAATTGCACATAATGTTTAAGCCCCTATCTTGTTAGCCATCTAAGTTGAATTTTGGAAATCTAATAATCTCCCACTAAAGGATTTTCTTTTGATTTATCTAGTGGGAGACTATAATTTCAACATAAATTTCTCTCTTATCATAATTAAATGTCCTAGAGAAGGTCCTGGGAGTAGGTTTGGACTTCTTCTTGACCTCTAAGAGACTAAATTCCAAAGTTCTAGGATCAACCATCTATTTTATCTTCTTCCTTTCTACTTGGGATAGCCAATTAGGCATATCCTCTTGTTTTGACACTATCACCAAAGAATCAATAGTTGATGTAGTTACACTAGTAGATACTATGACCATTATAGAATCCTAGGTAGATGTTGCCATTGGTTTCTTAGGAGGTGCCTATGAAGGTTCATTTTCATCAATAGGTTATAAATCAACATTTACATCAAGAACCCATGTTGATCTAATCTCCACTAAATAATCTATAGAAATAGTGGAAATGGATGAGGTAGGTACAATGGAAATAATTGTGTTTATTAGGCAAGTGGAAGGTGGAATAGACACATGGGTTATGAATTAATCAAATGCATGGGACCACTTAGGGTTGATGATGTAAGGAAAGTGAGTGGAGATGAATGTGAAATAGTACTTACCTTAGGAGCTGGGGTAGCCTATAGGATTGAAGTTAGGATGACTAAGTTTATAGATTTATACTACTAGGTGGTGTTGTAAATGAATGGGGATAAAATGGAGGGGATTTTAAATGGAATGGAAATAGGTAATCGAATGAAAGGGGAATATGAAATTGGAGGAAGACAAAGTGTTATTAAAACTTGATATTCCACTAATGGGGAACCCTGATTGTACACTTGACTCAATTATGCTGGTTGCCCTTGGTTTATTATGGTCATAATGGAAGGTGAAGTGGAAAATGAAAATGCAAGGGGAATGGAGGTAAGAAGTGGAGTTGACACTAGTAGTGCTAAAACCTAAGGTGTTGGAGTAGAAATAGGAGGAGGTGCTAAAAACTTGGAAACTATATACGTGGGTGGGGGTGAACAATAGAGATGGGGTTTGTTATGATCATAGTTATGGGAATAGAAGCTATAGAAGCTTTTGCCACTACTATATCTTTAGGTGAAATATCAATTGGTTTATTTGTATCTTTTCTCTCTCTATTGGATTCCCCTTTCTTTGCCTTAGTCTTTTTTTCTTCTTCTTTTTCTTTTTAGGCTACTTTGATGATTCTCTTAGACCCTATTCTGATGGAGTGATCCCTTTAGATTTAAGATTTAAAAGCATTTCTCTAACCCTAATTATTTATCTTATGATTTTTACTCCCTTACTCCTTATATAATTAATAGTCATGTTAATTACGTGGGATATTCTATCAAATAGAGATAAAGAATTTGGAGTTAACCACCTCACTGGTGGAAGGGTTATGTGATGACCTATGTATAATAGATTAGGTCCACTCTTACATCATCATATACTAGGTCATTTGGAACTAGTTCCAAAACATAATATTTGATTTATTGAAGGGACATCCTAGACTAATCCTTCATTCTAACTACTTCCTCATCATCACAATATTCTAAATAATCCTCATAGTATGATACATGAGCATATGTAGTAAGTGCCAATGTGCTAGTGATATTTACATATACATCAAAGAATGGCCTAAACTCTAAATTTTTTAGTGTCATATGGCATATTTTAGCTTCAACACATTTTTCCTTAAGAAGGGATTGGCATGTGTATCAGCTAATAAAAATTAGGAAATATATCACTACCTTGTGCCTATTAGAGAGGAGCTTGTGTATCTCTACAAGCTTCTTGACCAAATATATTAGTTCCCATTTTTCACTAACATATCTAGGGAGTGTGTAGGGAAAACTACTAAATGTAGCTACCCTAATGTAGGATAAGGTGGGGAACTATATGAATTAGTAACCCCATTTTCTAATTTCATCCATTGTTATTTTTGAGAACCTTTTTCTCCCAAGTTCTTTATCAAACATGATAATGATGGAATAGATGAAATCATCATTCACTCATCTAAAGTGATCCCTACTAACCTTCAATTTGAGGTCAGGTTAATAGTTATATACTCTATTTATTTCATCTAGAATTGTGTTATGGCTTGGGAATAATCTCCCTTTGACCAAAATATAGATAATATAGGAGTTCATGTAGAATTTACCAGTTGTATGCACCTCTTACAACTACTTGTGGAGGGAATCACTTATTAAATAGGAATAATTAATGTATTATTTATTTAGTTGGATGAACTAGATATACTGGTAAATCCACTCTTGAAGACACTTAACATTGGGATTATCAGTGACCTTGTGTAATAAAATGTTGATGTCTCCTACTTCATCAATGAAATTAGGCCTATACATGGTCTTTGGTAACCTAGTGGAGGAATGCTTGGGGGATATGAGACACTATTTATTTATTTATTTTGGAAACCATCTTGATTATCTTTAAATAATTGTGTGCATATCTATGGAGTTATATCTAGATAACTCTCAAATTCTAGGATTACAAATACCGAGCTAATAAAAATAGGGTCTAGATTTAGAATCTTTTCTCCTTTCTCATTGTATACCTCTCTTCTATCAAGATCATAGTGTTAGGATATTATAAGCACTAACTTAGGGATCTAAAATGATAGTGGGAAGGCTATATCTTGTGTTAAGCTAGAGTCATATATACTCTAGACCTAGTCATTTTAAAACTCTACACCTATCCTAACCCAAAAATTTCCTAGGTCAATATGATCTAAATACATATCTATAATCTCTACTATGTTAGACTCTAAATTGGGAGTCACTCTAATACATTTGGATTTTAAATTCTTTTCCTTAAGAGACATGAAAATTGAGGTTAATTTTTATTAGAAATAAGCTAATAAATATTATGGGATTTGTAGGTGTTTAAAGGAGTTTAAATCTTTGACAAAACTAGGAGGTGCTTGAAGTAGGTGAAAGAAATGTAGAGGTAGAAGGTTTTTAAATAATTATTGACTTATACAAGGATGAGAGGTGTCTGGAGTAGGTCTATTCTCTAGAAAGGACTTAGGAGCTTATGGAAATCAAAGGTGTCTAGAGCAATGTTAAAAATTATGGGGTTTTAGGGTTCTTGAGGCAAGTCCAATGTCCACAGGGACCTTAGAGGCATATGTAAGGAATATTCTTTAGTTTTTGAGAATGGTATATGTTGGGGAATATTATCTTAGCTTAGTGACTATGAAATATTTGAATAATTGACTAAGGGTTTTTTTGGTTAATCAAATGTTTTAGAAAATAAAAACCCTAAGAAACCCTAAAAAGCCCTAGACCAACCTTAGGATATAACTTTGAGGAAGACACACAATGAAACCCTCTAATCGATTTAAATGATAACTCAAAAAAAAATGCTAACCAACTAAATCAAAGAAAGTTCAACTTGGAAAACTTTGTAGGAATCATAAATCTCTTAAAAAATCTTAAAATTGAAGGAACACTAGCAAAAAACATGAGGAAAGTACCATATAATTGGCAAAAATGATGTGGAAGATGTTTAATAGTCATAGCATGAAGTTATAGGTACTTTATTGACACATGGCTTGAAGGTTGATGGCATGGCATAGGTTTTTCTTAGAACTCAACAAACACACTTAGAAAAATAAACAAATTATAATAAAATCCCAAAATTTACTTAGTTTATATAGAAAACCATTGTAATTAATGTGATTATGGTGATTGGTGCCAGAGCTAGGAGCTACTTCAAGTAGGTCCCATATCCATGGGAAAGTAATGGTTAGGTTTAGTATAAGGTAAAACTCACTTATCACATTGAATGTTTATAAACACTTAAAGTGCACTTCAAGTTCTATATTCCATGAAAGTTGGGGATTTATGTTTTGTAATATCTAGAGCCCAAAATGCATTTTTCACATTTACAAACATGCAAAGTACTTGTTGAGTTTTTAATTCTACTGATTTAGATGATTTTTAAGATGTAAATCCCATCATGGACTTTGTACATTTAAAAATGTGTAAAATGCATGCCAAGTTCAAGAATAAAATATGTTGGAAGGTGATTACTTTTTGGGATTCATAACCCATTAAGCACTTTGTAAATGTGAAAATTACCTTCAGTGTTTTGGATTCCACAATCCAAAAGGGAAAGATAACTTTTTAGTGGTTTTAGGGGTTTTTTTGAAAAAAGGGGGTTTTTCATTAGGTTATCAGATGTAATGATATTTTTGAGAAAAATTATCAACATTTTTGGTGACCTCTACAAGGTGATTGCCTACTAATCAATTTTTATCCAATAGCCTTATAGACAATAGGCATGGAGCTAATTATGGCTTTGATAAACATTAACCTAGGGATGAGTGGACTGGAAGTTTCCTAGACATGACAAAATAAGAAAAACATAGACAAATAAAATTAGGATAAATAACACTACCTAAGGAAATGAAATATCCTAATGAGCTGACTTATGCATAAGGAAATTATCTAAAGACATAATTAACCTTACTATATAAAAAATATAAAATTCTCTAAATAGGTTCCTACCTCAAAAGAAAGCTTTAAGGTATATCCCATTGATTGGGATAAACAATTATTCTTTATCATGCTTAGAGATTTAGAATGTGTTGGCTCCTTTGCACTGAGTAATAATGTATGTACCACTCCATATTACATCAAATTTGGTATGCCTACCTAGTTTATCCCTATCTACATCCCATTTGAGGACCATATCTCTTTCATTAACATTATTTTCATATGCCTCTTTGTTAAAATTATTCTTGGCTTGGTCATAATTAGCTTCCAAGACCTTCATTGTTTGGTTCTTGATTTCTTTGGGTTCCATGAGCTCAACTAATCTCATCATCATTGCATCATTATAGATAAAGTCTAACTAATGATTGAGCTCTAGAGATGATAAATCGATTTATAGTGGGATTCTAGCCTCTCTTCCATATACCATCATGAAAGGTGAATTACCTATGGCTCTCTTAGGGGTGATCTTATTAGTCCAAAGTGCTGATTTCAAATTTTTATGCCAAGATGTTTGGTTATATTTTATTATTCTTTTGATAATCCTAATAAGGTTCTTGTTGGTTGACTCAACCAAGATATTACGCTAAGGATAATAATTAGAAGAAGTGATTAGATACACATTATGATTGATATCCCATTCACTAACCTATATGCCCATAAAAGGTTTGGTGTTATCAAAGATAATAGTGTGAGGTACAATGAATCATGACACTATGTTGTCCATAAAATATAAAAATTAATGCTTTCATATCATCTTCTAGTACAATTTCTTTGGTCCATAACATGAAGTAATCTATTATTGTGAGAAACCATATATGCCCTATACTTGATGATGGATTGATCATGCCCATAAAGTCCAGTCCCCATTGGAAAAATGGTTGATCTACCTGAATGGGTCTAAGAGGAAATGCTACTAACTTTTGCTTACCGGTGAAATAAGTGCACTTTTCACAATTTCTTACCCATTGGTGGGAATCATTAAATAATTTAGGCTAGTAATAGCCTCTTATCATTATTTTGATGGTCATGGTTCTTGCAAAGAAATGCCCTCCTAATGTGACATCATGAAATTCTTAGAGTATCTTAGGAACTTGATCATGCTCAATACATCTGAACATAACTCCATTCATCTCCTTTCTAAATATTACTCCATCAACAGAGACATAATAGATAGACTAGAGTCTATAATACCTTTTCTTAGACTATCAAAGATCATATAGATACTCACCAATTTGTAATAATTTGGTAATGTATTATATCTAGCTATTGAAAGTAGGTAGGTTGGTTATCTGAGACACATTTTGGGCATATACTACTTCAGGCGTTGATTTAGTAGTTTTAATATTAAAACCCAGTTATTCACACAAACATTTTCCTCTTACTATCTTGGTAACTTTGATGTCCAAATCATATCCCATGATCTTAGTAATCCATCCTGCTCACTTTTCATTTATCTCCTAGTTTCTCAAGAACTCTTTAACACTTGGGTGGCTTACCATCAGATGAATCTTATTAGTAGAGAGTATATGTCTAATTTTTTTAAAATCCTTAATCATGGCATATACCTTCTTCTCCACAAAATTGTAATTCTCCTCATATCCTTTCAAGGATTGGATGAAGAAATATATCATTTGTTCCAATTTTTCCTTATTGTGCTAAGTTAGAAAGGCTAAGATGCTTTTTGTTCCCCTCCTAATGCATAAAGGATGAAGTATTTCTCATAATCTGGGTTGACTAGGGTAGGATCCTAAGAGATAGCTTATTTTATGGCTTGAAAACTATCTCTTCCATCTTATGTCTAACTAAAAATGGTAACCTTATTTAGTATTTGAGCGAGGGGTTTTACCAAGGAGGAAAAATCTGGGACAAATCTTCTCACAAAATTAATCTTCCCAAGGAAACTTTGAAGTCCTTTCTTATGGCTTGCCAGTGCTAATACAGATATAGAACTAACTCTTTCTGGGTCTATTACAGAATATTTGACATTATATGCCCCATTAACTTCCCTTCATGGATCATAAAAACACACTTATTTGGGTTTAAATAAACCCCATATTCTCTACACCTTTGAAAAAATGTCTAAGGCGGTACAAAGGGGCTTCAACATGATTTGAGTAGATGGTGATATCATCAAAATATACAAATATCATTTTATTTATCAAGCCTCTGAATTCCATATCCATGAATCTTTGAAATGTTTCTTCAACATTGGTTAAACCAAATGGCATATTTTTATATGCATACATACCCCATTTTGTGGTGAAGGTAGTTTTATACTGGTCTTATTCTTGTACTAGGATTTGGTTACAGCTAGAATAATCATTTAGAAGTAAAAACCTTTCATATACTGCTACAATTTTAAAAAGTTTAATACATTGGTGCAAGAGTATAGTGATCCTTTAGGGATTCTTTATTCTAGACTCTAAAATCTACACACAACTTGATTTCGCCATTTTTCTTTTTGACAGGAACCAAATTGACAATGCAAGATGAGTGCTTAATGGGAAAAATTATATTATCTTCTATCAATTTAGAAATCTCACTTTTAATTAAGGGTTCAATCTTTAGATTAATGGGACTCTATTTTTGTTTGATGGGATTAGTGTTTGGATCCAACTCTATTATATGTTGGGCTAAATTAGGTTCAAACCCTCTTAGATCATGAAAGCTCTAAGTGAAATTATTGTCAAATTCTTGGAATGATTCAATAAAATTACATACCTTACCTAATTTTTGGGTTTTTCCTTATAAGATTACCACTAGCTCATGGTCCTCTTCATTGATTGAAATATTTTTTTTCTCACCTTTCAGTTGGTCATCTGAATTAAATATGTTTTCCAATGTAACAAGACCCATAGGTATATTTTTAGTCTTTAGTTGGATTATTTGATCATCATATTGATCTTGAAGCTTAGGTTGGTTCTTATTAAATAATTCAACTTTTTCTCTCAAGAATTTTATAATTTTTTTGTCATTAACAAAAACTTGCCAATTAGTGACATTGTCAGGAATAGATGGTATTACCACCAATTTTACATGTTAGTCATTTTATTTTCTTATCTCCTCAAGTAAGTTATATTGGGATCCCACTGATGCCATACAATAAACATCTTTATTCCATGATCTTAGTAATACCTGAATATTCAAAGTAGTGAAATATTTAAATAGGTCCCATAACCCATTGTAAGTAACATGTGCGACCAATTTGTAGACAAATATCCTCCCATTTTTGTGGTAAAATATTGTGAAATAAAAATATAAAAATAAGGGACAAAGTCAATAACTAAGATATCTTGGGAAATTGACAAACCAAGACAAGCATCAATAGTGAGGTTTGAATATTTTATTATCCCTACTATTTGAATCATAGTCCCATTCAACTGAACCACTCCCTTATTCACATGTGTAGACTTTAAGCCAAGAGCATCAACTATCTTCTTGGGCATAACAGAACTACTAGCTCCTAAATCTACCATGCAATTATGAAATAGATACTTCCCAACTATTAATGAAAGGTAGAAAGGGAGGACTACCACTTTTTACCATATTAGGTTTAATTTAAGGTTGACATAAATTAATTGTAGTATTAGGCCCTTTAGTTATATTATTATCTTTTATTTGAAAATTCTTCAAGGCATCATGTAGTATATCACTTTATGCTGTTATAGATAGTGCATCCCAAATAGTGACATTCAAATTAGTCCTTTTCATTTTCTCAACAATGCTAGAATAGACACTACCAACCTTTGGTTGAGCCTTTGATAGAGCCATGTCCTCTTTTACAAGATTTAGAGTAGGTACTTTCACTTTGGGCTGATTAGTGGGTACAAAGGGTGGCCTTTATACTATGTTGTTCTTTTTAGGTTCTGGTACAACCTTGGAAGTTGAGGCTTATTCCATCTTAGGGGGTTGATCACTCTTGATTACTCTTTTATTTGATCATGTATTTGTTGCCACTAGACTTCCACTATTGAAAAGTGCCTCATCTTGATTTAATACACAAAAGTCTTCTTCTTACTAGTTTAGAAGAGTAGATTCTCCTTAAGCAAGTTTTTATGTGTCTACTTGTTGAGAAGTGGACTCTTCTTGTTATCTCCATGTACTTGTCATGCCTTACACCATCAAAGATTGACTGATGACACCATTGGGGCAAGTATTTTGATAGTGTGGCTATGAACAGGGATAACACCACTCATATTCTTGAACTAAATTATTTTGAATAGGTACAATGGCTTTGGAAGTAACCATTTTTGGTAAGGAATAGAAATTTTGGGGCTTTGGTTATGCATTTCCTTGGTATTGTTTCTTGTCTCCCTTATATGGCTACTTATTGTACTAATATGCTAGATTAGCTTATGGATAAGGTTTATAATTATGATATTACTACATCTTCATAGCTACTAACTCATTATAAAAATCTCAATTAGTGATTTGTCCTCATTTAATTCATCCATCGGAGAAGGGTTTAAATATGATACTTTGCTCATAGTGGGAATTGGGGCAAGTGTAGGTAGTCTAGGAGTTATTTAAGGAAATAGAGGCATTAGTGGTCTTGGGGTAATTTTTATGGCTTGGATTAAATAATTCTCTACCCTTATCACAATTTCATAAGAATTAGGGAGTGTGTTGTCACCCATATACTAAATCATGATAGCTATATCACTATTTAGGGATCTCAAGTAATATAGGAAATCATTATCTGCATTTGGCTTAACTAGTACTAGAATTCTATCCCATGTCTTTTGGAAGTGGAAATTTAAATCAATCATGAGCTCATGACAAGCCTATTGAATGGTGGTCAAATTTTAAACCAATGAAAGGTGGTCACTCTTATCTTTGAATTGTGCAAATAGTGTGGTGCTTAAATCATCCCAAACTTAGATAGAGTTAGGGAAAATACCTCTGTACCATTGAAAATATTTACCCTTGAAGGATGAGACTAAAATACTAATTTTAACATTCTCTTGTACCACATTATGAATAATACATAAAATGAAAATATCTTTTATGTGTTCCATAGGAGTAGTAGAAGATTTACCAATGAAATATGGTAGGTTTTTTAAGGCTAAGGTTGGTATTTCATCATATTAACCCAATTGGAGAGGATTGGCCCCATTGAAAGATATAAAAAAAAATTCCATTATAGGGGGAATATAATTGATAGGAGTAGGATTGCTTGCAAGAGATGCATATATATTTTCTGAATATACTTTATAACAAAGTACATATAATTTTGTTATTTTTTAAAGTGGAAATGATAATTCTAAAGAATCTCTTTTCTTACCTTTTGTCGTTGATCTTGTTTATCTACTTGGCATATGTAACCTTTAAAATATTGAGACCATAAATTAGTGGAGTCACCAGGTGATTTTGAAATGCATCTGAAGCTTGTGTAACATTCATTATAAATAACACTAATGTCTTATACTTTTGTGTCCCATTAGGCATACCAATAGCTATTATCACATAAGTCTTGTACTCATTATAATGTGGAATAGCTCATCGTACAACACCTAATGATACTATGGTAGAATATATGAGCTATGGGACTACGGAAAGTTTAAGTTAACATTTAGAGAAGGCTAGATTCCTTTCACTATATCTGATGCAACTAGTAGGATGCTAGTTGGATGGAAATTTTGCTCTTTTAGCGTTCTTTTTCTCCTAAACTATACTTTGATAGGGAAAAGCGAAAGAATAAGACTATGAAAATAAAATGTGATTACACCAGATATCTTATTGGGTCTTAATTCTTTATTGATGAAAATAATGGAATAGAAAATTATATTGATATTAGTTTAGCACAAACTCATACAAAATAGGAAATCAGAGGCAATATTTAGTTATTTTTATGAAAGGGAAAATAGTTCTTTATTTTAATCAAATAATATTTTTATCAAGGTAAAAATATGACAAACAAATTTATTGTGTCTGAAATAAGAAACATAACTTACAAAAACACTCAAATAACCAGTATACATAAATATTTTGTAGACAAGAAAGGCAAATCTTCAATTTATTTTCATTATAAAGGTTATAGCTTGTAATAAATTCATTCAAAATGTAGATATTATATCCTCTAAGATCAAAAATATGATTTGGGTCATGGGGTATACCCACATTTATACAAAAATATCTCATAGATGAGATACAGTTGTCAAAACATGAACACCTAGTTAGTGAAACCATGAAGATCTAAAACTTCATGCAAAAAGGGGTGAGTTTCTATATTCTTGGCATCTTGGACTTGTATAATAGTTTGGAAAGTGGAATGAAAGAGTTGGGCATGATCCTTGTCATGGAATGGCATGGCTAAAATTGGAAGATATCCATACAAAGCTTCTTCATATTCAGTAATTAGAAACAACTCTTCATGCAAGATGGGCGGTGCTCAAATATAACTTGAATTTTAAAAATAAAAGATAACTTTGAATAAATCTAAGTTAGTTTTCATGTAAAAACCTAAGTTTAAAAACATAAGTGAGACTTTTCCAACTTTTAAGTCAAATCACTTTATCAAAATGAACCTTGTAATTCGCAATTCATGATTTTACACTTTTAGAAATTTATAATTGTCAAAATGGAAAGTGTAATTTGCAACCATGTTTTTTAAAACTTTCACATTATAAAAAAATATAAAGTGTAAAATACGTGTTCTCTTTCTCAAGAAGAGATATAAAAAATAGTTGCAACTTCAAAATTACAACTTTTAATGTTTTTTTACAAATGAAATTATAACATGTGAAATACTAAATAGAGAGAAATTAATCAATATCCAAAATATCCTCAACCTTCTTTTCATTATCAACCTACACTTTTTAAACATATGCATCAGAGGCCTTGAAATTTTTTTATTCATTCTAGATCTGACAAACAAGAGTAGATATTATAGGCTACACAATCTACTTGAATGTCAAATAATTATTTCCTAAAAGCCCTTATCCCCTGCATTTCCATCTTCATATTATCAATTGCTATTTTAGACTTGAGAAAATGATGGATGGTGTATACACATTATATTTTCAATCTTTTATCAAATAGTGACACTTTATATCTTGTAAGAACCCATTGAGACTGAATCTCTCTGAGTGTATGCCTTAAGGGGTATACTAAGAATGCGGTGGGTAGACCTTTGGTACTTCATAGGATTGTTATCCCTTATTGCCACATTAATACCAATCCAACTAGATCCCAAAATCTTTCCCTAAGCTATTTCTCCTCCCTTGGATAATCCTCTAATATTTTCATCTTTCCATCCTCTTATTTCCTTAACACCCTTTTATTCAATCAACTATGCTAGGGTAACCCAATACAGTTTAGGGTTATTTTTCACTTTCTTGGCTTATTAGGCTTTTAGCCAACCTAGCTTAGATCTAGTGAATTATCATTAAAAACACACTAGGTTAACTAGGTTAACCCTATATAGTCTATATTCTTATGAGGATTTAGGGCAAGATTTACCTATATATATAGTATCATTTTGGTCATTATGGATATGTGCAATCAAGAGTTATTATTCTCTCGTGCTTCTTCACAATTTTCTCTTCCACCATTATAATTGAGGAGGCTAAGATTAGGTTTATTATTTGAAGAATATAGTCTTGTGGATAAGTCTTGGATGTTTTTACCTTTCTTAGTGATCCTTACAAACCAAAACAACCTCTTGTGAAGCCCCATTGGCCAAGGGAGAGATTGAGTCTTGAC
Organism: Torreya grandis; assembly: GCA_037957365.1. Lineage (NCBI taxonomy): Eukaryota > Viridiplantae > Streptophyta > Pinopsida > Cupressales > Taxaceae > Torreya > Torreya grandis. The sequence goes on from JARHVA010000369.1 coordinate 577,317, forward strand.
AGGTTTGCATTTAGGTAAGTATATTATAACTTTATTATCCTCTCTTTTAGTAGATAGAAGTATCATAAGTGTTGTCTTGAATAATACTATCTTTTATATTTTATGTATTAGGGTGTTACTCATATTGACTTTAATATAAGTTCCCTATACATATTTGTTTTATTATTTCTAATCCCCACTTTGTGTTACAAGCTTTGGTGTGCACTAGATTAGATTTACTTTCTTGTTATTAGAATAATTTAAATCCTTTAAAACTTAAGACTCCATTAGGTTTATTGTGTGATTGTATTAGAATTTAGGCTTTGGAACCCTTCCTAGCATGATATGTTGTGACAAGTGATCCCCTAATTGGGTATAATAAACTCCCATATTGGTCACCCAATCAAATGTTTATGTATGCTCTATCTTCTTCAAGCTAGGATTGATTTATAAACATGATGAATTTTTGATTGCATATATTCTGGTGAACCTGATGTGAATCCTATCCCACCACTAGTTGGATTACCTTCACGTTTCCATTTTTATTTCTTTTCTTGTTAGTATTATCATTCACTTTGGATTCACTTTCATATAAATTTTTTTGAACTTGATGTGAAACTAACCCTTGCACTATTTATTTCACTTATTTCATTCTTTTGATCATCATTTTGATCATATATTTTGACATACTAAATCGATTCTATCGACCCAACTATTTTTCTCTATGTGTAGGTTTCTAGGAATAGGAAAATGGATCAACCTAGTTGACTAAGTATAGGTTTCTAGCCTTTTAGACACATGGTATATCATATTAGGTTAACCCAATTGACCCCTTACATTTTTAACAATCTATAGTAGGTTTGTGTACATCTTGATCGATTCTATCGACCAAATTTGTAGGTTTTACCAACATACTTCAAGGTTCTTCATCAATAATCCTCCTTCATGGCATATATAATCCACCAAGGTTCCTTTATACCTCTATATTTATTTATTTTCTATCATTCCTTTCATAGTTTGTAGTATTTAAAAATACCCTTACACAGTCAACATGATCGACACTATTGACCCAATTCTATGTTTTGTGTGCTCTCTAAAATAATTAGATCAACCTTATCAACCCAGTTCATTTTTAGACTTTGATTCCATAATATAGGTTGTACCTTGTTGAACATGTTCTATTATTTTTGCATATAGTGTTAACACTATACCTTATTTCAAATTTGGAATTAACCTCATATCTATTAGTAATTAATTCACACTTTCTTTTCCTATTGTTTGCATGCTTAGAATAGATCACATAGTATAATTAGGGGATTTTTAAATTAATTTCTTATTTTCACTATTTCTATTCTATGAAAACATGTCCAAATTACAAAAATATAAACTATCACTTTAACATTTTTTCTACCCTAGGCCAACCTACTTAGATTTCATCTCTAAAGGGGAAGCTGACTTGATACTTTGGTCAAGTATAAAGCATGGTTAATGGTATATTATGGATAATTACATTACACCCTTATCATTTTAGTGTGTGAAGTGAGGAGGTAGGCCCTAATACCAAGCTTGTATCATTACCACTATAGTCCCTTTCATCCCAAACTACTTGAAACCATCCTTAGATTATTATCTAGTACCTTGCTTACAACCAACTTCTAATCACATTAGAAATCATTTTTTAATAATCTAATAAACATCTTAGGTCAACCAATCAAATATCTCTTTACTTTTAAATTTTATTTCTTGCTCTTTGCTCAATTGTGTATGCAAAAAAATGCATCATCCAACATTATTTCAAGGTTTTGTTTTATGTGCTTCAATTGGATTGGCCAACGTTGATCCAATTGATTATTTGTTTCCTTTCAGATCTTACTTTCTTATATTGGTTTAAAAAATTATCATGTTTCAATTCATAACTTATCATCAAGATTATACTCTTCCCTATCTACTATACTAATTTGACCTAGTTGACCTTGTACCCTTTTTTATCCCCTATTCACTATACTAGAATGACTGAATTGACCATGTATAGTTTGTAACTCTTTTTTCATATTTATCTTACCTTTGTTCACTATATTGGATCAACCCAGTCAACCCTATATAATTTTCAAGTCTTATTTTTTATGCTTGGTTGACTCAATCAACCTTGTACTATGTTCTGATTTTCTTGTTTATCAATTTAGTTCCCTATCTTTCCTATTCTACATTCTATTCATCTCTCTTAATCTATAATGAAGTATCCTATTATAATATTCTTAGATAGCTTAAATCCATTTAGATACTATATGGGATTTTCATTTCTCCCTCTCTTTTCCTCCCATGAGCACCATCACTCTATGGGATGAAATGAAATATGGTGCAAATAACACCTCAAGATGAATTTGATGGATCTAAGCCTTTCTATACTTACCAAGAAACTTCTCAAAATCTTCAAAATAATGTGGGATTGATTGATACAAGTTTACCTAGAAATACCACTAATAATCCATATTCTTCCAATCCTCTCCCTAATACCAATTTGGGGAGTGCTCCTACAAACACCAACCCACCTCTTGATATAAGCCAAATTTTAGCCCAAGTCATTCAATAAATGAACATTATGCAAAATTCTAATACCAACCAAATGATGAAACTTCAACAACGTCTAATCAATGTGGCTAATCAACCACCAACTATTCATCCTCAAGCTATTCTTAATTATATTCCTCCACCTCTTAGGGATGCCTCAAGTAATATTATCCCTCAAACTATAATGATTAACAAGATGATTCTATTAATTCTCAACCTACTAATGTTAATACTATTGAAACCTCTTATCCTTCTTCTAAGCCTTCTATTGAGTTTCTTGAAGAGGACATGATTAATGATGAAATTATTTTTCATGATGATGATCCTCCACTCTTAATTAAAACAACCATTAATACCACTCTTATTTTAAAAGTCTAAGTTGCTGAAGGCTCTAGTATTGATGTGACATCCTTGTGTCTTATACAACAACTTGTTTATAATAAATATCATCTCAAGCAAACTTATCTTACTTATACGGTTTTGATAAGACTAATAAAAATCCACTTGGTTGTATTTTTCTTCCATTAAAGATAGGACCTAAGACTATTTAAACGAAGCCTGTGGTCTTTGATCTCCTTTTATCTCACAATATCCTTCTTAATCATCCATGGACCTATCAAATGAGAGCCATTGCTTCTTCTAGTAGTCAATGTATTAAATTATTATATAGTGGGAAATGGTAAATGCATGAATATGATCCCAATCCATAGAGTATATAGCTTCCTATTCCTAAACCTAAATATCACATTCCTATAAATCCTAAGAATAATAATGATCCTTTACTCAAATTTATCAACATGAATGCTAATATACAAGTTACTTTTATAGATTTTGATGATGATGATCCCAATTATTTGTAACATACTTACAATACTACCAAATTTCCTCCATATATTTTATAATGTCTTCCTCCTTCTCTCTTACCAAGAGACCATACCCTTCTTTTTGTTTATGAGATTACCAATTTTCCCCCTCCATATAATGCTTAAGAGGATTCTTTACCAAAAGATGTCTTAACTTACAATGATTTTGTAGTGGATAAATTATTTTAGGATCCTCTCATCATGTCTCCTCATACATTTAGAAATATTGGGATTTCACCTTCTACAACTCTCCTTGATTCTCAAGATTGTAAAATTTGTCCAACATACAATTATGACTATATCATGACCCAATCTCAATCTAGAGACTTGGATGTACAACATTATAAAATTACTTTATCCCAAATCCATGATTTTAATCATCATGTGTATATTATTTCGATGGATCATACCTTAGATCTTGAGGGTCATGTGCCTCCCATCAATCCTCCTCTTATCAATACTCCTTGGGTGGTAGAGTAAATTATGCCTTTTGAACCTATGAAAATCTCTACATCTCCTTTACTACCTATCAATCTAATCATTTAATCAGATCCCTCTCCCATCATTGAATCCATTGATGCACCAATCTCTTCTACTCCGTCTTATTTTTCTACTCCTAAAATTACACTTGATGCCAAGGCCAACAATGTTCATCAGATAAATTCTAATTCTAATCACCATGGCAATCAAATTCTAGATCTTGAAGTAGATGTTGAGTATTATGGTCCTTTTCCTACCTTACCTAGTGACAAAGATATCATTGACTTAATTTATGCTCGAGAACCTCAACTTATTTGGTAGCATCATAAACATGGAAATTTTAAGACTAAAACTCCTTGCTTCAATAACTTCATTACTTGTGTTGATCCTAAAACAAATCAAATTTCTGCCTTACCTAATGCACCATACCACTTTAAAGATGACAATTCCATGCTTATAAAAGAAATCACTCACATCAAATATAGTACACCATCTTGTCCTTGACCAATTATAGTTTCTTGAGAGCTTTCACCTACAAAACATGATAATTTTATTTTATTATTTGAAAAATATCATGAGGTTTTCACTTGGTCCTATGAGGACATGCCTAGCATTAACCCTAATATTATGGTGCATAATATCATTACTTATCTTGATTCTAAGCATTTGCATCAAAAGCAAAGAAAATTTCCACTTAAATTTTCAACTTTATGTCATAAGGAAATCATCAAATTACTTGATGCTAAATTTATCAAACTAGTGGATAATTATGAATGGGTTTCCAACATTGTCCCTTTTCAAAAGAAATTCACTATGGTTATTTGTATTTTAATTAATTTTTACAACTTTGATTTTGTTTGTCCCAAGGACAACTTCCCCTCACCTTTAATAGATGCCATCATTGATTTCATGGTTGGTTGTGAAATTTTGTCTTTAATGGATGGTTTCTTAGGATACAATTAGGTTCATATTACTCTCAAATACCAACATATGACTACTTTCACCATGGAATGGGGCACCTATTACTATGTCAAAATGCCCTTCAGCCTAAAAAATTATAGAGCCACTTACCAATGAGTAATGACTCATATATTTCATGATTTCATTAAAAAAATTGTTGAAACCTATGTGGATGATCTTATTGCTAAATCCAAATATTGTAAAAATCATCTCTCTGATATTTTTATCATCTCTGACCATCTCCTTGAATATAAGGTTAGACTTAATCCTTACAAATGTGTTTTTGGAGTTACATCTAGAAAATTGTTAGGATTCTTATTCTCTCCATAGCATTGATGTTGACCCCACCAAAATTAGTGATATCATCAACATGCCCATTCCTTATTATATTCTCGACATTCATAATTATTTAGGCAAGCTTGGGGAAATTAGATGATTCATCTCCAAAATGGCATATCAAATTCACTCCATTAATTTCATTCTCAAGAAAGGTACTTCTTTTGAATGGATGGATCCATGTCAAAAAGTATTTGATAACATGAAAGAGTCATTGCTTCATCCACCTACATTTCATCCTCCCAAGGATAAACATTTGATTCTATATACTTCTTCCACACCTATTTTAGTTGTGAAAATGCTTATCTAATAAGATGATATGGGAATAGAGCATACCATCTACTACATTAGCCAAAGCCTCATCAACTATGAAACATGTTATACCAAAATTAATCATGATTGCCTCACCATCTATTTTGTAGTTGAAAAGCTTCATCACTATATGATTTACCAAACTACTTATGTCATCATTTATTTTAACCCCCTTCATCATTTCTTCTCTAAAGCCTTTCCTTTTGGAGATAGAGTTGGTAAATGGATGGTATTACTTATGGAATTCAATCTTCGAATCATCACTTAAAATTTGATATAAGGCAAGTCATATCTAACCAACTTGTTGTAGCACCCATTTCAACCACTTCTTCCCTTTAATATGAACTTTTAGATAACAATATCCTTTACATTGAATGTATTAATAAAGATATATCTCTTAAATATTATTTTCATAGCCTTACTATTGATTTTGAATCTAATCACCTTGAGAAATCTTCCACTCCCTCTGGTAGTACTAAACCAAAGGTAATTATCAAGGAAATTCCTAAAATTAATGTTGACTTGCACGAGGATACTTAGACCCTTTACTTTGATGGTGCTAAATGCCATCAAGAAGCTAGGGTAGGTTGCATTCTTAAAAGTACTCTTGGTAATATCATTCCTTTAGCATTTCCTTTCACCTTTTATGTCACCAATAATATGGCTAATTACGAAGCTCTTAGGCATGAAATCTTCTCATGATTTAGACATTCAATACCTTCATGCTTTAGGTGATTCTCAAATTATTTTCAATCAATTTAGTGGTGATTATCAATGTAAAAATGAGAACCTTGTTATCTATCATCAAATTTCAACCACTCTTACTATGGATTTTATTTATTTTACCATTGAGCCTATTGCTAGGGATCAAAATTCCATTACTGATTCTCTTGCCTCTTCAGCTTCTCTATTTCATCCACATCAAGTTCTTTATGATCCCTCTCTTCTTATACAAATAAGAAAATATCCATCTTAAACTCAACCACTAGATTTTTTATCTATCATATCAAGGCTATTACCATTAAATAAAGCCCTTGGTATAAAGACATCATTCAATTCTTAGAACACCAAACTTATCCTCCTAATTTTGATTCTCATGAAAAGACACGTATTCACAAATAAGCTTTCAAGTATGTATTTTGACACAACATCCTTTAATATTGTAATGTTAAAGGTACCTTGCTCCATTATGTTATGCATGATGAGGTCCATCCTCTTCTTGAATAAGCACATGGGGGAATTTGTAGTGGTTACTATAGTGGACATGCTAAAACATGCAAATGCCTACGTATGGGTTATTTTTGGCCTACTCTCGAATATGATGTAATTGAATATGCTAAAAAGTGTACTCCTTGTTAGATTTATGATGATCTTATCTATTCACCTCCTACCAAACTTCAAACTATAAAATATCCTTGGCCATTTTACACATGGGGATTTGATCTCATTGGTACACTTCCTTGATTCCAAGATGGGTATGTCTTTATCATTACTTCTATCAAATATTTTACCAAGTGGTTAGAAGTCATGCCCCTTGTTAATATCACTAGTACTACCATTCACAAATTGATTCTTAATCAAACCATTTGCCACTTTGGCATTCATTATACCATCATTCTAGATAATGGTGGTAATTTTAGGAACAAACATGTCAAACAAATTTTTAACAAATTCAAGATCAATCACAAATTTTTGATGCCTTAATCATCTATAATGCAATGGTCAAATTGAGGCCACTAATAAAATTCTCAAAAAAATATCCAAAATATAATACATGAAACCTACATAGATTGGCATATTGATCTTTACCTTGTAGTTTGGGCCTATTAGACTAGCATACACACTACCACTGGGGCAACTCTATTTTATCTAGTCTATGGTTCTAAGTTGGTACTTCCTTTAGAAGTTGAGATTCACTCTCTTCATATATATCTTCATGGAATTATTCTAAATGAATAATTTCATGAAGATTACCTTCATACCCTTGATTTATTTGATGAACATCATCTTTTTGCCTTACAACATAACTACCAATACAAAGATCACATTTCTAGACAACATAAAAAATGTGTTAAAGTATACACTTTTAATTTTGGTGATCTTGTCCTTAAATTAGATTACAACAATGAAAAAAATGTAAATATGCTCAAAAATAGTGGGCTCGTATTTAGTTAAAGATATATTTGGTCCAAACACATACCATCTTAAAATTAATGAAGGCCATGTTTTCAAAGAGCCCACCAATGCTCAATTCCTCAAAAATTACTTTGCCTAAACATTTACTTCTTGTCATGTTTTATATCTATATCTTTCTAACACTTTTTATAGGTTACTTAAGCATGGGTCTCTCCCTCTATAGTAGTTCCCTCCTTTTTCACAAGCATTTAGTCCTCCCTTTTCATCTTTTGGTTTATTTATGTACCATATTCCTCTTTAGCTTCTTGTATTTTCTCTTATTTTTTGTACCCATTAGGTTTTTATTTTGTGAGTTTCTTTGTAAGACCATAAATAGGCCCTGGCATTACTCATAAAACCACCATATTTTATCTATATCTCTTTAATTTATGTTGCTTGCCAATGTTGTTTTGCCATCCCTTGGGTTTTTATTTTGTGACTTACTTTGTAAGACTACAAATAGGACCCGACATCCATCATGAAAATACCATCTCTTTAATTTATATTTTCCTTATTTTATGAATTTGTAGTGTAAGACCATGGATAAGACCTATTCCTCCTCATAAAATTACCACATTTTCATGTTCTTCATTCTTTTTCTCAACTCTAGATTTTAATTCTTTTACTAGATGAAATATACAAAATAATCTATGTTGTCATGTTTTCTTCCATTTCCCTCATTCTTATGATAAGGAATCACACCTTTACCATCAATGTATCCCTATTTACCCTTTTTCAATTTTTTTTAATTATTTGAAGCAATTCAAATTCTTCCATTTGTCATTCTTATTGATTTCCCCTTTCTCTCACAGCTCATTGGATAAAACAAGGTCAAAGTCAAGAAAACACTTTTATTTCACCTATATTAATGAGACTCTTATACCCCATGCTCTTTGAAGTTATCTTTCTTGGTAACCTTGTCCCAAGTACGAAATGAAGGTCATCTTTAGAACCCATGTTTCGTTTTCCATTTACATATAGAGGAGGAATATAAAATGCCATCAATAAAGTTAAAAGCCAAATTATTTGAAAATAGAAGGCAATGATATCTAAAAGATAACATACAAATCTCAAAAGTCAAAATCACACCAGAATATGTGATTACAAATAAATATCATATCTCCAATCAAAGATCAAACTCTGAAGTTGTCCTCAAATAAAGTCAAGGTCTTTTGGGGTGTGATAGGCTAGTAGATTAGAATAGGGGATTTATAAAAGCTTTATGGTGTTACCTAATTTTTCATGTTAGTATCCAATCTTTGTAGTAAATAGATAACTCTATAAGGGTTATTGAAGAATACGGAAAACATCATGGGGAGGTATGTCCATTTTACTTTTCATGAATATAGACTTCATGGGATGATCTATATACTCCATTTGTTGACCTAAGATTTGTGTATCTAAGAGAAGTTCTTCATAGTCCTTAAGGTCAATAGTTGACTTGGATAAACCTAATTTAAGTGCCTTGACTTTGATAAAGAGTTCCTCTACCTTGGTTCTTCCTTAATTCTCCCCTCCACCCATTTAATTTCCCCCCTTGACATGAAAATTATGATTCCAAATCTATTTTCCCTTCTTATTTCATTATTTCTTCTTCACCTCTTAAAAACATGCTAGCACTACTTTGTTTTAGTTTTATCTATCCTTAGAGCAAAATAATAAGTTTGAGTAACTTTGGATTTTTACTTTATTTATACCATAGAATTAAATTTCTAGACTTACTTTACTTTCATTTTACCATTTATCATTTTTTTACTATCTTGATGTTATGAACACCTGAGTTCATACCCTTTTTCCATTGTCAAGTGAGGTTAGATTGTTTCTTCTCACTCGATAATGTTGTTTCCCCCTATTTTTTTGCACCTTTTTCCTTTTGATGATTGAGATGTGGATTGTTACTACTCACTCATCAATGTTGTTTTACCATTTTGTTTAGCCTTTTAAAAATTTATTTGTTTTTATTTTACCATCTTATTTGACATGTATCTTTAGTTTGACCTGGTGAGTTTGCCTTTCTTAATTAAAGATAGCTTATTTTGAGTTTTTTGGTCTTTAGTAGCCTTGGAGTTTTAGTTACCCAATTTACTCTTGTTATTTGACTTGGTCATTTGGTCTAACATATCACTTGTCACCCCATCTTGTCAAATTTTCCATGTACATCATGTCCTCATAGTACTAGATATCTTGGCTTTTCTTATGTTTTTTTTTAATTTTCACTCCTTAGATTTGCATTATTGAGTTTATTGAAAGAAGTCTCTGTGCCCTACATAATCAAACTAAAAACATAATACACAACCGTCCTATGATAAAGGTAAGTCAATCTATGCATTGCATTTACTTTTTAGATTAGTTTTTATTTCAATCATTTACTTTTAGTTATTTTTGCTTTAAAATACTATATTTTCTCTAACATTAGGATTGTGTGTTATTATTTATTTATCAAAGCACCATCCCCTATTACACATTAGTAACACATGATAATCTAGGGCATATGTATACACATAATATTTTCAACATTTTATCAAATAATGATGCTTTACATCCTGCAGGAACCCATTGAGACTCAATCTCTCTGAGTGCATACCTTAAAAGGTGCATCGAGAAAGGGGTGGGTAGACCTTTGGTGCTTCATAGGATTTTTATCACTTATTTTCACATTATTAATAATATAACTAGATCATAAAACCATTCCCTAAGCTATTTCTCCTCCTTTGGATACTCCTCCAATCTTTTCCTCTTTTCATCCCTCTTTTTCTTTCCTTAACACCCTTTTGGTCAGTCAGTTGTACTCGATTGACTGGGTCAACCCAGTATAATTTATGGGTATTTTTAATTTTCTTATCTTGTTATCCTTTCAACCAACCTAGCTTATATTTAGTGAAATGTCTCCAAAAACACACTAGGTCAACTGGGTCAACCTTGTATAGCTAGCATTCCCAAGATGATTTAGGGTAAGATCTACTTATATATACAAGATCATTTTGGTCATTATTAATATGTGTTATAAAGAGTTATTATTCACTCATGCTTCTTCAGAATCTACTCTTACACCATTTTAATTAAGGAGACTTAGATTATGTTTCCTATTTGGAGAATCTAGTTTTGTGGATAAGTCTTGGATGCTTTGGCCTTTCTTAGTGTTCCTTACAAACCACAAAAACCTCTTATGAAGCCCCTATGGCCAAGGTAGATAATGAGTATCGATGGGTTCAAATTAAGATTATTATATTCTAACTTTGTTCTCCTCTATTTTAGTAAATAGATGTATCATAAGTGTTGGCTCGAATAATACTATCTTTCATATTTTATGTATTAGGGTGTTACTCGTACTTAATTTAATTAAAGTTCCCTATAAATGTTTGTTTTATTATTTCTAACCCCCTTTGTACCATAAGCTTTGGTGTGAACTAGATTAGATTTAATTTGTTTTTATTAGAATAAGTGAAATGTTTTAAACCTTAGGACTCCATTAGGGTTATTGTGCAATTGTGTAAGACTGTAGGCTTTGGAACCCTTCCTAGCATGATATGTTGTGACAAGTGATCCCATAATTAGGTCTAATGTATCCTCATATTGGTCATGATCCTCCTTAGCAAGTGCATTACCAATGATAAGTGTAGGTAAGCTCTATATTATTTGAGATAGGATTTATTTATAGACATGATACATTTACAATTGCATACAAATGGAACTCAGGGTGATGGCTATGTCCTTTGTAGATTATTTCTCAACTATTTCCTTGAAATTATTCTGGACCTCTCCCAACCAAAGGAGATTATTTTCATTATCTACTATTTGTCATGACATTGTGTTCATCATCATATTAATGTCACATAATACATCAATCACCTTGTCATGTGCCATTTTGACTTGGTGAGTAGATTATGTTAGTACTCTTGTCCAAAATGAGTAGTCTTATGTAGTTCCTCATGCTCAACATCATTCTTTAGTATCTTCTTAGCAATGAGGGTACCCATATCAATTGATTTTATAGATATTAATTTAGGATAATACAAGTTTAAAGTCTAAATTTCTCCTTCATATTTATTGACTTGATCTTTCAAGGTATTCTTTCTCTATCTCATTATTTCATAGTGGTCCATGATTTTTGAAATGAACTTATTTCCCTTAGTGATTAGCTCCTCCAACCATTATTTTATATTTCTCCCTATATGATCCATCACTTAGACTGAATCAATGAAATCTTGATCTAGAAACTAATTGATTGGCTAGACTGCATGTGGTTGTTATGATGATTCACTAGGTTGTGTAAATTATTTTAATACATATATAAGTTACTCAAACTTTCTCTTTAATTCATCCTTAGTGTCCTTGTCATGATTAATACTTATGAATAGATAATTAATTCCAAATTTCACATCATGTTTGATCCCCTCTCTTGTTGATCATCCAAGGTGAATTTTTGAAATTTGGTAATCCCCCACCAAAAGATTCTCTTTTAATTTATCCAATGGGGGACTATAATTTCAGCAAACCTTTCTCCCTCATCATAATTGAATATCTTCGAGAAGATCTTAGAAATAGGTTTGGAATTCTTCTTAACCTATGAGAGACTAAAGTCCAAATTTTTAGGATCAACCATCTATTTTCTCTTCTTTCCTACTGATTGGGCTAGCCAACTAGGAGTAGCCTCTTACTATTTTGACATTGTCACCAAAGAATTAGTAGCTAATGTAACTACACTAGAAAATAATATGAATATTGTATACTCATGGGTAGATGTTGTTATTGGTTAATTAGGTGGTGCTTGTGAAGGTTCAATTTTATCAATAGTTTGTAAATCAATGTTTGCATTAAGAAATTGTGTTGCTCCAATCTCTACTGAAGGAGCTATAAAAATAGTGGAAGTGGATGAGGTAGGGGAAATGGAAATATGTATGTATATTGGGGAAGTAGAAGGTGGAATAAACATAGGGGTTTTGAATTTTGGGATAGGTGAAAAGGTGGAATCCAAAGCATTGAATGTATCAAAAAAATGCTTCAAACCACTCAGGGTTGATGATGTATGGAAAGTGAGTGGAGATGAAAGTGAAATAGTACTTACTTTAGGATTTAGGGTAGCCTATGGGACTAAAGATATGATGATTGATTCAATAGCTTTGTACTATTTGGTGGTGTTATAAATTAATGAGTATGAAATCAAGGGTATTATAAATGGAATGGAATGAAAGGGAAAGGTGAAATTGGAGTAAGATAAAGTGGAGTGGAAAATTGACATTATACTAAGGGGGAACCTTGAGTGTCTACTCAACTGAATTATCTTGGTTAGACTTTTATTACTATGGTTAGAATGGAAGGTGAAGTGGAAACTACATATGTAGGGGGAATGGAGGAAGGAGGTGGATTTGACACTAGAGGTGTTAAAACCTGAGGTGTTGGAGGAGTGAAAATATGAAGAGGTGCTAAAACCTCTAAGACTATATAGGTGGGGTGGGGTGAACAACATAGATGGGGTTTATTACTATGATAATTATGGGAATATAAGTTATAGAATATTCTTTTACTATTGTATCTAGAAGTGAAATATATATCAGTTTCTCTATAGCTTCTCCATCTCTAATAGATTCCTATTTTGTGCCTTAGTATTCCTTTTTAGGCTCCTCTGATGATTCTCCTCGAATCTCTTCTGATAGAGTGATCCCCTCAACCTTAAGCTTTGAAATCTTTTCTCTTACCCTACTTATTTCTATTGTGATCTATACTCTCTTAATCCTTAGCCAATTGATAGTTCTATTAATTATGTGGGCCATTCTATCAAATAGAGATAAATACTCTAGAGTTAACCACTCACTGGTGGAAGGGGTTATGTGATGACCTGTGTATAATATATTAGGTCCACTCTAGCATCATCATCTACTAGGTCATATGGAACTATTACCAGATAATAATTTTTTATTTGTTAAAGGGACATCCTGGAATAATCCCTCATTTTGACTACTTCCTCATCATCACAGTCTTCCCAATAATCCTCATAGTATGGCACATGAGAATATGTAGCAAGTTCCAATGTGTTGGTGATCTTTCCATATACATCAAAGAATGGCCTAGAATCTAAAGTTTTTAGTGTCATCTGGCACATTTCAACCTCACCAAATTTAGCCTTAAAAATGGATTTGGCATATGTATTGGGAAATAAAAATTAGCAAATTCATCCCTACCTTGTGTCTGTTAGAGAGGATATTGTGTGTATCTATAAGTTTCATGACTAAATCCGTTAGTGACCATTTGTCACTAACATATCTAGGGAGTGTGTTGGGACAACCACTATTAGCTACCCTAGTTTAAGAGAAGGTGGGGAAATATATGAAGTAGGATCTCCATTTATTTATTTCATCCACTATTGCTTGGACAACCTCTTTCTCCCAATTTCCTTGTCGAACATGATAATGATGCAATATATGAAATAATCATTTACTCATCTAAAGTGCTTTGTACTAGCCTCTAATGTGAGGTTAGGGTATTAGTCATCTACTCTATTTATTTCATCTAGAATTGTGTTAAGGTCCGGGAATAATCTCCCCTTCGATAAAATGTAAATAATATAGGAGTTCATGTAGAATTTACTAGTTGTGTACACCTCTAACAACTACTTATGGAGGGAATCACTTATGGACTGGGCCTAATGAATTTATTATGTATTTTTTAGATGACCTAAATATAATAGTAAATTCACTCTTGAAAGCACTTAGCATCAATATTTCTAGTGACCTTATGCATCAATATAGTTAGTCTCCTACTTCATCAATGAAATTAGGCTTATACATGGTATTTAGTAGCCTGGTAGAGGAATGCTTGGGGGATTTGATCCATTATTTGTTGATTATCTTTTGGCACCCATTGTGATTACCTTTTAAAAACTATGTGGATGTCTATGGATTTATATTTAAGTAACTCTTAAACTACAAAATTACAAATATTGAGCTGATAAAATTAGGGTCTAGATTCAGAATATTTTCCCTTTTTTCACTGTAGACCTCTCTTCTATCAAGATCATAGTGTTGGGACATTGTAAGCACCAAATCATTGATTTAAACTGATAGTGGGAAGGATATAACTTGTGGTAAACTAGAGTCATAGATAATCTAAACCCAACCATTCTTAAACTTTCCACCTATCCTAGCCAAAAAATCTCCTAAGTAAATATGACCTATCTGTATTTGTAATCTCTATTGTGTTAGACTCCAAACTAGGAGTCAATCTAGGAACTTTGGATATGAAATTCATTTCTTTAAGAGACATGAAAACTGAGGTCATTGCTTATGAGAAACCAACTATGAAAGTTGGTGGGCATTACAGGTGTTTAAAGTAGTTCAAATATTTAGTGGAACTAAGAGGTACTTGAAGTAGGTGAAATATCCATGGAGGTAGAAGGTGTTCTAAGGAGTATAGACTTCCATGGGTATGAGAGGTGTCTAGAACAGGTACACTCTCTACAAAGGACTTAGAATCTTATGGGAATCAAAGGTGTTTGGAGCAATCATAAAACCTGTGGGGGTCTAGGGTGTTTAAGGCAAGTCCAATATCCATAGGGACCTTAGATGCATATGTTGGGAATATTCTATAGTTTTTTAGAGTGATATATACTAGGGAATATTATCTTGGATTAGTGACTATGAAATCTTTGTAGAATTGACTAAGGGGTTTTTTGGGTGATCAAATGTTTTAGAAAATAAAAAACCTAAGAAACCCTATAAATCCTTGGTTTGACCCTAGGATGAAACTTTGAGGAAGACACATAATTCAACCCTCTAATCAATTTAAATGACAACTTAAATGAAAACCCTAACTAGCTAACTCAAAGAAGATTCAACTTGGAAAACTTTGCAAGAAATGTAAATATATTTTAAAAACTTCAAATTGAAGGAAAAATGGTAGAAATCATAAATAAATTACAATGCATTAGGCAAAAATGATGTCTAAGATTTTTAACAGTCATGGTGCAAAGTTGTAGGTACTTGATTAACATGTGGTTCAAGGGTTGATGTCATGACATAGGTCATTATCAAAGCTTAATAAACACACTTATAAAAAGAAACAAATGATAATAAAATCCCCAAATTGTATTATTTTATATATAAAACCCCTATAATTAATGTGGTTATGGTGGTTGGTGGCAGAGCTAGGAGCTGCTTGGAGTAGGTCCCATGTCTATGGAAAATGAATGGCTTGGTTTGGTGGAAGGTAGAACTCATCGATAACTTTACACATTTTTAAATGTGTAAAGTGCACTTTAGGTTTTGGAATATATGGAAGGGGGGAATTTATGTATTATGAGATCTGAAGCCCACCATGAATTTTACATGTTTATAAATGTGTAAAGTGTTTTCTAAGTTTTAGACTCTACTAGTTTGGATACTTTGTAGGATACAGAGCCCATCATTCACTTTACACATTTACAAATGTGAAAAATGCACATCAAGTTTTAGAATCCACCATGTTGGAAGGTGATTAATTTTTAGGATTTGGGACCCTTAAGGTACTTTTCAAACATGCAAATTTCATCTAGTGTTCTAGATTCCATAGTGCAAAAGGGAAAGATGGGTTTTTGGTGGTTTTAGAGGATTTTATAAAAAACAAAGGGGGCCTCCCTTATGGTATCATATGTAATGATATTTTTGATAAAAAAAATATCAATATATCCCTTGGCTAAACCACCACATCCTTGAGTAAGAAAAAATATTGAATGGCTCAGATCCCTTTGCTACACAAACTCCATCTTCACTCCCTAAAACAAACCTAGACTGAGGTAGCCTAAATGTATATATAAATTGATCCTTGTATATGTTGAGAGAGTTTTAGGTCATGAAATTGATAGAAAGAAAAATAAAATATCACTCTAAACCTCTTACCCTTACTTTAAACTCTTTGTTATCTAAACATTCCCCAAGACATGCAAGTTTTTCCCTTGGTTTGAAATTGAGTTTGAAACTGAGTTTGTCCTTAGTCCTCCAATAAACTTGTAGGCTATCTTGAGATATATTTTATAGATGGAAAACCAATTCCTTGTTATTTTTCCATATAGTATTTTTTATTTATCTTGATCACAACACCATCAACTCTATTCTCTCATCAAACACTTTGAAAATAACCTCAACCTCATATCATTGTCTTAAGCCAATAGAGGATGGTTGTAGGTTAACACTCATGAAGTATTGAGACAATGGTATATATAGAGATATAGGGTGGGTTGAATATGACCCTAAATTGAATTTATCACCATTATTTTATAACTCTTTAACTACTCAGTCCTAATTGAGACTAAACTTTAATTCTCATCTCAAAACTCAAACATTGAGAGACTTTGATGACCCTATTGTATGGATTGCTATAGTCAAATTAGAGTCATAAGATGGAAGTTTTAAGACAAATACATAGTGTTAATTAAGTATTTGTAAACCACTCACTATAAATATTGGATTTTCTTCATTCATAACTTATTCTCAATACTAACCAAGGTATATTTGAAGTGTCTTTATGAATGAATTTTGCTATAAGTGCCACTAAAACATGATTGTAAGCCTACATGTGATTTGATTATTGAAATTGGTCATGAGAAACAAGTTGATCACCAATGAACCTAAGAACCTCCTATTCAATCTTGAAGTCTTATTAATACATTATTCATTTGAATTGAAACTCTTAGTCTCATTCTCCCATAACTTGGTATTCAAAAAGCTTAATAGCCACATTATACGAACTATGTGGAGTGAAACATGATGTGAGAAGTGTTGATGCTTTAAAAGAAGTTCTATAAATTGAATTAGATTTAGAGACCTATTTCATTTAACTTGAAAAATTCCCACATCCACCATTACTTTTATGGATAATACCTCCTTACCATCCTTGACAACAACTTCTTACACTCAGTTATAGGTGATGATTTTCACCATTGTACAGATTGAGGAAGAGTTGAGATGTTGATATTTAACTTGAACATGTCTTAAATATATTAATAACCATTCTCTACTCTAGTTTTATTTGAGAGGATTGAATTTGATTATCATATTGATTGAGTGGAGAAGAAACTGAGAAACGTCAATTACCTTAACCTTCACAAAACAACCTTAACAAATGTTAACAAGAGGAAACAAAGTTGTTTTATCTTTCTCAACCTGACTCCCAAGATTGAGTATGCACTATGATGATATTAATACTTATTGAATTGTTGAATAGTCCTTTAATTAGGACCATTTAACTTACATTAGGTGGATATCCATGATCAATCAAGATCATTTACATGTTGTACTAGAATCTTGATTGTTGTAAGTGCTTATTTGGCTTACTAAAAATATTCCAAAATAGCATATTATCTCTTACATTTCTCATCTCTTTGGTTCTTAATAAACTTATATTATGTGACCTTGAACTCTAATTAACCTCTAGAAACATGAGACCTATCATCAAACCCTATTGAATCTCTTCACACATGTCCTCTTATGTATGGAAAGTGTATGGATTGTAGATGATCATGTGTTGAGAGTGAAGTTCTTGATGATATCCCATGATTTTTAATGATATAATTGGCTTGGATGAATTCATTTTAACTCTTAGTGGTGTCAATACATGCTCAACATGTATTTGGATCTCCCAATACATGTTGGATGGAATTAAAAACTTGAAACTTCTTTTAACACTCCATTCACTTGCTCAAAATGCCATTTTAAATCATTTTTTATATTAAATATTTTATGTAAATAGATCAAGGGTGGATTTTATGTAATTTTAATATAATCCCCATTGTTTATTCAATACAAACCTGAAACTTAGACTCTAGAGATGATAGACATTCTGCATAAGTCTTTATGAGAAGCAAACCATATGAAGAAGGGTGGATATTTCAAGAAAACCTATTGATTACATGAATTTGGAGGATCATATATGATTTATGGAAGATTATATATTATTTATGGATGTTTTAAAACCTCTGAGTGTGACCACCATGAAGAGAAAATAAGATTTGTAACATAATTCATCAAGGCAACCTGTACACTAAGACTTTCTCCTTTCAAGTGAAAATTCTTCATGGATATGAATTAGCCAATGAAACACCAAGAAATTTATATACAAGAATTTTATCAAACATAATAAAAATAATTATTCTCCATGATACCATAAATAAAATAAATAAATGAAAACTTGAACCATGTTTGGATGAATAGGTCATCTAGACACCCCTGCATTGTTAGCAATTATTCATAAAGATGGGGAGATGAACAAAATAACCAATGAAAAAAATTATAAGGAGACTAGGGCCACTATAAAATTCCCATAATATTATATTACAACTCTCTCTCTCTCTCTCTCTCTCTCTCTCTCTCCTCTCTCTCTCTCTCTCTCTCTCTCTCCTCTCTCTCTCTCTCTCTCTCTCTCTCTCTCTCTCTCTCTTCTCTCTCTCTCTCTCTCTCTCTCTCTCTCATCTCTCTCTCTCTCTCTCTCTCTCTCACCTAAGGGTCTCCTAGATCTATCCAAGACTACCCAAATGGGTTTTCCTTAGCATGGAGAACTAGAAGCTTGCCTATGAAATATAAAACTTATGAAAGATTTTTAATTATTTAAATTACATTTATTTTATTTTTAAAACCTTATGAAGTTCTTAGACCTCCATTAATGGTAGAAAACCTATTTTATGCCTAGTTTGTAGCTAATATGTTTTCCTTATCTTTGATGGTTCTTATGATTGGATATGATTTTAGAGGACTAAAATAAGATATTATTCACACCATGGATTATTAAATATGATATTTGATCCCCTATATTAAGCAAAACCTTCAAAAACCTATTCAACCAAAGCTCTAAAATGCTCAAATATACATTTTTTGCTCCCAAACTCCTCTCCTCCACTCCAAATGAATTGAAATAGAATTTAACATGTATAAATGGGGGGAAAACACAATAAATAGGTGTAAGGAATTCAAAAATAATTTGACTTCCTCAAAAAATTCACTTTTTCAATTGAAATTTGTAATTAGAAGGTAAGTCATCTAATGCATTTTTGAGGATTTTTTTGGAAAAAATAACTTCATTAAACATAATTTTTGACCAATTAGAATATTTTATACTTTTTTCAAACCTAGATCTTACCCTTGAATGGTCAAACACCCTAGAAACTAGCTTGATACTTCACTTGGAGTTTCAGACCCATTTCTAGGACTTTTTTCTTAAAGCCTCCAAATTCAATTTAAAACATGATTAAAGTGTTTTAAAAGAGTGTAAGGAACATGAGGAAGGGTCATGAGGATTTTTTATCTTTCCTCCATTGGATAATCTAATACACTAAGACCCTACATAACTCCTCACACTACACTAAGACCTTCCTAGATACTGTACTTCACCATCAAATCATGATTAGAAAGAGATTATTCATGGGGGTAAAAGGTCACTAAATGGTCTAGGAGAGTGGCTTGATCCATCTAATAAAAAAATTTATATGTAGGCCAATTTTGGCTAAAAAGACATTCTAGGATTATGAATGGGTTTAACTAGTGTCTGATGGATCTCCAACCCATTAGCCATCACTTTGCATTGTATGTTTATCCCAAAGAGGACTATTTTTTATATATTTAATAGTATATTACTAATCCTTTGAATATATTATAGGAGGAAGAGGATAATCCTCATCACTGCTCCCATCATTATAACTTAAATATGAATCTAGATCATTAAAAGCTACTCATGTGGATATGATTCATCATAAACATCATTAAATACTAGTTAATACAAGGAATAGAGAGGGGTATCAAGGGTGGAATCCAACTGACTCTCTTTAAATTAAATGCTTATCTCAATTAACAACTCATGAATGGTGGGATGGAGAAGCTTGTATCCCTTAACACACTTGGGATATCAAACAAAGATGTAATACTGACTCTGAGGTTTCATTGACTTATGTTTCTTATTTAAAATACAAGCCATAAAAAGATTTATTAACAATTAAAATTTATTTAATATGTGTTTTTGGTGACTCCAAGCTTTAAAAAGAGTGATTCCCTTCAATATTTTTTGATTAACTTAGTTCTAGATATAACAAGCATAAAAGATGGCCTTGGCCTAATATTGAGGTGAAAGAGACTTGGGGTGTAGCATATAATTGTCCATTTACTTCAAATACCTATTCTTGTGATCTACAATACCATTCTATTAAATACTAAATGGAATTTTAAGTTGTAGTTCAATACTCTATGATGTACATAATTGCTCAAAATAATTACTAACATACACACCACCATTGTTGGTGCATATAATATTGATGGATTTACTTTAATATTTTTCTATAAGTGTGTTAAATTATTTAAAATGATCAAACACCTCTAATTTTTACTTGAGAAAATACACCCAAGTATTCCTTGATAAGTCACCGATGAAACTAAGCATATTTTTAGTCCTGTTGAAAGATTAGAAATAGACCAATAATGTCACTTTGGACAAGATCTAATATCTATTCAATTCTTCATGATTTTCCCTTTTCATATTTATCATTAATATTATTACAAATTATGAAACCCTATAAAACTCCATAAAAAACTTGACTTGTGGTAACCTTGAAACCATGTATTGGTAATTGAGTTTCTCCAAGTAGTTATAGTTGATATGGCTAAATCACTCATGCCAAAACTTTACTTGACCCATATTAATGAGTAAAAAATGAAGTATAGGGTTGATCAAGAGAAAAATATGAAAAATTATACAATCATCACTGGTGATTTGTTTTCCCAAATTCAATAATGGAGTCACTATTTAATTTTTTAATAACCACTGAACTGGGTTTGAACTCAAATTTCTTTCCTCAATCAATGCAATTTATATAATAAATAGATATGATATTGGTGGATAAAGAGGGAACATATAGAATCATGAAATGTCCCTTCATTCACTTTAAAAAATCCATTCCCACTAACTTCATTAGAAGTATCATCACCTAACAAGATGGAAGGCATATAATAAGGCTCCAAGGATGAGAACATGTATTATGATAAATCCATGTGGTACAATGCACCAAAATTAATAACCCATGTGGAAGGTTAGGATGTAACTAAAATAAGTAATTTTCCCTTATCTTTTACCTTTTTACTATATTTGGCCTTATAATACTCCTATACTGATGAACTAGGATTAGAAGAGTTAGGAACACTGATATTGTGCTTTTTAAACATCTTAGTCAGTTGGTCAATCTGCTTCTTCATGCATTTGGATTCATCATGGCTAGATTTCTTGAAGTAGCCACATGTGAGTCACTCTTTCTTGGGTTTTTCATCTGAAGAGGACTCTTTTGGTGCTATTGACTTAGAATAATATGTTGACCCATCCTCTATTTTGGGCCCTTGTTATTATGTGTCTTCTCCTTGGTACTAAAAACTTTCTATTTATCATGACTCATAATTAAGGAAAGTTATTTAAATGACTTCAGTGTATCTATTTGAATAATTTTATCCTTTTTCCAAGTCAATTTAATATCAAATTCATCAAAGGATATCATGGTTTATATAGTTCTAAGGGAATGTTTGGTGGTGTGAAAGGTAGAAATAAAGATAGAGTACCCAAATCCCAACTTGTAAAGGAATGGAAAGAATTAATTGATCATTGTGAAGAAGTTATATAAAGTATCATATTCATTTGGGCTCAAAATGATGAGATCAGTCTCTGACTCATGACCCCTCATTATGTCCTAATTCCCCAAAAAAAAGTTCCAATATGTTCAATAGTTCATTAGTAGTATTAGAAGATTCAATATGAAAGAACATGTTGGGAGACATAGATAATCATAAAATATCATAGATTTAATCACTTATATTATACCACTTAACTTTATGTCAAGTGATGATAATTTTATGGAATCATCATGATTTAATGTAAGGCTTTGATCCTCAAGAGGACTTTCATTTTGAATTTCCACTCATGATAGTTGAACAGTTTAAGAATGAGAACTAAAATTTAATCCATGGTACAGAAAGGAATTATGTGATGAGTTGCATGTGCTAAAATACTAGGTATGAAACCCCATAAATATATATAGGTTTAAATTTATAAGGAATAATAATATTACTAATGTGTAGATATAAAAAAACACACTTTCAAAAAATGACACCTTAAAAAGAACATTAGGCTAAAAGTTATGCACATTTGAAGTTATGGATGGCAAATGTAATCTCCACTTTGAAAATTTTGAAAACCTTTGCATGTGCAAAAATATGGGTTGGGTTCTAAGGTGGAGTACCCAATATTAGGAATCAAAATTTATTCCCCCCTTATGTGATCATACCATATGACCAAAAAGATAAGACCTTTTGTAAATTTTCCCCCACTTTTTATTGATGTGATTGATGTGGGAGTGACATCACCTAAAAAATGCCTCCATTTTTTAAATGAATAGTGTCATAGTTCACATAATTAAATTTGATGTGTTCTCATAGGTCATTATTTAAATAGGGTGGATGGAACTTGTAGTATGTTTTTATAATGGTCAAAGTTTGTCGACTATGAATGCATAATTGTTGATGTCTATGGAGGTTGAAAATAGGTCTGTCAAGTTTTGGTGGGGTTATAAGTAGTTATACCAAGGTTTAGTGGGGATATATATAGGTATGTTTAGGATTGATGATGTTACTATTAGGGTTTTTAGGTTCTAGTGGTGTTATTAGTTTCTAGTAGGCCTATCAATTTTGATGGGGTTATAATCAGGGTAGTCAAGTTTTGATAGGGGTGTGTGTAGTGTTGTCAGGGTTTAATGATGTTTTTGGTGGCATTGTTGAGTTATTTTGGTGTTATTAGTATGGATATTATGTTATATCCAATTTTAAATCAAGGTTTTATAGATATGATGAGTGTGCATATAACCACCTTAGAGTCTACCAACTACAAAAATTTTGTGAGGGTTGAAAATTCCACTGAGTTATAGAAACTTCCAAAAATGTAGATTTTTGTGATTTTTACAAAACCCAAAAAAGACCTACTTTATTTCTTGATAAACTCATAAAAACTATAATTCAATTTTCCTTAAAGTTACCATATGTAAAGATTTTTGTAGAACTCAAAAAATAATGTTCAAACCCTCCAAAATAGTCAAAAACAAACTATCACAAGATTAGGTTGTGTTTATATCCATTCTTAGGTTTTTAACACCTTTTAAATCTAAAATCTCTATTTATTTTTTACTTGGAGACTCTGAGTATGCATATTTGTATAGATTTACAAGAAACCCCATGAAACCCTAAAAACTTGAAATTAATGAAAATTCTTGAACAAGATAGAATGCAAGATCTCACAAAAAAATTGATAGATTTATCTACCATTATATTTTTGATACCATGTTAGAGTGGGCTAAAATCAAAGATCAGACTAGATAGGGTCAAATGCATGAAGTAGAATCTATATGGATTAGTGAAATCTGAAAAAAAACTTGAAAAAGAAGAATCTTATCTTCACAAAAAAAAATTGTATTATCATTAACCAAAAAGTATATAGGAAATTACATTATATTTTGATGAATTACTTCACCTAAAAAGCTAATTAACTCAACCCATAATTAAAAAATGACTTAAATTACATTTTCCCTAATGACCTATTATTAACCTAAGTAAGCTAATTAAATCATGTAGGTAAAATCACATAGTGGGAAAAATCATATACTAACAATTCCCAATATGATACATGGAAAACCAATAAACAACATTATGTGTTTTATCATTGAAACATGTATTCTATATTGTTGTAAATTTTGTAAACAAGGAAATACACCATTTGTGAATGAGCATTTTGGAAATTTAATTAAATATCATAGTCCATTAGTCATTTATTATTTAAAATTAAAGTAAACCAAACATATACCAATTATTTATAATATATTATAGCTAAAATCCATAATAAAAAATGTGGAATCACAATCCTTTTTCATGTGACCATCTTTTACCTGAAATGATGACATAGTCATAAAAGCACAATATTTCTCTCTTTATCTTCGTAATTAACAATAAAACTCAAGAAAATATGCATGATGTATTGAAAACATAATTTTATGCATTAAATGAAAATAATTCTATCCATTCATGTGGTATCAATAATCCAAGGAAGACAAAATGAACATTTAACAAAGCACATAAGTAAACCATAAATGAACTAATTTCACTTCCTCTGTACTATTACATTTCATTTATAATATTTTAAAAGTATAATTAATTAATAAAATGATAATCATATAAATTATTTTTCTTTAAATACCATTATATGTTATAAAAATATATTATTTCAAGAGTGCTCAACTGTGTATTTATTTGAAAAAATAACAATAAAAGCATATGACACTTTTACTAGTTGGGTATTGGATGTAATAAACAAGAATGGAATATATGTTGTTTTTATTATCTAAATATTATCAAAATAGCATATATGGTATTTTTCAAGTAAAATATAACTCTTTAAAATTTGGGCATATGTTTATATAAAACAAACAAGTTAATATGGTGTTTTTTAGAAGCTGGAGGTGAATTTTTCATTTGTAGTTTCTTGAATATATTCATTCTAATTGAGACTAAATAAAAAACAAAACTTATATTAAAAATAATTCAAATTAATTAGTAAAAATATTTCTTAAATTTCTAAAATAACTCCAACTATACCAAAAGAATCTTATAAAATTAAAACTTATACAAGAAAATGACATTGAAAATGTTGTCGAATATTTTACCTAGCCTTAGGATCAAAATATTAATAATATTTGTGCAACCTTATGAATAGGCCATAAAAATAAAACCCTAATAGAGAACTAATATAAAAGGCATTAATTTGTGAGATTTGATTTTATCGAAGCACTTATATTTAATAAAAACTTAATTTCTTACAAAGGAGTGTTAATTAAAAGGGATAAAAAAGGGTTATTTAAGGGACACACTCATTTTTCATTCAATTTCAAAATCCTATATGATCACCAAATTGCATTATACCACTTAACACCTATTCTAAAAAATAGGTTCACCAAAACACATAATATTTAATATATGCTCATATTTTATTCATATTAAAATAACCACCATGCTTATAATGATCACCATGTATATAATTATATTTATTTTAATAAGAGTTTATTTGATTTTTTCTTCAAATACCCAAATAGAATTCATGGCTCCAAATCCTCAACCAAAAATCTTATTTTAACTTACACATATCATACCCTTAACATGGGCAAAGTGACTAGAGTTTTATCTCTTCCAGTCTTGTTCAAGTGCCAAATTGTGCATTTTAATAGATAATCTATGAATAATCTTGAATATATACCTTTTTTTAGTTTGATATGAAAATTAATATCAAAACTCAAAGGTTTCTTATTTTTATTCAAAAATCCATTTTCATAATTATCTCAAAGGAAATAAAACATAGAATGAGTTAATAGTTTAATGAAAAAATTAACTAAATAAGCATATAAATAGGCCAATACCACATGAAAATAAAGGGTGGAAATAACACATACACATGTAATTTAGTGATGATTTTTTTTTAAATGGAGGGGTAGTTTGAAAAATGGAAATAACATTGGTGACCTTACGAGCATGTTTTAGAGATAAGACATGATTGCAATAAAATATTTTCTAAATTTCACTTAAGAGTACAACTAGGTAATTATTTCTCAAGTTACTAAGTGATAACCCAATTAATATTTTTAGTAAATTAGGATGAATTATAGGAATAACATGGTATGAATAACAGGAAGGGCTAGGATAATCAAGGCTAGAAATTCTAGGTTGGAAGAACCAACACAAAAAATATGATGGAGAAGTAATGTCCCTAACCCCAGGCATTCAAATTATTGTTGTAAAATAATTGATCTTACTATAAATCACCAATATTACCATCTAGAAAATAATATACTAATAATGAACATGTGATCAAAAATCTATTTTGACCATAAATGATAAAAATTATTGTGATACAAAATGGTAGAAAGAATGGTGTTAAGGAGGTAATAAATCATACCCCAAATTTAAAAACAACAAAAAAATAATAAAAGAAATAAAAAAATTACATAAATGCAAGGATAAAATACTTATGATTTTATCCATTTTTAAAAATATTGTACTATGAAACAAGATAAAAGATAAGAAAACATTGAAAAAAAACACAGAAATAATTCTTAATTTGAAATAAAGGCAAAAAACTATAAGATGAAGCATTGTTTTAAGCATGGTCATAAGATAAAATATCATTTTTAGCATGGATATATTCATCATACATTAACCTATAAGATTTAAAAATGATAAGATAGCCTCGAAAACACATAATATAACCTTGTAAATTAAATTGAAAGTAGATAAATAGATTTAATATTATTGTTACTACTATGCATAATTTTATCCATTTTTTTTCAAATACATTGACCTAATAAAAACTAAAATAAATATGACATAGAGTTCAAAATAAAATAAATCAATTTTTTTAAATAAAAATGTTAGTTTCAGTTGAAATAGAGGTCAAAATGAAATCAAATCATTTTTTTAAATACAAATGTTTCAGTTGAAATTTGTAAATAAATTTTTGATTTCAACTGAAATGTGAAGTCTCAAGGGAGATAGTGTGAAATAGGATGGATAATCCCGAATGTCCTACAATCTATTCTACTTTTATTTTAAGTATTTTCTAAATATAAATAAATTTAATCATTTTTATTAATTTTTGAGGAAAAATTAATTTTTTATTTTTAAAACAAAATTTGATTAAATGTTAAAATGTGAAAAAACCTTGTGTAATCACATAAAAGTGGTAATTGGATTCTAAGAGCATTTATTGAGTCAACATATCCCTAAGATATATATAGACCTATTGTAAAGCATTTAACTTACATTTCTATCCATTCGACATACCACATCCACTCACAACTAGTCAAGACATAATCCTTGAACAATAATCTCTAACCCCAATCCAACTTTAATAACATTATACCAAAAGGAAATTAGTGCCACATTTGGGATGCTACAGACTGGGTACTAAGGTCCTTAGCCCCAACACTAACCAGCAAATACTTCTTCAAATATGTGCCCCTCCTAAGGTCAGACTAAGCTCATTTTCTTATACATACAAGCAACATAATCCTATAAATACAAATCTAATCTAATTCTATTCACTAGATGTAAAATAGAAGTAAAAGGTTATTCAAACAAAAAACATTTTTTTTCAAAATCAAGGTAAATTATCCCTACTCTTCCCTACTTTATACATACTACCATATACATCAACCCTAAGCCTAGTATTCAAGAATTTCAAATCTTGATAAAATTCAAGGCATATAAGACAACTCTCATTTTATCATTCACTTGCACATACATCAAGCACTAGGTAGGAGAACTACATTAGAATTGATCCCTCTTTTAAGTATTGGTATGTAGGTAACTCTCTACATAGTGGGTGTTAAAGATGTCTAATCCATCCTATTAACACACTCAATTCTTGCTCACATCATACTTGAAAAGAGAACTAGGGTTTGCACATCAAATCAAGCTTTCTAGGTATAATACATAGTTACAGGATTCAATCACATAGGAATAAAACATACAAACACATGTATAGGTGCTCCCCAATAATAAGAACAATCTTACAAAGGAGACATTAACACCACATTGAGGACACTACACATAGATGGTGCTACTGTCTGAATTGGGTGATAATAATTCTATTGGTAACATAAACTACTACCTAGATCTCTAGTTTCAGAACCCAAATCAATTATGATAGTCAATTTTTAGCTAAGTCTCTATTTATTGATATTTATAATAAGTTAAAATAAGTAAAAGGTCACAACAAATTAATATCTTAAGTCTTTTAATTTATTTAACTGATTTAGGCATCTCACCCTTTAACCAAACATAGGTAATTACTCTTGTAAGACCCTAAAAGGTTAAATAATTTGGTGAACATGTCTTACTTTGAACATTTTTTAAAACCTTAGCTTACATGAATTCCTATTTTTGTGAAATAAATTCATGGCTACATACTTCTGATTTTGTGATTTTATTTGGACAACATAGCTAATTAAATTCAATTTTACATTAGGGTTTCAATTTATTTTACATCTAATTTAGATTATTATAAAGAAAAACATATCTTCCAAAAACCCTATCCCTAGACACACTTAGGGTTTGAATCCCTTTTTTTTATACATAGATTTCAATTCCAAAAATATCACAATTTGCTCCAATATTTGAATTTTTGAAACTTTCATAGATTATTATTTTTAAAAGGTTCAAAATATACACCACTTATTTTCCTACCTTTCGACCTACAATGACAAAATTTAACAATAGATTTGATGAAACTGATAAGCATCAGTTACAAGACTTTGTGTCCAAACATAAGGATATATAAAATGATTTCAAAAACATTATTCAAGAATAAATCTAAAAGAACAACAATGGTCAATATTCAACCCCTCTAGTTAATGATGTTGTTATACCTTTAGTACGGCCCACTCAACCAACTTAGATAACACAACCCAAGCTTTTTATTTGACCATTAGTGATAAATAATCCACTTGTGGCTAGTTATTCTCCTCTTGATGTATAATAACTTATATAGTAGGTTCTTTCTCTATAATCTAAGGTGTTACATATTGATTAGGGAGTAGCTATGCCTTCACATGATTTGGATTCCTATATTTATTACATACACTATTAGCACATTACATTATGACAACTCCTTTGCCATCTATTTTCATAACACCCAAGATCAAATTATATGATGGCAAGGGTGACCTAGAGCATCACCTTAGATCCTTTCACATATCTTGTTTAGACTATGTGTCCAATGATTGGCTTATCACAAAGTTATTTCCATGCAGTCTCAAGGATTATGCCTTATAGTGGTTCTATGATTTGCTTAACCAATCTATCATGACACTTAATCCTTTAGGAGATATGTTCCTCACACACTTATCTGTCAACATAAGTGATAATATATCATATGACAAGTGGCACAACTAAAGCAAATGTCAAATAAGCCCATAGTCTATTATGCCTTATGATACAAGATAATCTAAAAAAACTGACTAGCCCTATAATAGATAGAGAGATTAAAGATATATTAAAATAGAGTCTATTACTAGCACTTCACAAAGTGATCTTACTCAAAAAATTCCCACATTTATAGATACATGCCACATAGTTAAGTAAAGAGAGTTTAAGGTCTTAGTAATGGGAAAACTCAAATATTAAAATGGATCATATTCAACAATCAAGAATGAAATCAAACCTCCATATAAGGTTAGGGCCATAGATAGCAAAATAAATCAAAACATAACAGTCAATGTATCTTCATATCCTTCTCCCATATTTATATTATTAGTTCTTAAACTAGAGTATTCACTAATTTACCAAAGTCACTAGCATGATTTATAAAACTATTGAAATGTAATGGAATATCTCTCCCTCCCATTAAATAGGTTGATATGCCATGGCCTCATCCAAAGAGTTATGATTAAAATTCATGTAGTGAGTATCAAAGGGAACCCAACAATATGATGAACAAATGCATTAACCTAAAGCACAAGATATAATATCTCATTAAGGTAAACAATATTAATGTGGACATACACACCAAGACACCAAAACAATAAAGAAAGGCAAAGACACTTAAGATATTTTGGATCCTTTTCATAAACATACAATTAGTGAGGTAAGGGACACATTATGTGTTCATTATACATACTAGGCCAATCCACAACTAGCTTCCTATCACATAGTTATAGAGGAGACACATCCCTTACATAATATTATTGGCATTTATCACACTATAATTTCACCTAAACCACTTATCACATTTTTATAGGAGGAGATTGTGGATGATGACAAAAATTTACATGCACTCTTCATACAATCATATATAGACCACCATCTTATTCACAGTGTCATGGTTAACAACATGTCAAGCATAATCATGTGTAAGATGACACTCTTACAACACTCAAGCTATATATAGCATGATATATTCCATATAGATACAACAATTAGTGGTTTTAGTGTCCATGTTTAGAGATACATCAAGGATATAGTGCTTTCATTACAGGTAGGACCAACACACATAGCCACTTGGTTTTTAGTAGTACACAGTGCAGGTGTATTTGGCATATTATTATGTAGGCCATGGTTACAATAGATTTAAGACATACCATCTAAAATACTCTAATTTCTCAAGTATATACATGATAACTAAGTGGTTAATATTGAGGGTTTCCCATATGAGTATCCTCTTCCCATCCCATAGGCTTCTAGAATTGCTACTAACTATATTTTTAGTACCACTAATAGATATTACATGGATATCCATTATATTATAGATTAAAACTCTTATTCATACATCATAGTGTTCAATAAATTCCTTAGATTAGACTAGGTATACTTCTATAGTGTTTACATGCACACATACTCTCGCTCAACCATTACTAGAGAGACCATTATAGTTGAGATATGTCATAGATTCTAGAGGACCTTCCTATACATAGTTCACACTAATATTAGTTATATTGGGTTATAGGGTTTATTATCATATAGAACTTACATCACTTATAACTTCTACATCTACTATATGGGTCCCAAAGATCCCTAAAATTCACATGGCATCACAATTAGTGTCACAACATAATAGCATCACTAATCAGGTAGTTTTAGGTTCAAACTATATAACACACTAGATAATGGGCTCATGGTTTCCCTTTCAAACCTCACACATGATCCATATTCCACTCTTTGACATAGGTCATGGTGATGGTGCGTCTCCCATGAGATTCATTGGTTAGTATGGTTTATACCCTTATACATACTTCCTTCTCTCTCTCGCTCCTCGTACATAGTTTATTTTCATATTATTGTATGTATCTTATACTCAAACACAAAAATAATATTATATGTCATAATATAGAAAGCATTAAAATATTTCAAATATCCAAAGAAATTATAGAATATATATATTTCTACTACTCACTAGATATTACATATTGTTATCTATCCTAGTGTAGTTGGTTTTATCATACACATATACTTCACTTGTTCTTACTGAGAGCTTGAAAATTACAAATAAGATTTCAATCCACTACACTTATCCAAACTAGATATCATCTACCCATTGGGGGAATTTACTCCAATCTAAGTTTATAAATTACCACATCTACCCATTTAGGGTAGGTCATACATAGTTACTACAAATAGGTTTTATCTTACATACTATATATTCTAGTTTCTACATTGACTTATCTTGATATTGATCACTACTATTCATTATTTAGACTTTTTTTCCAAATTTCACTAGTTAGCTTTAGTATATATGCATCCTAGCATCTACATAAATTTATATTACATAGTTATACATGCTTTCATTTCTAGTTCCTAAATTAATTTTGATTATGTTCTTATGATTCGTAAATCTTCGAGCGTATTTTAATATGCCACTATTCCTTGTATTATATGCCAATTCTCTAATTTTATGCCTTGGATATGTACCCATGTCCCTTGTGTGTACTACTTCATGCTTGTATATGTGGAGATTTAAACATGTCCTTCTATGTGTCTATACACTAAATTGTGTGGTGCTTATGTATGTGGACATTTAAACATGTCCTTATATGTATTCATTATAAAATTTAGTGACATGTTCCTATATCCCTTATATTATGGCCCTTTGGAATACCTTTTATGTGCCTCATGTTCTTGTATGTTTGATTATTTTTATGCTTCTACACCATGACAGTTGTATTTGATTATTACACACACACCCACTAGTTTTTTATGCAATGAGGGACCTCACACATATACCTATCGTAATTGAGATCCTTGATGAACATCATGACCCATACCCCTCAATATTTACTTAGATTTACTGATGTTATATGTTTCTTACATCTAAATTGGCACCCTTGTCTAATGCTAGATTATAACATACATCTTACATTTCCTCTAGATAACATATTTTTTAGAGCTACTTATTTAAAGATCAGGTATTATATAGGTTTCATGAATAACCTCAAAGGAGGGGGAATTTATAGGGTTTGTTACATATATCAAGCCCTTATTTTTCTTTTCACAGATACATTTTAACACATAGGCTCAATTTTAGATATCAAATTTAGGGCAGACATAAAATGAAATAGAGGTCTAACAATCAATCCAAACCACATAGAGATTAGAAGAGGCAATCATTAACACCTAGATTGGGACACTAGAACCATAGGGTGATACTATCCACTATAGTGCACTATTATCTAATACCCTTATCTTTAAGATAATCAAAATTATTTAGACTAGTACACTAGGTATAATATGGATTTGTATAGATACAGTCATATATTTGGTAGTTATTTTTAGATTTATCTTAGATTTAGTCATTTCAATTCTATTAGTTATATTTAGGGTCATCATGCATGCAATGATCACTCATACATTTATATTAGTTACACAAATTTAGCTATTGCATATTTGATTCAAATTCAGTATATTTAGATACCATATTAGGGGCATGTGCATAGTACATAGTTTCCATATACTTATCTTTAGATAGGTTTATCAAATGGAATGGAAAAATCCATGTCATTCTCTAAACTATATACACATTCTATCATAATCCAGGTTGTCACCAAATTCATGCCTTATTCCATTTGAAATGGTTGGTATTCACTAGTGGCTTAGAGCCACCTAATATATTTAAGTGGCTACAGAGCTGAATAAATAGTTAGATTACTCATTTGTTTACTTTTAACACTTTGTGAAATATAGTTATAGATGTATCTACTTCACACATGGTGAAATGATAATGTCATGGCCTACTTGAGTTCTTGAGTCACATATATGAGAAGGTTTGACACATTTAGATAATTATCCAAGATATTTATTGAGATCATGATCCACCATGTAGGGGTGGGCAATGATGAAGTTAAAATCAAATTGAGTTCTTGAACCACCCAAATGAGGATTGAGCAAGACATCATCTCAGTTTAAGTTATTCAATGTTATGATCACTATGTACATTAACACAAATAGGTTGTCTCCACATTTATGCATTGTTTTATGTACCAAATAAGGTGTATTCATTCCTTTCCTCTCTCTTTACATAGTTATTTCATTTCAGCATAGCCTTTTGCTTTTGATTATCTCATCAATAATGACTTCTTTTTTCATATTTCATTATAGGACATTATTTCGGATCATGTTTTACATATGCAAACTTAGATTCACATTTTCAAACTCATGTACATGGGCTTCACTTCTAACACAAGTTTAGATATGCTTCTTTTTCATTTATACTAGTCATTTTGCTTTGCTACAATACTATCATAAATGGGGGGTAAATATAATCACCTAAAAGTTGTAATTGGATGTTAAAAGTGTAAATTCAGTTAACCTATCCCTAGGCGAGTCATATACCTATTTTAGAGCCTTAGAATTACATTTACATCCATTCTGTAGACCACATTCACTCACATCCAATCAAGACAGAGTACCTAAACTTTCATCTCTATCCCTAGCCAAAATTTCTTAGTAGTCTACCAAAAGGACATTAATGCCACTTTTGGGACACTAAAAACACATAAAACTAGTGTCCCCAACTGGGTGATACTATCCTTAGTCCAAACTCTTCTCAATGGATACTTTCTCAAATGTGTTCCCTTTTTAAGGTTAGCCTAAGCTAATTTTTTAATTTGTATAAGTGAAAAAACCCTATAAATACAAATCTAATCCACCTCTATTCACTAGATGCAAAATAAATGCAAAAACCTATTCAAATTGAAGATAAAGTTATGCAAAATTAAAGTACATTATCCCTATTCTACCATACTTTCTGCATACTGCCATCTACAATAGCTCTAAGTCTAGTTTTCAATAATTTCAAAGCTCAATCATATTTAAGGCATCCAAGGCCACTCTCATTCTAGAATTCACATGCACATACATAAAACATTATGTAGGAGAACTACATTGGACTTGAACCCTCTTCAAAGTATTTTTATATAGGGAACTCTCTAAATAGGGGGTGTTGATGATGTCTAGTTGATCATACTAAAACATTCAATTCTTGCTCATATCATACTTGCAATGAGAAATAGGGTTTGCATAGCAAACCAAGCTTTCCATTTATAGTACATGGTTATAATCTTTGGTCATGGATGAATATATCATACAGACACAAGCACAAATGCTCCATATAAATAGGAAAAATCCTATAATGGGGACATTAGTGCCACAGTGAGGATATTATAAATATATGGTACTATTGTCCAAACTAGGCACTACTATCCTATGAATAGAAAAATATCATAATCCTATTATTAACATAAACTACTACCTAGATATCCAATTTTAGAACCCAGATCATCTATGACAATCAATTTTTAGCTAAGTTTCTATCTATCCCTATTTATGGAAAGTTAAAAGAATCCAAAGGTCATAACAAATATGTTGGTATAAGATATTACTTTCATACTCTTTAGACTATTTAGGTGTTATTTCCTATTGGGAAATTTAGTCCCATACACATGGTATAATTGGGATTCTCATAGCTTCCACCTATATATGTATCTATTCACCTAGTCATTCACATGGCAATGTAAGGTGAACTATTCATTGTATAATCTATTTGAGTTATAGATAGTTTTTTCTCTTTGTGTATATGGCGAAGCTTCCATGTATGTAATAATGGCTCATTGGATAGATCTTGGTTGAATTTTTTTGATAAATCTTTCATGGTATCAGAGCATCCTTCAAGCTACCATTACTCAACATAGTCATCAATTTTTTTGTTCAATCTTGTATCTACATTCATCTTACTTCAGATCTATTAAAAGCCATGCTCTTGATTTGAAAACCTTAGATGGATTTTTTGTGGCCAACTATCATCTAATTCAAATCATGGTGGTCTTTAACTCCAAGATGGCCTTATATATTTGTTTTCCATCACTTAGTCACTTGGAAGTTTTTCACATTTACATGAAGACCATAAGAAGTAGTTATAAATAGTTTAGCTACTTCCCCTTGTCTTTATCTTTTGTCAAGGTCTATACTAGATGATAACTATCTAGGGTATTTGTACCTATTCTACATTGACCTTTCATACTTCCCTCATTGATTTTCCTATGGGGAATATGTTAAATAGCTAAGGCTCAGGATCATTTTTCTCATGGTCTAATTTTTTCTATGTAAGCCTCTCTATCCATTCCTTACCACTCAAACCCACCATTTATAGCTTGATTTAAATGGTGTCTTTCCTCACTTACTTCATGGCATCGATCTAATTTGTTTTGGAATGATTTTTTAGTTTAGTTTTGAATTTTTAAGCTTTTAGATCTATGTTTTTGGCTCTTAGTTATCATATCTATTTGGTGGATCAGATCTTTGATTGTCTATGCTCAGTCCAAAGATTGTTCAAACATTTTTTTGTGTATTTTTTGGTATGATTTTCATGGCCACCAACAATTCAATATATTTACCTCAATTCTAAGTATCCACCTAGGTATGATGTCCCATTCATCACTATTCATGATATTTTATGTCACAAATAGTGTTTCTCCCTTGTCATGCATCATTTAAACAACTACATTCACCTTAACACCCACCCACCATCATTATCTTGATGACATAATTTAAAGGCAATCTCTCTTATTCCTTTGATATGATGGTATGGCATGTTTTTTGTTAGTTTGGCCATTATAATAGCCAAAACCCTCCTTTTGGCATTATTGGTTATAAATTCTACTTTATCCATTCATCATTAGATTGTCTAAGTCTACTCGTCATCTCACCATCCTCCTACATCATAAACCACCACTTATTTACAAAATTTTTTAACTCATCTTTCAAAATAAAAATGTGATTCAATGTTTTTTAATATATATACTTGAATTATACCAACATTAAAATTCAAAGGGTATTTTAAATAAAGGGGAAATTTTATGAGTGGGGAGGATACTTTTTTAAGTGGAAAATAAACTTGATTAAGGGGAGTGATTTTTTATAATGCATGCAGTGGAAATCATTATTGAAGGACTCTCCTTTATGTGGGGAACATTTTATGTGAGGGGGGATTTTTTTTAACAATAATTTATTATGATTCTCAATTTCATGTGGGGTTATAATTTTTTAATTATTTTTTTATAAAATAATATCATGAGAGCTATTTAGGAGATATAAGGAGACTTTAAGAGATTTTTATTTACCTAGTCCCATTTATCATAGTATTATTTATTGAAGAATATTGGGTGAGGCCCAATTTGGTAGGTAGCCAAACTCCCTAAAAAAAACAATTCTTTTCTCCTTTATTTTTTTCTCTCTCATTGTAATCTTGGATGCATTTTTGACTGTGACCTATTAATGCTTGAAAGTCTATCCCAAGTGATTCTGAGTGTTTAAGAAACACTACTCATTTATGAATCCATAAAATCTAATGCATGAGTTGCAAGCTATGTTAATCTTGCTATCTTTGGAGGAATAGAGGAAAAACAAGAGACTATTTAAAAACTTTATATTAGTTGGTGGTTGGGAGCCACCATATCTCAATATTTGATCTTTGATTTTGAAAATGATCTATGCTATTGAAAGTGAATTATTCATAAACCTAATTCGAAAGCTAAATTAACATGAGTATTCACAATGAATCTAATCTAATTTGACTTGATAAAAAGGGGGAAAAGGGAAGGGTAGGGAAAAAAAGAGAGGTGTTATTGTTATTTAATGTTATTGATATTTATTTCAAACATTATGATAATGTTTTAATTACATCTGAATATGCATTTAACCAAAGTGTAATGTGAACTAGCATAAACTCAAATCCTATCAGACATCAACAAAACATCTAAAGAAGGTATTCAAAGATGAAAATAAGAAGAAAGTTCACTTTAAGAATTTAAACCCTATAAGCAAATAGCATTAGCTCAAATGCAAGAAGAGAAAATAAAGTGAATTAAAACTAAGAACCTTCAATTAATCTAGCATTATCATAAATTAACATCTCTACATTTAAATATTCCTATCCTAAATTCATAAGAACTACTCAAATCTAAAAATAAGACCAAAAAAGAGAGAGAGAAACCATGATAACAATTCACATAAGAAAATGTGGAAAAAATTTACATAATTCCTTGCTTATATTAATTTGCTCAAAATTTACAATTAGTTTTGGGTCTAAAAACTCTCTTTCCTTTTACAATTGATAATACCTATTTATTTAGATAGTTCATGAGGTATGCCAGTTAGTCATGTCAAATATTAAGGACAATTATCCTATTATAAATAATATGGAACCCTTTTAAAGACTCACAATGAATAACCTATAGGCAATGTGCTTTATAAATTACACATGCCTTTACAAAAATAATATTCTATTTTCAAAAATATACAATTTCTTTATACAATATAATATCCTAAGTCAATTGGCTTGACTTTGGGACCCTTGTGTTGATGTATTATTCTACCTTCCCTACAATATTTTAATTTTATAATGTTTTTCATTTATTATCTAGAGATAAATGATAGGTCACATGAATAATTCCTTTTCTTGATCTTCTAGGCCCTTGTTATCCCTTTCCACCCTTTTTAAATCTTATTTAATGTTCCTAACATCTCTTATCTTTTCATCTGATGATAAAAGCAATTCCATGATCTTCTTATTATCAGTCTCTATTTTCCTTTGTCCTTGATTCCTCACTTCTTACATGAATTGATTAGTTTTATGCTTGAGCTCCTCTTCAATGATAAGGCCTAGTGGACTACAGGTGGTGGGATATTTGATTAGGATATCCAAAATGTGTAATATCTTATTATCATCTTACTATTTGAGGTCCTTAGAAATGCCCTCCATCTACTTTAAATAGATGTTTAAGGCCTTGAAATTATAAATTAATATAGTCATAGCCATATTCAGGTGGGCTATGCTAACTGTCCTAAACTTAGGGATTTGATTTTTAGTGAAGATTTTAATAAAATCCTTCACTTGGTATCTCAAATGATGCCATTATCTAACTTGGATTTTAGCCATGGTGATTTTTTTATTCACTACCTTTTGCCTAGTTTTGAATGAATTTAAAGAATTGAATAAATTAATCTTGTTATCCTGAAATTACATGAATTTGTCTTCTTAGATTGATAAGGTGGCTTGTTCTTTCAAATTATTATTTTATTTCAAGATGTCCATAATCATTGTTTGCAATTGATATGACTGAGCTTGAGTGATTTCAATAACATTTTCTTACAATATTGGGTCCTTTCAAGGATTTTATCCTCTAACTAGAGTTAATATAGCAAAAAGTTCCACTTTTTGGAAAGTGAATTCCTTTCCACCAAACATGGCCTTCTTATTAATTACCCTCTACAAACTAGCAATTGTTGGGTCAAATTTGACACCTATTAAAGATTGTGTTACCTTTAGAGCTATAGTTTCCATTTATACTTCACTTTATTCTCTTGGAGCAGCCATCTAGAGTAGCCATCTTCCTTTCATCTTCCTTTTGTAGATCTAGGATACATGGCTTGACCTCTTCATAAAATAGGATATTATGGCCTTCATCATATCCCATTGATGTTGTGCACTTACTACCTTTTGTAATTTTTCATGGATGAACCATTCTAAAATGGTTGGACCATGAATTAAGTTTTCTTCACTAAATAGGTTAAGTTTCCTCAAAGGAGTGAAAGTCACCTTGGGCTTTTTTGGCTTGACTAGAACAATGGCCAACTTAACTTTTCTCTTTGGGGTGTCTATAAGAAGTAGATTCAATACATCCTTCCCCTTTTCTTCCTTTGTCTCCTTCATTTCTTCATCTTTAGACTCGTAGGCTAATGATAGAATTTTGAGGGCATCTTCAATTCTCTCATTAGGTTCTAATGCTACTATGTGAAATTATTCCACTATAGATTCTTGTTCCTCTACTTGGATTGAAGAAGATGAAATTTCATTAGGACTTATCTCTTTTGGCCTTTGCTCAATATATGCTTTAATTCTAGACTCTATTTGTAGCTAAGTTTGTGGAGGTCTAAAAGGTGTACCACTCAGTAAATGGTACTTCCTTGTCCCTAATTACCATCTGTCATCATCTCCCTTTTACTCCCTTTGCATCCTATAATTTGGATTGATGTTATGCCTTTTTAATCTAATGTTGACCTCAAATAATGAAGAGGATTTTATATATATGGGGTCAAAAGGACCAGGCTGGTGATCATAAGGCACATTTATTCCTTTAGCTTTCAAATGTTCCTTAACCCTTCTATGGGGGTCCCACTAGCTTATCTCATCAATTGGAAGATTAAAGGAGGTCTTGTGTTTAAAATTAACTTTAATATTGTCCCATGATGTAAACATAGTTCTACCAATAATTATGGGAGGGTATGAAGCAGCCCCTTCCTTTTGGTCTTGTAAAGACCATCTATTCCATTACAAATTTTGTAAACTACTTCTTGCTTTACAAGCTTATTTGGTGCATGGACTAGTAATTTGAGGCGAGTGCATTGGGTTCCCTTAATCTTTATGATTTTACAATCTAGATATAAACATATATCCCCTATGGATTCAATAGTTTTCTTTATCATGGGGTTAAATCTTATCATTGGGCTCCTTATGATTGCCTCAATAAAGCCAAGATAGACACAATCACATATAAATTGGATGTAATTCGTATACTTAAAGATATGTAACTTAGAGTAATATTTTGAGATAGTTTATGTCCTATCAGGTGACCATTAACTAAGGTTGGGGATTTTTTTTGTTGTAAAGAGATACTCCAAAAGATATGACATCATGTATAATTGATCCCTACTCCTGTTATTGATTATAAAAAATGTTTACTTCAACAAATGTTGATTATTTCACCAAGAGGAGGGGTGACTTGTTTCTCAACCATGAAATAAATTAAAGGGACCCAAAGTTTATCTACATATGTAGTGGCTACATTTCCACATAATATATTCATTATTGTCATGATCATCCTTATTTTAGGTCTAAATTAACCAATGGGGATGTTATTATTGAAGTCATAAAAAACTTGGTTTTTATAATATAGCCACAGAGAAATGATTCTCTTCAAATCATTATCTTTGGCCCAATTATTGATTATGGTTAGGCTTACTTGGGATTTAGGTAATTTGTAATAATTTTTGAAAGCCATAGGAGAAATGTAATCAGTCTTCCTAAAACTACATTCATGAACATTCATGCCCTTATCTATTTTTCCATATTTAAAAATTTGAGCAACGATGTTTATGCAATGTAGTACCTCAGTTTTTGAAGCTACATAATGTATGCCTACATCTAGATGGAGACTATGTCATAGTATCTTATTTTTGCAAACATATTATTCTCCTCCTCTCTTGTGATGGTTTGTTGGTTATCAATGGTCCAACACAAGATCGACCAATTATTGTCTTCTATGTTCAAAGCTATGGTGTCAAATTTTGTGTCTTTCAAAACTCTTCCTTCTACATCCAAGGTCAAATAAATTTCCACATCCTCTCTAGAAATGATTTTTTGAGATACCATGGCTATGAATTTCTCTAAATTTCATATTAATAGATTACACTTCAGCTCTAGATTGAATTTTTCTCATACAAGTGATAATTAAAATTTATTTGGCTTAGTTACAATGAGTGCATGATTGAATTCAGATTCTCATACTTTTTTGGGTTTTTACTAAAGGTCTTTTCAATACTTTAATGTTGCAGCTAGTTCAAATAATGTGAATTTTGGGACTTAGATTTTTTTGGATCACACATTTATACATTTCCATTACCTTGGGTCTATAAAATATAAAACTTGACATATTCTATTTACATGTCTCTGATGTGGCATCATCATGGCATCCTACTCATTAATATTTAAAATATGATCATTTATCATTTTTAGACATGTGTCATCATTCCATTAGTTTTGAACCCTTTAAAATGTATCCTTCATTTCGCATTATTGGATCTATTTGCATCGATCAATGTGGTTCATTGATCTCGATCTAAAAAATTGAATGTCATTGGCTAATTTTATATATTCCCTATGGTTGTGACACTTGTCACATTCATATTTGTTCTAAGCTTCATCAAAATGTCAATGTCGATCTCACACCATCAGATCATATTTGCCCATACAAACACACTTCATCAATCTTGAATGAGTAGATCATGTTCTTTGCTTTGTGGAACATCAATAAGAATGTGTATGCAAAGAAATATACCATAAATATTTAGAAGATGATTAGGTTTTAATTTTTGATCTATGATTATGCCACTTTTCATTTCTACATTCACTCATTGGGCCTTGAATTTTCAATATTTTCTACACATCATTGGATCTTGTTCAGCTGGATCAACATAGTCTATCAATCCATTTCTATCCTTTAATCAACTCATCATTAGATCTTTGGTAGGGTTCCTATGATGGTGTCACTTATCACCTTCTCATCCATCCAAATCCTCATGTAGTTTTTGACTCAATATGCACCATTGATTAGAATGTGTACACTCAATTATGTACCATTGATCTTTAAGGGCATGCTCAATCTTTAATCATCTATTACAGGCTTAACCCTTGTCATCTTTTCACTAGTTTTAAGATACTTTGAATTGTCAACATTGATCTCACACCGTCAAATCATCTTTAGTTAATCAATCATGCTCTATCAAATCATCTTTTGTTATGTACCATCATATATTTGGAAAGGTTCCCATGATGGTGATACTTGTCACCTTCTCACTTGTTTTGGGACTCCATTGAAGTCTTGACTTAACTCATGCCATTAGATCAATCTTGTCTAAATAAATGTGTATCATTGATCCTATGGTCAATAAAAGTGTTTAAGTTAGGTTTGGGAAACACATGGAACTTAAGATAAAGTCTTAAGACTAAGGTTTTTATTCATTTTAATAAACATGAATTAAAACCTTAGGATTAAATCTTAAGCTAAGTTTAGAACATAATGAAAGTGACCATCTGATTACTAGGCCATGCTAATAATAAAATAAACCAAGGGATCATTGGACATGAAGGGATCAAGCATAATATTTTTAGACTAAAGTTTGGTCATGCTAAAAAACTCTACTAAGCCTTTGGATAAAAATTAACCTAAGTCCATAGCACAAATAATTGTTCCTGTGCAAATTTGAATTTAATTCAAAAGGGACCTAGGTTAAAACATTAGACTATGGTTTTTAACATAACTTAAAATAGATTCAATTAATATTTAGAAACTGAAGGTTAATAAAAGATCAATTTAACATTGAAGCACAAAACCTTAAGGATGCTCATTTTCAAATGATATTTCATTGAATCTATAATACAGAAAGACAAGCAACAATCATTAGAAACATTGGAAGGGGGAAAACAATGATCACTTGAAAATATGCCAATCAATCTAAATGAGAACTAGGTGTGG
The DNA here is from genome assembly GCA_037957365.1 of Torreya grandis. Taxonomy (NCBI): domain Eukaryota; kingdom Viridiplantae; phylum Streptophyta; class Pinopsida; order Cupressales; family Taxaceae; genus Torreya; species Torreya grandis. The sequence goes on from JARHVA010000369.1 coordinate 620,373, forward strand.
ATGATTTTCAAATAGATATAATGTGAAAAAAATTTAATGGTACTCTAATCAAGTGATTTTTCAACTTTAACATAAAAATTTGCACAATTTAAAATAAGGGTCCCCTTTTTTCAAAAATGGGGGCATGTTGATATCGACAAATGGTGACTTCTTGGGAAAATATAATAATATGTTAGAATTTAAAAGCTCTAGTTTAGACTAATAATTAGGCTCGTTGTTCCACATGGTTAGGCACCATTATTAAGATCAATTCATGGTTAGAAAAAGTTCTATATATGAATAATTAGGGTTAAACATCAAAACATAACCATGATGTGTGTGTGCTTTGATTACACTTATTGATTTCCATTTGATTTAGAGAACAACTTCTAGATTCATGATATTAACCATTAACACTGACTTACAACATATTTAGATGTTCATTAAGAATCATTCCTTAAATCATGGAAGGCTTGTGCATTGCTCTACTACCAACCAAACATCTATAGCCCCAAAAGACATACCTTTGGCTCCACTCAAGGCCTTACTCCACTACCATCTGGGCATCCATATCCCCAGTGGAGATTACCAAAATCACCTTTGCTTAGAAAGATTTTGAATTTTTTAATAAGCTCTTATTTTTTATATTTTTTAATATTTTAAATTTTTAGCAATGGTGGAGAACCAGATTAGCTAGGTTTTGGGATTTCATCAAATGTTTGATATTTAGACAGTTATCCTTGGCTGTAAACTTTATCCTAGGTAATTAATGTTTTTAAGTGCAAACATGACTTTGTATTAATAATTTAAGATTTCACCCTATATGTGCAATATTTCTTAGAACCAAACATAGATCTAAACAAGGATTTAAAATCTCAAGGAAAAAATTATCCATTGGTTGGTAATGTAACCTTTGCTCCTTGTAATCCTTTTAGTTTTAAATATGTATAGTGAAAATATTTCTAGGGACACTATTGACAATGCATACGGATAAAACCAACTTACTTGTTGGCTATGCATTGCAAAAGGGCTTTGGCTAGAAAACAAGCAATGGCTAGCCAGAGGGCAAAAACAAAATATATAAAAACAAAAAAAGAGAATCTCATCATGTCACTATGATTGGTCTTCTTCATGCAATAAAATTTGTTCTTTCAACACATGTTGACTAATCCATGAAAACTTATTTGTGTAGGACAAATGAGCAACAAAGGATAAATCTAAGGTCAAAACTAAGTGAGACATGTATTCTACTTATCTATGTTTAGTTAACTAATTATCTTATATATATATATGTGTGTGTGTGTGTGTGTGTGTGTGTATATATGTATATATGTATATATATACATATATATATACATACATATATATATATATATGTATATATATGTATATATACATATATATATATATGTATATATATACATATATATATATATACATATATACATACATTTTATATATATATATATATATATATATATATATGTATATATGTGTGTGTGTGTGTATGTAGAATCATCAAGGAACAAGTTATCTGGAAGAAGCAGAGTCCTCTAGAAAGGCTACTTGATATATTTTGAACAAATTATTCTTTATTAAGAGGTTTCTGATAAAGCTTCGATCTATGTCCATTGACTAACAGAGCTCTTCTACTGTCATCAATAGGTATTAGCTTAACAAAACCATTTTTAAAGACCTCCTCAATCTAATAAGGTCCCAACCACCTCATTTGCAGTTTTCCTTTAAATAGTTAAAATTTGGAATCAAATAATAGTACACAATCTCCTTTTTGGAACTTATATTGCTTGATCTATGAATCATTCCAAACTTTTCTTTGATGTCATACCAATTAAGTTCTTTGTAGTGCTTCCATCCTCATTTCATCAAGTTGATTGAGCTGTAAAAGTCTTTCTTTCTATATTTATTCTAATTCAATCCCTAATTTTAAAGATATTTTCAAAGTTTGTAACTCAAATTCAATAGATAATAAGGGATTCTTACCATAAACCAACTCATAAGGTGAAAATCTAGTTGTTATTTTCCAAGTAGTATTATAGGCCCTGACAGCTTCTGGTACCTTATCTACCCAATCCTTTCTACTGGAATTAACAACCTTGTTTAAAATAGTTTCTAGTTCTCTATTGGTGACTTCAACTTGTCCATTAACATGTAGATGGTATGGAGATATTTTTCTATGTTAAGTTTGATATAATTACATGAAATGCTTTATCATGTTTGACATAAACTATGATCCTTGATCTAAGACTATCTCCCTTGGAGCACCAAATCTTTTCATGATTTTAAAATATAAGAAATCAGCTACCATCTCTTCTCTTACATGAGTTAATACTTCCACTTACACCCACTTGGTCACATAGTTTGTACATACTAGGAGATATTCTTTTCCTTTGGAAGGAGGACCCATAGGACCTATAAAATCAATTCCCCATTTCTCAATTGGTTCTAGAACCAATTGAGGATGAGGGTGTAGAGGCATCTCTATTGAAAGAGTAGGTTATCCAATTCTCTGATAAGCATCATAGTGTCTGATAAATCTTTTTACTTACTAATGAAGGTGAGGCCAATAATATCCTACTCCTAAGATTTTGTGTATGGTTCTTTGAACTGAGTAATGACCTCCTCCTAGTTCATCATGAAAGCTTTGATGATATCATAAGCTTCAACATTTGTCATAGACCTATAAAACACATGGTTAGGTCTAAGTTTAAATAACATTCCATTAATCCATTTAAAACAAGAACTTTCTTTGATTAAATGTTTCTTTTCCTTTTATGAAAATTGTAGAAGAAACTTCTCTATGGTGAGGTAATTGGCTATATCAACAAATCACAAGATTTTGATGAAATAGTAAATAGTTATTCATCTAGAAAGTCATCTTCCACCAGTTTTTTTTCACCTGTAGTGTTCATTCTTGACAAGAAATCAACAACCATATTAGACTTCTCTTATTTATCTATAATAGTAACATCAAATTCTTGTAAGATCAACAACCATCTAGCAATCCTACCTCCCACAATTAGTTTGTTGGTAAGGTATCTAATAGTTAAATGTTCTAAATAGAAAAATACCTTATATCCTATTATGGAGTGTCTAAATTTGTTAATTGCATAGACTACAGCTAGGAATTCCATCTCAGTTATGGTGTAATCTCTTTCAGTAGGTGTCATATTTTTGCTAATATAATATATAAAATACATGTTATCCTCTTCATCCTTTTGTCTAAGGACTACTCCTATTGTTATATTAGAAGCATCTATGTATATATGGAATAGCTGGGTCCAATCTAGTCCTCTCAATACTGGAGTAGTAATGAGTTTAGCTTTGATGGTCTCAAAGGCATGCTAGCAACTATCACTCCATTTGAATATACTATCTTTTGTAAGCAAGGCAAATATAGGGGCAACTATTTGGTTAAAATTATCTATGAAGCATCTGTAGTAACCAATATGTCCCAAAAAACTCTTAATTTTAGTTTGTGTTTGTGGGATGGGTAGGTTGGAGATTATTTTAACCTTCTTTGGATCTACTTGAATGCCTATTACAGAAATATGGTGTCCCAGCACTATTCCTTCATCCATCATCAACAAACATTTCTCATGGCTCAAATATAATTGATGTTCTTCACATATAATCAATACTCTTTCCAAGATGGGAAGAGTCTCTTCATAAGTTCCACCATGAATGATAAAATCATCCATATATACTTCAATACAATCATTTGTAAGGTCAAAGAATATTGCCAAAACTTCTCTTTGGAAGGTTTTTAGAGTATTATAGAGTCCTAATGGGAGTACTCAATAAGAAAAATTTCCCCAAGGGTAGGTAAATGTGGCTTTATCTTGATCTTTAGCTGCTACTATTATCTGGTTATACCCACTAATTCCATCCAAGAAAGAAAAATATCTCTTTCCTACCAAGTTGTCAAGAACTTGATCAATGAAAGGTAGAGGAAAATAATCTCTTAGTGTTACTTTGTTTAATTCTCTATAATCTACACATACCCTTAATTTTCCTTTTTTCTTGGGCATAATTATTACGGGTGAAACCCACTAGCTATCTGAGATGGGGTAAATAAATCAAACTTTTAGCAATTTTTTGATCTCTATTTTGACTATCTCCTTTAATGTTGGGTTTATTCTTCTTTGTGGTTATCTGACCAGTTTGACAGATTCCATGTAAATGTGGTGAGTGAATATGTTGGAGTGAATTCCTTTCATGTTGATATAATCCAAATCAAAATCCTTGGTATGTCTTTCCAGTACTTCAAAGAGTTGATCTTCCTCTTCATTTCTTAACCAACTATTGATGTTCAAAATCTTTCTAAGTAATACCATGATTGGTTTTGTGCCTAGGTAGTTGGATTCTATTTGATTGAACTCAATAAGCAACTAGTTTAGAAGACATGGATGAGGAAGTAGCTTATGAAAAATGACTACATTATCAACAAACTCTTTTCCAAGAGGAATTAGTCTTGCTAAAGAATAATGGAATGCATCTAAGAAATGAGTTTACTATTATTCTATAAATTTCCACACACTTTCACGAATAAATACATGATCATATAGTGAGGAAAAAATAGAATAAGTAGAAGTGTAGGTTTCATAATATTCTGTCTGACCTAAGAATCCTAAACTAAGGTAGTCCATAGTTTTTGGACTGTTAGAGTCCATAGCTTTTAGACTGGTAAAGTCTATAGCTTTCAGACTGGTAGAGTCCATAGCTTTTAGATTGGTAGAGTCTGTATATTCTAGATATATGTCTCCATTCAATTCCTCTAAGTGGTTTTTAACTGTGATCATAGCTAAGGAGGAAATAGTGTTTGATGTGTTATCTGATTCATCCACCCAAAGTTCTTGTATGTGATTTATTGATGGTTTTGTAGGAGGATACAAAGAAATGCATTTTGATTTTAACCCATTAGAAATGGTCATGTCTCCTAACATACAATCCATTAATGTTGTTATAGTCACCAACCATAGTCTACCTAGGAATATGGGATATCCTAGATTCTTTGTTTTAAGTTGTAAGACCATGAAATCCACTGGATATTTCTAAGACTCTATTAGTACTTCAACATTTTATATAGTCTCTTCTGGTTTAGTTATAGATTGGTCTACCATTTGAAGAATGGTAGTTGTGAGTTGCATTCTCATAAAAGATAATGTATGGAGAGTATCAATTATCATAACATTAATTTTTTCTCCCAAATCTACCAAGATGTTAAGAATTTATTTACCTCCAATTATGACTATGATCACCTGGCTTCCTATATCTACATATTTTAAACTAATAGTTTTCTTGCTAATAAATCAATAACTTTTCCATCAACATGAATGGTTCCTAGATATTTTGCTTTGTCCTAGGTGTCTTGATATAAAGTTTTTTGATGATCTTGTTCAATTCAGGTATATCCCTAATAACTTGTAGTAGGGGTACCTCAATATTGATCTTTTTCAACTCATGAACCAAGTTTGATTCTAGTTTAATATACATTTATTTTAATCTTTTATAAAAAGGAACTACTGGTGTAATAGTTTTTTCTTTATTTTCTTCAAGTCTCATTTTGATTTTAGCTTATCTAGTGTTTAATTGAGATGATTCTATTTTTTATTTTTCATCAGGTATCTTAGAAATGAGAATTGGATGTTTTTGTATACTTTTCCCTAATCTTAAATGTATGTAAAAACAATTAATAGCTCTAACATTCATTGCCTATTCCTATTCATTAATATAAATAGGTGTTGGTTGTTTATTTTTTGGATTTGCTATTGGTTATGTAGGCATCGAGGGTTGATTGATTTGTCCTTGTTGATGAATAACTGGTGGTGGCATTATAATTTTTTGTTGAACAGATCTTCTTGGTTAGGTGAATTTTTTATATGGATTCCACTATGGATTCCATTATTGATACTGTTGTGGCATCCATTACTACTGTGGTACCCATTGTTGATGTGCTTTTGGCACCATCCATGGGGGTGTTGGCATCTACTCTTTTCCTACCCATGGATTTTAGATTGAGGTAATTTGGGGTTAATTCCAAAAAGGTTAAGGAACTAAAACATTCCATGGTGCCATCTATGGATTAACTAGGTTTCTTGCATTAAATTATCCTTGCTCTTAGTTTTATGGGGTAAATTTTTGTCTTTGGATATAATTTACTTCTTCAGTGGACTGGACTTGTGTTTTCATTTGATTTTTTAAAACAAGCAAAAGGGTGTAATGTTTGGTATCATGATGTATTGCATCATATATCCCACATGATGAAACATTGGTTTTATTTAGGGGCATTCTCTAAGGGCATGTTTCTATTTACACTTAGGACAGTAGATTGCTAAGGGTTATGTTGCATTTTCCTTAGCTTGAAGGCCATCTAAAGTACTATTTAGTGTAACTATAATATCTATCTTTAGAGTGGTAAATTCTTCCATTAGCTTACCCAATTCATTAGATTTCTCAAACCTTCCTCTCTTAATTCTAGGTTTTATTCGAGAGTAGTTGGTAGAAAGCTCAAAAATCTGATCGAAAGCCAACATATTTATATCTCCACCTCCCATCAAATTTAAGGCATCTATAGTATCTTCATCTAACCCTTTTAAGAAAACCAATTTTTTTACTTCTTTAGTGAATGGATAATTGTTTCTTTTATTATTGAACATAAATCTATCCAAATAATCCTCTAAATATTCATCCTCATTTTATTTGATTTTGAAAAAAATCTCTTCTTCTTTCTCACACTCAGTAGTAATCTTAATATTTGTTTAAGAATTTTATTTCCATGTCATCCCATGTTCTAATAAAATCACCAGGTAAACCCCTAAACTATCTCATAGCTACATCTTTAAGTGTAGAGGGAAATAGTTTCAATTTTTGGCTATCTATTGTGTAATCATAGGTTTGACATAGCACATTAAACTCAAATAAGAATTGATCAGGATCTTTTATAGATCTTCCTTAGAAATTTGGTAGATTAGCTGGTGAAATATTTTTCATGGGGGTTTGATCATTAGGATCTGCAACAATAGGAAAGGAAAAAGTCCTTCTTGGTTGTGCAAGTTGTTTATTTTGCTGGAGAGCCATATTTTCTTCTTCTAATGATGTTTCAAAGCTAGGACGATCTTCCCACTAAATATTTGTGGTATCAATTATGGGTTGTTCAAAGTTCTCAAAATTTTCTTCAGCTATAGATCTTTGAAATGCTTTTTCTAAGTCCTTGTCAATTTTTAAATAATGTCTTCCTACAAGAGATTGATCTTGAGAAATTTGTCCTATGGGGCTTACTTGTGGCAATGGCCTAGTTTCTATCCAAGTTTTTGAAGATTCTTACAGATAGGTTTCACTCTTAGCTTATAGTTCACTACTCAGAGATGTTGAAGGAGTTTCAACTTGTTTTCTTGGTGGAAATTTTGGGATGAATCATCTTTTAGAGTCTCTAAGATGGTACATCAATTTATTAAATTATTTTTGGGATTTTATGGTTTTTAAATTTTATTTGTTTTTCACTCTAGACTAATAATTACTTCCTTACTAACACCTTCTTTCCCCAAAAATAGTGCCAAAAATGATGAGTGTCATTTAGCTCTTCATTTAATCAATGTTTAATTGATTTCTTATCAACCAGGGCTTGTGTCCAAAGCTATCTGTAGTAAGGTGAAGGATGGTAGATCTAAAAGTCTACTTGTGGGGGTGTTTGATGGTCCTATTCTAACTTTGACTAATGAAATAAATGTGTCCTAATCACTCTTATGATGAAAAGGAAAATATGTAACTATTTAATCAAATAAATCCACTCTTTTGCTTTAAAGTAGGATCACACTCCTATTTACACTTGCATGGAAATGGAGATGTTTAACTAGAAAAGGAAATTTGGTTCACATGTTTACTATAAAAGAAAACACACTTTGCTTGGAAAGGAAATGACTTTGGAATAAGGAAATGCCTTTTAAACTATGAATTTGTTTTGATGTTTTTATGAATGAATGCAAACATTAACAAGATTCTAATTAGTTATAATAAAGATTTAATATAACATAATATAAATACCATACACAATTCTTGATTCCAAGGAGAGTGGGCCCTTGCTTCTCTCAAACTCAAGAACAAAGATTAATAAATGCTAAAAACTAAAGTAATAATTTATAAAACTAAAATGATTACAATCTAACTGAAACCTACAATATGCTTGTATGTATCTTTCCTATATTCTTTAATAATTTTCAATGACAAAAGTCTTACCTTTTATACTAATATAATTAACTCAAAATAGGATGCAAAGAAATAGGATTCCTTAGTCCATCCACTCATCCAAAGATAGGAGATTGGATTTCCAAGAAATCTAATTATTCTGATGAAATAGATATACTATCCTATAATAGTCTTAAGATCCAAATATATACAACTTTATCAAAAGCAAATCCTACAAAATAGTAGGTAGGTATTTTCCTCATTTGACTCTAGCTAGAATGATTCTCTCTCATCTTATCTAGCCACCAGCTTCCCTATTTGTAGCTTTATCTTTACAAAATCTATGGAATTGACCTTGTAGAGTTGATAGGAATGAGCCTGTGGAGTCTGTAGAAATAGGCCTATAGAGTCTATAGAAACAAGCCTATAGAGATCGTAGAAAAAAGCCAACAGAGTCCATAGAAACAAGCTTGTAGAGTCTATAGAAATAAGCATGTGAAGTCCATATAAATATTATGCATGAGTTCATAGTTTTACTAGATGGAGATCAAAATTAAACTTTCACTATACATTGCCTGTGTCTTCTTCTTGAGCATTCTTCACAAAAAAGAATCACTAAAACATGCTATGTATTAGACATTAGTGACAAAGTAAAGGTTTAGTCTTTGGTTCAATATAAACAAGACAAGTATCTATTTTCCATATACTAGATATCTAAAAATCTATGATTTGCATAAGATAATATCCTTAGAGAAATTAATTGAGGGAAATAACATATCAATAATGAGCCATATTCTGAGCTCATCACAAAATCTATATAAATGAAGATGTAACATAAAATGGAAATTAGAAATCTCTTCACATAGATAAAAATATGGTTGTATTTTCAATCTTGAGTAATAAAAAATCTCTTCTTATAGAAATCATTATTACTATGTTATTATCATGTTCTTCAAATATTTATCAATCAAAACTTCTAAGTTTTTGATCATTTGTATTAGAGCGGTTTGTTTTGAAAGTGTATGATCTTGAGGATGAGGTCAGGTTATAAGAAGCTTGGGTGGAAAATAATAGAGTTTCTAAACTATCCACCTATTCACTCCAAACAACCTCAAATAGAAGATGACACTAATACATATGATCCCTCAAAGGAAATGGTGAATGAAGCCCTCTAATAGAAATAAGCATAGATTCTACATCAATTTTCCCAAATTCTCAAACAAATATCGATGGAAAATTATGGCTTCTCATCTATGGAACTTATTTTCAATGCCCCAACACCCTTCAAGGTTTAAGTGAATTTTTATATCCCTACATTTGAAGGCAAAAGCAATACTAACACAATAAAAAAATTCTTGGATCAATTGTCTTCCTACTTTTTTAATAAATAAATTCATTGATGGAGAAAAGATAACTTTTTCTCTTTTAAAAGCATCATTGCCCATGAAAAATTGGTAAGAAGTGTACAAAAAGAGGTTCAGTACAAATGACATTGGTCTTGAGGTGGAACCTACCTAGGATGATTTCATGGAAGTGATAAAGGTAGAATACTATCCCATTAGAGCATATGATGATCTATACATACAGTGGCAACAACTTCACCAAGGTAAAGACCAATCTATTAAAGATTACACTAACATTTTTCATTATCTGTCTATGAGATTAGGCATCCAAGAAAGTGAGAAACATAAGACTCTCAAATATCATGGTGGATTACAATGGTACATATGGATGGACATGGAACTCTTCAATTTGAAAACCCTCAATGATGCATACATGTTCATAGTGAATATTGAGTAGAAGCATGGAAGAAAGAATGCAAAAAGTCAACCTTCAAAATAGAAAGGTGACAAGGAAGGTCAAATATGAGGCCAAAATTAGAAGAAAAAAGAGTTTCAAGATAAGAAACCATAGAAGGGGAAGAATGGAAAATGGTGTGATTACCACAAAATTGAAACTCACTCCAAAGAAGAATGTTGAGCCATCAAGTCACTGCTTTTTAAGTCAGAATACTCAACATCTACTACTCTATCTCATACACACCCTACAGTCGAAGAAGTTGAAGAAGAAATTGTAGATGTTGAGCATGATACCATCATTAGTTTATCACAAACCTATGAGGAAAGGCCAAATGATAAGGAAAGGTTGTTTCACTCTAAATTATAGGTAAAAGGTAAGCCTCTACATTTCATTCTTGATAGTGGGAATCAAAAGAATTTAATCTCTATTAAAATTGTGAAAATTCTAAATCAATCTATGAAGCCTCATCCAAAGCCATATAGTATTGAATGGTTGAACCCAGGGAGAGACCTCCATGTCACCCATCAGTGTTTTATTTCATATGTAATAAAACCCCTCCAAGATGAAGTGTTGTGTGATGTGGTTAATCTATATGTTTTTGATGTACTCCTTGATTAGCCTTTCATGTATTATTGATATGGTATATATGAATCATGAACCTGAATAATCACCTTTACTCTTGAAATGTAGCATTATAAGGTACTAGAGGTACCACCTCCCACTTCTATTTCCCTGATTAGTGGAAAGAAATGTAAACGATTGGTGGAGAAGATAAATAAATTTGTTCTCATAGTGGTTAGACCACAAAAATCTAAGAAGGCTGATGTTGTAGTCTTGACTACATAATCAACATAACAATAAAAAGAGATGGGACAAATCATGGGAGAATATGATGACTTATTCAAGTCACCCATGGAAGTTCCACTTCACTTTGAAATAAAACATTCTATCAATTTGATCCCAGGATCACCTTTGCCTAACAATCCTTTCTATCATAGATCAATTTTAGAGAATTATGAGATAACAAGGTAGATTCAAGAATTGATTCAAAAGGGTCACATCAGCTCAAGATCTTCACCCTGTGGTAGCTCGATTGTCCTAACACTAAATAAATATGGAACATGGAGGATTTGCATTAAATATCAAGCCCTAAATAAAATCATGACCCCCTCCCTAAGATTGATGACCTACTAGACCAACTCTATGGTGTGAAATATTTCACCATAATTGATCTCAAATATAGTTATCACTAAAATCCCATCAATCCCACCGATGTCTAGAAGAATGCATTCAACTCTAAGGAGGGGCTCTTTAAATGGTTAGTTATGCATTTTGGCTTGAATAAAAAACCTAAAACCTTCATGAGGATGATGGATGACATCCTAAAACACTTCACCCACTCATTCATGGTTGTCTACCTAGATGACATACTCATCTATAATAGAACATGGGAGGAACATTTGTAACATATTTTTAAGGTGCTTCAAACTCTTTGAGAGCACAATTTGTATGCAAATCTTAAAAAATACACATTCAATACGAAAATAATTTAGTACTTGGGTTGCATTGTAAATGAGGAAGGGATCCATGTCAATCTAGAGAATAATTGGGTTATTCAAGAATGACCTACACCAAGGACCCTCACAAAACTTCATAGCTTCTTGGGTCTTGCAAATTTCTATCACAAGTGTGTTCTTCTATTTTCACATATTTCTTGGATACTAACCCAAGTGACTAAAAGAGGAGCTAAAGATACATTGTAGTGGGGAAAAATATAAAAAAGGGCATTTGATAACTTTAAGAACAAACTTTGCTTAGCCCCTATTCTTGTCTTACTAGATTTACATCAACCTTTTAATTTGATGATAGATTCATCTGAATATGCCATGGGAACTATCTTCATGAAATAAGGCCATGCTATTACATATCATAGTGAAAATTTAACTTATATAGTCAAAAAATACCTGACATATGACAAGGAACTCTATGCCATTATGCAAGCCTACAAACAATGGAAACACTACATCTTGGGGAAAGAGATGGTCATCCATATTGACCATCGACCATTAGAATTTATCCAGATGTAGAGAAAACTATGAAAGGAGAGGCACCAAAAGTGGGCCATATATCTATAGCAATTCCATCTTATAATAAAACACAAAAATGAGAGCTCAAATATGGCCATAGATTGTTTAAGTTTCTCACCAATTACTTCACTCACAATAGTTCTTGACCTATGCAGACACAAGATTGCCACCTAAGGTGCTTTATATGAAGAAAAATATGCCTTTACTGATATATATCAGGTACCTCAAGAAGGTAAAAATGTTTCTAATCTATATTATCAAGATATTGTCTTGTGTTTCAGCTATAGAGTAATAGAAGATGATATGGGAAGCACATTTTAGTAGGACAACTAGACACTTTGGTGTACAGAAGACATTGGCATTTCTTCAAAAACACTTCTATTGGCCCCATATGTGGAAGGATGTGGAAAGGTACCTCAAATATTTCACCCCATATGTGATATCAAAGCTAACAAATAAGAATCAAGGATTGTACATGCCATTTTTAGAACCAACTAAGACTTGGGAATCTATCTCAATGGATTTTCTCTCAAGTTTGCCCACTTCAAAACATGACAAGGACTATATTTTTGTTGTAGTTGATCCTTTAAAAAAAATGGATATCCTAATTACTTGTAAGAAAAATATATCTACTGAAGAAACTACTCAACTATATTTTAGTCATGTATGGCTCTATTTTGGTCTCCCCAAGTCCATTGTCTTAGATAGAGATAGCATGTTCATGATCATCTTTTTGTCCACTCTATGGAAGATGATGGATACCAATTTGATGAAGTCCATAGCCTTCCATTCATGGATTGATGGTCAAACAGAAGTGGTGAACCACCTAATTGGTCACATGATTTAGATGTATCACTCCAAATATCCACACACATGGGATGAAAGGCTTCTTTTCATACAACATAGATATAATTAGGTCCTACATAACTTGATTAAGCATAGTCCATTCCATGTATACTTCATGTTCCAATCTATGGATCTATTTGATATAGTCATTACATTCTCCACCATGGATTACACACCTCATGGGATATCTAAGGTATCAAAAGTAGCAACATTTATTAAATAAATGCAACACATCCAACAGTAGGTTTATGACATCTTGGAGAAGATCAATCAAAAGTATAAGCAACACCATGATAAACATAGGATTGAACACCACTATAATATAGGTGACAAGGTTTGGTTATGGATTCAAAATGAATGACTTGCATGCCCACACAAAAAAATAGGCCTCTTTGATATGGTCCCTACACCATCACCAAAAAAGTTAGATAAAATGTTTTTGAGTTGAATCTACTAGCCTACCTTGGTCTGCCTCTAATATTCAACATGGAGCTCCTCAAACCATATCATCCACTTTTATTGGGAACTTTAGTCATAGAAGAATAACTAGAAATTGAAGAGCTTGATTCGTAGAGTTTTCCATCAGTAGAGGAGGATTAGATTGTGGACACTTGGATGAAGACAATAAGAGGATGCTCTATTTTTATTTATCATGTCATCAAAAGGGGCTAGCTTAGCTACCAAGGTGAGTGGATCAAAGAGAATCAAATTAATACACAACTACCAGACTTGATGAGTAATATTAATGCAATGGGGACCATTGCTTCTCAAGGAAGGAGGAATGGTCCAGGAAATGATTCAAGTGATACTTCAGGTGATGGTTCTACCCCAATTGATGATAGAACTTATGAGGACCATAATTTTTTCACCATAGCTCTAATTGACTCTCCATTTGAACAATTAGAAAGCTAATAATGAGGATAATGTGGTGAGATGGTGCTAAAATCTACTTAGTGACTTTTTACCCTTAAAAACCCAATGGAAGTGCCCTAAATTTCAATTTTAGTAGTGTAATCTAAAATAGTAAGTTTTTATAAATAATAATTCCTTGAATTTTATATTATTGTAAATCATGGAAATGAAACCACTTAATCTCCCTCAATATTGGTGACCTTCCAAATCCTCATCCTACCTTTAAAATGTGTATAAATGAAGATGTAACCTAAAATTGAAATTAAACATCTCTTCCCAAAGATAAGTAAATGGTTGTATTTGTAGTATTGAGAAATAAAACATCTCTTTTTAGAGAAATCATTATTATTAGGTTATTTTCATGTTCTTTAAATATCTATCAATCAAAAATTCTAAGTACTAGATTAGTGGTATTAGATTGGTTTGTCTTGAGAGTATATGATCCCAAGGATGAGGTCAGGATAAAAGAAGCTAGGGTGGAAAACAAAAGAGCTTCTAAACTATCTACCTATTTGCTCATAATGACCTCAAATGGTGGATGACACTAAGACATCTGATCTCTTCAAGAAAATAGTGAATGAAGCCTTCCAATGTCAACAAGCGTAGATGTTGCAACAATTTACTCAAATTATCCAATAAATATCGATGAGAAATTATGGCTCCTCAACTACACTTCTTAGCTCCTCATCCATGGAACATCCTTTCAGTAACCCAACACCCTTCAAGGTTTAGGTGAATTTTTATATCCCTACATTTTAAGGCAAAATCAATGTTGATATAGTATAAAATTGGTTGGATCATTTATCTTCCTACTTTTTTGTAAATAAATTCACTGATGGAGAAAAGATCACTTTTACACTTTTGAAAGCATCATTACCTATGAAAAATTGGTGGGAGGTGTACAAAAAGAGGTTTAGTACAAATGACATTAGCCTTGAGGTGAAACATACCTGGGATGATTTCATGAAAGTGGTAAAGGAAGAATGCTAACTCATTGGAGCATATGATGATCTATACATACAATGGAAACAACTTCACCAAGGTAAAGACCAATATACTCAAGATTATATTGATATTTTTCATTCTTTGTCTATGAGATTAGGCATTCAATAAAGTGAGAAACATAAGACTCTAAAATATCATGGTGGAATATAATGGTACATACAAGGGGAAATGGAACTCTTTAATTTAGAAACCCTCGGTGAGGTATACAAGTTCATAGTGAGGATTGAGTAGAAGCATGGAAGAAATAATATGAAGAATCAACCTTTAAAATGGAAAAGTGACAAGAAAAGTTAAACATGAGGCTAAAATTTGAAGAAAAAGGAGTTAAAAAATAAGAAACCCCAAAAGGGGAAGACTACAAAATGGTGGGATTACCATAAAACTAGAACTCACTCTAAAGAAGAATGTCAAGCTATCAAGTCACTACTTTTTGAGTCACAATACTCGACATCTACCATTCTATCTCATACACACCCTACACTCAAAGAGTATGAAGAGGAGATTGTAGATGTTGATCCTGATACCATTGTTGCTTCATCATAAACCTATGAAGAAAGGCTAGATGACAAGGAAATGTTATTTCACTCCACATTATGGGTTAAAGGTAAGCCTCTAAATTTTATTTTTGATAGTGAGAGTCAAAATAATTTAATCTCTATTAAAGTTATGAAAAGTCTAAATCTATCCATGAATCTTCACCCAAAGCCATACAAGATTATATGGTTGAGCCCAGGGAGAGACCGTCTTCTTTCATATTCTTGCCTTATCTAATTTTCATCAACCTTTCAAGTTGATGATAGATGCATTTGAATATGCCATGAGAGTTGTCATCATGTAACATGGCCATATTATTGCATATGATAGTGAAACTTTCACTGATACAATTAGAAAATACTTAACATATGACAAGGATCTCTATGCCATTATGTAAGCCTACAAATAATAGAAAACACTACATCTTAGGGAAAGAGATGGTCATCCACACTAACCATATACCATTGCAATTTATCCAAACATAGAGCAAACTATGAAATAAGAGGCACCAAAAGTGGTCCATATATCTACAACAATTCTATATTATAATCAAACACAAAAAGGGGAGGTCAAATATGGCTATAGATTGTCTGAGCTACCCACTAATTACTACACTCACAATATTTCTTGACCTGTTTAGACATGAGACTACCACTTGTGGTGCTATGTATGAAGCATATCTCACCTTTGTTGATACATATTAGCTACTTTAAGAAGGTGACTTTTTTAATTTATATTTTCAAGATAATGTCCTCTATCACATGGGGCACATCTATGTTCTAGATGTAGAGAAATAGAAGATGATATGGGAAGCAGATTTTAGTAGGATAGCTAGACACTTTGGTGTAGATAAGACATTGGTAGTTCTTCAAAAACACTTCTACTAGCCCCATATGTGGAAGGATGTGGAAAGGTACCTCAAATCTTGCACCCCATGTGTAATAGCCAAGTCAAAAAATAATAATCAAGGATTGTACATGCCATTTCAAAAACCTACCAAGCCTTGGGAATCTATCTCAATGGATTTTCTCTCAAGTTTACCCACTTTAAAACTTGGAAAGGACTATATTTTTGTTGTAGTTGATCATTTTTCAAAAAAGGCTATCATGATTACTTGTAAGAAAAATATATCTACTAAAGAAACTTCTCAACTATATTTTAGTCATGTATGGATTCATTTTGGTCTCCCCAAGTCCATTGTCTTAGATAGAGATAATAGGTTCTTAATCATCTTCTGGTCCACTCTATGGAAGATGATAGATGCCAAGCTGATGAAGGCCATAACCTTCAATCTGTAGACTGATGGTTAGATAAAAGTGGTGAATTTCTTGATTATTCACATGATTTGGATGTATCACTCCAAACATCCATGCACATGGAATGAGGGGCTTTTTTCATACAATATGGATACAATTGGGCCCTACATAGCTCAATTAAGCATAGTCTATTCCATGTATGCCTTGGGTTCTAACCCATGACACCAATTGATATATATGTTCCATTCTCCACCATGGAATACACACCTCAAGGGATATCTAAGGCAAAAAAAGAAACAAAGTTAATTGAACAAATGTAACACATCTAGCAACAGGTTCATGCCATCTTGGATAAGATGAATCAGAAGTATAAACAACACCATGAATAACATAAGATTACACACCATTCTACTATGGATGACAAGGTTTGGTTGTGTGATCAAAATGAATGACTTGTAGGCTCACGTAAAAAAAAAATAGCCTCTATGATATGGTCCTTAAACCATCACCAAAAATATTGGAGAAAATGTTTTTGAGTTAAATCTACTAGCCTACCTTGGTCTGCATCCAATATTCAATGTGGAGATCCTCAAACCATATAATCCACATATATTGGAAAATTTAGTCATATAATAACAATTATAAATTGATGAGGTTTATTTTTAGAGTTTTTCTCTAGTGGAGGAGGATTAGTTTGTGGACACCTAGATGAAGACAACAAGAGGACACTCTATTCCACTTTATCAGGTGGTTAAAAGGGGCCAGCTTAGCCACCAAGGTAAGTGGCTCATAGAGAATTAAATTAAGACATAATTGCCACACTTAATGATAAATATTTATGTAATGGGGATGATTGATTCTCAAGGAGGGAGGAATGATCTGTGCAATAATTTAGGTGATAATTTGGGTGATGGTTCTACTCCAATTGATGACGAAACTTCTAGGAGCCATAACTTTTCCACCATATCTCCAATTGACTCCCCGTTTGATCCATTGGAAAGATAAGAATGAGGATAATGTTGTGATATGGAACTAAGATCCAATAAGTGGGTTTTGATCCCAAAAAACTCAATATAAGTGATCTAAATTTCAATTTTAGTAGTGTATTCTAAAAATAGTGAATTTCTAAAAATAGTAATTCCTTGAGTTTTATATTGTTGTAAATCATAAAAGTGTAACCACTTAATCTCCCTCAAGATTGGTGACTTTCCACATCCTCTTCCTACCTTAAAAATTGGTATAAATAAAGATGTAACCTAAAATGGAAATCAAACATCTCTTCCCATAGATAAGCATATGGTTGTATTTGGAATCTTGAGTAATAAAACATCTCTTCTCAGAGAAATCATTATTATTGTGTTATTATTATATTATTTAAATATATGTCAATAAAAAATTCTATGTTTTGTATCAGTGGTATTAGAGTGGTTTGTTTTGAGTGTATGATCCTGAGGATGAGGTCAGGCTACAAGAAGCTTGGGTGGAAAACAACAAAGCTTCAAAAATATACACGTATTCACTTTAAATGACATCAAATGTTGGATGACACTGAGAAATTTGATCCCTTCAAGAAAATGGTGAATGAAGTACTCTAATGGCAACAAGCACATATGTTGTAATAATTCACCCAAATTCTCCAACAAATCTCAATGGAAAATTTTAGCTCCTCATCTACACTTTCTGGCTCCTCATCTATGGAACATCCTTTCAGTGCCCCAACACCCTTCAAGGTTCAAGTGAATTTTAATAACCCTACATTTGAAGGCAAAATCAATGCTGATGTAATATAAAATTGGTTGGATCAAATATCTTCCTACTTTTTGGTAAATAAATTCACTGATGGAGAAAATATCACTTTTGCTCTTTTGAAAGCATCATTACCCATGAAAAATTGGTGGGAAGTGTACAAAAAGAGGTTTAGTATAGATGACATATTCCTTGAGGTAGAACCTACCTAGAATGATTTCATGAAAGTGGTAAAGTAAAAATACTATCGCATTGGAGCATATGATGATCTGTATATACAATGGTAATAAATTCACCAAGGTAAAGACCAATTTGTTTAAGATTACACTAACATTTTCATTCTCTATCTATGATATTGGGCATCCAAGAAAGTGAGAAACATAAGACTCTAAAATATCATGGTGGACTATAATGGCACATATGGGGGGAAATGAAACTCTTCAATTAGGAAACCATTGGAGAGGCATACAAGTTCACAATGAAGATTAAATAAAAGCATGGAAGAAATAATATGAAGAGTTAGCCTTCAAAATGAAAAAGTGATAATGAAGGTCAAACATGAGGCAAAAATTGGAAGTAAAAGAAGTTTGAAAATAAGAAACTCCAAAAGGGGAAGACTAGAAAATGATGTGATTACCATAAAATTGGAAGTCACTCCAAAGAAGAATGTCAAGCCATCAAGTCACTACTTTTTGAGTCATAATACTCGACATCTACTACTCTCTCTCATACATACCCTACATTCAAAGAGGATAAAGAAGAGATTGTAGATGATGACATTGATACTATCATTGCTTCATCACAAACCTATGAGGAAAGGCTAGGTGATAAGGAAAGGTTATTTCACTCTAAATTTTGGTAAAAGGTAAGCCTCTGCATTTCATTCTTGATAGTGGGAGTCAAAAGATTTTAATAGCTACTAAAGTTGTGAAATGTCTAAATCTATCCATGAAGACTCACCCAAAGCCCTACAATATTAGATGGTTGATCATAGGGAGAGAACTCCATGTCATCCATCAGTGTCTTCTTTCATATGTAATAAAACCTTTCTAAGATGACGTCTTGTGTGATGTGGTCAATATAGATGTTTGTGATGTACTCCTTGGTCAGCCATTCATGTATGATTGATATGGCATGGATGAATCATGAACTCAAAGAATCACACTCACTATTAGAATATGACACTAAAGGGTACCAAAGGTACCACCTCCCACATCTATCTCCCTGATTAGTGCCAAGCAATGTAATAGATTGGTAGAGAAGATAAAATAATTCTTTCTCATGGTGGTCAAACCACATAAATCCAAGAAGACCAATGTTTCAGTCTTGAATGCACAATCAACACAATAATAGAAGCAGATGGGACAGATCATGCGAGAATATGATGACTTATTCAAATCACCCATGGGAGTTACTCTTCACCTTGTGGCAGCCCGATTGTCCTTACACAAGAGAAATATGGAACATGGAGGCTTTGCATTGACAATCAAGCCCTAAATAAAATCACTATAAATAATCAGTACCCCCTCCCTAGGATTGATGACCTTTTGGACCAACTCCATGGTGAAAATTTCTTCACCAATATTAATCTCAAATCTATCTATCACTAAAATCCCATTGATCCCATCCATATCTAGAAGACTGCATTCAAATATAAGGAGCGGATATTTGAATGGTTAGTTATGCCTTTTAGCTTGACTAACACACCTATAACTTTCATGAGGATGACATCCTGTGACACTTTACCAACTCATTCATGGTTGTCTACCTAGATGACATACTAATCTATAGTAGAACATGTGAGGAACATCTGTAACATGTTTGTAAGGTGATTCAAATGCTTTGGGAGCACAAGTTATATGAAAATATTGACAAATGCATATTTTGGATGTAAATAATTTATTACCTAGGGTACATTATGAATGAGGAATGGGTCTATGTCAATCTAGAGAAGATTTGGGTTATTTGAGAATGATCTACACTAAGGACCTTCATAGAACTTTGTAGCTTCTTGTGTCTTGAAAAATTCTATCACAAGTTTATTTTTAGATTCTCACATATTTCTTGGCCAGTAACCTAATTGACTAAAGGAGGAACTAAATATACATTTTAGTGGAGTAAAATACAATAAAGGGAATTTGATAATTTGAAGAATAGACTTTGCTCAGCCCTTATTCTTACCTTACCATATTTACATCAACTTTTCAAGTTGATGATAGATGCATCTGAATATGGCATGGGAGTTGTCATCATGTAACATGGCCATCTTATTGCATATCATAATGAAACTTTCACTGATACAGTCAAAAAATACCTAACATAAGATAAAGAGCTCTATGCCATTGTGTAAGCTTGTAAACAATGGAAACACTACATCTTGGGGAAAGAGATGGTTATCCACACTGACAACAGACTATTGGAAATCATCTAGATGTTGAGAAAGCTATGAAATGAGAGGCACCAAAAGTGGACCATATATCTATAATAGTTCCACCTTATAATCAAATACAAAAAAGGAAGCCCAAATATGAACACAATTTTATCTGAGCTACCCACCAATTACTACACTCACAATAGCTCTTGACCTATGCAGACATGAGACTACCACATAGGGTGCTCTATATGAAGTAGATCCTACATTTTCTAATACATATTAGGTGATCTAAGAAGGTAAACATCTTTTTGATTACTATTTGCAAGATAATGTCCTCTCTCTCATATGTCACATATATGTTTTAACTATAGAGTAATAGAAGCTGATATGGGAAGCACTTTTTAGTATGATAGCTAGATACTTTGGTGTAGAGAAGACATTGATAGTTCTTCAAAAACACTTCTGCTAGTCCCATATGTGGAAGGATGTGGAAATATACCTCAAATCTTGTAACCCATATGTAATACCCAAGCCAATAAATAAGAAGCAAGGATTTTACATGCCATTCCTAGAACTGACCAGGCCTTGGGAATCTATCTCAATAGATTTTCTCTCAGGTTTTCCCACTTTAAAACATGATAAGGACTATATTTTTATTGTACTTGATTATTTTTCAAAAATAGATATCATGATTACTTGTAAGAAAAACATCTACTGAAGAAATTGCTCAACTATATTTTAGTCATTTAGGGCTCTATTTTCGTCTCCCCAAGTCCATTGTCTCAGAGAGAGATAACAAGTTTTTGAGCATCTTCTAATCCACTCTATGGAAGATGATGGATACCAAGCTGATGAAGTCCATAGCCTTTTATCCATGGATTGATGGTTAGATAAAAGTTGTGAACCACCTGATTATTCACATGATTTAGATGTATCACTCTAAACATTTATGCACATGGGATGAGGGGCTTATTTTCATACAACATGGATATAATCAAGCCCTAAATAGCTTGACCAAGCACAATCCATTCCAAGTATGCTTCAAGTTCCACGCAATGGCACTATTTGATATATCCATTCCATTCTACACCATGGAATACACACCTCATGGGAGATCTAAGGTAGCAAAAGCAACAAAGTTTATTAAATAAATACAACACATCTAGTAGTAGGTTCATGACATCTTGGAGAAGATGAATCAGAAGTATAAGCAATGCCATGACAAACATATGATTGCATACCATTTTGTTATGGGTGACAAGGTTTGGTTGTAGCTTCAAAAAGAATGACTTGCAGGCCAACACATAAAAATTAGGCCTCTAAAATATGGTCCCTACACCATCACCAAAAAAGTTGGAGAAAATGCTTTTGAGTTGAACCTACCAGACTACATTAGTCTTCATCTAGTATTCAATGTGGAACTCCTCAAACCATATCATCCACCTCTATTGGACACTTTAGTCATAGTAAAACAAATATACATTAATGACCTTGATCCATAGAGTTTTTCTTCAATGGAGGAGGATCATATTGTGGACACTTGGATGAAGACAATAAGAGGATGCTCTATTTCATTTTATCGGGTGGTCAAAAGGGGTCAACTTAACCATCAAGGTGAGTGGCTCACAAATAATTAAATTACGAAAAAAATGCCACACCTGATGATGAATATTGATGAAATGGGGACCATTACTTATAAAGGAGGGAGGAATGATTTGGGCAATAATTTAGGTGACAATTTGGGAGATGGTTCTACCCCAATTGTTGATGAAACTTTCAAGAGCCATAACATTTGCACCATAGCTCCAATTGACTCCCCATTTGAATAGTTGGAAAGATAATAATGAAGATAATGTGGTGATTTGACACTAATCTTTGCTCAGTGGATTTTGATGCCTTAAACCCCAATAGAAGTGCCCTAAATTTCAATTTTAGTAGTGTAGTCTAAAAATAGTAAATTTCTAAAAATAGTAATTCCTTAAATTTTGTATTGTTGTAAATCATGGAAGTTGAAACACTTAATCTCTCTCAATATTTGTGACCTTTCACATCATATTATTACCTTTAAAATGTTTATAAATGAATATTTAACCTAAAATGGAAATCAAACATCTCTTCCTAAAGATAAACATATGGTTGTATTTAAAATCTTGAGTAATAAAATATTTTTTCTCAGAGAAATCATTGTTACTATGTTATTTTCATGTTTTTAAAATATATATCAATCAAAACTTCTAAGTATTAGATCAGTGGTATCAGAGTGGCTTGTCTTGAGAGTGTATGATATTGAGGATGAGGTTAGGCTATAAGAAGTTTGGGTGGAAAAAAATAGAGCTTCCAAACTATCCACCTATTCAATCCAAATGACCTCAAATGGTGGATGAAACCAAGACATCTAATCATTTGAAGGAATTTGTGAATGAATCCCTCCAATAAAAACAAGCATACATGATTTAACTATTTAGATAAATTCTCCAACAAATCTTAAAGGGAAATTCTAGCTCCTCATCTGCACTTTCTAACTCCTCATCCATGGAACATCCTTTCAGCGCTCCATCACCCTTAAAGGTTTTAGGTAAATTTTGATATCCATACATTTTAAGTTGAAATCAATGCTGATGGAGTAGAAAATTGGTTGGATCAATTGTCTTCCTACTTTTTTGTAAATAAATTCATTAGTGGAGAAAATATCACTTTTACTCTTTTGAAAGCATCATTATCTATGAAAAAATGGTGGGAGGTGTACAAAAAGAGGTTCAATACAGATGACATTGGCTTGAGGTGGAACCTACCTAGGAAGATTTCATAGAAGAAGTAAAGGAAGCATACTATACCATTGGAGCATATGATGATCTATACATATAGCGGCAACAACTTTACCAAAGCAAGGACTAATTTGTTCAAGATTACATTGACACTTTTCATTCTTTATCTATGAGATTGAGCATATAAGAAAATGAGAAATATAAGACTCTCAAATATCGTTGTGGACTATAATGGTACATATGGGGTGAAATGGAACTCTTCAATTTGGAAACACTTGGTGAGGCATATAAGTTCATAGTGAAGATTGAGCAGAAGCATGGAAGAAAGAATATAAAGAGTCAACCTTCAAAATAGAAAAGTGACAAGGAAGGTTAAACACAGGGCAAAAATTGGAAGCAAAAGAAGTTTCAAGATAAGAAACCCTAGAAAGAAAATAATGGAAAATGGTGTGATTACTACAAAACTAGAACTCACTCCAAAGAAGAATGTTGAGCTATCAAGTCACTAGTTTTTAAGTTACAATACTTGACATCTACTACTTTGTCTCATACACACCCTACAGTCAAAGAGGATGAAAAAGAGATTGTAGATGTTGAGCTCGATACCATTGTTTCTTAATCATAGACCCATGAGGAAAGGATAGATGACAAGGAAAGGGTGTTTCACTCCAAATTATGGGTAAAAGGAAAGCCTTTACATTTCATTTTTGATAGTGGGAGTCAAATTATTTAATCTTTGCTAAAGTTTTAAAAAGTCTAAATATATCCATGAAGCCTCACCCAAAGCCATACAATATTAGATGGTTGAGCCCAGGGAGAGACCTCTGTATCACCCATTAGTGTCTTCTTTTATATATAATGAAATATTTCCAAGATGAAGTCTTGTGTGATGTGGTCAATCTAGATGTTTGTAATGTACTCTTTGGTTAGCCATTAATGTATGATCAACATTGCTTCTATGAATCATGAAATTGAAGAATCACCCTCACTCTTGTAATGTAGTGCTACAAGTTACTAGAGGTACCACCACCCACATATTTCTCCTTGATTAGTGCCAAAAAATTTAAGATATTGGTGGAGAAGACAAAGCAATTAATTCTCATGGTGGTCAAACCATATAAATCCAAGAAGGTCAATGTATTCTTGACTACATAATCAACACAAAAATAGAAATAGATGGGACAAATAATAGGAGAATATGATGACTTATTCAAGTCACCCATGGGAGTTCCACTTCACTACCAGGTAAATCATTATATTGATTTGATCCCAAGATCACCTTTTCCTAATATTCTTATGTATCATGGATCAATTTTAGAGAATGATGAGATAAAAAGGTAGATTTAGGAATTGATTCAAAAGGGTCACATTAGGCCAAGATCTTCACCCTATGGAAGCCTAATTATCCTAGCACCAAAGAAAGCTAGAATATGGAGGCTTTGCATTAAATATCAAGCCTTGAATAAAATCACTATGGAGAATTGTTATCCACTCCCTAGGATTGATTACCTGCTAGACCAACTCCATGGTGCAAATTTCTTCACCAAAATTAATCTCAAATTTAGATATCGTCTAATTCACATCAATCTCACTGATATTAGGAAGACTTTGATAAGTGTCATTTAACTCTTCATTTAATACATGTTCAATTGATGTCTTATCAACCAAGGTTGGTGTCCAAAGTTGTCTATAGTAAGGTATATGATGTTATATATAGAAGTTTGCTTATGGGGGTGTTTGATTATCCTATTCTAACTTTGACTAAAGAAAGATATGTGTCCTAAAATACTTGATTAACTCTTTTACTAAAAAAAATAAATTAAATCAATTCACTTTTTTTCTTGAATGTAAAATCACACTCCTATTTATGCTTGCATGCAAATTAAAATCACACTCCTAACTAACAAAAGGAAATTTTCTTCACATGTTTTTTGTAAAATAAAACACACTTTGCTTAGAAAGGAAATGATTTTGGAATAAGAATATGCCTTTTAAACTATGAATTTGTTTTGATATTTTATAAATGAATGCAAACATTAGCAATATTCTGATTATATATAACAAAGAATTAATATAATATAACATAAATACCATATATAATTCCTAGTTCTAAGGAAAGTGGGTCCTTGCTCCTCTTGGACTCAGGAACAAAGATTAATCAATGTTAAAAACCAAAGTGATAATTCATAAAACTAAAATGATTAAAATCTATTTGAAACCTATAATATGCTTATATGTATCTATCTTTTAATGATGAAAGTCTTACATTTTATACTAATATAATCAACTCAAAATAGGATGCAAATAAATAAGATTCCTTGGTCGATCCATTCATCCAAATATAGGAGATTGGATTTCCAAAAGATCCAATTATTTTGATGAAATAGATATACTATCTTATAATAGTCCTAAGATCTAAATATATACAACTTTATCAAAATCAGATCCTAAAAAATAATAGGTAGTTATTTTCCTTATTTGACTCCAGCTAGAATGATTCTCTCTCATCTTATCTTGGCTGCTAGCTTCTCCATTTGTAACTTCATCCTTAAAAAATCCATAGAATTAACCCTATAGAGTCGGTAAGAATGAGCTTATGGAGTCTGTATAAATAAGCCAATAGAGTCCATAGAAACAAGCTTGCAGAATCCATATAAACAAGCCTGTAAAGTCCATAGAAATAAGCTTGTAGAGTCTATAGAAACAAGTCTGTAGAGTCTATAGAAGTAAGCCTATGGAGTCCATAGTTTTTCTAGATGGTGATCAAAATTGAAATTTTAATATACATCACCTCTATCTTCTTTCTAAGAATTCTTCACAACAAAAAATCACTAAAACATGCTATGTATTAGACATTAATGACAAAGTAAAGGTTTAGTCTTTGGTTCAATATAAACAAGACAAGTATCTATTTTCCATGTAATAACTATCTAACAATCTATGATTTGCATAAGATAATATCCTTTGAGAGATGGTTTGAGGTAAATAACATGTCAATAATGAAATATATTTTGAGCTCATAATCTCCCCTAGGCTTTACCTTTTACAAGTCCCATTGCAAACATTTATGAGCATTCATAACTCTGGCATCTACTTTTCACACTTTGATTCAAATCATATTCATCAAATTAATTTGTTATATGCTTTTCTAAATTACTTATAAACCCCTAATATTCTCAAACCATTTATTTCCATATATTGAATTGCTCCTCTAATTGTGGAGCCCAACTCTACCATCCTAGAATAGGTATGATCAGCAAAGGGGGTCTATATCTCATGCCAATCCATTTCTATTCTCCCCCAGAGTTTATTACTTTTATTAATATTTAAAAAATTGAGGAAGCTCTCCTCATACTCCATCTTAAGTTATTTAGATACATGACCTCTCATCTTTTAAGATGTACTAAAAGTTGTTACCATCTGTTTACACTTGCAGTCACCACTGAATCAAAACTCTGTCTTGAAAATAAGTCAAAAGTAATAACACAATCATATAAATATTTTAAATAATGTGTTTTAACCTCATCACTTAAACAAGCATAGTTAAAATTTTGTTTGATCAATTTGGGAATAGGAAAGGCTGGTCTGACACATAATCCCGTAGTCTTAGCATGATTTGTATAGTCCTTAGATCTAATTTTCCATGCTGGTTGATTTTTGAATGTAGAATGTAATGCCCTTAGTTTAAATTTTCCTACATGAAGGTTTATCAAAAAATTATTATGCTCATGTTCTCCTAGGATCAAATCATGCAAATAAAACTCATAAAGCAAATCTTGTTGATCAGGTTCAACACTATAGAAAATTTCCAAAAATGTTGTTGGTTGTAAAATCTTGTAAGGAAGATGACAAGATATCCTTAGAAGCTACCATCTATAAAAAAAATTCAAATATAAGCAAACTATATGCAAGAGAAACATTCCTACATGCCAAACGAGATTCCCCTAATTTTCATGCATCCTACAAATTTTCTTCTAAATTTTGGACCTTAGCTTCTATTTCTTTCTTTTCATTTTCCAATATTTTACTTGAAGAAGTTTCATATTTATTTTTTTGTTTAAGTATGGAATATTATTCTTTAATTTGATGTAGTATTTTCAAGGAAGGAATACCTGGATAACTTGTTTGACAACTGTGATCAACAAATACCGCAAGAGGAGGAGGTGCAACATCAAAAGGTGCTTTGGAAGAGTTTACGAAACTCTGCAATCTTCTATTTTCCTTCTTCAAATTTTTTACATATATCTAAAGATCTATTTGTTCACTTTGATTTTCCTTTATTTTTTCCTCTAATATGTGAACTTCTACTACATGATTGGCAGATGTTGTGTCTAATTTTTGCACCAATAATTAGTTGAGATGATCCTTGTTTTACAATTGATTGATCAAGTCAGTAATGTCAGCTATTTTTTATTGCTCTAGAGCTTAAACTTGAGAAAGATACAAGGTTAAATACATAATAGGATCATTTAAATTATATGATTTTCCTTTATCATTTGTGCATATAGTTTTCTATCCCATTCCTATGAGGATTTATAGAAAACTCTATTCCTTTAACTTTGATTGGGGTTTAGACCAGTCTTTTATTGAAGTCGGTAAACAACAGTCACTGAGGATTTGTAGGCTAGCTTCTATTGAAGTCTATATAAATTAAATGATTCATATGAAACTCCATAGCTTCATGAGTCTATAGTTTGATATGATGATTTGATACAATTAAGTTTTGCATATTTCTATTGAGTGTGCTAGCCATTTTGTCTATTATCAGAAATTGAATGAAATGATGACATGGTACATTGATAGTGACAATTATTTATTAATTAAATTAAAAACCTCTTTTATGATGTCCCATCATTATCATTATTGATGACTTAATTGATTGCATCAAAGTTTCACACTTATCCATACACCTTTGGTGTCTCATTTGCATGCTTTTTCATTATGGTATGTGTCATGTCATTCCATTTTAGAAGATTCAAGTTTGGGTCATAACCATATAATAAGTCTTAACTAAATAAAATATAATTAGTTAACTAAACATAGATAAATAAAAAATATGTCTCACTTACTTTGACCTTGGATGTATCCTTTGATCACCATTTATCCTGCATAAATAAGTTTGCATGGATTAGCTAACACGACCAATCATAATGACATGATGAGATACTCCATTTTTAAAAAAAATTATTATTTTTTCCCTTTACCGTCCATTTTTGGTTTTCTAACCAAAGCCCATTTTTTTCAATGCATAGCCAACCAGCAAGCTGGTTTTCTAGGCATGCATTGTTAATAGTGTCCCTAGCAGGATTTTCACTATTGAATTTTTTTTTAGATTTTTTTTTGAATCATCAAGGAGCATGTTCTCTAGAAGAATAAAATTCCTCCAGAAAGACTACTTTATCTTTTATCTTTTGAATAAATTCTTCTTTAGTAAGAGGTTTCTGATAAAGTTTCAATATATGTCCATTGACTAACAGAGATCTTCGGCTATCATTAATAGGTATTAGCTTAACATAACAATTTTCAAGGACCTACTCAATTTGATAAGGTCCTAACCACCTCATTTGTATTTTTCCTTTGAACTATTGAAATTTGGAATCAAACAATAGTGCCCAATCTCCTTTTTGAAACTTCCATTACTTGATATGTGAATCATGCCAAATTTTTCTTTGATGTTGTACCAATTAAGTTTTTTGTAGTGCTTCCATCCTCATCTCATCAATTTGATTAAGCTATAGGAGTATTTATTTTTTTATTTTTTCTAATTCAATACCTAATTATATAGCTATTTTCAAAGTTTGTAATTCAAATTCAATAGAGAATAAGGTCTTCTTACCATAAACCAGTTCATAAGGTGAAAATCTAGTTGTTTTCCAAGTGGTATTATAGGCCCAAACAACTTTTGATACCTTATATGTCCAATCCTTTCTACTATAATTAACAATCTTGGTTAAAATGGTTTCCCATTCTCTGTTGGTGACTTCAACTTGCCCATTAACCTATGGATGGTATGGAGATTTTTTTTGTGTTGAGTTTGATATACTTGCATGAAGTGCTTTATCATGTTTGACATGAACTATGGTCTTTGATCTGAGACTATCTCCATTGCAGCAAAAAATATTTTCATGATTTTTAAATATAAGAAATCAACTACCATCTCTTCTCTTACATGAGTTAATACTTCCACTTCCACCCACTTGGTCACATAGTCTGTACATACTATGAGATATTCTTTTCCTCTAGAAGGAGGATCCACAGGACCTATAAAATCAATTCCCCATTTCTCAAATGGTTTTAAAACTAATTGAATATGAGGGTGTGGAGGCATATTTATTGAATGTGTAGGTTGTCTAATTCTTTGACAAGTGTCTGACATATCTTTTTACTTGCTGATGAAGGTGAGGCCAATAGTATCGTGCTCCTAGGATTTTGTGTATGGTTCTTTGAGCTGAGTAATGACCTCCTCTTGGTTCATAATGATAATATTTGATGATATCATAAGCTTCACCATTTTTCACACACATATGAAATACATGATCAGGTCCAAGTTTGAATAATATTATGTTAATCCATTTAAAAGAATAAATTTCTTTAATTAAATGTTTATTTATTTTTGTGAAAATTGTAGAGGAAACTTTCCTATGGTGAGGTAATTGGGTATATCATCAAACCACGGATATTTTGATGAAATATAAAATAGTTGTTCATCTAGAAATCATCTTCCACTAGTTCTTCTTCACCTGTAGTGTTCATTCTTGACTAGAAATCAGCAACCACATTAGACCTCCCTAGTTTATCTATAATAGTAACATCAAATTATTATAAGAGAAACAACCATCTAATAATCCTATCTCCCATAATTCATTTTTTGGGAAGATATCTAATAGTTCAATGGTCTATATAGATAAATACCTTGTAGCCTGTTATGTAGTGTCTAAATTTGTTAATTGCATAGACTACATATAGGAATTCCCTCTCAGTTGTGGTGTAGTTTCTTTCAATAGGTGTCATGTTTTTGCTAATATAATATATAACATACATGTTACCCTCTTCATCCTTTTATCCAAGGACTGCTCTTATTATTGTATTAGAAGCATTTGTGTATATATGGAATGGTTGAGTCTAATCTAGTCATCTCAATATTGGAGCAATAAAATGTTTGCCTTTAATGGCCTCAAAGGCTTGCTGGCAACTATCACTCCATTTGAATGTACTATATTTTGTAAGTAAGGTAAACATAGGGGTAGCTATTTGGATAAAATTATCTATGAAGCATCTGTAGTAACCAACATGTCCCAAAAACTCTTAATTTTAGTTTATGTTTGTGGGATGGGTAAATTGGAGATTATTTCAACCTTCTTTGGATCTACTTGAATGCCTTTTGTATAAATATGGTATCTTATCACTATTCCTTCATCCATCATCAACAAAAATTTATCATGCCTCAGATAATTGATATTCTTTATATACAATCAATACTCTTTCCAAGTTGGTAAGAGCCTCTTCATAAGTTACACCATGAATGGTGAAATCATCCATATATACTTCAATACAATCATTTGTAAGGTCAGAGAATATGGCTAAAAATACTCTTTAAAAGGTGGCTCGAGTATTACAGAGTCCAAATGGGAGTACTCGGTAAGAAAAAGTTCCCCAAAGGTAGGTAAATGTGGTTTTATCTTGATCTTCAACTGCTACTATTATCTGGTTATACCCACTAAACCTATCTAAAAAAGAAAAATATCTTTTTCCTACCAAGTTGTCAAGAACGTGATCATTGAAAGGTAGAGAAAAATAATCTCTTAGTGTTTCTTTGTTAAATTATCTATAATCTACACATACCCTTAATTTTCCATTTTTTGGGCATAATTACCATAATTGAAACCCACTACCTATCTAAGATGGGGTAAATAAACCTAAATTCTAACAACTTTTGGATCTCTATTTTGACTATCTCCTTTAATACTAGGTTTATTATTCTTTGTGGTTGTCTGACTGGTTTGATAGATTCTATGTAAATGTGATGAGTGTATATGCTAGGGTGAATTCCCTTCATGTCAGTATAATCCTAAGCAAAATCCTTGGTATGTCTTTCTAGTACTTCAAAGAGTTGATCTTTCTTTTTAGTTGTTAACCAACTATTGATATTCAAAATCTTTCTAGGTAAAACCATGATTGGTTTTGTGCATGCATAGTTAGATTATATTTGTTTGAATTCACTAATCAATGAGTTCAGAGGACATGGATGAGGAAGTAGCTTATGAAACATGGTTATATTATCAACAAACTCTTTTCCAAGAGGAGTCAATCTTGCTAAAGAATAATGGAATGCATCTAAGAAATGATTTTGATGTTGTTTTGCCAATTTCCACACACTTTCCTAAATCAATCCATGATCATATGGTGAAGAAACACTAGAATAAGTAAAAATGGAGATTTCATAATATTTTGTTTGACCCAAGAATCCTAAACTAAGGCAGTCCATAGTTTCTAGACTAGTAGAGTCTATAGCTTTCAAATTGGTAGAGCCTATAGCTTTCAGACTGGCTGAGTCTATAGATTTTGGGTATATATGTCCATTCAATTCTTCAAAGTGTTTTTTAACTGTGATCATAGGTAATAAGGAAATGTTGTTTGATGTGTTGTCTGATTCATCCACCCAAAGTTCTTATATGTGATTTGTTGATGGTTTTGTAGGAGGATACAAAGAGATGCATTTGGATTTTAACCCATTATAAATGGTCATGTCTTGTATCCTCCAATCAATTAGTGATGCTACAGTAGCCAACCATGGTCTACCTAGGATTATGGGATATACTAGATTCTTTGTTTTAGGTTTTAAGACCATGAAGTCTACTAGATACTCCCAAGAATCTATTAGTACTTCAACATTTTCTATAGTCCCTTCTAGTTTATCTACAGATTGGTCTACCATTTAAAGAATGGTAGTTGTGGGTTGCATTCTCATAAGAGATAAAGTATGGAGAGTATTAGTTGTCATAACATTGATTGTTGCTCCCAAATTTACCAAGACATTAGGAATCTCTTTACCTCCAATTATGACTGTGATCATTGGGCTTCTTGGATTTGCATATTTTGGAACTAATAGTTTTCTTGCTAATAAATCAGTAACTTTTCTATCAACATGAATGGTTCCTAGATATTTTGCTTTCCTCCTAGGTGACTTGATACAAAGATTTTTAATGATCTTATTCAATTTAGGTATATCCCTAATAGCTTGTAATAGGGGTACCTCAATACTGATATTTTGAAACTCATAGACAAAATTTGATTCTAGTTTAATATCCATTTCTTTTAATCTTTCAAGAAAAGGAACTACTGGTGTAGTAGTGTTTCCTTTGTT
Organism: Torreya grandis; assembly: GCA_037957365.1. NCBI lineage: Eukaryota > Viridiplantae > Streptophyta > Pinopsida > Cupressales > Taxaceae > Torreya > Torreya grandis. The sequence continues at coordinate 653,243 of JARHVA010000369.1, forward strand.
TACTTCAAGGCTCATTTTGATTTCAGCTTTTGTAGTTTTTAATTGAGATGAGTCTATTTTCTGTCATCAAGTATTTCAAAAATGAGAATTGGAGGTTTTTTTATAGTTTTTATTTATCTTAAATATATGTATGAACACTCAATAGCTCCAACATTCATTGCCTCTTCCTGTTCATTAACATAATTAGGTGTTGGTTATATATTTTGTGGATTTGCTATTGGTTGTGCAGGCATTGAGGGTTGATTGATTTGTCCTTGTTGATGAATAACTAAGGGTGGAATTATAGTTTTCTATTGAAATGGTATTCTTGGTTGGGTGAATTGTTGATATGGGTTCCACTGCTGATTCCATTATTGATATGGTTAATGAATCCATTGTTGTTGTGGTACCCATTGTTATTATTTCTATGGCACTATCCATGGGGATGTTGGCATCAAATATTTTCTTGCCCATGGATTTTAGATTGAGGGAATTTGGGGTTGATTCCAACAAGGTGAAGGGATTGAAACATTTCATGGTGCCATCCATGGATTAACTAGGTTTATGCATAAAACTATCCCTGAGCCTAGTTTTATGGGGTAAAGTTTTGTCTCTAGATATAATTTACTTATTTAATGGACTAGACTTACATTTTCATTTGATTCTTTAAAATAGGTATAATGGTGCAATGTTTGGTATCATAATTTGTTGCATCACAGATCCCACATGATGAAACATCAACTTTATCTAGGGGCGGTATCTAAGGGTGTGTTTCTATCTACACTTAGGATAGTAGATTACTAAGGGTTCTGTTGCATTTGTCTTAGCTTAAAGGCCATCTAAAGTACTATTTAGTGTAACTAGGATATTTATCTTTAGATTAGAAAATTCTTCCATTAGCTTACCCACTTCATTACATTTCCCAAACCTTCCTTTCCTAATTCTAGGTTTTGTTTGAGAGTAGTTGGTATAAAGCTCAGAAATCTTATCAAAAGCCAAATTATTTATATCTCCACCTCCCATCAGATTTAAGACATCTCTGGTATCTTTTTACAACCCTTTTAAGAAAACTAATTTCTAAACTTTTTGAGTGAGTGGATAATTGCTTATTTTATGAGTGAACATGAATCTATCCAAATAATCCTCTAAAAATTCATCCTCATTCTATTTTATTTTGAAGAAATCCTATTTTCTTTCTTGTACTCGGTAGTAATATTGGTACTTGTTCAAGAATTTTGTCTCCATGTCATCCCATGTTTTAATAAAATCACTAGGTAAACCCATGAACCATCTCATAGCTACATCTTTAAGTGTAGAGATAAATAGTTTTAATTTTTGGCAATCTATTGTCTAATCATAGGTTTGACATAGCACCTTAAACTCAAATAGGAATTGATCAGGATCTTATTTAGATCTTCCCTAGAAATTTGGTAGATTAGTTAGTGAAATATTTTTCATGGAGGTTTGATCATTATGATCTGCAACAAAAGGAAAGGAAAAAGTTTTTCCTATTTTTACAATTTGTTGATTTTGTTGGAGAGCCATATTTTCTTCTTCTGATGATGTTTCAAAGCTGGGATGATCTTCCCACTAAATATTTGTGGTATCAGTTATGGGTTGCTCAAAATTCTCAAAAATTTCCTTAGCTATGGATTTTTGAAATGCTTCCTCTAAGTCCTTGTAAATTTCTAAATAACGTATTCCTATAAGAGATTGATCGTGAGAAATTTGTCCTACGGGGCTTGCTTGTGGTAATAGCCTAGTTTTTATCCAAGTTTCTAAAGATTTTTGTAGATAGTTTTCACTCATAACTTGTAGTTCACTAATCAAAGATGTTGAAGGAGTTTTAACTTGTGTTCTTGGTGGAAATTTTGGGATGAATCATCTTTTAGAATCTCTAGGATGGTACATCAATTTATTGAATTATTTTAGGATTTTATAGTTTTTACAAATTTTTTTCACTCTAGACCAATAATTATTACCTTACTAGCACCTTGTTTTCCCCAGAAATGATGCCAAAAATTATGAGTGTCATTTAACTCTTCATTTAATCAATGTTCAATTGATGTCTTATCAACCAAGATTGGTGTCCAAAGCTATCTATAGTAAGGTATATGATTGTAGATCTAGAAGTTTGCTTATGAGTGTATTTGATTGTCCTATTCTAACTTTGACTAAAAAAAGACATGTCCTAAAATACTTGATTCACTCTTTTAATGAAAAGGAGGAAATCAAATCAATTCACTCTTTTGCTTGAACACAAAATCACACTCCTATTTACACTTGCATGGAAAGTAAAATCACACTCCTAACTAACAAAAGGAAATTTACTTCACACATTTGCTGTAAAAGAAAACACACTTTGCTTAGAAAGGAAATGATTTTGGAATAAGAAAATGCCTTTTGAACTATGAATTTGTTTTGATGTTTTATAAATGAATGCAAACATTAGCAATATTTTGATTATTTATAGCAAATAATTAATATAATATAATATAAATACCATACACAATTCTTGGTTCCAAAGAGAGTGGGCCCTTGCTCCTCTCAGACTTAGGAACAAAGATTAATCAATGCTGAAATTGAAGTGATAATTCATAAAACTAAAATGATTACAATCTATTTGAAACTTGTAATATGCTTGTACATATCTATCTTCTATTATCTATTATCTAATATCTTTCAATGATGAAAGTCTTACATTTTATACTAATACAATCAACTCAAAATAGAATGCAAATAAATATGATTCCTTGGTCGATCCATTCATCCAAAGATAGGAGATTGGATTTCTAAAAGATCCAATTATTCCAATGAAATAGATATACTATCCTATAATAGTCCTAAGATCTAAATATATACAACTTTATCAAAAGCAAATCCTACAAAACACTAGGTAGTTATTTTCCTTATTTGACTCTAGTTGGAATGATTATCTCTCATCTCATCTTGGCCATCAGATTCCCCATTTATAGCTTCATCCTTACAAAATCCATAAAATTGACTCTACAGAGTTAGTAGGAATGAGCCTATGGAGTCTGTAGAAACAAGCCGGTGGAGTCCATAGAAACAAGCCTGCAAAGTCCATAGAAACAGGCCTATAGAGTCTATAGAAACAAGCCTATAGAGTATGTAGAAAAAAGCTTACAGAGTCTATAGATGCAAGCCTGTGGAGTCCATATTTCTGCTAGATGGAGATCAAAATTATACTTTTACTATACATCTCTTGTGTCTTCTTCCTAAGCATTCTTCACAACAAAAAATCACTAAAACATGCTATGTATTAGACATTAATGACAAAGTAAAGGCTTAGTCTTTGGGTTAATATAAATAAGACAAGTATCTATTTTCTATGTAATAGCTATCTAAAAATCTATGATTTGCATAAGATAATATCCTTCAAGAGATGGATTGAGGGAAATAACATGTAAATAATGAGCCATATTTTGAGCTCATCAACTACATTCAAATCTAAGGAGGGGCTCTTTGAATGGCTAGTTATGCCTTTTGGCTTGACTAACACACCTACAACCTTCATAGGGATGATGAATGACATCCTGTAACCCTTCACCAATATATTCATGGTTGTTTACCTAGAAGACATACTCATCTATAGTAGAACATGGGAGAAACATCTACAAAATGTTTGTAAGGTGCTTCAAACTCTCTGGGATTAGAAGTTGTATATAAATCTCAAAAAATGCACAATTGAGAGAAAAATAATTTAGTACCTAGGGTATGTTCTAAAAGAGAAAATGGCCTACGTCAATCTACAAAAGATTCAAGTTATTCAAGAATGGGCTACACCAAGGACCCTCATAGAACTTCATAGCTTATTGGGTCTTGTAAATTTTTATCATAGGTGTACTCTTGGATTCTCACATGTTACTTGGATACTAACCCAAGTGACTAAAGGAGGAGCTAAAGCTACATTTTAGTGGGGTGAAATACAACAAAGGGCATTTGACAATTTGAAGAAAAGACTTTTCTTAACCCCTATTTTTGCCTTACCAAATTTGCATCAACCTTTTGAGTTGATGATAGATGCATCAAAATATGCCATGGGAGTTGTCATCATGCAACATGGCTATCTTTGTGCACGTCACAATAAAAATTTCACTGATATAGTCAATAAATACCTAACATATGACAAGGTTCTATATGTTATTGTGTAAGCCTACAAATAATAGAAACACTACATCTTGGGTATAGAGATGGTCATCCACACTGACTATAGACCATTGGAATTCATCTAGATGTAGAGTAAACTATGAAATGAGAGGCACCAAAAGTGGGCCATATATCCAAATAAATTCCATATTATAATCAAACATAAAAAGGAGAGCTCAAATATGGCCATAGATTATCTGAACTGCCCACCAATTATTGCACTCACAACATTTCTTGACTTGTGCATACATGAGACTGCCACTTGGGGTGCTTTGTATGAAGTAGATCCTACCTTTACTAATACATATCAGGTGCTTCAAGAAGGTAAACATGTTTCTAATTTCTATTTTCAAGATAATGTCCTCTCTCACATGGGGCACATCTATTTCTAGTTGTATAGCAACAAAAGATGATATGGGAAGCACATTTTAGTATGATAACTGGACACTTTGATGTAGCAAAGACATTGGTATTTCTTCAAAAACACTTCTATTGACTCAATATGTGGAAGGATGTAGAAAGGTACCTCAAATCTTGTACCCCATGTGCAATATCCAAGCCAATAAATAAGAATCAAGGACTGTACATGCCATTACTAGAACCAACTAGGCCTTGGGAATCTATTTCAATGGATTTTCTCTTAGTTTGCCCACTTCAAAACATGGAAAGGACTATATTTTTGTTGTAGTTAATCATTTTTAAAAAATGGCTATCATGATTACTTGTAATAAAAATATATATACTAAAGAAACTGCTCAACTATATTTGAGTCATGTATGGCTCCATTTTTGTCTCCCCAAGTCCATTATCTTAGATAGAGATAGCAGGTTCTTGAGCATATTCTAGTCCACTCTATGGAAGATGATGGATACTAATATGATGAAGTCCATAGCCTTCCATGTATATAATAATGGTTAGATATAAGTGGTGAACTACGTGATTACTCACATGATTTAGATGTATCACTCTAAACATCCATGCACATGGGATGAGGGACTTCTTATCATACAACATGGATATAATCTGGGGCTACACAACTCAACCAAACACATTCCATTCCATGTATGATTCATATTCTAACCCATGGCACCAATTTACATAGTCATTCCATTATCTTCCATGGAATACACACCTCATGGGAGATCTGAGGTATCAAAAGCAATAAATTTCATTAAACAAATGCAACACATCCAATATTAGGTTCATGAAATCTTAGAGAAGATGAATCAGAATTATAATAAACACCATGAGAAATATAAGATTTCACACCATTTTATTGTGGGTGACAAGGTTTGGTTGTGGATATAAAAGGAATGACTTGGAGTCCCACATAGAAAAATTCAGCCTCTATGATATGGTCCCTACACCATCACTAGAAAAGATGGATAAAATGCTTTTGAGTTGAACCTACCAGCTTACCTTGGTCTACATCTAATATTTAACATGGAGCTCCTCAAACCATATCATCTACCTTTGTTAGACATTTCAATCATAGAAAAATAACTAGACATTGATGAGTTTGATCCATAGAGTTTTTCTCTAGTGGAGGAGGATTAGATTGTGGACACTTAGATGAAGATAATAAGTGGATACTCTATTTTGCTTTATCAAATGGTCAAAAGGGGCCAGCTTTACCACCAAGGTGAGTGGCTCATAAAGAATAAAATTCAGGCATAACTACCACACTTGATGAGGAATATTGATGAAATAGGGACCTTTACTTCTCAAGGATGGAGAAATGATCTAGGAAATAATTCAGGTGACAATTTGGGTGATGGTTATATGCCAATTGATGATAGAACTTCCAGGAGCCATAACTTTTGCACCATAGATCTAATTGACTCCCCGTTTGAATCATTGAAAAGATAAGAATGAGGAGAATGTGGTGAGATGGAACTTAGATATGATCAATTGGTTTTGATCATAAAAACACAATGTAAGTGCCCCAAATTTTAATTTTAGTAGTGTAGTCTAAATATAGTAAGTTTCTAAAAATAGTAATTCCTAAAATTTTATATTGTTATAAATCATAGAAGTTAAACCACTTAATCTCCCTGAAGATTGGTGACTTTTCACATCCTCTTCCTACCTTTAAAATGTGTATAAATGTCTAGTTAACCTATATTGAAATCAGACATCTCTTCTTAGATATAAGTATATGGCTGTATTTGAAATCTTGAGTAATAAAACATCTCTTCTCAAAGAAATCATTGTTACTATGTTATTTTCATGTTCTTGAACTATATATCAATAAAAAATTCTAATTTTTGGATCAATGGGAGTATGACTTACATTATACTTATTAGGTGTCGATTATTCCTTACACATGAAGTACTATTTTATACTTTCATTACCACTAATAGTACTCCTAATTGAAGTTATTCTGGTGAATCTCAGTGTTAGCTATTTTTGTGATCAAACAATGGATTCACACCACTCATGTAGATTAAGTTCCTTTGTGACATATGAGTACTTAGAGTACATAGTACTTTAACATCATATTTGGGGAGATATATAGATCTCTCTTATTTTTTTCTCCCTTTCATGGGGAGTTTTTCTTATAGGTTTTCTCTTTTTATCCACTTTACGATAATTATATGTATATTTTGCACCTTTTTGATTATTTTATGGATTTTTCCTTTGTACATGGGTATCTTATTTAAGCACTTTATGTTTTAGAACCCATATGAGGATTTTTTACTTGACTACATGGCCTTTTTGGTGATTCTTATAGTGACACCAATGTGGTATCCCCACCAGTGACACCAATGTGGTAACCCCACCAATGATATAGATGAGATTCTCCTAGCTTCTACCTATACATTTGCCTATTCACCTAGTCATTCACATGAAAATGTAAGGTAAACTATTCATTATATAATCTATTTGAGTTATAGATATTTCATTCTCTTTGTGTGTATGTTGAAGCTTCCATGGATGTAGTAATGGATTATTTGATAGATCTTGTGTAAAGAGTTTTGATAACTCTTTAAAAATCATTAGATTAATTCTTTAAATTTATTTAATTGATTTAGGCATCTCATCCCTTTAACCAAACATAGGTAATTGCTCTTATAAAACCCTAAAAGGTTAAATCACCTTGATGGACATTTAAAAACATCTAAACACTTATTTTCTCATAAAAATTTCCTTAGGACCTCATTTCTGAGCCATTAAATGTAGTATAAATATGATTTTAGTGATTTCATGATGGCGTAGGTGATATAAGGATAAGGAAAATTATTTTAAAACTTTATATTATTATTGCTTTATTTTTTCCCTTATTAAATGTTGTATTTATTTTAATTCTTCTCATTTTTAGTTGAAATGTGACATTTATTGTTTCTCATTTATAGGATTGGATGAAAAGAGGGGAGATAAATCCAGTCAATATAGTATTCTTTAATGGAAAAAATGGGCTATCCCCATTTAATATGGATAGAAAAGGCATGAAACACATGTGAAAAATGTATACAATGCAATTTTCATAGGGGTAAAGTATAAGTTAGTAATTATATCATATCTTTCAAATCATTGCTCCACTTTGCATGTTATTTGTGGAAATGGATAACTAGTTCCATGATCATCATAATGATGTTGGTATAGATTAATAAATTTAGAAGACATGAAACATGTCAACATTTTTTGGGAAAGGTTTCATTGATGTTAACTCAAGTAAAAAGAGAGTGCACTTTTCAAAAGTGAGTTGGCCACTAACTAGTAAGCTTTAATTTATGTTTTAGCCTATAGTGCATAGGGAATTGTCCTTCTTCTTTAACTATAGCCTTTATTGGTTGGATCTCATTGAAAACTTACAACCACTTTTAGAGGGAAATCCCACTTGGTCAACAAGATGAATTCCTATATAAGTCCAACTGATTTCTATGTTAGCCCCAAATAATTTTTTTTTCTTCTAGAGTATAAGACCAAACCATTTTTATTTACTCCAATTCTTGTTTCATTATTTAGTTTTTTCCATGAAAAATGATGCAGACAATTTTTTTTATAGTTTACCTAGTTATGGTAGATCCCATCTATGTTTTTCAAGTAAATATCTATTAATATAATTTTTATAGGTTTTGTGTTCATTTATTACACATGTATACAATGGTTATGTCATTCTTACATGCTCTTTCAAGCCATAAATTGTTGCATCAATTTTTATCTTGGATGTATACATATTGGTTAGGCAAAAAAATAATTTCATGGATGTTGTCTAATCAAATGGATCAAATTTATCTTCACTAAAAAACATGTTTCCTCTTTATTCTTTTCCCTCATATTTTTATTTTTTCTTAGATTAGTTAGATTAAATTTGAAAGTCATAATTTGTGTTTGCATGTTTATCTTGATTGAAAATTTGTTCATTGGTCATTTATGTCCTATTGAATCTATGTATGCAATAAAAATATTTTCAATGAATGTTGATTTCTCTACTAAATCCAAAATGATGATTATGTGGGCACTAAATACACAAGACTAAAATTATATATCATTTATCTAAACTTATTCTAAGCATTCCCCTTCAAGTTGAATAGTTTAACATCAACTATTGATTTACCATGCAATCAAAGATATAATAATAAAAGACCCTGGGGAGATATATGGTATCCTTTTAATAAATATTAGAAAGTTCTTATACTACCTAAGTTAGTTTGGAAAATGACCCATCAATAAACTATTTTTAAAAGGAGGGTATGAATATGAATATTTTTAGATCCATGATTCTTTTTGGTCTTTTGGCCATCCTTTACACTTTACCATCCTTATTTTTGGCCTAAAAACACACCAATAGGTTAGTAAGATAAATAATTCCTAAATTCACCAATGGTAGCAACCTAACTTGGTGGTGTTTAATACCCTATGAACATTCTAGTAGTTTCCCATGAAATACAAAATAATCATGATATTTTTTTCAAAATACATACATGGTGGGATTCAAATCACTAAAAACATATTCAAACATTTAATAATGCCATTTCCTAGACTCAAATATGACATGAGGATGTGGATTCCTACCTATTTATTTACTCCTTGGTTGAGACTGCTTATGGTTGGTACCTCAATTTGATGGATGGATACATAACTTCTTAGAATGCCTATGGAACTATGTTTATCAATCATTTCATCATGCTAACTAATCCTACTATCTTATATAATAAGATTTTACTTACCTTATAAAACCTAATGACTCTATGATCATGTTCAACACTTAATTACATTAGTTACACAGAGGTTAAAAGAGTCATTCCTTTAAAGGGAAATCATTGATATTAAAATTTATCTAAAAGTGTTGAACCTAGTGAATGTTATGTTTATCCAAATAAGTCCATTAGCACTCACTTATATGGCATTGATAGATCATGAAGCCTTTAGTATTGAATAAAAATAATTTCTAAATGGATATGGTGCTGACCTATTGAATTTTAAAGACAAATAGGTATATACACCTAAACCCCTTTGAATTACATGCCAATAAATCAAAAAGTAAACCAACTCATATAAAGTTAACACAGCCTCCCTGTAATAAATGCCAACACTACAATTGCACCTAATGAAAGTATCTATATTATTTTAGAATATAATTAAAATAATACATTATGTTGTTTTAAACATAAAATTTATTTCAATTTTATTACTAATTATATGGAATTTTACAAAAAAAAATTTATAGAAACTAGTGTAATGGCTGGCCCATGAGACTATGTTTTTAGGATCATAGTGTAGAATCTATTAGATGGAAGGCATAACAAGATTTGAAGTGGTAATGTTGACTAAAATTATTAAATTTATTATATAAAATAAGTCCTAAAATATTAGTGAAGATGATGATTATGATGATTAATATATAACAACTATTTCGGGTGAGTTCATAGGTGAAAATATAAATGATGGTATGATGTCCATGAAATATGAGATATTATAAATCACTAGTGATCAAATTGAGAATGATGTGGAAGAGATAGAAAAATTATATGAAGAGAGTGTAATATATGCATCTAAAATAATCCTAGCATATGTTGTTGTTCCAGATTTTAAATATATAAGTAAAAGTTTAACATATTACAATAGTTATGTGTTTTCCTCAACATCAAGAGTGGATGAAATAGAAGAAAATAACCTCAAACGTGTTTTACATGTGAGGAATAAGAGTAAAAAAACTTTAAATATAAATATTTATCACTTCAATGAATCTTTGTTGAGGTTCCAATTACTATAGACATGACTAATGTGACAAAAGGGTCAATCCCAAGTGAATAATAAGGTGTTTACATTCCTAATGTCATGAAGATGGATAATGACGATGATTCTCCTATAAAACTCATGATATAGAGGGAAAAACCAACTATTTATTTGGTGATTGACAACCTTAAGTAACACATTATCTCTAGGTTGGATATTCCAATAAATCTAGTATGTAATATCACTTATGTTCATCCCTTTTCATAGTTTCATGTGTGGGTAGAGGTATTTATACTTTTTCTTTCTGATTATCACTCATGAATTTTTTATTTGATAGGTAAATATCAAGTTTTACAGGGACCTAAAAGCCATAGTTTAACAAGTATAAAAATAGCTAGGTGAAACAAATAAAAAGCATGCCATAATGGCCTAATAGATGATACATGTTAGTGAAATAACAACAAAAAATAGGACCCAAAAAATAATACCAACAATGAAAACACCTGTTAGATTTATTTAGAGTGAGTATTTTTCTTGTTGCCATTGGTCTTCTTCTTCACGCTACTAAGCATGCCTCTGGTTTGAGTATTATGACCTTTGACTGAGTTTTTCTTATTCTTAATTGAACCCTTTTATTTTTTAACTCTTGCTTTTTCTTTCTTAGAATTGGAACTACCTAGGGTGATGGTGAGGATGTCCTTACCTTTCTTATTTGGGTTTCCCTCTAGCTTCCATCCACTTCCTTCTATAATATTTGGGTCACCCATACATTCTTGCATTCTATCCACTTCCTAATTGAGGTTGTTACATTATTCCATCAATAGTAATAACTATCTACCCATTTTATGTAGATTATTGAAAATCTACCAGTTTCTACCTAAAGCCCTCTTGATAATGTGTTGAATTATCTTCATCCCTCTTCTATAATTCATAAAGTTTCATTGCATGGATTTCAAAATTAGGGTTTTCAATAAGTCAATAAAATTCAAGAATTCTACTAACCTTCTTTCCCACACTCTTCTCTGGGGGAGAACATTTGTGAGATTTCCTTTTATCCTTATTGTCAACCACACAAAGCTAAACTAGGTGAGGGGAGGAAAAGATTCATCATTATACATGTTGTCTTTAACCCACCCCCTAAAACTCTTCTCCTTGATTAAATCCTTAATGTTAATCTCTTGGTTCCTCATAAGAGTCCCTCTCTTGGTAATCAAGAAACCCAACACTTAGTGGATTATATTTGAAGAGGATTTATGTTTGAAATATAGAACAAATGATTCTATAGATATAATAAGGTAGTATGACAAACTTATAAAAAGACATTTGAAATGGTTAAACACCAATAAATGATGCAAAAAAATATGTGTAAAATTTATTTATAGGGTTAGATAATGCATTACCTATAGGCATATATCTGGCTATCTCCTCATAAGGTTGTCCTTGGGAAAGCCATTTTTGTCAATTTTGAACATGGAGTCCATCTTGAAGAATGCTTGCATAAGTTCTTGCTTCTACTTTTTATCCTTGAAGGACTTGGTGCGTTCATAGAATGTTTTAATGGCTTCATCACTCATGAATTAAATGTAAGTGTATTACTAAATTTATAAATGGTAATATGATTAATTAAGTGATAAAACTATAAATAATAGTATTTTGGGTAGTTTTCATGAGATAAAAAGAAAACACCTTCATATGTATGAGTTATCTTGGTACAATCATATACATAGTTTCATTTTATTATTTTATTTTGTTTCTTGATTTTGATTTTTGATTTTTATTGTTTATGCTGTTTTAATGTCCTCATTCCTTGCCTATTTTTAGTCTAGTCATGTTTATTTTTTACCATATGGGTATTTAATTGATCATAGAGAAGGAAAAAAGGCTTCTGTTATTGAGTAGTGTTCATGGTACTTTGATGCTTATGTACTCTAAGTAGTTTATGATGCAAGATTCTATTTTCAATTTTAAAGGTTTGGTTTATCCCATGTGTTCTATACTTTTTCATGATGATGTGATATTGGGTGGTCCCCAACCCAAAATTGAGATGTTAAAAATACATAAAAAAAATAAAAATAAAATCAATTAACAAAAAAAGCAAATTCTAGGTGATTTAAGTAACCTCTACTAAGGCTATGGATGCCAGACTAGAAATAGAGTATGTCCTTGAGTGGGAACAAAGACATCTCCATCAGGGCTATAAATGTCTCGATAAAGATGGATCAATTTCTAGGTAAACATCTTAGGTCATAATTAGCTAGCTCAATGATATCGATTGTAGAAACTAGCCTCTATAAACTCTATGAAATGGAATGAATTAATTTACACACATTTGTCAAAGTGAATATGTAATTTTTGTCTTATGCTCATTCTTGTGTTAACCTTTTTTTGATCTTGTTCATGTTTCATACATTATTGTAGCCAAAGATTTTAGTTTTTAAACATTTTTCTCTAGTTTCATAATACTTAAGATTAATTTGCAATAGAGTCACCATTTATTTCATGCATAATATGCCCTAATTTTGATAAAATTAGGGTACCTTTTCTTGTTTTGATTCTAGTATTACTTATTGTGGTTCAGTTAAGTCTTACCTTTATTATGTAGGACTAGTTGATTTTCACTTATGCTAGTATTGTTTTGGTCATATCTAAATTTTGATGTCAAATCAAGTCCTAAATACCTCTCCATTTTGTCAACCAAGATTACATGAAAAATGTTCATATGTAGCACTCTATTGGAAGTAAATGGTTGAAATTGTTTGTTCTACTTTAATATAATTCAACCTAGTTATGTGATCAAGTGTGTAGGGCATTGACATATTTAATATGTAAAACCATGCCCGAAATATTGTCAAATTATGTAGACCACATGAAAATTATAAACTTTCATATTTTTTAGTTTGTTTAAAAACGTGTAATTGACCTACATTTTCTAGTTACAACAAGGCCTCTATGTGGGCAAATTGGTTTGTAAATGTTATGCACAATGGGCACCAAAATAATGATATTATATTGTTAATGGTGTTTAATGGTTCCAAAAGGGTAAATTACATCCAAATGTATTATAATAAAGCCACGTAGTTCAAAAGGCCATGAAAGGGGATGAAAAAGAACCACATGTTATTTTTTAAAAGGGGTGAATGGGTCACAAAAAGTGTGGAATGCATTATTTCCATAATACACAAAGTGAGATAATTGCACATTGGCCCACTTATGCATGATAAAATGTGGAAAGATACTAATGAGTTTTGGCCTAATATTAAATGTGAATTAGGATATATAATGTGGATAGTGGCACATGGTATTAAAAAGGGAAAGGCAATTGAATTGGTCTTTTAGACCTTATGAAGTGTGCATATAAAACATGTAAGGCACAAGAGGAATTGTGCTAAAATAGTTTCAAATAATTGAAATGGTCCTAAATTGAATGATAAAAGTGTATGAGGAACATTAATGGTGTGAAGTGTAAGTTAATTGGTGTACACATGAATAGAACATATCTCAAGACAAATGTATCAAGTGTTAATACTAATTAAATGGTGTAAAAACCTATGTAGTATGACCAAGAAATTTTAATAAACATGGAGAAGTGAAATGTGTATTAAATTGTAATGGTCCTAAATTAAGTGAAGTGCATAAATAATGTATGTAGGGAATACTAATAATTCTTTTAAAATGTGAAGGGATCTATGCAAGTATGTAACTCATAATATAAAAGCATGAAAAACATGAAGTGCATTGAAAGTCCTATAGGATGAACTAGAAAAGTACATATACATGTTTAAGACTTGTGTATGGAATATAAATTGTATCAAGGGAATGTGTAGATTCTATAAATTGAGAAATAAAAATCAAAGACTGAGGTGGAAAGGCACCATCTATAGGATAAGGAAGTCATGAGTGAAATTGTTTCCATGTGGCCATTTATTATCAAATAATTATGGGAAAATATTGTGATTAAAATATGGAATTCAATGAAAATAAAAGGGGACATAATGTATTTGAACACTTTCCAAAGTTTTATTGGTTCATTTCATTTATGCTTAAAGACAAAACTTTCCACTAATGTTTAATGTAAGCCATGCTTGGAATTTTTCAAAAAGGAATGAGGTGAGAGGAAGCTCTGAGTATATGGTGTGCTAAATGGGTGTGATGTGTGTGTGAAGATAAACCTATGGTTGGTGGTATCCCTTGAAATATATGGGCACAGAAAGAGGGATCCACAATTTAATTAGGTTCTAGGTGTGTAATTTATGCACATAGTGCATGGAAGATTTGAGAGGGTAGTCTAAAGTGTGCCTTAAAGGCACAAAAGATCAAGGAACTTTATGGAAAGATTGTTTGCTGAAATCAAAAATCTAGTGAAGCATAAAGTCTTATGGGAGATAATGTGAAAGGGGATAAATAAGAACAAAGACTCTACAACCAATTATAGTTTAATTTTGAATTGATTAAGTCTTTTATAAAATTAAATTAATTTAAAAAATTTTATCAAGTTTTTGATGAAAAATTAATATTTCATCTTAAATCATAATTATATTAGATGTTAAAACATTAAAACTACCTAATAGACATTAAAACACACAAACAATAATTTTACCATAAATTTTACCTTGGGATCTTTTTTTGATTTATCAGTGGTGTTGGATAGTTAATGTTGGTGAATTCATGATGGTGTAGGTCCCATAAGGATAAGGCACAAATTGTAAAAAAAATTATTTTTAAAAAATATTTCCCCCCATATTAAATTTCACATTTATTTTAGTATTTCTTTTTCTAGGTCAAAATGTGACATTTATTCTCTCTTTTATAGGTTTGGATAAAATATGGGAGATGCATCCAATCAAGAGAGTATTATACTGAAGTAAAAAATTAGATATTAATTTAATGCATGTATAAAATGTTCAAAACACATGAGGACAATATAATCAATTCATTATATAGAGGGATAAAGTTTTAGTTATTGATTTGCCCATATATTTCAAAATGTTGCTTTGTTTCACATGTCATTTATGGAATTAGATATCGAGTTCTTCCATCATTGAAATGATATTATTATTGAGGAGAAGTGTAGGAAATGAAACCTATTAGAATTTTTATGGATTATTTTCATTTATATTATCTTAGGTAAAAATAAAGTGCACACTTCTAAAGTGAGTTGGCTAACAATCAACAGGATGTAATTTATGTTTTGGCCTATAGTGCCTAGGGAAGCATCCTTCCTATTTAAAGTTGGCCTTTAGTGGGTCATGATCATTAAACATATGAAACCATTTTATTAAGTAAATGCCACTTATAAAATAGGATAAACTATTATATAATTCCAACTAATTTTTATGTTATCCCCATTTAATTTTTTATTTATTGCTAGAGTAAAAGATTGGACCATTTTTATTAACTTAAATTTCTTGTTTTATTTTGTTAGTTTTTTCCATAAGCAATGTTGTGGTGAATATTTTTTTGTATTTCACCTAGATATGGTGGATACCAAATTTTATTTTCTAGAATATATTTATTAATAGAATTTGTGGATGTTTTGTGTTCATTTCCTATGCATCTGTATGTCAGTTGTATTCATATTGGTTAGGTAACATGTTTAATTAATAGATGTCATATAATCAAAAATATATATATTTATCTTAAATAAAAATGTTCCTACTCTTTTTCGCTCATATTTTGCTTTTTTTTTAATAAATTTTTTAGAGTAGTTAGATTAAATATAAAAGTTACAATCTATGTTTGCACATTTACCTTGATTTAATAGTTTTAATTGAATGTTCATATATGCTGAACCTATGTATGTAATGAACATGTTTTAAATTAGTGATTATTTATATTCTAAATATAAATTGTTGATGCCTAGGAAATATATCCATAATATTAACATTATCTATCATTTATATAAACTTATTCTAAATAGGCCACTTAAAATGGAATAGTTTCACATAAACTACTAAGTTACCTTGCAAACCAAGACCTAATAGTGATAGACATTAGGAGATATCTATTTGTAGATACTAAATCTAAATTATATATCACCTTAGTCTTGTATACTTGGAAACTACTTATTATGGTTATACCCTTCAGTTATAAGGCCTTCTAGTTGTTAAAAGGTTTTCATCCCCTATCTCTTGTGCCTAGTTATTATCTATTAGTATGAAGAT
This sequence comes from Torreya grandis, assembly GCA_037957365.1. NCBI lineage: Eukaryota > Viridiplantae > Streptophyta > Pinopsida > Cupressales > Taxaceae > Torreya > Torreya grandis. The sequence continues at coordinate 669,736 of JARHVA010000369.1, forward strand.
ATATTATTATGATGACCAGACCTTTATCAATTCTCAAAATGGTATTAAATTTAGTATTATAATCCTTCATAGTTAATGGACATGTACCTAGCTTCATATACACTTACATACCAGTAAAATGCCTACATCAACACTAGCATCCTATGTCAAACTAAGTGTCTTGTGCTATAAAGTAATTAAATTTGAAAATTAAACATATAATTATGATTATAATGAGTTATTTTACATGAGATATTTGTAAAATGGATTGATATATACAATATCAACTTTCATTCATTGCTTACCTTGTATAAACCTAAAAAATCACAAGGCAACTTACAAAAGGCACCCATTAAATCATTAAAGTGATAAAATATTCCATATTTTGTCCTATTTCAATATATATTATAGGGAGATACCATCCATAGGTCTATTATATTGAAGGATCACTCCATGAGATATACTTTATAAGTTAGAAGATAGGTATCTCTGTGGACTTGCTTATCACACATTGCATCTTGATACACACATAATCCAACATATAGGGAAGAACTATATAAGTTAAAGGTTATATTTATACTATTGTATATATAGGTGGTTTAAATTGAGAAATGGATACTTGGGGTAAATTAACACCATGTGCCCACTAACCCATTTTCCATAGAGTCACTCTACTGTTGAAAAAACTAGCATTTGATCATTTGACAAAGAGAGACATCCTATGTGTAAGATATGACACTATAAATAAAAGGTGATAGAAAAAATATAAGGTTTTATGTGGTCACACTTAGATATATTTGATATTATGAACCAAATACCTATGTCCAAGATATACAATAACATTGACATAACCATCCAGATCTGATGTAAGTGTCTAAGGCCACAAATTGAAAATTTCTAAAATGTGATGATTGATACAAAATCTACATCCAGTCCACTTCAAACCTTTTTCAACCTATATATACATGTATATATTAAACCAACTAATTAATATTTTATTTAATTCATTTCAATATCAATCAATAGTTTTTATTTCTATTTTTAACATATATTAGTATTATAAATTTAGAAAAAATATATTATCTAAGTTTTTAATTTAATTGGTCTACTATCGATATGTTTATAACTCTTATGATTATTCATTTATATAATCCTAATCCTATTCTATATTGATGCATCTCAGTTTAGGGTTAAACTTTTGATGACCCCATCTCTTTCCCTAGCTTACACATGGGTATTCATCCTTCTAAGGTTTGTCGTTGTTGTATTCTTTTATATTTAATCTATCATTTGTATGAAACTTAGGAATAGAATTATATTAGTTGGTGTTTATATTAAACACTTATAGATTCCTCATTAGACACCTAAGATGACTCAAACTAATAAATTAATCAATCTTATAGATAATTAAGATACTACTCATGAAACTGAATTATATACTGGAGAGGTTATCATAGATTTCGATTCTAATAAAAAAATAATGAATGTAATGAATATAATGAACATGAACAAATATATCAAGATAAATTATAATATATTGATTTGTTTTAACATTGTATCTAGAAAAACCTTGAAGATCTCGATGATAACCTAATAACCATATTAGAAAATAAAATATCAAAAAGAGTAGATGAGTAAGTAGGTCCATATATTGATCATGATATTATATCTATGGTCCATATTGATATACCAACAACCTTTCCCTTTGGCACCTCACTATTTCATAATTCTAATGGGTGTATAAGATATGTGTTCACACCTTTGTTCCCTAAAACTTATATTACTACATCTAATATGGGGAAAAAATACTTCAACCTAATTACTGGCTTTAATGCATAATTATACTCAAACTATGTGTATTCCTCCTTTGGTAACTTCATAACTTTCCAAACTTAAATACTAAGAGGTGAAATATCTTATCCAAACTATAAAACTATTTCAAGCTAAGGTTACAAATATTGAATAAAACTCTACAAAATCAACTTATGTTATTAATTCACAAGAGGTGTTGCAAAACCCTCTCACACCTGAGATATTTTTACACCCCTTTCCAACTAGTTTATTTGCACTTAAGTTCACATTTTATGATGGAAAGGGTGATATTGAATAACATATTCAATATTTTTATGCAGTATGTGTTGATTATACCTCTAATGATAAAATTTTGACTAAATTATTTATAAGGAGCCTAAATGACTATTATTTATAAGGAGCCTAAATGACTATGCTTTAAGGCAGTTCTATGATTTACCAATCCAATTAGTAAACACATTCATACCTCTTGTAGATCAACATTTTACACACTTATCTATCAATATTATTGAAAGGGTTTGTTATGCCTAAATTAGAAAAATAAAATAAGGAACCAATAAACCTATAAATGAATTTGTCTAAAGGTGCAAAATAATGTTTTCTAAAATGAATAATCCAATGGAAGATAAAGAAATTAAACACATTTTCAAGAAAGATTTTCTTTCCCCATTACATGAGTCCATTATTTTTAAGAATTTCAAATCTTTTGATGACTTATTCCATATTATTCATGATTGTAAAATGAAACTTATCTCATTAAACAAACTTAAGTATGTAACAAACACACCAACTACATCAAATACCAAATTTATTATCAAACCAAGCTATAAGGTAAAACCCATAAAACCTAAAAAGGAAACAACTACCATGATTAATGTAGTATCATAACAACCTAATCAGATTATTTTATCCAATACACTAAGGAGACAATTTACATGCTTAGCTAAGTCTATATCCTTGTTACTTATAAATTTTATGAAGTATCATCTCATATCTCTCCATCATCCTATATAGGATGATATGAGTTTGACTCTACCCAAAAGATATGATTATAATGCTTACTATGACTATCACCAATGCCCAGGGAATTTTATGAACTAGTGTTTTTCTTGAAGTATAAGATTTAGGATCATATTGATGAACAAAATATTAAATTTGATGATCCTCTAAAGGAATTAGGTTTATAACCTAGTGATCACGAAAATCAGTTTTTTAAACCCTTTGTGAGATAATTATAAGAAGGAACCCAAAGAGAAAAAGGTATACAATGCACATCCTTCTCCATCACATTACTAACACTTACTAGATGAGGTTATAGGTACTTAAATATGTCATAAACATCCTATGGCTAAAATAAATTATATTACTTTTGATGATACTAATATTATGGATGATGACTCGTATATTAATTCCTTATTCATTTGAGCATACCTTGATCACCAAACAATACATAATATTATGATAAATAATGGTGAAAGTGATATTTTTTGCATCATGTGTGTGAAGGAATCCTAGGTGTAAATTAAGCTAATAAATCATCTAAAGAACTAAAATCTATTCTAAAATAACTTAACCTAGGATAGAGATACCAATAAAATAAAGATAAAAAACTTATACCTTAGTACCATGAACCTCCTTCATTACCATTTGAATTTATTTGATATTTAAATTGTGTTTTTCTCACTCTTATCTAATGTATTGGTAAATGTGTAGTTTTTGTTATGAAAATTCTCTTTGGATGAATTCGACTCACTTGGGATTCACTTATGAATTTGATAGCACTTCATTAGCATAAGTTAGGATGAATGAGAGTGATGACTTGCACATCTATTTATAGGTTTATGGGAGATCGATCAAATGGTGGAATAGTATTTGAATATTTAAAATTATTAAATTAATCACTGATGGAGAATTAGTCGTCATCCATGAGGATGATGACTAATTCCACAAGCTAAGAGAAAAGGGAAGTTGGTTGAGTGAGTCATCAAGAAAGTGTCAAATTAGTTGAAAAATTAAGGGGTGACTCATAAGGTGGTTGAGGAATTTAATGAAGTGGTTATATGAGTTAATATGTGAGGGAGATAAAGTTAGAGGATGACTGGATGAGGTGGAAAATCTAGATTTATTAAATAAATTTGAATAAAATATGTGCATAACTGATTAATTTTAAATTATTCAATTATTTGAATTTAGAGGGAAATGGTGTTAACTCAAATTTAAATTTGGGGAATAATTCCTAGTGTTAAGGTACATTTCAATAGTAAATTAAATTTATGTGTCTACATTTACCCCTCTTTGAAATGGTGTTGTGAATAAATACCATTTTGAAGAATAGTAGAAGAATTAGAGCATAGAAGATTTGAGAAGAAAACATTGCCCCGATTGAATTAAATGATTGAGATAATTCCCCATGAGTGTTCATGTGGTAAATGATATGAATTCTCAAAATGAGGATGAGGAAAATGATGAATAAGTGGTTATAATGAAGGTCATAAACATATAAAAGTACTAAATATTGTTACCATACTTGCTTAATTAAAATATTTGTAAATGATTTACCCTTAGTCAGAAATTAGTAGATAATATATTGGAAAAATAGTATTTCCCATTCAAGGATTTCATTCTTGGATGATGCTCAGATGTAGGGGTATCACAAGTAGATGTGGGAATGATATATCTCGATGATGGCAAGCTACAAGTTGAAAAAATAGAAATATAGAGTTTCTAATGTGAGATATAGATGTAAAAAAGTGATCGTGGCAAGTAATTGATAAATATTTATAACATATTGATTAATTTTGGATTAAAATTTGGAGATGATGGTTGTAAAATTTAAAACTGAGTGGTTTGGATGGAAAAATATTTTAATGGTGTGGGCTAGACTAGAAATAGAGGGAATATGAATTCAAAATCAATTTGTGTAATTGATTTTCAAAGTGATTGGTTAAGAAATTATGAGTAAGTGGATTTTATCTCTATTCATGGAGAAAAATAGACCTTAACCTAATGCACCTATAACATAGCTAGCATGTGAGGAGACATCAGAGATTGGAGAGGAGTGGGCCTCCTATGAGTGTAATTTCAAACTTTGGTTTTTCAATTTCTAGTTATTTATTATAATTTAAATTTGAGGTGAAAATTTTTACAAATTAACCAATAGTGATTTAGGCAATGGAAGTTAAGAAATAATAAAGGATTAAAAAATCATTGATTTGGGTAGTGAAATTATAATACTAGGAAGGGAAATCTTTTGGGATAAATAGGTTAGGAGAGTTTTAAAATCATTGTTCACAGTTAAAAAATTGCTAAAATGAGTAGAGAAATAATCTAGGAGGTAAAAACATAGATGAATTAAAAAATTAAGGCTATTCATGGTGAAATCATTAGTTGGGGTAACAAATTCACCAAAGTCAATAGCGAAGTAGTCAAAAATGTGAAATTAGGGAGTTTGATTATGAAATCATGGATTGGATGAATGGGTTTGATGGACATAGTGAAATTGCCAAAGTGATTAGTGAAATTTTTAGGTTAAATAATGGGGCTATAAATTTAAGAATAGATATGAATTTTGGGTAGATGGTCAAATGAAAAATGAAATTAATGAGTGTTTGATGGTGATGTAGATAAATTTGTGTTAATTTGTAGGATTAGCATTATGCTAATATGTGTGTTTTATTTTTTCAAGAAGTATTAATAGTATTAGCTACATAGGAGTAGAGGGATAGAGTATTGTTGAAGATTACAAGTTTAACTAAGTATAAGTTTAGGGTGTTGGGGCAATGGGACTATCATACATTGCCTAGATGCTAAATATATGAGTTGATTGGGAAGTACTCATGATGTTGTCTATGAGATGACATAATGAGATGAGCACATTTCACCTACCAATAGGTGAGATGATTATGACATTGGAGGAGGTATGGTGGATCCTGAGGATCCTAATATGATGGACACATGTGTAATTGGGATACAAACCACATGTGATTACACTCTATAGGCTATTTGGTGAGGATTTGATTCCATTTACGAGAGAGGTATGGATATTGATATATACATGGATATAAGGATAGACTCATTGATGGTTTTTATCATGGATATGATTAGTGGCATCATACTAATTGACTAGACTGATAAATTATGTCCTATTGGGTTATCATATCTTATTGGTGACATGATCGATATGTGGTAGTATTTTGTATGGGGGATTTATTTATTGGCATATTTATATAGATATTTGTATTAGGTAGTGTATTTATATGGAAAGGAGATAGGTTCTATGACTATAGGTATGGTGTTGGGATGACATTTTAGTAGATTGACCCATTAGACATATGAGTGCTAGAGTAGAGGTGGATTAAATTATATATGGGTGGAATGTGATTATCAGGACACAAATACCACATTTAAGAGATTTGGAGTTTTACAGGAGAACACTATATGAGATTATATAAGACTAGATTACATGAAGGCCATATAGGGAGATAAAATTACAATGGGCATAGGATGTACTATATATGAATTATATGATGATGTAATATAATATTATAGATGTACATGATTACATTATTGAGAGATACTGACTCAATAAAGTATTGTGATATATTGGCATGAGGTAACACATTCTATTAGGGACACATGCATTTGATCAATCTATTAGGGTGAGATCATAGTGGCAACATGCCATTAATCCTAGGATTATAAAGCACAACTAGATGCATGTGTAGATAGTGATTTGGGATGATATGAGAGATGTTATTGATGTAGGTATAATAGATGGATATGTAGATTGGTGGGATAGATAGTGGCATATGAGGCCTCTAGTTCTATATGCACCTCTTCAAACATGCATATAGAGTTTGGTTTCTAGATTGGGTAGACACCCATGAGGTACAAGTCTTGTGATGAGGATCATGAGAGCTATTATGGGTCAGATGGGAGAGAGACAGGGATGAGGGGATGGTCAAATATGAGGGAGATAGGAATGAGGGGATGGAAAAATAGGATTAAGGATGGATGAGACATGGTTAAAGGATGTGGATGTGGAAGAGTTAGGTGTGGGTGAGGACACAAAGATGAGAGATATTATAGAGGAGCATGTGGGAGGAGGAGAGAGTCCTTTAGTTATTTTTTACATTAATACAAATATGAGATATATGATAAAGTTTTAGGTAGTGGGTAGAGTTAGAATAGGGAGATTAGTGCCTTCTATATCTATAGAGGATCAAATATTGATTTAAAGGATACATAATGATATCAAGGCTTAGGATGTAGAGATTATTGGTTTATAGGTACATGTTATAAAAATATAGGGGGATGTGAATGGTAGGGATGCTAAGTTAGGTTTAAGATATGTGGAGATATGATGTTTTAGGGTGAGATAGATAGACTTTGGGTTAAGGTGGATAAATTAGATAAAGTGATTTATTATATTAGTTGGATTATTGACACAAGATATAGAGAGACAAACACCAAATAAGACAAGATTGATATATAGGTATCAAAGAGAGATAGATACATAGTACAAGTTCAGTTAGTAAAGGCTAGGATATTATTAGTAGGATAAGGATAGGTGGAGACCATAGATAAGGTCATTTAAGTAATGGAGTAGGATAATTATTATAGGAGATTATATGATAAGGTCATTCCATGAGCATAATGTGCACATTTGTATATAGAGTAAATAGTTAAGAGGTCATTATCATGGAGGTTAATAAAATATGTAGTCATAGAGATGTATTTAGAAGGCATCATGGTGACTATGTGTCCTTTGAGGATTAAACCATAACACCATAATCCTAGTTTGAAGATAGATGCCCCATCTAAGGGTCAATGAGAGATTTGATATGGATGTGATTATGATTTATTTATCTATATGTATTTGATATATATCATTGTATAGTGTAGTCATATAAAATATCATTTTAATGCAATAAGTGTCACTTGAAACCACCTTAGCTTATACCTAGACCTATCTTAGGGCCTATTTTGATCCTTTTCCATCTTTTATGCACATTTAGCCTTTGACCACATATACCAAGAGCCACATTGAGTCATCATTTAGGAATATCCAATCCTTTATCTCATGTGTTAGCCACTTAAATAATAACATGGTCCCACTAGTCTATAGTGAAATATTGTATTGGTAAAGGGGGAAATACTATTGAACCTTATCTTCCCCTTCCATTAAAATATATATTTCCACTTCTCAAAGTGTATTAGGGTCAACCTAGACTCATTTCATGTCTTGACAAACATTAAAACATTATATAAATAACACTCTCATTCTTCTATCAAATAGATGGAAATTATCATGAACAAGATCAAAAATAGCTATGCAAATTAAGGTTATTGATCCCTGTTTATCCCTATTTATACATAAATCCATCTAGAACATACCATAGATCATTATTACTCATGTTTCTAGTCTCAATTCATAATCAAAGTGCTTAAATTGGTATTCATACTTAGACATACTAGTATCACTCTCACTTGAATCAACACCTAGATTGGGAGAACTAAATTGGGCTTGATCCCATTTCAATATATTGGTATGTAGGCATCACTCAAAACATAGGTTGTTAAGGTGATTCCCAACCTACCATGTTAATGGAACTTTCCTTCCACTTGTGTTCATCAAAACCCTTGAAAGCATGGAGGCTTAGGGTTTCATAACAAAATTAGTCAAAACATAGAATAGATGATGATCTAGGTCTCATTAAATAAGGCATAGGATTCTAGAAATAGAGTCAAGTTCTTCCCATAATTTCACTACATCACCTACATAGGGTTATTAACATTACATAAAAGGTCTATAATGTAGTACACTAATGGTAAAGAGGGTCATGTTATTGTCTAAAGAGGGTTATAACACATGTTCTCCACTGAAGACATTATCCTAATCCTACATCAATTCTTATCCCACCACACATTTCTCTTAGTCATTTTTTAAAATCTAATTACACCTTTTATAATTCATTATTATTTATTAAATAAATCAATTATTGTGCAAATCAATGGTTATTGATATTATAGTATTTCATTCATTGATTTATTACTCAACTCTTTATCAACCTAGGATTACATTACACATCCTAATAAAAGACAAATCATTTGGTGAACCAAAATTACTTTTAATATTTCCTAAATCTTAGCCTTAGTTGATCTTTGGGTTTAGATCCTTCTATTTTATGTGATCAATAATTAATTGTACAATCTCATATCTGATTCATTATTTTATATCTATAATCTTTCATATACTTAATTTATTCAAAGGTTAAAAATATACAACTTTTTGTTTTCCTACTTTATATCCTACAATGGTAGAATCCAATAACTAGTTTGATAAGATTGACAAGAGACAATTGAAAATTTTCATTTCTAAACATTTAGATATGCAAGATGACCTTATTCCTATTTTTAAATAAAACCTTTGGAATTACACTATATGTTAATATATTAACCCCATATATGCTAATATCATTACACCTACTATGGGAGGAACTCAAATTCTACATGTTATAACTAGGCAACTCTCACTAGTTGAAAGACCTCCTATGGATAACACACATTCCTCCTATCTAGATGTAAAATACCTTAGTCATGAGATTAATTATCTATAGGAAAATGTGTTACATCTTGAGTAGGGTGCCACTTGTTTCAGGTAATTTCTACTTATTCATTAATTTGGTAGCAAAGTAATGAAACTAGTAAGAGGGTGTGTAAAAGAATACCTTGTAAAGTGTGTGAGTGAATCTAGATGATAGTGGGAACTCCTCTTTAGCTAGGAAGGAATAACATATAGATAATAAAAACACTTGAAAAGGGGTTTTTTAATATGGATGGTTGAGTGTAATACCTAGCATTAGTTAGATCCAAGAAGTGTAGTGCTTACTAGGAGGTTGTCAATCCACTATTATAATAATTAAGTTGATAGAAATGAAAAGAGGATACTTGCATTCAATAATATGAAAGTAGATATGTGCAAGAAAGAGAAAGTAAATACTTGTTTAAAGAAAAAAACTAAAAATAGAAAAAGTGGGTCAATGCTTATGCTAAATTGGTCAAGATCTGGTTCAAAAAATTAGAAAGGTTTACTATTATTAGGTAAAAATAAAGAAAATCGGGTATGATTGAGGATAAGGGGCTCAAAATAGCTTGCTAGATTTTTATGCCATAGTGATTGGCAATGGTTAGGTTAACTAGTTGTATTTGGTGTAATCGTTGATGGTTGGGCAACTGATAATGGTTGGGTAATCAACAATAGTTGAGGAAACTATTAGTAGTTGAGCTAACCATTAGTGGTTACTTATATGTTCTAGGAGAATATTGAAGTAGATTTGTAGAATGATGAATAAGTAGGTTAGGGTTTTGATATAGGTCTGTGGGAGGGAGAATAAGATGTCAAGGGCTTTATTTAGGGAAGGTAGGTTAGAAATAAGATAGATCAATGATAATAAACACAAGATACCCATAACTTGATGGTGGAGAGCTGAGGTAGTTTGACCAAAGTGACAATACTTCAACCTTTAAAAGTGATGTAGATAGAGGTTTATGTCTTCAATGTTTTTTTTCTTATTGAAGGGATGCTAGATACCTACACAATAAAATACAATAGCCTAGACATGAATTTATTTGTGGATCCATTTCACTTCCTCCTCTTCTCCTTTTGTAAGATGAAGTTGCTAATTGGGATGGAGGAAGTTACCAATTTTATAGGGGGATAAATATACTAATTAAGAATCTTATAAAGATGATTTACTTCACACAAAGAAGTTACATATTTTTGAAATGCTTATCTTTCATAAAGATGGAAGTTGATTTAAATCAAGCTTATATTCCTAATTGGAAATGATCAAGATAACAATCATCGATTAGGCTGACTAGCGGTGGTTAAGGGTCTAGCGATCAAAAGTAGATAAATGGATTAAAAAGTTAAGTCAATGGTAAAGGTGTGAAATGAGTTAGATAGATGATTAACTAATATAAGGATTGAAAGTGGGTCCCTGGTGGTTTGATATCGACAACTAGCTAAGGTGAAATTTTTGAGTGTCTATATTCTACCCCTTTATATTATGCAGCTTTGGTTTGATAAGCTGCAAAAAAAATGAGCATATTTCTTGTCAAGGTCTGATTACCTCTAGTATGGGAGAAGGTGTTCCCCCTCAAATTGGTAGTTGATGAGGCAAAAGAAAAATTGGGTCAAGGTTTGATAAATGGTGAATGGGTAATCATGAGGTTGGTGACACACTAAGGTTAGGTATGGGAGATGCAAACATGCACACAAAAGGAAACTAAAGGGGATAGTCAAGATTGTGCAAAGATTAAAGTTTCCAATATTGGTAAAAATAAGGTCAATGCTAGAAGGACCTATGAAAAGGGTGATCATTCCATATAATTGTTCATAGCTAATTTATTTAGGCATATCAAGCCATCTAGATAGGGTTGATGTTGGTCGCAAGTATCTAGGGTAAGAACTGCTCCCATGAAATAACACAAGTGGTAGGGTCATACATGAGGTGGTATAAATTTCAAAATTTCAACATGGAAAGGTCAGTTAATGTCATCAAAATGACCAATGCAAATTTGTCATAGAACATGTAAATGATCAGGTTCAAAATTAACCAACATCAAGGTAGACATGGTAAAATAATGGGTGGATTGGGTGTGGGTTGGAAGGGGATGGCCAAAATCACTCCATATGCACTAGTCAATTGGACACTTCCTTCATAGTTTTATGGATATAAATCCAAAAATAACTTCAAGCCAAATGTAATTCTTCAAGTGTCAATTAAATGTTTTCTCAAATGAGTAATTCTAAGGGGATGAATTATGGGTTTAAGATGAAGAGTCAACACCTAAGTAGGTTTCCTAGAAAAATTAATCAATAAAAATGATAGGAAAATTTAAATAAGATAAGGAATTTACTTAAGGGTCCTAATCGATGATGATCAGGGGTTGCCCTAAGGGTCAACTGATGATGGTCACCTTGATCAGTGTCAGTTAGGTGAAAACCCTAAATGGTAGAAAGGGTAAAATTAAAAAAGAAAGGTCACTACCACATTTGACACTTGGAATTTTACTTAGAATGTTTGGCATGTTTTGTTTGCTTATGGTTGTGTTGGCTGAGTTGAAGGTGACTGAGTGGTGGCTTGAGTTTGGATGAGATGGAGGGAAAATGTGGGTATGGCTATGAGGTAGGATAGGGTCTCCAACCAAGGCATCAATTGTGGAATAAAGTTGGTTGTGTTTTAAAATTAATAATTAGATTAATTTATGTTATAGAGAGTGGAATTTAAGAGACAAAGGATTAGGTAATGGTTTAGGGTATAGGGTAAATGGTTCCCTAGGGTTAAGTTTTGGTGATTTAGGAAAAGATTGTGGATGAAAGTGATGGGGGAAGGGTGTGTTGGGTTGTTTTTTGGGTATTAGAAGAGGTATGGGTGGGTTGGGTGAGAAGGATAGGGATTTTGTGGATGTTTTAGGTCATGGGTTTGAGGTTCATGCTACTGGTGATCACTCACAGTGATCAGTGATAGTTCAACCTGACTAGTACTAGTCAAACCCAAGAGCAAAAGGGTCCTAAGGTACTGGTGATAGTTCTAGGAACCATCAATAGTTAAATATTTATGGTAAAAGTTTAGGGAAATGGGTAAATGTTGACTAAAGTTGTTTGAAAATGCATAACATAGAGGAATGCTTATAAAATAGGTTTAAGATGGTAAAACTAAAAATGTATAGGAATATTTATGAAAGTGATAAAAGTGGTAGCATGGATAGGTAAATGGTTAGAAAGAGAGATAAGAAGGAGGATAATTAGCATGAAATAGAAAACTAAGTATATGTGTTAATGTGAATATTTGTTTAAGCCTAAGAGTAGATTCAATTGAGGCACCAGGTCCCTATGATTTTCATAGAGGTTAGAGATGCACTGATTGATGGTGGGTGTAGACATATGGAGGAGGTGGGCTTAGGGGCCATGCACCATTATCAACACCTATCGAGGGATGCATCCATGATCATCATACTCATCAAGAGATAGGGCACAATGATGAACACTTTTTAGTTGTCGACTAGGGAGATAATTATCCTACTAAAAGATGTCATAAGGTCTATATGGATACCCATTTGGGGAGTTCCAATTTACCACATTGAGAGTGAGGAATGAGATTACCATATGGATCTGCTATATGGTGTAGACCAAGTACATGCCAAGTAGAATTTAAGTAGATTTCAGATCATGCCATTATACCAAATGGCCCCTAGGGATAGATGCTTGATCAAAATTATGATGATGGTAGTGACCTATTTTACATTTCTAGATTCAAGCCATGGGTGCTTCCCATATTTATTACTAGGAGTCCTAGTAGAGATGCTACTAGGAAGGACTATATTCAGGTGGGCCCTAATGTTATTAGTTTAGTTCTACAAGGAGATTTGGGGATTTTTAGCCCATAGACAATATTGGATTAGTGTGGGATTCATGATTCATTGATGGGAATTCAAGCATATCTATATTTTAAGACCCTTAGGGCTACCAATGGAGGGATACATGCTTATAGATTGTAGAGTGGGTTTCTTATGCTGGAGATGAGATAGTGTAATGACAGGGGCAAGTGGAAGAGATAGAGACATAAAGTGGTTCTAAGATACATTGAAGAGTTTAGTGGCTGGTGATATAGTATGGTGACCTTACATGATCTGGACATTATGGACTAGGTACATATTTCACACTATTGGTTTATAGAGTTAGTGATGGGTATATGAGAGATAGTTTTGTGAGATAGAGTGTATACCTTTGACTAAGTGAAGAGAGAGTTTAGACTTATATATGGGATTCCACTTGAATTCTTAAGATATAGAAGAGATGAGGTAATGTTTTTGTTACCTAAGCTACAACCATAGGATGTTAAATGGGACTATGAGGAGATGTTGGTTAGGGTACCCATGAATGATGTAGGGATAATCGATGGATACATAACATAGTACTAAGGTAGGTATGCCACAATATATTTTGGATGGGATTATGGGGAACAATATCTTATAAACATAAATGTTGTAAGGGCATAGGCATATACTATCCTACTTGGATTTCACCACCAAGGGGAGAACCAACTGAGCTATCTAGTTGAGTATAAACTCTGAACTTAGTATATTCTAGCTAAAAACCTGACACTCTTATCATTTCAAGATCATGAAGTGAGGGGGTGGGCCCCAATACCAATCCACGTAATGAAGTTCAACATATATTTTCCTTTTGAGCACCTAAACAACCTGAAACCAACCTTAGATTACCTCTTTAGTACCTGTTCTACAAGCCAAATTCCCTCCTTACACTTTCTAAGGAATAATCCAAAAGTGATCCAAAAAGAGTTCTAGGATTTAATGCCCTTGTAGTGTATTCATTATTTTCCTTAAATTCTTTTATTTTTATTTATTTTTGTTTGATGTGTGAGTTTTGTCATATTTCCTATTTTATCACATGGTATTTACTAGACAATAGTTGAGAAACTAAATCGATCAACCAGCACCTTCTTCCTCCTTTTCCATGGAATACAATTATAATGATAAGGGTTCACCTTATGTTTCTTCCCCTCATACTATAATCCTTATTTCTTTTGAAGGTGATGTGGATTTCACTACCTTCCTTGACAAAAACTTGGTTTCTCTTCAACACTATCTCAAACACTTACCTAACCATACCTCTATTGATTTGGCTCCTCTGACAAATCCTCCTTATGGAATGCCTCCCCACCTTGTGGTGGGTACCACCTCAACCCAACCCTTATTGATCCCAACGTCCTCTTCTTCCAACATCCAAACTACTACCACTACCCTAACCCAATCCAATATTCCAACTTCTATCCAAACACCTCCTACCACTCCCCACACTTCACATATTGGTTTAAATTTACCTTTAGTTACCTATACTCCACCTACCATGGGCTTATCTTCTACTCCAATTTCTACCCTTCCCCTTGTCCCAACCAACCCATCAACTTCCACCCCATTTTATAACTTGGTTCTCTCTATACCTTAAACACTTCTACCCATTAGCACTAGAGACACCACTCAACCTCAACTTACCCAACCTCAACCCACCACCTAAGTCATACATTTAACTTAACCCACCTCCATTCCTTAGCAAGTTTCCATGACATCCTATCAATATGTCTCTAATTCACAAGGGTACATAAGACCTTCCACCCAACCATTTGTGTAAATTAACCCTTATGTGATGCCATCTCAACCTTTTATGACCACTTACCATTATTTCACTTCTTTATCACCTTCTATCACCTATCCAAACATAGTTGCCACCCAACCTCAATATAATGTGACCCTTAATTATGTAGCTTCTTAACCCCATCCAAACTTGATCCAGATGTTAATGGAAAAAATGACCAACTTCAAGTCATCCATATCTAGGTCTCATAACTTTTTATCCTATGATAAAATTTATAATGAACCCATTCAACCATCTATACTTATCCATGCTTATCCTCCTCAGTGGGAATTACCCAAGTTCTCCAAATTTCAAGGTCAGGAGGACCCCCAACAACATTTGAGAGCATTTCATCATTCTTTCTATTTAATTTCATATGATGATGTTATCATTCTTCGATCCTTCCCCATGTCCTTATCTACACCTACCCTTGATTGGTATAGTGCTCTTCCCATTCACTCCATCTTTTATTTTTCTCAATTAGATCAAATCTTTTTAGAATACTTTTCAATAAATATATCTAAAAATGTTTCTATTACTAACCTCTATTACATTAAGAAATTTGATGATGAGTCAATTATTGATTTAATTTCTAGATGGAGAGGTCTTATCAACTAACTTTATTTTTCTTTACCCCAACCCAAACTAATTAAACTTTTATCTCAAGTTTGTGTCAGTCATATCGTGCCCACTCTTCAAGTTCAAACATTTCAAACTTTCAATGAGGTATTCACCATGGCATGAAAACTTGAAAATTGGGCCATTGATGAAGGGAAATTGAAATTACAAAACAAATATTCTAGTTTTAAATCCAATGACTCTTCCTCTACCAAAACTAGTAACCAATACAATACCAAGGTAAAAGCATCCACAAAATCAATTGTTATAAAAATTGTTCCACCTCAAATTGTTAACCAACCACCTCAAATTAATTCTTTGAACTCTCCTTAGCAACAAAACCAAAACCAAAATTGAGATCTTCTAATACAATACACTCCCATCAGAGAATCATATGCATTAATTTTGGATAAATTTCTCAAAGAGAACCTCATTCAACTTCCACCAATTATACTACCCTAGCAATTTGAATTTTATCACCTTGTACCTAGGTGGTATAACGAAAATGACCATTGTGCCTTCCACTGTGTTATAGGACATGACATTAATAGATGTAATACCTTCAGAATTCTTGTGTAAAATTTTATTGATAGTGAAAAATTTTCATTTAATAATCCAAACACACTTCTTAATCAATCCTTTGATAACTTTTTCAAGCCTTTCCCCAACCATGCTCCTTACACCCAATCCCATTACAATAAATATTAATCATCTCACTTTCATGAGGGACATACAATTAATAACATTAATAATGAGACCATTAAAAGAGACAATAACCTCAATCTCCCAAGTGGAAATATTGAACTCACCATCTATTATTTTGGATACCCAAACTCAAGAATCAACCCACCCTCTCCCTCCATTTGATGATACCTTATCTTTAACTACCTCTCCTTTGGTGGAAGCACTGAATGAGGAAACCATTACTTTAATTGACCCTTTTTATCCACACATTTAATTAGTATAACTACCCTCAATTATTTTTGATACCCAAATAAGGGAAGTAACCATGTCCTTTCTTTCACTTTATGATGCCACACCAACTTCCCCTATCATAGAACCCTCCACTTTCCATTCAAAAACCATCCCAAGAGTGGAGATTACCTCATCTATCAAACCATCAATTTTAAAACCTTCCATCCAAGATAATAATCAAGGCATGATTTCCTCTTCTCCACTTATGGAATTAATCTTTTAAACCACTAAGGAACTAAATCCATCTACAAACCCTTTTCTAGACTAGTTTAAAGTCCAGAATTCACTTCCCATCCTAATTTTGACAAATCCACCTTTTGGCATCATCTTGGACTACCTTATTGAGGCCAATCTAAATCTATAATCCACCATTGAGACCATCATGACCCCTTCACCAAATAATTCTTCCAAAACCATAAGTGATCTATCTCAACCACCTCCACCTAAAATTTTTAAATCACCTTACACCTCTCTTACCAGGTCAATCAAGAACTTAGGAATTATTCCCACACCTAGTCATTTACATCCCCATTTGAGGTTGGACTTAACCCCATCTAGTCCACAAAAGGCAAATCCATCTAAACTACACAAGAAGGTAGAGTTACCCAAACTTTTACCTCGAATTAGACCCATACAACCTCCTTAACATTTACCTTTCATCTTAGGACCCCATCTTTCCACCATTATAGTTACCTATTATTCCTCTAAGAAACCATCCCCTTTTCTCCACCTAAATGCATCAAAATTCATTTTTAACCAACCTATCTACCTTTACTTTCCCTCTATAGCTAAAAATTCATCATCCAAAACCTTGACATCCAAGTCTTCAACCCCCAAACCAATCGTAACCAATCAAACCCAACAAAAACCATCAACCAAAACTAGTCCTCCAACTCCAACTTCCATAATAAAACCTATGCCAATAAGCTTACCACTCCTAATACTAGAAACCCATTATCTTCAACACCTTTACTTGAATCATATTCAGCCATTTTTCAAAGGTTTCTACAAACCTCTTCCATCAGCTTACCTCTAATCAAACCTTTTGACCCTTCATACACTAAACCCTCCTGATTTAATGATAAATTGATATGTGCATACCATAGGGCATCAAGACATGACATAGAGAAATGCAAAGTTATTGAAGCACTTATTCATAGCATATATGATGAGGATGATCTATTATCAAATAAACACTTCTTACTCCCATTACCAATCTTGTCATCAACCCGACCCACCCAACCTTTACCAACTCTCCCTTTTCTACCTAAAGATGAGAAGGAAGAACCAAAGTAGGAATCAATCCCCATTGTCTACACCATTCACATTGTGACCTAATCTCAATCCCAATAGAAGGATAAAGGTAAATCCAAAGCCTTTATTCCATGAACCTACCCATCAACCCCTATAACCACCAATTAAAACCAAACATCTCTACCCTCACCTTCACAACCACCAAAACCCAAAGTATCCAATTTGGGAGAGTCTCCTTCCAACCTTTCTATCTTCATAAAATAGTTTGTGTTAAAACAACTTCACCAAACACTAATGAAATTAAGCCTCTATAAAATAATTAACACTTTACCCCACCACCATCAAGAACCAATTGAGGCTCTAGAATCTATTGATGTTTAGGTAGATGATCCTTAACCTCTTGCACCCTTCATTGGAGCTCTCCAACTTTCAACCCTCATCACCTTGCAAGATTCTAAAATATTGCCTGCTAATCTTGACGACTTTGATCCTCCCCTTTTTATTATCACATACATCAATAAAACCTACATCAAAAGGGTTATAATTGACAAAGGGGCTAGACTCAACATTATCTCCTCCTATGCATACAACCAACTTCAAATTCCTAAAAATATCATGTCTGAAAGTATAGTAGTCCTTTGCTCTTTTAATGATATCATAGCCACTACCTTAGGGACTGCAGTCCTCCATATCCATTTAGGGCCTCATACCATTCCTAAACTATTTTATGTTATAGAGGGTGAGTTATAATATAATGTGTTATATGGATGCCTTTGGATTTGTGATATAGGTTATGTCCCTTCCACCTTACATCGTTACATCAGATTTAAGCATGAGGGATAAGTTGTTACCATTAAAGCTGATCTTAATCCATTTACCTCTTGCAATATGACATATTAGCCTATTGAAATTCTCATCCCTCCTTCATTTACCTCATAATAAACTTTTAATGAAACCACCCAAACAACCAAAACCATCAACACTTTTAATTATAACACTAATGAAGCATCATCTATCTCAACCATTTCATCATCCTAAATTCTAGTCAAGGACCCCTTGCAATCCACATTTCAGTGTCTCTCCCTTGGATAATATCACCTTTTAGCCTTAGATGCCTTCCCTACTCTATAAGAGTATGGGAATCTTAAATATGACCCTTCCAAGGATCCCAACATCAAAACCATTATACTATTTGAGGTCCCCAATAATTTAAAAAAATTCATCTATGAAGGACTTGATCAACCACATCTTGCTCCTACCACTATCTCATTTATTTGACCATTCATAGCCAATTTTTCCTATTTGGACAAACTAACCTTTGCTAAAGATTACCTTGATATGTACACTTGGAAGGGGTTTGGTATTGGAATTTATGAATGAGGACCTCATGAGTTACCCATCCTCAAAACTTAGAAACCTCACGAGTTCTTTGGCCTTAAGTTCATACCACCAGAAGAACCCACTTCACAAAACCCATCACTACCATCAATGAAGATCTTCCATCCTCCTCAACCCTATATTTTACAAAGTTATAAGACTTTTATATCATCCCATCTAACTTATTTTTGGATTAATACCATTAGTTTGGCCCTGCTAACCTATCAAAAAGATGTCCAAACTAAAACATTTCCTCTTATCCATCCTAAAATGATTAAACAAGACTCCCCTACCATCAACACCCTAATATCAAGATGATGATTCCATTCTTACCTACCTTATTTTATGGGATGATTCCATTCATAATTCCCTCCCTATTAATAACTAAACCATGCTAAACAAATCAACCATTCATGTCAAATTGGGTACTCAGGATAACCCTTACATCATAAAAAATGGCCAATCTTTAAATCCTATGAGGTAACATAATTAACCTTATTTCCTCCACATGTTTAGCATAACATTTACTTGGTCCTACTAGGACATACCTATAATTGACCCTTTTATCACTCTCCATAGCATTGTCACTCATCCTAAGGTAAATTTAGGTCAACATAAGATTCATAGAATGTAACCTCGTATAGCCCTCCTATTCAAAGAAGATCTTTAGTGTCTCTTATCCATCAACTTCATCCAACCCATTGACTAAACACAATGGGTCTTTAGAATCATTACTATCACCAAACCCATATGGGGACTTCACCTCTACATCAATTTCCATGACCTCAATCTCACCTTCCCTAAATATGACTTTCTTTTACCAAACATCAACCAACTCATTGATCTTATGGTTGGCTATGAAATGCTACCTCTCATGGATAGTTTATCAGGATATAATTATATCTTGATTGACCCTAAAGATCATCACAAAACTTCCTTTATCACCCCATTGGGGATCTTTTACTATAGGGTCATGCCATTTAGACTAAAAAATGTAGGAGTAACCTATCAACAAGCTATGACCTACATCTTTCATGATCTCACGCATAAATTCATATAGGAATATGTAGATGATCTACATGGGAAATCCAAACACCACAAAGATTACCTAGATGTTCTCGCCATCATCTTTAACCACATAATCCATTATCATGTTAGGATTAATCCTAAGAAATGCATCTTTGGGGTCTTATCTAGAAAACTTCTAGGTTTCATTGTCTCTCTACATGAAATAAAAATAGACGCCACTAAAGTCAGAACAATCTTGGAAATGCCTCCTCCTACTAACCTTACACAACTATGTATCCTATAGGGCAAACTTAAATCTATCCATTGTTTTATTTCCTTGCTATCTAGCAAATGCCAACCCTTCCATCACCTCCTAAAAAAGGATGATTACTTTAAGTAGACCAAGGAATGTCAATAAGCCTTTGATTCAATCAAGGAGTATCTTCTCTCTCCACCTATCCTCACCCTTCCTAAGGAAGATCATCTCTTTTACCTATATATATATATATATATATATATATATATATATATATATATATATATATATATATATATATATATATATATATGTCATTGATCATTCCTTAGGGGTGATGCTCACTCATCATGATGAATAAAATAAAGAGTAGGATATCTATTACATTAGTCACATGCTTATCAACTATGAAACTCAATATATCCATCTCAAAAAACTATACCTCACCTTAGTTTTGGTGGCCTCCAAAATCTATCACTATTTTCTTAATCATAAAACCTAGGTTATCACTAACACTAATATCAAAACCAACATATGGCTAAGTGGCTCATGATTATAGATAAATTTAATCTTGAATTTGGCCTACAAAGGTACATTAAAGGGTACATCATCACTAACCAATTGGCCCAAGATCCTCTACCTGAAAATGAACCTTTTCCTCTTGCCTTTCCAAGTGAGTTTATTGTAGCTTTTTCTTAGGAAAAACCCACCTACTAAATGACCATGTTTTTAGATGTCTCTAAATGTCAAAATGGTAGGGGTGCTAGAGTTAATCTCATTCTGCTTAATGGGGAACATCTTCCACTTTATTTTAAACTTGACTTCAAATGTACCAGCAACATGGCTAAATATGAAACCCTAGTCATAGGCCTCCAAACTACCTTAGCTTTGGGAGTCAAAATGATCAATATCTTGGGTGACTCCCAATTGGTCATCAACTAGGTCATAAGATATTATCAATGTAAAAATCATGTCTTCTTAAAGTATAAAAAACTCATGGATATACTCCTAAAATCATTTGATCATTATATTATCGAATCCATTCCTTGATCTACCTACAAATTCATGGACATGGTGGCCTCCTTTGATTCCTAAATTCCATCTCAACCTGCTACTTCTAAACTATTAATTATCATCAGCCTCTTTATCACACCCTCATATATTAATTCTACTCTCCCTACCATTTGTAGTGTGGAGACATATCCTTTTGACATTTGGTAGACCAAGCTTTTAACTACCTTAACTTTTGCATCATTCCTCCCAACCTTTCAAAGAATGACCAAAGAGCCTCTTTTTAGAGTACTTCTTGTTACACCATACTAGGAGGAATCCTTTACAAATGTAGCTTTGATGGCCTCTTTCTCTATTTCCTATTTAGCCAAGAAGATTCCTACACCATTAAATAAATGTATGATGGAATCTGTGGGGGACACTTTAATGGCCTAACTATTGCTAAGCATATCCTTCACCTTGGTTACTATTATCCCACCCTCATTAAAGACTATTGTGACTATGTAAAGAAGTGTGTTAAATGTCAACAACACACTAATCTACATCATGCACCTCTTCATGGCCTTTAAGTATCTACTAATTATTAGCCCTTATTGTATTGGGGTCTTGATATTATTGGGAAAATCACCCCCATTCTTCACAACAACACCAATATATCATTAATACTACCAAATATTTCACCAAATGGGTGGAATCCATCCCCCTTATATCCAGTAAAGCTATAAAAATTATTGACTTCATCAATCACCATATCATATGCCACTTTAATGTTCTGTATAAGATCATCACCAATAATGGAGAATATTTTAAGAACCAAAAATTCCAAGGTCTTTGCAATGCTTTTAACATCAATTTAAGCTTTTCCTTACCTTATTCTCCATAAGCTACTGGATAGGTAGAAGCCTAAAAAAAAACTCTCATCAAGATGATCACCAAATTAGTAAGTGCTTTAGGTTGGGATTAACATGTGTATATCCCCTTTGTTTTAGGGGACTATTGCACTAGCATTCAAACATGTATAGGTGATACCCATTTCTCTCTCATCTTTGGAGCTAAGGCAGTCTTGCCTTTTAAAGTCTAAATTCCATCCCTTTTCATATATTTACATGAAATCCTTTCTAAGGATGACTATTGTTGATAATGCCTCACATATCTTGAACTCCTTGATGAACATTGCCTTGCAACCCTTGATCATATTCATTTCTATCAAGAGTAGGTCAAAAATGCGTACAAAAAACACCTAAAAAAATGAGAGTTCAATAATAGAGACTTCATCCTTAAGGAAAACCAACATATAAATAATATGGAGAAAATAAAAAAAGGAAAGTTAGATTTTAATTAGCTTAGACACTACATCATAACCCATAAGTATGGATTAGGAGCTTATCATTTGTCCTCTCTTGAGGGTAAACCAGAACTTGACCCTCTCAATGCTTCACATTTACATCCTTTCTATTATTGAAATAGGGGTCAAACTCATTTTTGTATCTAACTTAATCTCTTCCCTTAGTTCATGACATTTTTACTACCTTTCACATCCCTAACACTTTTGGGAACAATCAATTATAACATAGAACCTTATGATTATCCATCATAGTTATGACCTAATCCTAAGCATGGGAACCATAACCTTACCCATGGCATGATTATCATGGATACTTTTCATCTTTAATCAGATGGAATCCCAAGGTCAGTTGTCTCTCAAAACCACATTCCCCATTTACCATTAACTTTTTTATGCTCAATTTTTTCCTCCATAAAGGTCAACCTTTGAATCCTAAATAGACTTGTCAATGTCTAACACACATTCAAAATATCAATTTCATTACAAACTACTCTCTTGAAGGATAACTACCTATTAATTAAAAGTTTCTTAAAAATAGACTGCTCCCTTGAAGAATAACTATACAACCCAATCTTAGACCATTCCCTTAAAGGATGGCTATGGAATAATTATTTAAAGCTTTTTGTATCGATTAGCTTCAACAACTTATCAAACTAACAAGAATAAAAAACAATCTTATGTAAAAATTAAAGAAAGTAAGCCACAATCATCTCTTACAATTTCCATTCATAGACTTCCTACATTGATTAGTCTATACATTATCCCATTACATTGAAATTGGCTCCTATATATGGCATTGGTAGACTTCCCACATTGACCAGTCTACATCTTATATTAATGCATGGAATTTTATATTATGGTTCTTTGGTCACCTATAAAAGGGGCCAACTAACCCATATCAGGTTATCATTTCACTTATTTCCCATTTAACTATCTACTTATCACCCACCTCTTCTCTGAGATCAAGGGACTATGAGCTTACTTGATTCAAAGTGATCAAGACCTCACTTTTATTAATCAATGTATGTTATTTTGAAGCATTCAACAAGTTTATGTTCACTAAGATAATCCAAGTATAGTTTCTCATTGATACATCCTTGCTAACTATGTTTTACACTCTATGATACACATGATGTTGCATTTTTAGTCAGGCCTTATCTCAGGTATGTTTTAATGTGTTTATTGTTTTGTGGTTTGGCTTAGTGTGAGATAAGGAGTGTAAAAACTATGATAAATTACTTTTCCTTCTAAGTTACTTGATGAACTAAGACAAGTACATAATCAATGTATGTAAAAGGTTTATTTTAAACCCAAAAAGTAATTTTTATATTTCATTCTATGAGTAAACAATAAGGAATAAAAAGGGAACTGGATCCCACCAAGCATGCCAAAATATTTCAATTAATTTCTACTCATTTTTTAATTTAGAAGTAAAGTAATGAAACTAATAATAGGGTGTGTAGAATAATACCTAAAAGAGTGCATGTGTGAATCTAGATGATAGTGGAAACTCGTCTTTAGCTAGGAAAGAATAACCCACAGATAAAAAAACACTTAAAAAGGGGTTTACTATATGAAGGGCTAAGTAGACTACCTAGTGTGAGCTAGATCCAATAAGTGTAGTGCTTACTAGGAGGTTGTCAATCCATTATTATAATAATTAATCTAATATAAATGAAAAGAAAAGATACTTGCATTCAATGATATGAAATTAAATATATGAAAGAAAGAGAAATTAAATGTTTTTTTAAAGAAAATAACTAAAAATTAAAAAAAGTGGGTTAATGATTATGCTAAATTGGTCAGGATCTAGTTCAAAAAATTAGAAAGGTTACTATTATTAGGTGAAAATAGAGAAAATGGGTTTAATTGAGGGTAAGGGGAAAATATATTGATAGATTTTTGTGCCATAGTGACTAGTGATGGTCAGGTTAACTAACTGTGGTTGGTGTAACTGGTATGATTGGGTAACTAACAATGGTTCAAGTAACCATCATTAGTTGGTCTAACCATCAGTGGTTGCCAATGTGATTTGGGAGGATATTGAAGTGGAGTTGTATAATGATGAGTAAACATGTGGGGGGTTTTATATAGGTCTATGGGAGGGATAATAACATTTCAAGGGGTCTAGTTGAGGCAAGGAGGTTATAAATAAGATGGATCAATGATAACAAGCACAAGATACATGTAACTTGATGGTGGAGGGCTGAGGTAATTTGACCATACTAATGGTACATAATATTTTTAAAGTAGTTTAGATAGAGTTTTAGGTATCTAATACTTTCTATTTCTTTCTAAATGGATGTTAGATACCTGCACAAGAAAATACAATAGCATGGACATGATTTCATTTGTGGATCCATTTCACTTCCTCCTCTTCTCCTTTTATAGGATGAAGTTGCTAATTGGGATGGAGGAAGTTACTAATTTCATAGGGGGATAAATATTCTAATTAATAATGTTTTAAATATGATTTAATTCACATAAGGAAGTTATTAATTAATGTAATGTTTATCTTGCATAAAGCTGGAAGTTACTTTAAAGTAGGATTGTGGTCCTAATCAATGATGATCAAGATAACCATCACCATTTATGCTGATCAGCGATGGTCAAGGGTTTGGGGATCAAAATTGAATAAATGGATTAAAAATTTAAGTCAATGGTAAAGGTGTCAAATGAGTTAGCTATATGACTAGCTAATTTGAAGATTGAAAGTGGGTCCCTAGTGATTCGACATCGATAATTAGCCAAGGTGTAGTTTTTAATTGTCTACACCACTAGACCATCTCATGCCTTGGATTATCATTTTCTCCTATATACACCATTGACACAACATATAGTATAAACTCCTTTTCCATCTATATTTGTGGCACCCAATATTACTTTGTATAATGTTAAGGGTAACCCAAAGCATCATCTATGTTCTTTTAATGTAACATGTGTCCAATGATTAGATCATGACTAAATTGTTCCCTTAAAGTTTAAATGACTATGTATTACAATGGTTCTATTATCTCCCTAATCATCCCATTAAATCATTTAATATACTCACGTATATGTTTTTGGAAATTTTTTGATCAACATCAATGACAAAGTTTCCTATGCTCAAGTTGCTCAACTAAAGCAAAAATTTAATGAGATAATAGCGAAATATGTAATGAAATATGAAATCATATTATAAAATATGACTTTCCCCATGGAAGATATAGAACTCCAAGACATATTCAATCAATTTTTATTACCAACATTACATGAATCTATATTATTCAAAACATTTCCATCATTTATAGATCTATGCCATATAGTGAAGGAACAAGACGCCAAACTTCTCTCCATGGGAAAGTTAAATTACACAATGAGATCATATTCCAATAATAAGATTTCAAATAATCTCCCATATAAGGTGAGGCCCAATGAAAAAAAGGATCAAATGAGAGAATTAACATAACCTCAGAGCTAGCTCCTCGTGTGGTTTTATCAACTCCTCTAAAGAGACCTTTTATGAATCTTCTTTAATTTCCATCTCATTTCCTCCAACAAGTTTTAGAATGCAATATCATATCTCTCCCTCCTATCAAAGAGGTTGATATGACTAGGCATCTTCCAAAGAACTATGATTTTAATGCATTTTATGATTATCACAAAGTCCCCATCTATACTAAAAATAGATGAATTAGCTTACAACATAAAATACAAGATTTGATAGATGTTAATATCATTGATGTGAAAACCCTATAGGAACATGCAAAGAACAACCAATTTAAGCAAAATCAATGAAAATATTTTTTGATCCATTTCCAAAACATACAACTAACAAGATAGTAGACACTTTATTCATAATACATATTAGACACATCCACCACTAACATCTTATCATAATTATTTAATGGGAACATACCCTCTACAAAACATCATTGGTGTTTATCATACTACGATGATAACTAGTTCTCTTATCACTTTCTTAGAATAAAATATTGTTGAAGATGACTCAAATTTCTATGCACTCTTTGTACATGTTTACATTGATCATAATACTATTTAGAGTATCATGGTTGACAATGGGTCAAGAGTTAATATGTGTACTATTGCACTTCTACATCACTTAGGCTATTTAGATCAAGATATTTATTTTATAGATACAATTATTTGTGGCTTTAGTTACCATGTCCTATTGGGGAGATCATACTTCCATTTCAAGTTTAGCCTACACATGTGGCCACCAAATTCATGGTTGTAACTAGTGTCATAATGTTTGATAAGTTATTGGGTAGGCCTTGGATATAGTAGCTTTGATCTATTCCATCTAATATACATATATTTTTTAATTATATAAATGCTAATTAGGTTATTATATTTGAGGACCTTCTATATTAGTATCCTTTACCTACTCCATTGATAGTTACACAATAATCACCATTAATAGCTCCAAACACAAATTATATTGATGCAACTCAGATATCAGTTGAGCTACTAGTGATGATGAGGTCTATTTATACAACAATACCATGTATACACACTCTCCTATAGAGATGTTTATTATAGAGACCCCTGCATTAAATACATGTCATGGATTCTAGAGAGCCTCTCTACCCCATTACCACCCATATCATTGTTACTAAGTCCTTAAATCACTTTTCTAAGAGAATCCATGCTATTTATAACTTATTATATCATATGGGTCCCCAAAAGCCACATAGTTCATAGGCTAGTTTAGTCAACTCCATAGATTTATAGCCACACTTTGTAATCAATTTTAGATATATATTATTTAGTATATCTAGTTATCAGATCTTATATATTTTATTACACATCACTTATGGTAACTCTTCCTTTACTTGATATATGTCACCTTGGTAGTGAGTCTTGCACTGCAAGACTCATTGGTTAGTATATTCTACTATTAATTATAAATTGTTTCATTATTTCAATTAATCATACATAATTTCCTTTATCTTACTCATTGTACATAGTTTCATTTTCATTTTTCTTCTACATAGATTATTCTCAGAAAACACAAAATAATTATAATATGTTCAAAAATATAAAAACATTCAAATATTGATTAAAAAATACTAATTTCAAATTGTATACATTTTCATGTTTACATTCCTTCTACTTTCTAGGTACTACATATGTTATCTATGTTAGTGTACTCAATTTTATCATACATACATGCTTCAATTATTCCCTACGAGTGTTCATAGATTACTATAGGACTTAGTTTCTCTACATAGATCTAGATTTACTACTATCCACTCATCCAAGGCACATACACATATATGTCGATTTGACATTTATTTATTAACCCATTGGGGACATCATATGTAGCTTATGATTTTCTAGGTTATATATTTCTATACTCCATATCATAGATTTATCATTGATTATATCTTTATATTGATCATCTTATACTTTTTTTTTTGTTGACTAATACTACTACTATAGACTCAACTTATGTACATATTTACTCTTATACTAATTTGTACTACATGATTATGCATACTTTCATTTCTAGCTTTACTATCCTATATTTTATCATTTCTGTTTACCTCTACATATACTCAAGAGAATTCAAATATGACAGTCTTTTCATTAATTTTATGCTTTGTACATGTGCCCATGTCCTTGTGTATACTACTTGATTGTGTATGTAGATATTTTAACATGTCTTTCCATGTGGATCTAAGCCAAACCTATGTGATTTTTTGGATATGTGGACATTTGAACATGTCCTTGTATGTGTTCCTTTTTTAAGACTTAGTGATGTGACCTATCCCTTGTATTATGGCCCCTTAGACTAATTTTCATACCTCATGTATTTGTATGTATGATTTCATTTATGCATCATGGGTATGAAACTTGTATCTTTCTTGGTACTTTCACATCTAGTTTGTGATTCCATGAGGGACCTCATACACTTCCCTTCCTTCTTGGGCACCTTGATGGACATCATGCCCCATCCCCCCAAGTAGTTTATTAATATTATATTTAGATTTGTTATTCATATACATGATTACATTGTTATATATATCTTGACAACCTTGTGAATGTTAGATCTAATATGCATTATACATTTCCAACTTAATCTCAATCTCTTTTACATTATAATGTCATATATACATATTATATTGGTTTATCAAACATATATCATATGTTTTCAATCTAACACACATGATGCATATATTTTATTTTAAGGATAAATATTATAGTGACTCAATAACTCCCATAAAAAGAGGGGAAATTCATAGGGGTTTTTTCCATAGATCAATCCATCCTAGTGCACTCAAAACACAATTTTCAGTATGCAAACATAAATTATAGAGTTTAGACTCAATAAAATATAGTGAAATATAGTCATTCACAGATCAGTCTCAGGTTTTCTTAGAGAAAAATCTTGAGGTAAATAGCATGGTACACTTCCAAGAACATAGTAAATTATAGTTAACCCACTACACTATTGTCTAGTAGCCTCAAATATATAAAATTCTATAATTTTTAGAAAGGTATAAAAGGTACAATTTAGAATTTACATAGTCTTAATCACAAATTATCATATATGATTAGTATATATTTGGTTTTTACATATAATTACATTGGTTTACTCAAATTGGTGGCATCATGAATGGAATGATCACTCATATTTTAGTTTTAGATATTCACAAACATATATTACTATAACTTAGTCTAGAATCCATATGGATAGATATCAGAATTGGGGACATATGCATGGCACATTGTTTCCATATGCTTAGTTTTGAACTAGTTCTATTAGATGAAATGAAAATTCCATGTCATTCTCCATGTTGTATAATTAATATACCATATGCACTAGGATTACATTAAATCAATGCCTCATTCTATCTTTAGTGGTTATCATTCCTAATTTCTTGAGTGGTCATTGAGCCAGTTTACATTTCAAAGCTCTCAAGTGGCCCAAATACATCTTTTACATATTCATGACACCAAAAAAAATTAGTTTCAAATTCTACTAAACATGGGTACACAATGATGGAGTCATGACCTATTTGAGTTATTGAGCCACCTACATAAGAGGGTTTGATAAGTCATCAACATAATCCAAGTTATTTATACATTATGATCCATTGAACATGGGTGGGAAATGATTGATTCAAGGCATAGTGAGTTTTTAAGCCACCCACATATGGGGATTGGGCAAGCCATTAGATCAATATAATTTATTCACCATTTGATCACCATTTACATGCACCAATATAATTTAACTAGGTTTTTACATTGGTTCACAAACCCAGTGAGGTGTATTCATTCATTTCCTCTCTCTCACATCTATTTATTTAGTTTTATCTTTGATTTTGATATTTTTAAAGTAAAGAATAATTCATATATGTTTTATTTGTAAGACATGTAATGGAGTATAGTTTATAGACTCATACCCACATTCATGGGCTTCACCTCATAGGTAAATCTAGGTATGTTTCTCTTTCTTCTATTTGAGTCATTTATATTTGTTGCATTTATAGAATAAAGAGGTGGAAAATGTATTCATATAAAATGTTATTTTAATGAAATGAGTGTCACTTGAGATGACCATATCCTTGTTTTATCCATATATCTTATTACATCCTCTTTTGATCCTTTTATAGATTTTATACATGTTAAGCCTATGAAAAAATATACTAAGAGCCACATTGAACCATCACCTAGGCATTCCCAGTCCTTTTTCTCATGTGCCAACCATGTGGAAAATAACATGGCCCCATTATTCTATAGTCCAATGTAATATTAGCAAAGGGGGAAGTGTTATTGAACCATAGCTTCCCTTACCCCTAATGAATATATTTTAACTTTTTGAAGTATATTAGGGTTGACCTAGACTCATTTCATGTCTCTAAAATAATCAAAGAACTATATAAAGACCACTCTCATTCATTTATCAAATATATGGGAATTTTCATGACTAAGCTTAGAAATAGTTATGTACTTTAAGGTTATTGATCCCTATTTACCCCTATTTATACATAAATTCATCTACAATAGACCAAAGCTTATTTTTATTTAGGTTTATAATTTCAATTTACACTCAAAGAATTCAAATTGGCATTCATACTCATGCATACTAGAATCACTCTCATTTACACCAGTACTTAGATTGTGAGAACTACATGGGGCTTGATCCCCTATTGAGATATTAGTATGTAGGCATAAATCAACATATGGGGTATTGAGGTCATGCCCAAAATACCTTAATAACACCACTCTCCTTCCACTTGTATTCATTAAAACCCTAGAAAGTATGGATTCTTAGGGTTTCAGTGAAATCTATCGAAGCATAGAATAGATAATGATCTAGGTCTTGGTCATATAGGCATAGGATTCCTGAAATAGAGTGAAGGTCTACATAAAATTTCACTACTTCACTTTCACATTATAATTAACATTACACATAAGGTCTATATCATAGTATGCTACTGACAAATAGGGTCATGTTCTTGTTTGAAGAGGGGTATGACACTTGTTATCTATTCATGACACTGTCAAATCTTGCATCACTTCTCAACCCATCACTTGTCTATCTCAATCATATTTTATATCTAAGTACACCTTTTCTAATTCATTACTATTTATAGAATATTTTAATAAATTAATTATTATACAAATATATGGCCATTGATACTATTTCATTTTATTCCCTGATTTATTAATTGGCTCTTTATCAAACCAGGGTTACCTTCCATAATCCTACAAAATGATAAATCATATAGACATATCTGATTTATGTATACATGAATTATTTTAGATGGGAGATTTGTGTCATGGTTATTGGATGGATATTATTATTATTATTATTATTATTATTATTATTATTATTATTATTATTATTACTTTATTTATTTATTAAGATCTAAATGGATAGATATTGTATGTATGGTAATTGTTTTCCTACTTTTTGAAGTATAATAACACATGCTAATCCTTTTTAACATTTATTATGGTATAACAATGAAATGAAATTTCTACTAATGGGTAGATGGCTTGATAGTTTTCTTATGTTTTATTATTTACTTGAATTGGATTTACAATATGAAAAAGTGAGAAAGTTTTGATCAACTTGAATTTTAATTTACTATAAAACAATAATCACCACTGATATAAAATAATCATGATGAAAATTTATGTTTTTATGCATAAGGAATTGTAAAGAATAATTTATGCAAAACAAATTATGTCATGATATGAAAAAATTATAACCACACTATAATGTGATACACAAAATAAGTTTTATAGACAAATAATTAAAAATAAGACAAAGTAGTAAGTTGTACAGTATGGAGTGCATCATGATACGTGACATAATAATAATACTGTATTGTAATGTACAAAATGACTTTAATAAAGATAAGGAAAAATAAATAATTAAAAATAAAAAAATGCAAACTAAAATAAAAAAAGTTCACATAAGAAAGGACAAGATAAGTAAATGATGAGACTAATAAGACACATGACAAGATAATTAACTAAACTAACCAAAAGTGAAAAGACAAAAAAAATTAAACAAGTTAAGAAAAAAGGAGTAAACAAACTAGCTAAAAAAGACTATGTAAATGAAAACATACTAAAATATAAAAAAGATAAGTTTAAACACAATGAAGAAAAATTATAAGAAGAAAAAATAAAAGTAATCAACACCTAAAAAGGAATCAAAAATATTGGGTGTAACATCCTAGACTAGGTTTGAGACAATTGGTATCCAATGTCGATGACCAAATGAAATTATCAAATGTAGAAGTTATGAAAAGAACTATGTTAATTCAGATATGAAAAAGTGAATTCACATATTAGATGTAAAATTAATGAAACCATGATCAAAGGATTGGGATGATGGGTATGACAATGGTTGAGCTAACCCTAGATATCTTTTGTCTATAAGTGTTTCTTACATAAACAAAGTCTATGTGGGGATATCAAGATAGATGTAGTTCTTCCAATATAGGAAGTGATGAGAAAATTGGTTGAGTGATGAAGTGTAAGTGTGTGATTAATAGACACATGATTTTCACTCCAAAAAATATGAATGAGTGAATGATTATCCATGGTTTGAAATCTAGTAAGGATGGTATACATGTATAGGTTAAATTTTTAAGTGTAGTTGGAATGTGAAATAATTAGTTATACATAATATGTTTATTAAACATGAGCAAGGACAAGTTACACAAGTACAAGGAGTAAAATTTAAGATAGAATCCTATGAAATTGATGGTGATAAAAGTGACAATGTGGTGATAGACAAGTGATAACTACAATAGGGTTCCTCCAAAGAACTAGGATTAATATATACAAGGGATTACTCATGGCACTAAAAACCTTATTTCACTATTATACTTGCCCAAAGCACCAGTAAACTAGTTTTCACTTATGGATGAACTATTTTTCTTTTTTTCTCATTTTTTTTATTTTTAAAATATTTTTTTGTGATAATTTAGATTTTTTAAATTTTAAATTTTAAATTTTTTGAGACCTAATATATAAACAACATTTAAAATAAGTTAGGCATATAATATCGTAAGGTGCATGATGTTTATAGGTTCATCGATCTCTTCTCTATATTTTGTGGCCAACTTGTAAACTCCTGATCCATATTTGGTAATAATGATATATCAGAAAAATGAATTAGGTTAAAATTTTACTTTCTTATCCCTCACAACATTAGTATTCCATTGGTTTTCCTTTAGATCAAGATATCTAATTTCAACCTCCCTAGATTTTAAACATTTATTATTGCTATGACAGAGGAAATTTTGGTCTACTTGCAAATATTTTAAGGCATTAAGTTATTTATAATCTATAATATCAAGTTCATTAGGGTGTGAATCTTGATATTAATCTTCATCAATGATATGTTGTAGAATGAAAATATGGAATCTCGACTTCTATAGGTATAATAGACTCACCACCATAAAGAAGTGAATATGGGGTTTCCCCCATGGGTGTATAGATGTTAGTGTAGTATGCCTAGAGGGAGAGATCTAAATACATGTGTCAATCATGACCGAAATCATCAATTAATCATTTAAATATTTAAATAATGCTTTTATTCATTGCCTTTGCATATTAATTTCCTTGTAGGTAATATGGAATAAACCATTCTATGTTTTATGTGGTAGGTTTTGTAAAGGGCCTTGAACTATTTATTTTTGAATGATGTTCTATTATGATAGATAATAATGAAATGGATACTAAAGCAAAAAATAATGTGGTTTAGAGTGAACTTATAAATATGTTTTTTGATGACATATGTAATGGGTATTGCTTCAACCCAATTGGTAAAATATTTGGTGGTAGTAATAATGTGTTTGTGACCATCAAATGAATTAGGATTTATTATTCCAATAAGGTCTAACCCCCATGTGAAGAATGTATTAGGTGTGGTAATATGTTATAAATATTGTGAAGGGATATGTATAAATTTTCCATACTTCTAATAAGGTATGAATTTGTTAACATAAGCACATGAATCAAGTTTCATTGTAAGATAATAATAACCTACATGTAAAAGATTTTTATCTAGGACTATGCCAGTAGAATGCACACCATAGATTCCTTAATAAAATTATCTAATAGTTAAGGTAGATTATTTGTAGTTTTAATAACATAAAAGTGTTCCATTAGAGCCTCTTCAATATAAAGTGTTTCCAAGGATTATGTAATTAGATTTACATTGGATGAATGATTTACATTGGTCATTAGATAAGTTATGTGGATGTGTGTTATCATGGAGATATTCATAAATATTAGAATACCAATAAGTGCATCAACCCACCTTGCAGACCATTTTATAATTAGACATGTCATATGTTAGTATCATTAAGTACTCTACAAGGAAGTTATTATGCTTTGTGTTAAGATCAAGTAATGAACCAATGGTTTACATGATATATGATGCTCTATCATTGATCTATGGTACTTTTCAAATTGGATAAATGCAAAAGACAAATTTAAACTATCCACCATTCACTTTTATGGTATTAGACTATCATCATGATCTTAAAATTAATTGCTTATTTGGTTAATGATTAGTTTAGAATAACCAAATACACTAAGATAGAAAGTTTGAGAAAAAATATTAGAGATTCATACTTCATGATGTTGTTGGTACAAGAAAACTTGATTTTTAATGATTTATAATATAATCCCCATTTGATGTGACCAATAGAGTACTGGCCCCTAAACCATGGTTTATGAAGGAACCATCAAAAAATAACTTCTAAACTAGATTTTTGTCAATAGATATTATTGTTTCATCTGGGAAGTCTATAAGAAGAGGTGTTTAATCCTTAATAGGTGTCTCTACTAGTGCATTTGCTAATACTTGTCCCTTAATTACCTTTTTATTAACATAATCAAGATGAAATTTACTTAGAATCATAACGCATTTAGCCATATTACTTGTTAGAGATATTTTGGATAAAATATACTTGTGAGGGTTAATTTTTGCAAAGATTTTGGTTTGATTATTTATCATGAACTGATAGAGTTTTTATGAAGCAAAAGTAACTAGGAGAATTCCTTACCCATTTAATAATAATTAAGATCATAAGATAAAAATATTTTTATAAGATAATACACTACTCTTTCTAAACCGTTATCATCATGTTGTGCCAACAATGACCCTAATGTATATTAAGTAAATGATATGTATAAAAGGAAATATTTGATATCAGCAAGTGGCATTAAAACTAGTGGATTGGAAATACACTATTTAAGGTGTTTCAATGCTTTAGCATAATTATCATTCTAAGTGAAAGGAGTGTCATTATTTAATATAAATGTAAATGGGTGAAAAATATTTACAAGTTGTGATATGAATCATCTAATTTCATGAATTTAACCTTGTAGAATTAAAATTTGTTTGAGATTTTTGAGTGGTGAAATATCCATGATAATTGATACTTTAGAAGGGTCAAATTATTTGTTATGGCATGAAAAAATTAAGCCCAACAACTTTCTTGAAGTCACCCAAAACACACATTTCTTTGGATTTAATCTCATCCTATATGCTCTCATTCTTTCAAAGATGCAACAAAGTAATTTTAGATTCTATTGTATATATTTTTATTTGGCAAGTATGTTATCTAAATAATCCTCCATGATGTTGTGAAGCATATCGTGAAAAATGATAGTCATTACTCTTTGGTATGTGGCTCTAACATTATTTATACCAAAGGGAATCACTTGATATCAAAAGGTCCCCCATAGTATGGTAAATACTATTTTATGTTGGTCTTTATGTGCTATTCTAACTTGGTTTTAACCCAAAAATTGTCCATTAAAGAAAAAAATTTGTGACCTACAGTAGAGTCCACAATCATGTCGATATTGGGAAATGGGAAATCATCCTTGGGACATGTTGTATTGATATAATGGGAGTCTATATAAAACCTGATTCCTTATATCTTATTTAACACTGGCACAATGTTGGATATCTAATCCAAATAGTTGGTGAAGTGACTAAAATAAACTTCTAATTATTTATTCAACTCATACTTCACTAATAGTTTTATCTTGGTATTCATTTTTGGTTTTTTATCTTGATGGGGTTTTCATCTAGATGTATGAAAATATGATGAAATACATCAATCCCCAACACATCCATATAAGACCATGCAAATACATCAAAAATTTATTAAAGAAAAAGAGTGAGAATTTATCATTCTTCTTGAGATAAGGAAGAAAAAAACTTGACTATTTTTTTTAATCTTATTCTATTATAATGTTGATAGTAATAGTGTCCTCAACTAGGAGAGTTGACTCTTATTTATAGTTTGGGGGTGGTGGATGAATAGTGAATTCCTCTTCTAGGTCTTCTTGATTTGATGTTATGCTAAATTGATTTGGTTATGTGAGTATTGTTCCCCAAAATACATAAAACTATCTAACTAAATGGAAATTCCCTTCTTATTATCCCCTACTAAAATGTGGTCCCATGTAATCAATAATTATGAAATTGCCTCATCATTTTAAAAACAATCAATGAAAGGTTTTTCATGTTAATACCGTTTCATTAAATATGGATACATGAGATCAAGTGTAAAAATGACATTTTCATGGAAAATATTGGTTAAGGAAAGGTCTTTAAAGTGGATAAAAATGGAATCTATTTCATTGTATGAAGAATCTACATCTAAATAAGTAGAGTCAGTTTGGAAAAGTCTGGTTTTTACATTGAGTGGACTAAATGATATGCCATGAGTGACTTTGTTATATTTTAGCTTTATTGTTTTAATTGAATCTTGTTCATGAAAACCAAGGCCCTTCCCTTTGTATTTAATTATTTTACATAATGTATTTTACGACATGGTATTTATTATGAAGCAAGTAGCTAGTTCATCAGAGTAAATCTAGTAAGGATTTGAACCTTTAATGTGTTTGTCATAAATAAGACCACCTACATTTTTTTTCATATTTTATAACCACTTTAGTATCTCTTTGATGGTGAGGCATAACATAATTATGTGCCGTCATATAGATTGTGCTTTTTATAATTAAATTCTTGGATTGCATATTAATTCATTCCTTTATCAATGATGTTGAAATAGGATGAAGGTGATGTAGTTTATTTAAAAATGGATGGTTGATTGGAGGATTGAATGGTGGATAGTGTTTCTATGGATTTAACATCAAGATTTTGTCACTAAGCTAATTTACCTAGTTATTTGTGCACTGTTATGGTTTTAAAATTGAGTAATCCCTTTTTAACTAAATTGTAAGTCATATGTTGTTATGGGAAAAATATATGTTACTTGGGTTTTATTATTCATTGTTAGGATTTGATAAATTATGAAATATGTACATAGTGATTATGTTACATTATTGTTATAACAATGTTTTATGATTTATATCATGATGTATTGGACTAACTACCTTATTTTCATGATTTGGATGTAGTAGAGCTCATCCCTTAGAGCATGATGGAGGTAAAAAATCATCAGAGAGGGTGATGTAGATGGAGATGGTTAAGGATGACAAAGGAATTACTAAAACCCTTACACACACCAAATTAGATTAAAAATGTTATAGGGATTGTGTGTTTGATTTGTTAGAGTTAGTAATTTTTTAAAGTTAATTATAGTTAGATATTAGAGTTTATGTGTTTTAAATGTTAGTACATAGTTATGGAATAAATATTGTATATGATCAATTTTTATATATTATACATAGACTTAGTAATTAATGTTATAGTATGATTGATTAAGTTACTATACTCATGTTTGTTTATGATTAAAAGAATGTAAATCTATGCAAATAATATTTTATATAGAATAACTAGAAGTCTTTGTAATGTTTTAAAATATTAACTTGTTATCATTGATATTTTGAACATCAATACACGCCTTAAGAAATAAAGATAACAAAAGACCTATATAGTCTATATAATCTAGTAACAACAAAAAAAATTATATTTTTATGATTGGAAAATATAATTTTCTCATCTATAATTATTTATATAAGAATATAATGGATTTTATTTTAAGAGAAAAGGTGTAATTATCATTACTAATTTTTTAAGGAGATTGAACTATCTTAAAAACATTATCTTGTGATCTAAGTGTAGTCTTTGATAGACATGCAAGGACTAAGATATAAGTATTTCATATCATTTTAAATAATGTTAAAAGTGTACTTTTTGATTGGTATACACGAGGGAAATAAATGTAAAATGATCATACAAAGGATTTTAAACAAGATAATGATTAAAAAGAGAAAGATTAGGGATTTTTCTTAGTTTTTAATAGAATTTAATTATGGTTTTGTTAAGTCTCTATTTAAATGAATAAACTCAAATTATACATGGTAACTATGAGTTTTAGGAGAAGTTGCATGCAATCTTGAGTTGGTAGGAGATAGCCAAAGAAAATAAGAATAAGAGGGGGTCAAAGAGAAGAGAAGAGATAAATGAACATGAAGAGGAGAAATGAGTACATAGCAATGAATAAAAGGGGTTTGAGGTTCTTGGATTTTTTATTCAAAATAATTTACAAGGTTTTTAATGTTATTACATTTAATTGTTTAAATAATTTTGTGTATGTTCAATGGTTCCTAGGTTATGGAAAATGAACTGTACTTTTGTATGGATACATGCTTAGCCCTATGGATGGCTCGGCCATCGACAAAGCTAATACACTATACTCAAATCATAAGATTCAATTTAGATATATTTGTGTGTTAAAACTATAGGGTTAAATGATGTTATTTAGATAACAACATATTTCTCTAGTTAAGGAAAAATGGTAACCTAAGTAGACAGTTAGATATTCAAATAAGGATTGAGTTTTATTAAATGCATTATACATACATACTCAGTAAAGTGAGTATGTAGATATAATATGATAATAAGGTATTATCCTTGATTAAAAACATATATGGTAAGATAATAAAATATTAAAAGAGTCTTTATTTAAGGGAAATAGGTATACTATCATTTTTGATATATTATGAAGATATATAGGTGACAGTGGAATTGGGTTTATCATGAATATATGATTAGTGAATTCATTTTTTTTATTTAGTCAATATATGTATAACTATGTTGCATATTATAAGATAAACATAATTGGAAAAAGGGTGATTTTATACATATATATAAACTTTTGGTTTTACTTCATTCAAAACAATGAAAATTATGAATGGGTTTGAAAGAGGTTTTCTATAATACCAAATTGGAATGGAATCATTTTGGAACACATAAGATGTGAACTGTTAATATATAGATCATGTACCATATGTGACATTTAAAATAATGAATACATATATACTTAAGTTTACTTTATCATATTGTTTTAATTGGAGTTTATACATACGATACAATATGGATATTGATACACAATTTGTGTATACATATCTAAATAATATATAGACTATGTATTCTATAGATCTTAGCAAAGTATATATATTTATGTTTTCATATAGCTAAAACTTGAATAGGACATACATTTTTATATATATATATATATATATATATATATATATATATATATATATATATATATATATATATATATATATATATATATATATATATATATATATATATATATACATATAATTATGAGTTTTGATATATAAGAATTAAACCTTAGTAGTATGATTAAAACACTACAAATGTACAAACAAACTATACATGTTGTTTACAAAAGATGAGTGTATAAAAAGAGTAAGATAGTGTATCACAAAAGAAAGATATATGGATTTTATGTTTATAGCCTTATAAAAAGGGAAAATAATCCATATAATAGTACATCTTCGAATGATAGAGAACTTATGAAATTGACTAGGTAAAAGCTTTATGGGAATATTATTTATTTTACTCTATTAAATCTTATACATTTAAAATATTAAATTAATGAAAAATAGGGTAACTAATTTGAGTGATTGAGCTATATTTTATTTATATGATAAAATTTGTGAATCAAAACTATGGGTTAAATGAAACGAGGAGATCCTATTCGAAACTTAAAAATGATAAACAATTATACGAATCACATAACTTTCTATGAATGAAAGTACAAAATAATTATTATGTTAGTAATTTTGCATTAAAAATATGTATATTATG
Organism: Torreya grandis; assembly: GCA_037957365.1. NCBI lineage: Eukaryota > Viridiplantae > Streptophyta > Pinopsida > Cupressales > Taxaceae > Torreya > Torreya grandis. Next base: position 710,183 of record JARHVA010000369.1, read on the forward strand.
CTACATGTGCACAATGCATAGATATACAAAGTAAACCTATATGAGGACTTAGGTTCTCATATATGTATATATTATATTAATACAATGTGATGCATGCATATAGTTATAGATTCTGAATACTAAATCCTAAAAGATAAGGAGCTATAATTATAGGCATAAGCCTATTAAAATATATTAAGTTTCATAAATGAAAGATTATGCATTTTTTTAAGAGTTAATTGATCTTTTATTTAATTTGGATTATTATTTTTAATTGAGTAAAAGGTACATCATACTATGACATTGTTGGTCATATTACTTTTGAAATTACTTACAGAAATTAGTTCATGCAGTCTAAGTATTTATTTGGTATTAAGAATGGTACTTGTTATGATTATTATTTACATGGTAAATAATATGGAAAAGATTCATTCATATGTTTGATATACTAAATATATGAATAAATATTATTATGGTATCTATATTAATCTATTGGTTAAATATAGTTAACCAAATCTATCATTTATGATACGAATTAACTAGTGAGACAAACTTCACTAGCTTACTTAGCATCATCAATGCTAGATGAAAGTAATCCAATCAAGTGGTGTGTATAAATTTGAATGATCCTAGATGTCGTTATCTATTTGAAAAATTTGTCCAAATTAATTCTTAGATATACATTGTAATTTCATATGTATGATTTAGATGCTTATATGATATCATTTTAGAAGGTATTTTCTTTATGGTACACATCATGTAGTAAAAATCTTATAGCACACAGGTACTAGCATGCCTCTCTAGATTCTGACACTATCACTATCTACCCATCCATGAAAGGAGGTCTATTACCTATTTGGGGGATTTTTTTAGGGGATCGATGGTTCATGGTTGGTGTGGAAAAGTGGTCAGATGACTATCTACCTCCCCATTGTAGTACTTACTTAGAGACTACACTTGAGATTGTCAAAGCTATAGGAGTTAGAATCATTCAAGCTCCCTGAAGCATTGTATCTATGTTGAAGTATAATGCCTATTGGCAATGTAATATATATATTATTGTACAGTAATAGTCGTGGTTATATTATTGTACTAACCATGACTAGATTTTAATAAGATTACTTTCGTTATGCAATTATATTATGTTATATAAGATGAGGTAGTGATCAATTAATATTATTGCTACAAGTTTAGTTATGCTTAATTTACTTAACTAGTATGTTAAAGTCACTAATTATATTTTTATGGTGTAATATAATGAAATAATAAGTGTTGTTTAAATATGAAAAAAAAATACATTATTCTAGTAAATCCCTATGGGGATGTTACATTGTGGTATTAGAGTTGTGGCTTGAACTCTAGGACTTAAGGATCCCACTAATATTTTCATATTATTATAATATCAAAAATAAGAATGGTGTGAACAAGAGCATTAGGTGAGGGTCCTTAGAATGTCAATGATAATAACCCTCTATTTTTTCCTAACCAATTTGTCATTGAAAAAGTAGCAAAGTTAGATTCAATTCTTACAGCCATGAATGAGACTAGGGATATATCTATATCACTAAAAGAGGAAATTAATTGACATGAGGAGGAAGACCATTAAGATGATCCTAAAGAAAATATTGTTAAGAATGAAATTCCTCAAGAGCAGAGACAAGGAATTTCCTCAAGACATGAGAGTAATTGTAATTATAGAATTGGATAGGAATATGAAAAAGGTGAATCCACATAATATCAATACAACCATTATGGGAGACAGAGTTGAAGGAAGGTTGACTAAAATGGAGTAGTTAGAGATTTTAAACTACTCTAAGGTCACCAAAGCCATGTGGGGAGCCTATCAATTGGCTAGAGAATCAACTACATGGTGGGCCAATAAGAAGATGGAAATGAATCTAAATTAAATGAAAACTACTTGGGAGTAGTTTATAACACTATTTAGATCATAGTGGATTTTATAATTATATTTTGAATAGAAGCTTACATATTTTAAAAATCTAAAACAAGGAGACTTGTCAGTGAATGAGTATTGAGAAAAGCTCACCAAACTTCTAAAATGTGTACCTCAGTATTAGGTGGATGAGAGGTTCATGATTAGGAAGATAATCATGGGATTAAAACCCTAGATTTGTGGAGAAGTAGATGTTTATGGACCATCTACCATAGACCAAGTCTTTGATAAAATAGTCAAATAGGATAAAAAGTTGAAATATCTTGCTCAGATTAGGGATAAGTTTAAAAAAAGTTTGTAAGTTCTAAACCAAATTTAAATAATAAGAACTACAAGTAGAGGAGTGGAAACTCCAATATTTAGTTCAAGAATTGGAATACCAATTTCAATAGTGGTTTAGGTAATAAGAAACTAGGAAATGGTTCTAAAGGCAACTTCAAGAGAAACCGAAACTTTGATATGAAGGCACCACTTGGATGTTTCTTCATCTTTAGAGGTGACCATTTTGTGTGTGAATGCATGTAGGATAAGTTAAGGAAAAAAATTTCTTCCCCTTAGCAAGGAACATTTTAGCAATATATTCATCAGGTGAATGATAATTGGTAGGTTGAATTCCAAGCTTCACCCATAGAATTTTCAAATATTTTGTTTGAACATCTAGTTTATATCTTTATAGATATAGGGTATATGAAATGTTTTATAGTTCCTAAAAATATAAATAAATTTTCTAAAAAATATGGTGTAATAGAATATGCATGGTCAGTATAATATGAGAATGATTTTAAAGTCTAGGTTAACAATTGTTTATTTGAAGCAGAAATTAGATTGCTAGAATTCATAACAATTGTGGATCTTTATGTAATACCAATAGGGTCATATGATGTGATCATACGAGTCAAATGGATTACAAATAATAAATCCTAGGGTGACTACTGTCTAAAGAGGGTAGAGTGTCTTGATGATTCTATAAATTAAATACTAATTCAAGGTGAGAAAAGGGAGTTAAGGCTTAGGAAAATTTATGCAATGCAACTCAAGAAGGACCAAGGTAAAGGATGTCAAGAATTTATCATCAATATAAATGAAATAGAAAAACTAAAGAAACATCAATTGAAGATTATCCTTTCATTAGGAATTGTCATGACATGTTTCCATAGGAATTTCAAGGATTTCCTCCTAAATGGGAGTTTGACTTCTCTATTAATATCAAACTAGGATTAGAACCTCAGTCTAAGGCATCGTAGATAATGATAACCATTGAATTTGTTTAATTGAAGGCATAACTTAAGGAATTATTATCCAAAGAGATGATCAGACCAATTATGTCACCATAGGGTGCACTAGTTGTCTTTGTTAAGAATAATGATGTCACTCTTTGACTTCATATTGATTATAAAATGTTGAATAAAGAAACCATCAAAAATAGGTATCTACTACTTTTAATAGATGATATTTTTTATCAAATGCAAGGAGAAATGGTCTTTTCTAAGATTGATCTTAGAGTTGGATATTCCAAAGGAGGAGTTTAGAACTTGATATGTGCATTAAAATTTTATAGTGTTACCATTTGGATTAATGAATTCACTTACAACATTCATGAATCTCATGAATAGTGTGTTCATAGATTACTTAGATAATTTTATTTTGGTATTTTTAGATCACATTCTTATATATTTAAAAATGAATAAGATTATATTTAACATCTAGAGCTAGTTTTTAAATGTCTCTAAAAGCACAAGTTATATGGCATATTGTCCAAGTGTGCATTTTCCCAACATAAAATACAATACCTAGGATATATTATCTCAATATATGGCATTTCTATTGATCCAACTAAGATAAGAGCCATTATGGAGTGGTTGGTACTAAGGAATGTCCATGAGGTAAGAAGTTTCATGGGATTAGTAGGATATTATAAGAAATTCATTTTGATTTTTTCCAAAATAGCTAATCCAATTACCTCTCTGCATCATAAGAATCAAAGTTTTATCTAGTAAAAAATGTGTGAAGTAGATTTTCAAGAATTGAAAAGAAGGCTTACTTTGGTACCAATTTTATGTTTTTTTGATCCCAATGGTTAATTTTTAGTGATCATAGATGCATATGGGGATGGACTAAGAGGAATCCTAATGTAGGATGGTGTAGTATTAGCTTATGAGTCAAGGAAGTTGAAGCTTTATAAGGTGAATTACTCCCCTCATGACCTTGAAATTATAAAAAATTTCATGTTTTTAAAGTTTGGAGACATTATTTATTGGGAAAACCATTTGAGCTCAAGGCTAATAACTTGGGACTCAAATACATCTTCACCCAACTAATTTAAAGTATCATCATAGGAAATGGTTAGAGTTTTCATCAGACTATGACTTTGATATGAATTGCATCAAAGGAAAGGAGAATAGAGTAGTTGAAAACTTAAGATGTAGAAGGTAGATAGTAGTTATGGTTACTATCATGAGTGATTGTAGGGATAATTTGACTGATTTCTCATTAGGAGACAAATTATATGATTAGGTTAGGAAAACTTTATTTGAGAATGCTCAGAATCTTATGTATAAAGGATTTATCTGAGAATGATGGCCTTATACGATACAATGGAAGGATGTATGTGCCATATTAGAAGAATTTGTGAAGCATAGTGATAAAGGAACTATACAATGATTTATATTTAGTACATCCAAGAGTAACCAAGCTCATGACAGAGCTTAGACCACTTTATTTTTGGAAGGGAATGAAGAAAGATGCAATAGATTTTGTGTCACATTGTCCAGAATGTTAGCAAGTGAAAGCTAAACATGTGCATCTAACTAGATTGTTATATCCACATGACATACTAGAAAGGAAATGGTAGGTGACCAATATGAAATTTATCCAAGGATTACCATTATCATAAAATAGTCACAACATGATCTTAGTTGTAGTTGATAAACTAACCAAGGTAATGCATTTTATACCAGGAAATTTGATAGATGATGCACCAACTCTTAAGAAGAGAATCTTAAGGTAACTATATAAATTGCATATATTTATAGAGAAGATCATATTGGATCATGATATGAGAATGAATTCTAGATTTTAGTTAACTCTAAATTCATCTTTGGGTGCACAACTAAATTTTAGCATTGCTTATCACCCATAAACTGATAGTCAAATTGAATGAGTTAATTAGGTGTTAGAGGATATTCTTCATATGTATTGTAAGGATAAAAAATACAATTGGGAAGAACCTATTTAATTGGTTAAGTTTGAATACAACAAATCATAGTAATTTAATATGAATATGGCACCATTTAAAGCACTTTATGGGAGAAGGTACAAGATACCAATTAGTTGGCTTAGGTTAGAAGATAGGGTAGTCTTTGGACCTGAGATGCTCTCAAAAATGGAAGAGAAAGTTAGAATAATTAGGCAAATATTAGCTGAGGAAAATGATAGGTAAAAGAGATATGGTGATATGAAAAGAACAATTGGGAATTTTTTAGTAGGTGATAAATTATTCTTGTAGGTTAAGCTACTAAAGATCTTGATTAAATTTAGGAATTCAATAAAACCTTCACCAAGATATGTGGGACCCTTTTAAAGTTTTATAGGTGATAAACCTGTAGTGTATAGGATTTCATTGCCACTAACCCTATCTCTATTGTATAATGTCTTCCATATATCTTATCTTAAAAATTATATAGTTGATCTATTGCATGTGTTGGATGGAATGATTATTAGGTTCTGTATCCCAAGGTGGTCATGGTAGAACCAATTAGAGTAATTGATACTCACAAACTTCATTTTCATAATAGATAAGTTTCATAATACAAGGTCTTGTGGGACCAATACTCTTAGAATAGTTTTACTTGGGAGGACTATAATGATTTCTATAGGCTATTTCCATATTTATTTGCTTGATTTGATGATAGATACTATGTTATTTTTCTACTAAATTCTGTTATTATTCAAAACTATTATTTGAGTAAGTGTCATTGGGACAATGACCAACCTTAGGGGGGAAGGATGTTACATCATGATTTTATTGCTAAGATGATTTACTTAATTATCTATGGATTATCATTGTTGTTAAATTGATTTATGAAATTTTAACTAAATTTTAAGTCATATGCTATTATGGGACAAATATATGTTATTTGGATTTCACGATTAATTGTTAGAAGTTGACTAATTATGAATTATGTACATAATTATTATGCTACGTTATTGTTATAACATTATTTTATGATTTATATCATGATGTATTTGACTAACTACCTTCTTATCATGAGTTGGATGCAAGAGAGTTCATCCCTCAGAGCATGATGAAGGAAGAGCATAATCAGAGTGGGTGACATAGTAGGAGATGGTGAAGAATGACAAAAGAATTGATAAGACCCCTACACACACCACATTAGATTAAAAATGTTATATGCATTATGTGTTTGATTTTTTAGATTTAGTACATTTTGAAAGTTAATTAAAGTTAGATATTAGATTTTACATGTTTTAAATGTTGGTACATAGTTATGGAATAAATATTATATGTGATTGATTTTTGTATACTATACGTAGACTTAGTGCTTAATGTTTTAGTATGATTGATTACATTTTTATAATCATATTTGTTTATGATTAATGGAACTTAAATCTATGAAAATAATATTTAGTTACTACTATATATATATATATATATATATATATATATATATATATACTAACTATAAGTTTTTACATTTTTTTAAAACATTAGCTTGTTATCATTAATCTTTTGAATATCAATACATGCCTTAAGAAATAAAGATAAGCAAAAACCTATATAGTCTATATAATCTAGTAACAACACAAAAAATTATATTGTTATGATTGGAAAATATAATTGTCTAGTTTATCATTTTTGATATAAGAACATAATGGATTTTGTGTTAAGAGATAAGAGGTAATCATCATTACTAAAATTTGAAGGAGATTGAATTATCCTAAAAACATTATCGTATGATATAAATCTAGCCTTTGATAGACATCTATAGAATACATTATAAGTGTTTGATATCATTTTGAATAATATTAAAAGTGGACTTTTTGATTAGTATATGCGACGGATTATAAATGTTAAAGGATCATGAAAAGGATTTTAAACAAGATAATGATTAAAGAAAGAAAGAACAGGGATTTTTCCTAGTTGTTAATGGAATATAACTATGGGTTTGTTAAGTCTCTATTAAAATTAATAAACTTGTATTATGCATGGTGAATATGAGTTTTGGAAGAAGTTTCATGCAAGCTCGAGTTAGTGGAAAATAGAAAAAGAAAATAACAATAAGAAGTGATCAAAGAGAAGAGACAAATGGACATGAAGAGGAGAAAGGAGTGTAGAGAAGTGAAGAAAAAAGTTTTTAGGTTCTTGGATTTTTGATTCAAAATCATTGATAAGGTTGTTAATATTATTACATTTAATTTCTTAAAGAATTATGTGTATGGTTAATAGTTCCTAGGGTATGGAAAATGAACTATACTTTTGTATGGATATAGGCTTATCCATGTGGATGGCTTGACCATCCACAAAGCTAATCCATTATCACCAAATCATAATATTTTGATTTAGATCTATTTGTGTGTTAAAAATATAGGGTTAGATGAAGTTATTTAGATAAAAAATATTTACCTAGTTAAGGAAAAATGGTAACCTTAGTGGACAATTTTATATTTAGACAAGGATTGAGTTTTCTTAAATACATTATACATACATACTTAGTCAAGTGAGAGTGTAGATATAATATGAGAATAGTGTGTTATCCTTGATTAAAAATATATAGACTAATATGATAAAATGTTAAATAAATTTCTCTTGAAGGGAAATAGGTATACTATCATTTTTGAAATATTTTGAAGATGTATAGGTGACAACTGAATTGGGTTTATCATGAATATGTGATGAATGAATTAATTTCTTTTAATCAGTAAATATATGTATAACTAAGTTTTATTTTCTTTGGTAAAAATAATTAGAAAAATGGATTTTTTATACATATATTTAAATTGGGAATTAATTTCTTTCAATCAGTGAATATATGTATAACTAAGTTTTGTTTTCTTTGGTAAAAAGAATTAGAAAAATGGATTTTTCATACATATATTTAAATTGGGGGTTTTACTTCATTTGAAACCATGAAAATTATGAACGAGTTTGAAAAGGGTTTTCTCTGTTATCAAATTAGAATGGAATTGTTTTAGAACACATAAGATGTTGACTATCAATATATAGACCATGTACCATATGTGACATTTAAAATAATGAATACATATATACTTAAGTATATTGTATCATATCATTTTAATTGGATTTTATGCATAGGATACAGTACGGATATATACACAATCTATGTATACATATTTGAATGTTATATAGTCTATCTTTTCTATAAATCTGAGAAAAGTTTATATATATTTATGTATGTGTATGGTTAAAAATTCAACATGACATACATTTAAATATCTAAACTACATATATGTAAGAATCACACAAAATTTTAAATTTTAGTATATAGGAATTAAACCTTAGCAATATGTCTAAAAAACTATGAATGTACAGACAAATTATGCATGTTGTTTACAAAATATGGGTGTATAAAAAGTTTAAGATAGTGTATCATAATAGAAAGATATAAGGGTATGTTTGTAGACATATAATAGGGGAAATAGTCCATATAATATTACATCTTTGAATGATAGGGAATTTACAAAATCTACTGGGTAAAATCTTAATTGGAATACTGTTAATTTTACTCTATTAAATCTTATACAGTCAAAAGATTAAATTAATGAAAAATAGGGTAAGTAATTTGAGTGATTGAATTATTTTTTATCTATATGATGAAATTTGTGAATCAAAACTCTGGGTTAAATGAAATGAGGAGACCCTATTTATAACTTAAAAATGCTAAATAATTATATGAATCACATACGTTTCTATGAAGAAAAATAGACAACAATTATTATGTTAGACAGTAATTGTGCATTAACATATATATATATATATATATATATATATATATTATGGGGTATATATATGTAGGATGCATAGATATATGAAATATACCTATATGAAGACTTAGGTTCTCATATACATATATAGCTTATATTAATAAAATGTGATGCATGCCTATATTATAAATTATGACTACTAAATCCTGAAATATAAGGAACTATAATTATAGGCATAAGCCTCCTAAAATATATTAAGTTTCATAAATGAAATATTACGTGGTTATTTAAGATTTCATTGATATTTTATTTAATTGGAACTATTGTTTTTTAATTGATTAAAAGACACATTATACTATAACATTGTTAGTTGTACTACTTTTTAAAATTACTTATCAAAATTAGCTCATGCAGTTTAAGTATTTGTTTGGTATTAAAAATGGTAGTTGTTATGTTATTATTTATGTGGTAAAAATATGGAGAGGATTCATTCATATGTTTCATGGAGTAAATATATGCATAAATATTATTTCTATATATAGTAATTTTATTTTCTCCTAATAAAAATAATTTGTATGAATCTATTGGTTAAATATTAATAACTAAATCTTGAATTATTGGTACTAACTAAGCAATGAGGTGGACTTTAATAGTTTTCTTAGCATCACCAATGTCAAATGAAGGTAATATGATTAAGTGGTGTCTATGAATTTGATTGATCCTAAAGATCATTAACTATTTGAAAACTTTATCCAAATTAATGCTTAGATAGATGTTGTCATTTCATATGTATTATTTATATGCTTGTGTGATATCATGTTAGAATGTAATATATTTATGATAGACATCATGTAGTATAAATCCTATAGCACCCATGTAATAACATGTTTCTTTGTATTATTGCACCATCATTATCTACCCATATTTGAAGGGAGAGACATTCCCTATTTTGGGGATTGTGCAGAAGAATGATGGTTCATGGTTAGTGTCGAAAAGTTCTCAGATGATGTTATCCCTTCCCACTATAGTACTTGCTTGGAGACTACACTTGAGATTATTAAAGATATATGAGTTAGAGTGACTCGAGCTTTGTGGAGCATTGTATCTATTATTGTATTTATATTGAGGCATAATGTCTATTATAAAGTTAATTTATATATTATTGTACATTGACAGTAGTGGCTATATTATTGTACTAGTCATGGTTGTATTTTAATAAGATTACTTTGCTTAAGCATTTATGTTATGTTACATAAGATGCTAGTGATTAATAATTACTATTGATACATTTTTAATTATGTTTAATATACTTAATTAGTATGTTATAGTCACTAATTAGATTTGTGTGGTGTAATCTAATGAAAGGATAAGTGTTGTGTAAATATTAAAAAAAATTACTACATTATTATAGTAAATCCTAGTGGGGATGTTACATTAGAAGTGGAAGTAATTGGTGTTTTTAAACAACCACCAATGGGAGGTGTTTAAAATAACATATCAAGATGGACGTGATTTTTAAGTGTAGGTGATTCCTCAATAGGAGAAAATCTATCCTCAATAATTGGGAGATAATTGATTATTTGGTATCAACCTTCCAATAGCTTATAATATTAGAAGGGTTGGGGATCACCTTGAATGGTTATTTCTATACCATCATGGAAGACTTTTAAACATTGGTTTAAAGTGGAGGGTATAATGAATGTATCCATAGACCTACAATAAGTAGGTTATAAGGTAAATAAGGATCAATGACATGGACTAGTGTTTCTTTATAATAAACCCCACCATCAAAGGAATATGAATGGTACCCATAGATTTCCACACATTATTATCATTTGTCTTTATTGTGATTATGTTAGATTCTAATACTATTGTTAAATATCCTAAGTGCTTAATTAACCTTAATGTACATAAATTCAATACTAACCCATTGTTTATAAACACCATCTTTACCTTGTGTCTAGAGATAATAACTTCTATATACATTGTAATGTTATGAGTAGATCCCAAAGGGGAGACATTATAATGGTCAAATGTAACCAAATTGTTAGTGGATGAATTACTAGCTAATGCTTGAAATATTGAGGGGTTGATGTATTGTGATACATTAGACTCTTTGAAGAATTTATATAAAATGTCCTTATATACAAGTGAATTCTTGAGAAGTTATAAGATGGAAATGTTGGTGGGTGTCTTCTCAATATGATCAATAATGTTGTACCTTCATTCAACATTAAATTATGATGTACTAGGAATGGTAATTTTTTCATGCCTTGCGGTAATAACACAATTTTGGGATTATAAAACAATAAAATTATATGATTGTGTGCATAATCAACACAATTGATTATAGAGTTGAAAGGGTGATTGGTTGATTTACATTACTTGTTTTGGATGATTTTTGATTTTATTTACCATTTCCTTACTCATGTTTGGGGAATAGATATTTATATATCCATAACTTTTGGTTGTTGGATGTCATGAATTGTTTATTTTTTGATGTTTATGTACCCTCAATTGATGAGGTCTTGAGCATAGTGTTTGACACTTATACACCTATTATGGTACTCATAGCATCCATATTCTTTATACCAATTAGGTTTAGGAACATTGTCTTCAAAAGTGTTGGAGTTAGGCCAAATTATCATGTTATCTTAGGCCAAATTTTAAAAATGAATTCCTAAGTGTCACCCAATTGAGTGAACTTACATTTATGGTTTTGTTATCATGGTTAAACATTAAGAATGGTAATGTTTTTAATATATTGTTTGTCCATGGGTTGTGTGTAGAATTTTTATTATTTCAGTTGGTTTTGGATTTTTTTAACATCAATCACACCATTACCATAAAAAAATTTATTCTTGAAAAAAACTTGGGTTTTTTAGGTTGTTTTGAATAATTGTTTTTGTGTTTAAATGTATTAATAACACATTTAATGATTAAATTTATTTCAATTTGAACCCCTTTTTCAATAATTTAATCAAAGAAGTTGGGAAAATAAGGTGAAAATGGTGTCCCAAGTCTAAGTTAATATTGTTCATATATATAGCCGTGATTTTGGATTTGGGAAAGGACCATGAAAATGGCTTGCTAATGACCACCATCTTGTAATAAGGAGGAAAATGTTTCACCATTTCATTTTTTAGTGTTGAGAAGGTCTGTTGTGGTGATGCCTTTTTGATATTATACTAAAAGTGATGAAAACAATTATTACAAAGATACTCAAAAGTGAAGATAGCTCCTTTGGGAATACATGAAAACCATTCACGGGCTTGACCCCCAATACTTCATGGAAATAATCATAACATATACTCATTATTATAAGAAACATATGGACATGCATGATAGAAGTATTTAAGGTGTTCATTAGGATCTCCCTTACCTTTTTATTTGTCAACTATTGAAAGTTTAAAGTGTTTAAGAAAAAGGTGTTTTCATTTTACTTAAATAATATGGGTAAGATTAAATTTATTAAAATTTATACTATTTTTACATAGAAAATTTACCATTTTGTAAGACTTGAACTCTATCTTCATGTCTTGAAATTATTGAATAAATTATGGTGATTGTTGTTTCATTTGGTTTAAAGAGGTAAATAGGTTGGAGTTTTGGTCTATGAATGGGTTTGGGTTAGTTTAAGTTTGTGAAATTTTGATAGGGGGCATGTTTTTAAAGTTTTGGTTAGGTGGTGGTTTAAAAACATTAGCATTTTTTAATGTACAAGGTTTTTGGAATTGGTTGGGCTAGTTGAAATATTAAAGTGTGCTAGGTTTGGGTTTGTGTTAATTGGACTGGGATTTTTAGTGTAGTTAAAATTTGGGTTGGTGATAGAGTTTGAATTGGTGTTAAATTTAAGGTTGAGTGGGTTAAATGAATTAGGGTTGGTTGACTTAGGCATATTTAGGTTACCTTGGTGTGAGTTTCAGTTTGAGAAAGGATGAGAACTGATCATTAGATTAGATTAGATTAGATTAGTTATTAGTGTTAATTTTTTTATTGGGTTTTGGATTGGTTTTGAATGGATTAGTGTTATGTGGTCTTTGATTTGAATTAGATATTATTAAAACTACAAGGGAATTGTAAAATTTATTTTGCACACATTCTAAACTAATGTTTGGATTTGGATTGATTGTAATACTCAAGTTTGAATTTGATATAAATTGACTAATTAGTGAGCTAGAATGGATATTCAAACTCAAATTATGATTTTTATTGATGATGTTGTTGATTGGTGAGATATGAAGACTCAGATTTGGATTGATTGAATATTAGAGCTCATGTTGGATTTATTGTAGATGGGTGAACTTGAATGCATATTAAAGTTAGGAGTAAATGATTTATGATGGATAAAATTATATGAAAATTCAAATTAGGATTAAAAGGATTTGTGATGGGTAAAATTCAATTAAAATTCAAGTTAGGATTAAAATTATTTGTGATGGGTGAAGTTGAATGAACTTTCAAGTTTGGATTGGGTGGGTTGGCATTGGACAAACATGAATTAAGATTCAAGTTTCAATTATATGCATGGATAAATGATGATTAATTGGCATTCATAATCAAATTTGGATGGGGGTTATAATTGACCAAAATATTATTTGGGTGATGTGTTTGGATATTTAAAATCTCTTAGATAACATGATGAGCATGGGTTCCATAAAAAAACCCATGGCTCACTTGAGAGGATTCTTCATGAAGGACAAATTTTTCCTTGTCTTGAAAGACTTAGGAAATAAGATTGGGGGACCCCAAAAGGACATTAATACCCTCTAAATATCTTTATGAAATGGATTGTTCATGAATATGAGACTAATAATATTCATTTGCAATCAAATATTGAAACTTTTAGACATCAAGGTTTGGTGGAAATTTAGCTCCTAAATTCAAATCTTGTATCAAAACCTCATCTTTGTTGGTTACAATGTATTATATAAATGATGTAGGAGGTAAAATGTCTTTTAAGATAGCATATTATTGGTATTTTACCCCTTATTATTCTTTATGATAATTGATTCCATCTATTTATACATGGTGATTTTGATGGTTTTGGCTACCAAATTGCAAAGGATTATTTCCAAAATGCTTCACCCTTGTGATAGGATTGTTGAGCATAACCATGTTCATTTTTATGGGTGAAATATCTAGGGTAAGGACTTGACACATTAAAAAATTAATCCTAAACTACTAAAATACCAAAGTGGCCACAAACTTGATTGATAACTAAATGATTTTGATTTTTTATTTTAAAAGTTTATTTTTTAATGTTTTGTGGATAATAAACTCAAAAAGTATTTTTGTTTACACTCAAGGATTTTCAAAACATGGTATAACACAAACAAATAAACAAATATATCATATTCTAAACAAAAATGAAATTGTAAAAAAAGATGAAAATATAAGTTTAGGTGTTAAACAACTTTTAGGCCTTCTGTTGTCATTCACTTGCCCGTATCCTTAACTATGACCTAATATTTCAAGTCACTAACCATGGAGGATCTTTATGTTCCCATGGCCCACTACGTTTGGTTTCAAGGGTGTGTGGAAGTTAACTTTCTAGTGTTAATCATTAACTAATGAACCAAAGTCAAATGATAAAAAGGCTTACCTAGAATTAAGGTTTTTAAAAATTCATCTAGGGGAGTCCTCAGTATACCTTTTGGTATGATGAGACCCAATTATGTGGAAGAAATTGATTAATAGGATGCACACTATTGGTTTTAATCCCAACATTCTCAAAATAGTTTTATGGGTCTTAGTATGTTGATGTTGATAAAATCATACTTTGAGTTATGTTGTCTAGGGCCTAGGTAATGGAGTGTGGAATCCCCTCACTTCACGATGTGCCTAAAGAAATCTTCTTAGCCAAAAATGAAAACTCTAACTCAATTTATATACCCCACCAGTTTATGAGGTTTAGCCTATGACATGGTGATGAAATCCATGACTTATAGATCCCCTAAGAAGAGAAAATAAAAAGAGAAACACTTGCTTCTAATTATCATGTATCATCACCAATTTGACATCAATAAAAGAGCATACACATAACTATTAATTTTGTAAACACAAATTATAAGAGTTGTTTCTAATTCTCAAGTATCATCAATTATGTAACACCAAGAGAAGAGCATACACAAAATAAAAAATAAAAAAATGCACAAATGCTGAAAAAGGAAAATGATTAACTCCAAGAAAGAAAATTTTAGCTAATTAAAAAGGAAATAACTAGTCTCTTACAAAATGTGCAATAAAAAATGTTAGTATTAAAAATGAAATTTTTTGGTTGTGTTTATATTTTTTCAAATTTTTCTTTGAGTTGTGACTTAAAAATAAACTGTTAGAAGGTTTGTGTTTGGATGAAAATAAAGGAAACCTAAAAAATATTAGGAAAACCCAAAAAAAATGTATAAAAAAAATGTCTTTGTAATGATTTCACAAATACACAGTCAAAGGAAATTACAAAATTATTAGTTAATTAGAAAACAAATAAATAAATAGAAGATAGAAAATACAACAAAATAATTTCACAATTACCAAATGATTTCACTGATATGTTTACTAATTTCATAGTTATGTGGCACAATTTCATTGATGGTTACAATGATTTAACTATTCAAGTCAATGACTTTGCTGAAATTTGCACAAATACACTATTAATACAAGAAAAGAAAAAAATAAAGGAAACAAATAGAATGATTTAAAAATTAGGTTAGATAATTTCACAAATATATCTTTTAATTTCATTAATGGATAAAAATTATACAAAAAAACATGGTGAATAAATCCATAGTTAGGTTGCAATTTTTCTATTTTTTATTTTTAATTTCACTATTAATACCTACTGTTTCACTGCAATGCCTCCAATTTCATAGTATTCTAGAAATAGAAAATTATAGAAAATAGAAAATATAGGAGAGCCAAAAATTAAAATAGAAAGCTACTAGAAATGACCAAACAATAAAATACCCCTAAAAATAAGAAATAATGATTTGATAGGTAGTTCTTACAATTTCACTTCTAGACTTTCTTATTTTATAGTTTTCTAGAAAAAGAAATGTATAGAAAATAGAAAAGATGTGAGAGAACATTATTTAAAATATAAAGATGTTGCAGTGAGAAAACAACTAAAAAGATAGTAAAAATGAAGATATGATGATTTCATAGTTATCATCTATAATTTAACTACTAAAGTCTCTAATTTCATTATTACATAGAGATTATGTACAATAAATTTTAAAACACTAGAAAAACCTTACAAATATAAATAAAACTTCCAAGACCAAGATCAAATGTATGTGCACAAGAAAAAATCTAAAAAACAAATAGAAAATGATTTTAAATGCACCTATGATTATTCTAATATGGAAAAGATGAGGGAAAGTCCCATCGAGCATGCCAAAATGTGTGAAGGAAATCTAGATGCAAATAAAGATGAGAAACCAACTAACTAATTGAAATCTAATCTAAACTAACTTAACCTAGGATAGATTTATAGATGAAGAAACAATAACACAACCTTACACCTTAGTACCATGAATGTATCAGACAAAAATGTAGTAGTTAAAAATGTAGCATAAAAAATATAGCAAAGATAAAAATAGTGAGGATAAAATTTAGAAAGGACAAAACATCATGGGAACAAAACATATAAAAGGATTATCTCACACATAATATGATACAACCTTAAACTAAAGCTCAATACTCATGAAATCAAATTGTCCTATACTATTTTTATTATATTTTTTATGCACTACTTTTACACCATGAAATGTTAACTACTATCACCAAAATGAACTAGACAATAAATAAACAATGCACTAATTACTAAAATGGCCCGATTATGCTCTTAGCTATATTTTCATGACATCACAAATACTGATACATTTTTTACTCGCTACATTTTTTCCATGTGATGTTTTTCCATACTATGATTTTAATGGTACGTATTTTACCATTACATTTTTGGCTGCTACATTATCACATAAAGCCACTTCATTAAGATTTGAATTGATTTTATATTAAAATTTTGGTTTCTCACTCTTATCCAATGCAAGGGTAAAGGGGCAACATTTTGATATGTAAATACTCTTTACATGGATTTGATTCACTTGGAATTTGATCTTGAATTTGATATCACTTAATTACCATAAGTCAGGATGAATGAAAGTGGTCAATTTCACATCTTTTTATAGGTTTAAATGAGATATATAATATGGTTAAGGATTATTTAAATATTTAAAATTATTCAAATAATCAATGATGGGGAATTAGTCCTCTTCCATGAGGATTATGACCAATTCCACAAGTTGAGAGAAAATGGGAGTTTGTTGAGTGAGTCATAAAGAAAGGGAGAAATTGGTTGAAAATTCAAGGGGTGAATCATAGGGTGGTTGAGGAAGTGGTTGGATGAGTAAACATGTGATGGAGCTAAAGACGGAAGATGTCTGGATGAGGTTAAAATTTTAGATTCATTAGATAAATTTGGATAAAATGTGTACATAATTGATTAATTTTGAATTATTAAATTATTCTAATTTGGAAAGAAATAATATAAACTCAAATTTAAATTTGGGGAATAAGAATTAGTGTTAAGATGAATTTAGTCACTAAATGAACTTTAGGTGTCTACACTATGACATTACATACATATTTAGGTTATGCACATAATTATTTACATCCTTTAACTAAGTCAGCTAGAAAATTTGATGGGCCCTCACATTAGTTTCTTTGTGAGATTGGCTTACCTTTATAGGTTGTCCCATCACATCTGGTCACTAAATTTTGTATTATCCCCTACACAAGTATTTTTTATATGTTATTGGGATGAAATTAAACACATAAATTATGAGTGGTACCTTTTATAGTGCATGGGTTTGTTAAATACATTCATGTCAATAAGGTAGTTATATTTTTTGAAATTCCATATGAACACCCTCTTAAACAAAATAAATTTATATCCAAGTAGTTAATTATAAAACCTAGTAAGGTTAATCATTCACAAAATGGTGAGTAATATCCAATCCCCTTTCCTATGTAGCTAGTACTCGATAAACACTTACATCAAATACACACAATGGATTTAATGGAATCATTATCTACTATGCACCTTATTCAAATATCCAAAGCACCTAAACATGTTCCCATTATCAGTTCTTCAAATAAATGATAGATCACTCAATTATGGTTCCATAAACCCATACTCCTATTATCTCTTCACAACCTCAAAGTCCTATTATACATTCAAAGAGCATTACAAATCCTACACTACTAGATATTACACTTATACATTATCCTTGGTAGTATTGCCAATTTGTTACTCTAGGTTCCTAGTTGGGAGATACATATGAAAATATTTTAGATGAGATAATAATATAATATTTTTTTTCAAGTATTCCAAAAATACTCAAAATTCAAAAATTCAAAAAATCTAAAATATTTTAAACTTTTAAATGATTTATTAGCTCTTTTGAATCTATGTTTTTAGTTCCATTTTTGTGGATACCATATCATAAATGTATATATACACATGTTTTATGCATAATTTGAGTGTGATACATGCATTCTTAGACACATTATCTATTAAATTTTTAATGTTGGTCCTTCCCTCTACTCATGTCATTTACACATTGGGGGAATTTTCTCCTTTGATAATGATACACCTAGATTATATCATTTTATGATCATTTCCCATTATCATGTTTGAGATTCTATACCTACACATGCCTTTATCTATTATTTTATCTTTCATAGAGTACTTGATATGCTATGTACTTAAAATTTTCTTACTAACAAATATATCCAAGGACTAGTAGAATATGTTTATGTTAGTTTTTTATGTTCCATGTTTTCCATTTATGTACTTCTATAAGTGCCTCGTATTTCATTGTATCTCTTTTTCAAGCATTGGAATATGATCCATTGATTGTTTCCCCCATTCCTATGTTTTCTTCTTGTGACATTTGTATATGTCATTTATATTTATATGTTGACATTTAAAAATATCATTTTCTTACTTTATGGACACTTGATTAAGTCAAGTCCTTTTGATTATGTGATATTTGAATATTCTCCTTATTTTTGGTCTCCTTATACCATTATATTTTGATTTAATTTTGATTACTCTCATGTGTGTCCTTGATTTATTATTGATCTTGTACTATTGCTATCTAGATGTTTACATGATTCACATCATGCATCATAAGATTTGATGTGATCACATACTATTTACCTCATTGGTGTATCTACCTAGATAAGCTACTCCTATATGTTACATGATACAATCATACACTATACATCTATATTATCCTTGTAAGGTAAGGTGACTATGAAGTTTTACTTCTCTCACCTCAAAAGGGAGGGCATATTAGTGGGGAAATTCATAGATGCATGGATTTCACACTTTCAAAATTTTAGATTTCAATGGGTGAATGCAAAAAAGGCATGGCCTCCACACTTATTCCATACTTGGTAGTTTTATATTACATTGGGGGCATGTCATGGGAACATATCTTATACACTTAAAAAAATATTAAATTTGGCCAAATTAAATAGTTATATGATTCAAATAGACACTTGTGATAACATTATATACATCAATACCATATTTATACCTACATTTCAATTTGAGACATATATGAGGTGAATATGCCATGTAAGAGTACCAAAAAATCAAATCATCATTCAAATTTTAGATAGTTATATATACTTTAGAATACACTAAAATGGAATTTTATGGATTATTATTGAGCTAATCTACTAGAATAGTTGGTTCAATTTCTGCTAGGTTGATGTGATTACATCACTCAATATTACCAAAATTATAGGATGGAGTGATCAAAATATCTGCCCACACCATATTTATAGTGTGATTTGACTTGGGTCAGTCATGTTAATGAAGTTATAAGTATGATTAGGTTCAATAGTTAAGTTAATCTCAACTATCAGGTGGAAACTCACCTTTTATCCAAGGTTGGGGGTAAGTTTACCTCAAATATTTATATATATTTTCACTTTTAGGTTTCATTATTAATCTAATTTCAGCTCCAAAGATTCATAATTAATCATATATTCAAATCAAATTATCAAAAGTTAAGATGCTTGCATAGATACATAGGTGTAATCCTAACATTGCTCTCTTTACTTTAAAGCATATTATTTCAATTTTATATTATATGCATTGATTATATATTTTAACATGCTCTTGGTTTTATGTTAGTCATCAATAATGCACTCATGTTGGATTCACACAAAGATAATGTGTGTTATACACACCTAGATATGCATTCCTTTTCCTTTAAACCACTAATTTCATTACAAGATTAAATAAGGGGGATGTAAACACTAAATATGAACTATTTATAATCTAGGTATTGTATACTTGGCAAGTAATTATCATGGTTTTACCCATTAGTTATAATACCTACATACTATCAAAAGGCTCAAATTTTCTATCTCTTGTGCCTATCACTTATCTCTTAGTTTAACCATATGTTACTCTGATGAACATGGATTTTGTACTAATAAAAATAATATCAACCTAATTATTATCATCTTATATAATTTTTAGGCCTGTACCTATTTTTAGCTTCCTTTATACTTGTTCCCATTTAGAAATCTATCTCAATACTAGTTTCATGTGCCAAACTAAGTTCTTAGTACCCTAAAGTCATAAAATTTAAATGTGCCAGACTAAGTGTATAATACCCTAAAGTCATAAAATTTAAAAATGAAAGGTATCCCTATAGTTATCCTACGTTATTTTATTTGATTTATTTCCAAACTAGATTGGTATATATAAAATATCAATCCTCATTCATTTCTCACCAAGTACCAACCTAAAAACTCACAAGAAAACTTGCCAAAGGTACCCAATCAAGCATTTAAGTGAGAAAAGCTTCCCTGTTCTCTACTATTTCAATATCAAGCATAGGGACAACCCATCAATAGGTCTCAAGTTCTAAAGGATCATTATATGATCCAAAATTTATTAGTTATAATCTAGGTCACTCTATTTACTTTCTTATCAGATGTTTCATCTTGATTCACATAAAATCCAATATGTAGGGGACAACTACATAAGTCAGAGCCCTTTTTGGGAGTATTATCTATGTAGGTAATTACCATTAATAAATTATTCCTTGGGGAATATTTATAATGTGTGACCACTAACCATTTTTCCCATAATCACTCTAAGGGTAAAAATATAAGGTTTTATCATTTGAAAAAGAGCGATAATTTGTGTGCAAGATATCAACACACCAAAGTAAATGAAAAGAACCTAGAAGGTTTTATGTGGTCACACTTAGATCTAATTGATATTCTATAATATAAACCTATGTCTAATTTATACAATAATAATGATGTAACCATATAGATCTGACATAAGTATCCTAGGCCACATAAATCAAATCCTAATAATGTGATGATTTATCTAGAATCTAGATCTAATCCACTTCTTGTCTATTTCAACATAGATATTTATGTACATAATAAACCAACTAAGTAATATTATTTTTAATTCATTTAATTATAAATTATTAGTTGTAATTTATAGTTTTATCATATCTTATTATTATAAATTCATAACATTGTTTCTCTGAGTTTGAAAATTAACTAGCTTGCTATATATCTGTTTATCACCTTTGTGCCTATTCATTTCTATATTATTATCTTTACACTATATTGACCCATATAAATTTAGGATTAAACAATGGTATTTATTTTTTCCAACATGACCCCCACCCATTTTAGAGAAGTGGGTGACCCATTTCAAAATTATTAGTGTGGAGTCTCCTATGGATCCAATTGGCTTGTCATAGGTCCTAAACTATGTGGAATATTTTATCCCTATTTTGCCTTGGTTTGTTGAGTGTTTCATAACTTTTATAATTCATGAGAGATCACCATTGATATCACTTTAGTTTCAATTTTTTCTATCAATTTTACCTTATGTGTTCTAAATAAAGGTCTCCTCATATTTAGAATTTCTTACACTTACTTTTATTTTGTAGGGATAAAGTATGTAGACTATCCTAGAGTCATGTCATCTCAAGGTCCTACTTTCTATTTCCTAAAAAATAAAAGGTATATAGATTTAACCTAGTAATTTTATATAAAATGTTACAAAAAACCTATCCAAGGAGATCATTCCACGTAGAACCTGTTAAACCTAGCAGTTTACTAGGGGTGTTAGATTTACCATAACCCTAAGAGAGCATAACAAATGAGATCATGTCATGTGGAACTTTTTATACTTATCATTATTCTAATTTTTTTATACTTTTCATAACCTTATCAGATTTTGACCAGAGATATTACACCACATGGAACATGTTAGACCTGCTAGTCTTCCATGGGTGTCAGACTTATTAGCACTTGGGAGACCTTGATCAAAGATTTCATACCATGTGAAACATATTAGACCCACTAGTCTCCTAGAGATGAAAAAAATTATATACATAAGATATCTTAGATAATGATACCACACCATGTGTAATCTATCAGACATACTAGTATCCTAGGAGTGTCAGACTTATCAGAACCCTAGGAGAGCCTTTCCAAATAGATCATGCCACATGATACTTCCATACAACATGATAGAGAATACTTGGAAGTTCCCTTATTATCATAAAATATAAGTTGTTGGAAATAGGATACAATCAAAAATTACCATGTACCCTATAAATCATAGGTTATTGACTTTACTACATAAAAGACAAACATAATAGCAATGCTTAGTTGGCATGACCTGTAAATAGAATGTTGAATCATCAAATGACATATGGATTGATTTAGGGGTACCATTGATTGGCCTAGAACCAATGTAGGTGTGTACCTACCACATCCTTACATTAAATAATTTGGTTAACTACATTTATGAATTAAATTTAGATGTGAAAATAAAGTAATCTAATTCTAATCTAAGCTAAATTCAAACTATGGTAGAGTACCAAATAAAGAAAACAATAATCACAAACTTTACGATTTCAATGCACAAGTTTTATCCATTGAAATATAGATTCAATTTAATCTTTTAAAATATGTGGTGCTCACTCCTCCAATTCAAAAGGGAATGGGTAGCATTTTGGTACAAAAGGAAATCTTTGATTCACCTTGATTCACTTGTGTGTATAGTTTTAGTTTCTTGATTGAGATATCAATATTTTATGATGTGATAGGATTTAAAGATTATTTAAAATGGAGATTTTCAATTGTATTTATAAATTTTTGGATAATAATCCAATGGTTGAGGATTATTTGGAATATTTAAATGATCAACAATGGCTAATGAGTCATCGCTTATGATGATGAAGACCATTTCAAAATGGTTGAGAAAATCATGGAATTAATTAGTTGAGTTAGCATGATTAATTAAATTTCCTTGACAGCACAGGGGATGATTCATAAGAGGTTGAAAATTTTGTGTATTTGGTTTACATGAGGGAGAAAAAGGTGGAAGATGTTTCGATGAGGTGTAAAATCTAGCTTTTATTATTTAAAATAAGGATTTAAGTGTACATAATTGACTAATTTGATTTATTAAATTATTTGAATTTGAAATAAATGTGATTAATTAATTTAATAAGAATTATTAAAGATATTTAGGTGCATTTTGACACTAAATTAAATTTAGGTGTATACATTTTCCCCTCTTTAAAATAGTGTTACAAAGTAATGTTTTTTTAAAGAATAGTACAAGAAGTAGAGTGTTGATGATTAAGTGTAAAAAAATTTCCACAAATGAATGAAAATGAGTGTTGTGATGCCCTCTTAAGGGTTTGTGCAAGAAAATAGATAAACGCTCAAAATTAATGAAAAGAATAAGTGAACTAAGAAAGGTGGAGAAACTATAATTCAAGTTAAGTCAGAACTGATGTTGAATTTGTAATGTTTTTGTTACATAAAAAGGTTCGCCCTAGTTAATCAAAACTAGATTATGGATTTGAAAAATAATAGTTTAACCATTTAGAGATTGCATGCTTAGTATTTTTTCTAATGATGTAGGGGTAAACTTAATTTGCATGGGAATGATATATCCTAGTAATAATAAACTATGGATCTATAAATAG
The DNA here is from genome assembly GCA_037957365.1 of Torreya grandis. Lineage (NCBI taxonomy): Eukaryota > Viridiplantae > Streptophyta > Pinopsida > Cupressales > Taxaceae > Torreya > Torreya grandis. The sequence continues at coordinate 734,144 of JARHVA010000369.1, forward strand.
AAAAAAGATATTGAATTTGAAAATGAGTTAGTGGAATTCATGTTGAGAGATTATTGAAATATTTTCTCTATAAATTTGATATAAATTGATTTATTATTTCTAGAAATTTTTAAAAAGGAATGAATGGATGAAAAATGAGTTGGATGAGAGGATGGGGGAATATTTGGTAGTATAGAACAATATAATTAGAAGAAATGGGGATTATAAATTCATTTGTAGAAATTGATTTCTAATGTTATTAGTTAATAATTATGATTTGAGATATTTTATATGAGATGTGTGATGAAACATGGACCGTATTCCACACTATGACACTAAGCAAAGTGAGTGAGGTGATTCTAGAGACCTAATAGGAGTAGGTCTTTGATAAGTGATTCAAATTTTGATTTTTTTTGCATTTATTACCATTTATTAGGGATTAAAGTTAGAGAAAATGAAATTATTTTTATCAAAATGGTGATTTTGGCATCAAAATCAATGATTTCATAGGGTTAAATAGTGTTTTTACTAATTATAGTGGTGAAATTGTAGAACAAGGTAGCAAATTCATTTTAGGAGAAATTGGCAATTTTGTTATTTTGGGTAACAATAAATTGCTAAACATGGCAGCAAAATCATCAGTTTGAGAAGTGGTTTTGCTAGGTGTAGTATAAGTTTTGCAAAAAAGGTTAAAAGTGAATTTTTAAAGATCAAGAATGAATTTGTAGTGTAGTAGAGATTTTTTAGAGAATGAATGAAAGTAAATGGATTGAGAATGAATAAAATTGTTTGTGTTTGATTTTGTGTTTTTGTGGTTAAGTATTTGACATTTATTGAGAATGTAGAACATAATTTTGAGTAAAACTAATAAAATGATAATTTTTTGGATTTTTAGGATGTATTACTAGTGATTTTGATGCAAGAAAAAAGATCTGCAATGATGGTGTGGATGTCAAGCTTTACCAAGTATGAGTTTGGCTTATCAGAGGTGAGTGGATTATCCTACTACATAGATGTTGGAGGTTCGATCAGAAAAATATCTATTGATATAATTATCAAAGAGATGACCCAATGAGATAAGCACATTTCACTTACTAATAGGGGAGTTGAATATTACACTTGAGGATGTGTTTTAGATTTTGGGTATCTCGATATGAGGTAGACATTTTTATTGGGGATAGGGTCCTCAAGGGATTACTTTACATTAGAATGTTAGTGATGCTTTAATTTTAGTTGTTAGAGGTGGGATTGTTGTAGATTATTTTACTAATTTAGATATGCATTCTCTAACTATCATACTCATGGCTATTGATAGTGGCATTTTGCTTCTTAACAAGAGTGGGAGACTATGTCATAATAGTCTGTTAGATGTGACTAGAGACATGATAGAGATGGGAGAGAGATTCACATGGGTTTCATGAATTTTATTATACTTATACCATGATATACATAATTTTGTATATTCAAGTCAGATAGAGATAACACCATCTACAATACTATAGATTTGGTGCTAGGAGCACATTATGATTGAGAGGCCTATTAACATTTTGGCCTCATAAGCAAAATTTTAACCCATATTATTCAAATATTTTATTACCATGGCCTTAGCTTCATTTTTGATGCCTCAAATTATCCTTATTTAAAGTAAAATGACTAACATAGGACTTGAGAAGCGAGATTGTGATATGAACGTCATGTGGGAAAAAGCGAAGTGAGATGATCATGTATTTAAAAATTAAACTATATGAATCTATTAGAGTTAAATAATTAAATGAGAATCATTTAATTTATCCCAAGATAATCCCATACAAAATTGGTGCCTTAATGAGCCTTCTATATGAAGTTACAAGAATTCAAAGTTAATCCAACAGAGTAAGACATTCATGCAAACATCAAAATAAAGCATTGATAATTAACCGTTTGGTGTTCAAAGATAGATAGGTGCATGGATGTCAAAAATGGTTCCATAGACATCAAATCATAGGCATTAATATGTAAAATTTTAGACACAAAAAATAACTATTATGGTTCAAAAATCCTAAGATGTTCACACATATGTTAAAGATGTTCATGCAGATGTTAAATACGGGCATACAAACATAAAATTTGGGCCTCATAAATTCATTATTTGAGTTAAAATAGTTGTTCCTAGCAAGATAAATAGATCAAATTCATTAATACATATATATCTAAAGGTGCAAGTTAAATTCATAGAGTTAGAGTATCTAAATCAATGGCCTACACCCATTCATACCAAGTAGATCTATGATATGCAAGAGGTCAAAAAGTCAAGGATTTGATAGTAGAATATTGTGCAAAAAATTAGGATAAGATAGTTTGTCACTATTTGATTGGCCTGAGTTGATAATTGATAGCTAGGAGCTTTCTCATTGGAAGTCAAAGAAACATTTTTCAACCAAAGCAAACTAGTCTTGCAAGGATTTACCCATCACCATAAAATCTTGACCAAATATGATCTATTAGGAAGATCTATGCTTATATTTTGAGAAAGACACATATGTGAAATATTGTAGATATGTCTTAGTAGTTGACATGGTCATTTCCTTGACATAAAGGTACTTTTATCCACTTAAATTTGATAATAATGGCCCTATTAGGTCCATGCATGTAAAGACTTCACTCTTATAACAGATCAAGTTTGAGTTGAAGGTTGACATTAAAATGGTTATAAATAGTTTAAATGAAGTTTCTCACACCAAATATCTACTATTAAAGTGAAGAGATCATGCATTGTCAAGACTTTAAGATCCATTTCATGTAGAGGAAGGCTAAAGTGGAGTTAACCATTCATCAAGTACCAAATCATTCTAAGTTGACTATGTAACTAATCTCATGCATATTCTTTTCTTTTCATGCAATAAATTGTGATCAAACACTTTAAATCATATTTAATCTTGATTTAATATCTAGGAGGTGTGTAGTATTCATGTAAAGGTTTGAAAACTAAACAAGGGCTCACAACCTTCCTTTCAACACCAAATTTGAAGATCATTCATGAGTTTGAGGACTATGAATATATTTGAATACTTGATTTATTATTATATAAGAATTTCTTAGTCTTGAGTTAAAAAAATCAATATGGATCCTTATCTCCTCTATGTCAATTGGCTAGAGTCTTTCATTTTGGCTATATATGTAGGCTCTTTGAGCCATTGAAAAAAAAGGATCCCTAAAGTTGATATATGGAAAGATACAAAAATTATAACTTGCACCATAAAATAAATAATGAGTTTTATTTATAGATCAATTTATGGTGGTACAATGTATTTTTGACTGTGTATTTGCATATAAGTGTGATATTTATCATATTTTATAGGTCCTTTCCTCACCTACTACTATAGTTTCATCCTCACCAGGTCAATTGAAGAGCTAAGAATAGAAATTACATTGAAGATTGTTTGTATGTAGTTTCTTTAGAGACCTTCACACATAAATATTTAATATCCAAACCTTATTTAAAGCTTTCCTTTGAAATAGTAATTTTTATGACTGATCTGTAGAGTTTCTTCTTTGATCCACATGTGTGCCTTAGTTTCAAATATTTTAGAGGACAAACAACTATTCAGGTGCATCCCCAAAGGTAAAGTAGTTTTTTTTTCTAGTTTTTTCTCCCCTTTTCAACCCAAAATTAAAAATAAGTTTAGTAATTATTTATCAATTCACATAATCATAGGATCTAACCTCAACAAATTCTATAGATATAATCTAGATATATGCATCCCAAAATCTTAGATCATTCCCATGTTAGTCTAGGGATGAGTTAGACTTGAGCAATCTAATCTCGATTGGGTGCTATCTAGATAACTAATAGTTATGGCATGCTTGATGGGACCACCAATAAATTTTTAATATTTTTATATTTTTCATTCCCCCAAGAGTTATCACAAGATTCTCTAAAAAAGAGAAAGAGATAGATTTCCCTGAGTTATCTTTCTAATTATCAAAGAAGAAGAAAGCCTCTTAGTCAAATCCTAATCTTACACTTCTTGTTCCATGTATTGTTTGACAAAATCCTCTCGTTCAATCCAATATTTTTCATCTAAACATTGATATAAATCCCATACCTCATATGGTTATTCCCAAAAGATAAGCCTTTATGCAATTCAATGGTGGTAGTCCTCTTATTCTTACTCAGTGAGATGATATTCTAGCTTCTACTCTTTAAGGCTCTTACTTATTTTATAGGGTAAAATATAGTTAATCCTATAGAACATATTTTAGATATTACTAAGCTTTGTTTAGTGCATCATGTGACTCAGGAAAATGTAATTATAAGGTTGTTAGCAACTTCTTTCAGAGGGAAAGCACTTCAATGGTACAAGTGATTGGCTCTTGCATCAACCAACAACTAGGATGCATTTGTATAGGTCCTGTGTAAGCACTTTGAGGACAAGAATGATCATATTTCATTGGTGGATAAGCTTACTATAATCAAGAGATTCAATAATGAATTCATGGTGGATTTCAATTACAAATTCTAGAAGATTTGGGATAAAATTCCTACAGTGATCAATCCTGCACCAAACTATATTTTTCTATACTAATTAAAGGATCTCAATTCAAGTTTTGATGTGATGATTCAATCCATGGGAGGGAAAACTCTACCTAAGTATTTTTAATTAGAAATAAAGGCTGAGAATTCCATTATACAAGCAAGAAATTTGTCTCCAAGGCCACCAATTCCTCTATTTCTAGAGATCCACCCTCTTTTTCCAACTATTACTACACTTCTAGATTCAAAAAAGTTTTATCAAATAGAAGGTTATAAAATAGATATATTGGAGAATATAGAGAGTCTTCTCAAGACTCATAACAATAAGTTTGTTTTAATGGAAAGATAAAAAGATCCACCATACACTCTAAAATTATTAGTATAATAGGCCACCCTATCATCCCAATCAGTATGGATAAGGGTAAAATCATTGATCAAGGAAATATAATCTTAATTCTATAATAAATTCTAGAGATGTTTTGATAAATTAGAACAATTATGCTTAAGAAGGTCAATGGAAAAATCATTAGGATTGAGAAAATAACATGGCAATGGATCTAACTAGTGAGAGATCACATCAATATTATATGCAATAGAGTTCAATCCCCCCTCCATATGAAAATTAAGAAAATAAAGAAGCCTCTCTAGTACATGCAGAAATTATTTGATTCACTAAAGCATAAGTGTTAAACCAGCAAGGAGGAGAGAGTGGTAAAGCACCTATTGAAACTATGTTTGTTAACTTCCAAGAAGGCGAGAATTATTTTCAACACATAAAAATAAATCAAAGTCAAAATATACCTAATGTTGATAATTTAGTTGTAGCCCATACTATATCCAATAAAATGGCAATTTGTAAAGGTTCATCTCCTTTTCCTTCTCATCCACCACAAAATGCCATTACTCATGAGCTTTCTCAAAAGACATAATCAACAATTTCAAGATCCAAAGGGGAAAAATGTGAAAGTGTTTTACATTCCTCAGTTTACATAACATTTAGGAGCTCCTCCTACTCCCAAATTTCATCCAAGGACAACCACTTCTCCACTTAATATTGTGGATCATATGAAGAAAATTTTAGTATCAATTTCAATGTGGGATACACTACTAGTCCCAGGACAAAAGGTGTATCTTCAAGAGAATATTTTAGAACTCAATATCTCTAATAGACTACATGAAAAAGAAAGAGTAATTATTTTTCTAACCAATTCAAATCAAAATTTTAAGAGTCAAAAGGTGACTAGTCCTTCGTTTTATCTTTCAATTGTCATAAGAGATTGTCTTGTCCACAATTGTATGATTGATAGTGGAGGTAGTACTTTTTTCATGCTTACATCCATAGATAACAAACTAGGATGCAAGTATGAGCCTCATGAAAAAGGAGTGTTATAGTTGGATGGTTCTCCTACTAATATTGTGGGCATCCTAAAAGACCTTAATATTTTACTTCGTAGTTGTCCAAATTTCACCATTACATAAGATGCAGTTGTTTTCAATTTACCTCCATAATTTATGTTATGCCTATTTACGTATTCCAATACTAAAATAAGTGGCTAACTTTATTTATATTGGTCATACATGGTTTTTAGAATCAAATATGGAACCAAATTCACTATAAGATCAGAGTCTATTTTTAAATTTCACCTTGAACCATATATGCCATATATGTCTAATATGAATTGTAGAATTTTAGAAGAAGATACGGATATTATTGATCAAAAACCTCTTAATCCACTTGAAGGCATGTGATATCTAATATTATATGAGTGGGTTGATGATAAAAATGGGTATGACCCATACAAAGGCATTAAAGAAGCTATTTAGGTGTCTACTACATGCATGAAGAAGGTGACACATTACCTAGTCTCACTAACTCAAAGGAAGATCAAAAAGGGTTGTGAAATATGTTCTCTGATGGATCTAGATCAAATAATGGGTGTGGTTTTGGTGTAATTTTGATTTCACCTCAAAATCAAAGGTATTATTCTTTACTTAAATTTCAATTCAATTATACTCCAAACACTACAGAGTATGAAACTCTTATTAAAGGCCTTTAATTGGCTAGAAAGAGATGTATTAAGCTTTTGTAGGTGAAAGGTGATATTTATTTGGTAGTGAAATAATTAAAAGGTTTAATTAAAATAAATAACCCTCTCATAAATGCCTAAAAACATAGAAATTAGGACCTCATGGAAGATTTCCTAACATTTGATATCTACTCCATTCTTATAGGAGCCTATCAACATGTAGATAGACTTGCAACCATAAGAGTATAATGTGATTTAGATGATCATATCAAGGAAAATAAATATAATACTAAAATTAGATTATTATGTAGTACTTTAGTTACAAATAATGAGGTAAGTTGGCAAGTCTTTGATAGCGACAAATAGATACCCTATTTCCTACAAAATGAGGCTGAATTTTACTCAAAGAATAAAAATAAATTACAATGCTAATATGAAGATAATATTTTGAAATGGAGATAAAAAAAGATGACTAAAGGTTTAGTAAATTTGGAAATAATTTTCAATGAAGATGATCAACTAAGGAATGACAATGTAAGCATCTCTTCCAAGGAAGAACATTATGAGTAAGTTCACATAACTAAGGGTAAAAAATTCAAGTGGGGTAAAGTGAACACTGATACTAAGAGAGAGGATTTAATTTAATTATGTAAGTAATTAATGGAGGATTTTTCTTTTGAATACCATGATTTGAAAGTTTTTGATCCCATATTAACACAACATACTATTGAGCTTGAACATGATGCAAAACCAGTAACACAAAAGTGAAGGCCTATCAACCCCAAGGTTAAAATTATCATGAAAAATGAGATTACAAAGATAATTGATTAAAATATAATATATCCTATCAATCACTCAACATGGGTACCAAATATTTTAATAGTAATAAATAAGAATGGAGAGATTAGACTATGTGTGTATTTTAGAGATTTAAACAAAGTATCACTAAAAGACCACTATCCTCTTCCCTCCATGGATCAAATCTTGCAGAGAGTATAAGGTTCACAAATATTCTCCTTGTTATATTGGTAACTATGTTATATCCAAATATTGGTGAAAGAGAAATATCAATATAAAATAACTTTCACAACAAAATGGGTTACATATGCTTACCTAAAGATGCTTTTTGGGATCTCTAGTGCTAGAACCACTTTTTAAAGGGTAATGGATGTCGCATTTTAATTTTTTTCATATATTTTTTGATGAAATTAATGTATTTTAAAAGTATCCTAATGATCATATAACACACTTGAGAGTTGCCTTTGATACATACAAAAAAATTGGGGTTTTTGAAATCCAAGGAAGTCCATATTTTTAGTGCATAAGGGGAGACTTATTTGGAATGTAGTGTCCAAAGATGGTCTTCCTATTGATTTAGAGAGAATAGAATCACTCATTTCTCTATCATTGATAAAACATATAAAGGATTATAGAGCTTTCTAGAAAATATCAATTTCATTAGAAGATTCATTCTTGGTTTTGGAAAAATGGCAGGGCCACTCACTCAAATGCTAAAAAAACATCAAGAGTTAACTTAGAGTAAAAATGGTAAAAGGAGGAATCAAACTATCAAGGAATTAATCAGTCAATATCCTACATTGCTCAACCCATATTTCAAAAAGGATTTCTTTTTATATGTTTCTTCTACATTTAGTATAATTTCAATCATGCTTATGCGATGGAATGAATAATATGAGGAAAGGTATTATTTTTTTTTAAATAATGTAATTTTTTTATAAGAGGTTTGAAAAAATTTATACATTTGGTTTCAAATAACAAGATTATACTAATGGTAGCTCATCCAAGTGTGAAATATTTCATCCTGAACAAAGACTTAAGTGAAAAGAGATCTAGATGGGTCACTAAGTGCATAGAATATGATATTTAAGTGAAGTTAAAAAATATGGTATGAGTTAAAGGATTATGTGAAAATCTTTTATAAGATGTGAAAGAATAAAAAAGGATGGTTTTCACACTTCAAGACACCCAACATTAAGCTAAAACTACTTCTCTATCCAACTAGACACAAGGAATTGTGAGATTCCATAAAATAGGAGAATGTCCAATGGGATTAGATGTATCAAGTATAATAAATTTTATTATATAATAACTACCATATATTTTGATTAATGCAGCTATTTTCAAGAAGGACATTGGAGGTATGCTTTTAAGGTGTGTTGAAACTAATCAATTTGATAAGTTTTTTCAACAATTTCATGATAGTCTTTTTGGATTCCATTTTGCATCCAATACCACACCTAAAAAAATAATTAGTGATGTTTAATTTTTTCATAATTTATTTAAGGATGAACATGCATGGGTTAGGAAGTGTGCAAATTGTGCAATGTTCGCAGGTAAACAAAGACTAGCTTATATGTCACTGAGGCCTATTCAGGTTGAGTAGCCTTTCATGTAATGGGGTTTTAAATTCATTGGAATGATACATAATCAATCCAATTATGTTCATAATTGGTTCTTGATATCTATATATTATTTCACTAAGTGGGGGAAGTAGTGCCTTTGAAGGAGACAAATGAGAACTATGTGTTTAAGTTCTATGAAGGTTTAGTCACCCATTTTGGAGTACCTTCCACTATAATATTAGATAATTATTTCACATTAAATAGTGAAAATTTATGTGAATGGACTCTTTATAAAGGTATTTATCTAACATCATCATCAAATTAATATACATAGGGTAATGGACTAGCTGATTCTACTAATAAGAACCTAATTTGGATCATTAAAAGAACACTAAAAGATAATCAGAGATATTGGCATACAAAGTTAAAGACTACTTTATGGGATGATACAATCACCCCAAGAATGACATTTTTCATTCACATTATCTCTTATTTTATGGAAGAGAAGCAAGGTTTCCCATCTCATTGGATCTTCCAACTTTGGAGCTTACACACCAGCTAGAGCTTTTAGAAAGTGATGAAATGGAGGTTATGATGAATAAATTTAGAGAATTGGAGGAGATAATAAATGATGTCATGCATACCATGTGTTAAAAATATAAATAATTCAAGAATTTTTTTGACAATATAGCTTCATCAAATACATTCTATAAAGGAGATATAGTACTCAAATGAGATAAAGAGTGCACAAATCTAGCTAAGCACTCCAAATTTGATAGCCCTTAGAGTGGACCTTATATTGTCACTAATTATAAAGAAAATAATTATATCCAAATATACATATTGAGTTGAGGGTAACTTATCATTCCTATGAAATGGATGTTTGTCAATTAATGATATTAAGAGAATCATTCCTTTGTACATAGTCATAGTTTCATTCCTCTAAGTGCACATGTGCACATCCTTTTAATAGCTGTTAGTTTATTTTAGTTTATTATTGTTATTTTATCTAAGTTCATAGGTACACATTTTTTTGTTTGTGTTTTTTTTCCATCTATGTATCTACAAGTCTTGCACATTTTTATATGTATTCCAATCCTAAATATAGTCCAAAGATTTTGTATTTTCTTGACTAGCAGGTTGGTCAATCCCTACAAGTCACCAAAAATGTTAACATGTTGTCCTCACAAGCTGAATTTAACCCCTATTATTCAAATATTTTATGACCATTGCCTTATATTACTTTTATATGCCTCATATTATCCTTGTTTAAATAAAAATGACTAACAGAAGCCTTGAGAAGCCAGACCATCATTTGAATGTCATGTAGGAATAAACAAAGTGAGTTGACCTTGAATTTAAAAATTACACTAAAAGAGTATATAAAAGTCAAATAATTGGATGATAATGGTTTAATTTATCCCAAGATCATGCCTTATAAAATTAGTGACTTAATGAGCCTTATATCTCAAGTTACAAGCATTCAAAGTTGATCTAGTAGAGTAAGATATTTATACAGATGCCAAAACTAAGCCTTAACAATTAGCCATTTGGTGATCAAAGATAGATAGGCATTTGGATGTAAATTAAATTCACATAAACATAAAATTATAGGCACGTGTATTTCAAATTTAAACCACAATAAATAGTCATTGGGATTCAAAACTAATAAGAGGTTCACACAGTTGTCAAAGACATTCATACAGATGTCAAATACAAGCATTCAAATGTCAAATTTGAGCCTCATGAATAGCTATTTGAGTTAAAATGATTGGTCTCATAAATATCAATGGATATTATTAATTCATATATATAAATATAAAGGTGTGAGTTAAATTCTAAGAATCAAAGGATCTAAATAAATGGCCCTCACCCATTCATACCAAGTAGATCTATGGTGTACAGGAGGTCAAAAAGTCAAGGATATGATAGTATAATCTTATAGGACAAATAAGTTGAAGATAGTTTGGAAAAAATTGATTATACCAATTCAATATTGGATGGCTAAGGTCAAACCCAGGAGCTTTCTCATTGGAGGTCAAAGAAGTATTTTTTGATCGAAGCAAACAAGTCTTGCAAGGAATTACCCATAGCCATTAAAGCTTGACTAAATATGATCTATTAGGAAGATATATACTTATATTTTGAGATAGGGGTAGATGTGTGATCTTGGAGAAATGTCTTAGAAATTTACATGGTCATTTCCTTGACATACAGGTGCTTGCATCTGCTTAAAGTAATTCATCATGGCTCTATCAGGTCTACACATGTAAAGACTTTATCCTTACAATGGATCAAGTTTGAGTTGAAGTTTGGTGTTAAAATGGTTATAAATATTTTAAATTAAGTTTCCCATGCCACCTATCTATTATTAAATTTAAGAGATCATGCATTATCAAGACTTTAAGAGCCATTTCAGGTAAAGGAAGGCTAAAGTAGAGTTAACTAGTCATCAAGTGCCAAATTATTCTCAATTCATTATGTAACTACTCTCATGCTTATTCATTTTTTCATGTAGTAAAAGGTGATTAAAAACTTAAAGCTCAACTTCAAGCTTGAGTTAACATCTAAGAGGTGCATAATATTCATGCAAAGGTTTGCCAACTCAACAGGGGCTCACATCCTTTCAATGCCAAATTTGAAGTTCATGCATGAGTTTGAGGACTATGAAGATATTTAAAGACTTGATTTATTATTATAGAAGGATTTTTTAGTCTTGAGTTAACAAAATTAAGACTGATACTTATCTCCTCTATGCCAATTCGCTAGAGTATTTTCTTTTGGCTATATATGTAGGCTATTTGAAGCCATTTAAAAAAGGATCCCTAAAGCTGGTATACAAAGAGATAAATAAATTACTACTTGCACCATAAAATTAATAAATAGTTTTATTTGTAGATCAATTTATAGTGGTAGAGTGTATTATTGATTGTTTATTTGCATATAAGTGTGATATTTGTCATCTTTTTCAGCTCCTTTACTCACCTACTACTGTAGTTTCATCCTCAATAGCTCAATTAAAGAGATATGAACATAAATTGCATTGAAGATCATTTATATGTAGTGTCTTTAGAGACCTTCATGCACATATCTTTAATTTTAACACCTTATTTCAATATTTGCTTTGAAATATTAATGTCTATGACTCATTTGTAGAGTTTATCTTTGATCCATGTGTGTACCTTAGTTTCAAAGCTTTCATAGGATAAATAAATATTCAGGTGCATCACCAAATGTAAATTAGGTTTCATTTTTAGTTTCTTCTCCGATTTTCACCCAATATTCAAAATAGGTTTAGTAATTGTTCATCAATTCACATAATCAGAGTCAATAAAATTTAGAGGTCTGATATATATATATATATATATATATATATATGTATATATATATATATATGTATGTATGTATGTATGTATGTATGTATATATATGTATGTATGTATATATATATGTATATATATATGTATATATATATATATGTATATATATATATATATATGTATATATATATATATATGTATATATATATGTATATATATGTATATATATATATATATATATGTATATATATATGTATATATATGTATATATATATATATATATATATATATATATATAAGCATCCCATGGCCTTACATCATTCCCATGTTAGTCTAGGTGTGAGTCAGGCTTGAGCAATCTTATCTCTATTAAGAGCTATCTAGATAGGTAACAAGGTTAGTTGGACATCTGAGCACATGATTAGAGGATGAGCCATTAGAATATGGATGGAATTTTATTATTAGGATAAGTAGACCACATTTAAGATATCTAGACTTTTATAGGAGGGTGATGGATGAGGTAGGTGATGACCAGATCACTTGGAGACCTTATATGAAGACTATGTTTTAGTAGCCACATGAGGATATTCACATGGACTACATGATGACCCCTTAATACATCATCAGGAAACACAACTATATCATAGAGAGATATCACCTAGACAAGGTGATGAGATATTTTTGTGTGAGACAACATATACCAACTAAACCACGTGTATTTACACATTTTATGAGGGAGAGACCATAATGGGGTATGATGATTGATCCATCCATTATTGTTCATATCTAGACACATTCATAAACTATTAGATCGAGTGATCAGAGAGATGTCAGTGAAACTAAAGTGGTTGACAATTATGTATTTTGGTGGCCTTGACACAAACCATTGAGATTGAGGATGTCATATGCACCACCACATATGTGGAAGTAGAGGTTGGTGGCTAGTTTGAGTGGACAACCATGGGGTGCATGATTACAAGCTTAGATTAGGAGGTATATTATATGGGATAAAAGATAATCACTAGCATGAGTACGAGGTTGAAGATGTGCTGGTGAGGCTAGTCATCTACATGATGTGTAGATCATAGATGTGGAGGATATTGATATTTTACATGAGGTAGGGGTTGAGATGGATGTTGATATAGAGCATATGGTTGGAGAAGATACTCCATTGGTAGAGGTAGATAGAATGAATGATGATGTAGTAAAAAATAAAACTATGAGATCACCATATGTCATATAGGTAGATAGAGGGGATGTGGTTAGGTCTTCACATGCTTCAAGATGCTTAGAGGAACATTCACTTATTGATAGACTCTGAAAGGATATTAGGGCTCATGATAGACAGATATATGGATTACACCTAGAGGTACCCAAATTATAAGGTTTAGTAGATGGTAGGTGGGATTAGACTGTAGAGATTATATGATTACAGTCTGAGGTTGACAAGTTAAAGGGTATTATTTATTGGATAGATGGGGATATCATTGCTATAGGATTGATTACTCATGATGTAGAGACATAGTTTCCAGATTATTTAGTGATAACATAACATGATAAATAGGAGAGGGACACATCTCAAACTAAGATTACAAAGGCTAGATTACTATTAGTTAGAGAGGGATATATATCTCCTTTGAATAGGGTGATGTGGGTCATGGAGTAGGCTACATACTATATGATATTATATGAGGGGGCTATATCATGAGATCAGAGGACAACATCATTTAGAGAGTAATCTATGAGATGATCAAGATATGATAGATCTATTCATCTAGTGGAGTCAGAGAGGTAATTGGGATAGGTACCCCATGTGATGAGTCCTCCATAAAGCACACCATGGGAGAGCTATTACAAAGACTAGGTACTCTATTTGAGGGATAAGATGATACATAGATACATGGGTTATATTTTGATAGATGGATTTAAACAAAGTTATTATGGATGTATGACTTACATATGATGGGATAATGTGTATGGATGTTGAATGTGACATTGTTGCATATATTTCATTTCCATTCTTTGCATTATATTTCCAACATAATTTGAGTTTTTGTAGAAACCTAATTTTTAATATAGCATAAAACATAATACCATTAATTATATTTAATAATCATGATGAATGTTGATATTTTAAGTAGTTACATAAAAAGAAAGAATGATTTGTGTTTTTATCAAAGTACATCATGATATAGTCATAACCATATTATATATTCATTTCATAAATTCATCTTTATAAACATACAAAAGACAACACTAAAAATAAAATGTTAAAACAAAAGATTAAGATAAGTGATTGAAACACACACAAAATGTTAATGCAAAAAAATGTAATCTAAATGAAAAATGACAATGGTGTATTTTCAAGAATTAGAAACAATAACGACACACACAACTAAATAAGGAGTAACTCAAAATTTAAACACACTTGATAAAAGACAGCTAAACATTGGAATGGCTAGAGATAAAAATGAAGTTAAAGAACCAACTTAATGTCTCTAGATAAAGAAAGGGATAATAATTACCAAGTGAATGGTTTAGGGATAAAAAACAAAAAATAAAACAATGAAAAATAAACAATGACAAAAATGGAAAATTTGAAAATTTGTAAATAAAGATGAAACTAAAAAATTATATCCAAGAACAAGGCTAGAAATAGAACAATTGAGGGATAATAGGAAGGATAATATAATACACGTTTGGGTAAATAGATGATGGGGAAGGTGATGTCTGAGCTTACCCTAGAGACCCCATGTCTCTAAATGTTGCCTACATAATCCACCTTAGACAAAGTCTATGTAGGTGTATCAAGCCAAATGTAGTTCTCCCAATATAGAAAGTGATGAGAAAGTGGATTATTGATGAATAATGTTAAATTTTGTGATGAAAATGATGCATGAGTGACCAACCCAAGAATAGGTAAATAATATGGAATATAGTTTACAATGGTAGATGTGTTGAGATCGATGCCTTTGGAATGTTTTGGTATTTTTTTGTGTTGTTTTACGATTATTTTTAGGTATTTTTTGAAATTTTTATGATTTTTTTTGGAATATGTGAAAGAACGAGTAATACATTTTACACAATAATGATTAATAATGTAGGCTCACATGAAGGAATAATAAACTTGAACTTCAACATGATAGAGGATGAATGACTAACAATTGACAAAATGACAAACTTAGAAATATACAATGGATGATTGAAAGGTGATGTTCCCAAGTAAAAAGGGTAGTTATAGATAATGGTTTACACATGGTGCCAAAATCCTTGTTTTTACCATGGTACTTAGCCAAAGAACCAGTAAACTAGTTTTCGCATTTAGATGATCTATGTACACATTTTTGCTTTTTGAATTTTAACTTTTTTTTACCTTAGATATACTAATAAAAACATATATAACTAGTTTAAGAATATAATTTCTTAAGGTGCATGATGTTAATAGGTTCATAAATCTCCTCTCCATATTTTGTGGCTAATTTCTAAGCTCTTGATCCATATTTGGTAATAACGATCTATGAACCTAGCCAATTAAGCTCAAATTTCCCCTTCTTCTCTCATTCAACATTAGTGTTTCATTGATTATCATTGAGAACAAGATCTATGATTGAAAATTCATTGGATTTAATCCACTTACTATAGCTATGATGAAGGACATTATAGTAAACTTGTATATGGTTTAAAGCATTTATTAATTTCTCATCTAAGAGGTCAAGATCACTTAGGCATAATGTTTGATATGATTATTCATCTATTATTTATTGTAATGATATTCACAATGATGGATTCTCAACCCCTGTGGGATAAATAGACTCACTACCATAAATAAGGGAATAATGGGTTACCCCCATGGGTGTGTGGATACTAATGTGGTAATCCCAAAGGGTAGGATATAATTGAATATGCTAGTCATGATCAACTTCATTGAAAACTCCCTTAATAATTTAGAAAATATTTTTGTTTCTTTCCTTATATTGGCCATTTATCTACAATTGATAAGGAGTGGACCATTTATGCTTAATATGATAGGTGTGGAAAAGAGCCTTAACATCTTTATTTTTGAATTATTTTACATTGTCATAAATGAGAGTGGATGGAATACCAAAGTAGTAGACAATGTGGTTAAGGATAAACATGGAAAAAAAAATTCTAGTCATTTAGGTAAGTGGTAATGCTTCTACCCACTTGGCCAAATACTTAGTTGTAGTCATAATATGCTTATATCCATCAAAATAACTTGGATTTATTTTCCCAATGAGGTCTAACCTTCATGTGTAAAAGGGAAAAGGTGTTGTGATATCTTTTAAAGATTGTTAAGGACAATGGATAAGATCTCCATGCTTTTGATAGGGTATACACTTTTTAGCATAGGTGCATGAATCAAATTCCATTATGGTCCAATAATAATCGACTCAGAAAATATTTTTTGTAAGGACCATACCACTTGAATGTGATCCAAATTTACCCTCATGAACTTCTTTAATTTCCAAAATAAAAGGGTTCCATCATAGCCTCAATGATATAGGGTGTTACCAAGGATTATATAGTGAGATGTGCATTGAATAAAGGATTTGAATTGGTTAGAGGATAAATTAGATGGAAGGGTATGGTTATGAAGGTATGTATAGATATCTAAGTACCATGGAGAAGTGAGAATAGCCACTTCACAAACCATATATGAATTGGATGTATCATAAGCAAAATACTTAAATAATCAACAAGAAAAAATTATGTTTTGTACTCAAGTCTATTAAAGATTTAATTTTTGCCATAGCATCTATTGCTAGATTATTTATTCTAGGCACATATTCAAATTATTGTATTCAAAATATGTTCTCAATATATCTATCATTCCCTTGTAATGTATTGATCTAGCATCATGTGCTTGTAATTCATTAGTTAATTGATTGATGATGAGCTTGAAATCACCAAAAAGTAGGAGATGTTGGATTCCTCACTAATTTTTTATATTGAGGCTTGTTATGAGACCTTCATATTTTTATATGTTGTTTATACAAGGGAACTCAATTTAGAATGATTTAGCAATACAATCCCCATCAGGTGTTACCAACAAAATGTCTGTCCCAAAACCATGATTTGTAAAAGACACATCAAAGAAAAGCTATTGAACTAGGGATTCTTCTATAGACATGATTGCATCATCTAAGAATTATAAAATGAAAGGTGCCTCACCATTGAGTGGTGCTTCTACCAATAAATTTTCTATATCTTGTCCTTTGATTATTTTTTGGTTAACATACTCTAAATCAAACTTGCTAAGAAGCATAACCCACTTAGCCATCTTGCCTATTACAGAGGTTTTATATAAGAGATATTTAAGAGGGTCAATTTTGTCAATGAGTTTTGTTTGATTCTTAATCATGTAATGTAATAGTTTCTGGTAAGTAGAAAAAACTTCAAGACAAGCCTTTCTATTTGAGAGTAATTTAACTCATAGGATATCAATGTTTTAATTAAGTAGTAAATTGATCATTCTTTCCCATTATCATCAAGTTGTGCTAACATTTCTCCAAGGGAATATTGAGTAGTTGATATTTAAAACAAAAAAGGTTTAACTACAATCAGTGGCATCTACATTGGTGGGTTTTAAAGATATTTATTGATGTTCTTAAATGCATTTTCATAATCTTTGTTCCATGTAAAAGGAACATCATTTTTCAACAAAAAGGTGAATGGGTGATATTTTTTTGCAATATAATAAATGAATCTTCTGATGACATGTATTTTACCTTATAGACTTATAAGATGATTAAGATTTGAAAGTGGAGACATATCTATGATAGCTAAAACTTTTGAAGAATCAACTTCAATGCTATGTTGTGAAATAATGAATCCCAACAACTTTCTTGATGTGACATGAAACACACATTTTTGGGATTAAACTTCATGTTGTATTAGCACATATGCTTTAAAATATGGTGAAGCACATGAGGGTGATATGCCATAGATTTAGACTTAGCTAGAATGTCATCTACGTAGTCCTCCATAATTTCATTAAGCATGTCATGAAAAATAATTAGTATTTCCCTCTAATATGTTGCTCTATCATTTTTCAATCCAAAAGGCATCACCTGATAACAAAATGTCCCCCATGGATTTTTAAAGGTTATTTTATGTTGATATTATAGAACAATTTTTATTTAATTATAGCCTGAAAATCCATCCAATAAAGATAACATCTCAAGGCCTTTAGTTGAATCAATGATCATATCTATGTAGGTAATAGAAAGTCATGCTTTAGGCATGCTTTATTTATACCATGGAAGTCCATCTATACTCTAATCCCCTTAGGTTTATTTATCACTGGTACAATGTTTGATACCCAATCTGAGTAGTCAATTAGGTGTATAAAACCTACACCCAACTATTTTTTAGCTCTTCTTTTACTAGTAGTGCAATCTTTTGATGCATTATTTGGAGTTTCTATTTTATTGATTTTGTATTTGGATGCACCACAAGGTGGTGAACTACTAACTCTATATCTAACCCTAAAATATATGCATCTGACCATGTGAATACATCTAAAAACACATGAAACAATAGTGTAAATATATCCTTTTATTTTTTATTAGGTGATATAACAAGGTTTACAATCTTTGGATCAACTTCAGTGTCGATGTTTAAAAGAATAGTTTCCTCAATAAGTAGAATTGATTAATCTTAATAATATAGGGGTGGTGTAGGAAGATGCAAATCTTCCTCAACTTATTCTTATTTTGATGTAGATGTAGAAATAATAGAGTGGTAGAATTTTTATTCCCCAAAATATGTTGAGTCTACTAGTTGTATTAGAAAACCTTATTATGATGACCTATGGGAATTCGATCCTTGTTTCTCAAAAATTTAGATATAGATTCATCATTTTTAAAATGGTTGATTTATGTTATAGATTATTAGTCCCATTGGATGAGAGAAGAATATGTTAGGTCAACTATAAAAATTGTGTTTTCAAGGAAGAGGTTGGTAAGGGATAGATCTTCAAAATGGCTGATTATGAAACCCATCCTGTTGTCCAAAGAATCATCTTCTCACTCACTAAAAGTGTCACATTGGGAAATTATTCAATACAGATTAAGTGGGTTAAACCCTAGACCATGGTTTCCTTCATTGGATTTATTATTATTGGTTCAATGACACCTTGTTCACAAAGACCAAGACCTTTACCCTTATAATTCATTATTTTTCACATGATGGATCTTATAATAGGATATCTATTGGTCGAGTAACAAGTAACTAATTAGTCAGAATAAAGCCAAGAAGAATTTGAATCATCAATATGATCATTGGAAAGAAGGCCTCACTCAAGAAATTTTGTCTAGCCAATCATTTTAACCATTATTTTATCCTTTAAATGGTTTGGTATACCATATTCATTTCTATTGGTGTGTATTGTGTTTGTATAAAAATATTGAATAATTTACTTGTTCATACCTCGATCAATGATTGTGAAATGGGAAGAAGAAAAAGATGATGCTTTATTAGAGGATGATGGATTGGATGTTTGCTCAATGGTTGGATTATTGTAATCTTGATCAAAGGATGGTTGATTTGAAGCTTCTTTGGTTGGTGAGTTTGATATGTTATTATTTAATGATTTTTTAATAGATACAAAAGGAGTTGGAGTATTAATCCAACCACCAAGGGGAGGTGTTTAAACTAAAATTTAAAGATTGATATAGTTTTCAAATGAAGTATAATCCTCAATAGGGGTAGAATTTTCATCTATGACTTGTAGATATTTAGACTTTTGATATTTACATTCCAATAGTTTACAATATTGGAAGGGATGAGGATCACCTTGAATAGTTACTTCCATTCCTACATGGGAGAATTTCAAACCTTGATGAAGAGTGGATGGGATGGAATTCATAGAATAGATCCATGGGAAACTAAGGAGTATATTGTATGGTAAATCAAGATTGAGAAGATGAACAAGAGTTTCTTTAATGATAGACCCTTCCATCAAAGGAAGATGGATTATGTCGATACACTAACATTCATTATTCTCATATGAATTTATTGTTATGATATTTTATTCTAATGTTGATAATGGATACCCAAATATGTTTTATGAGTATTATTGTACATAGATTAAGGTTAAAACCATTATCTATAAATATCATTTTTACTTTATGCCTAGCAATAGTTACCTTTATATATAATGGGAAGTTATGCTCTAATCGTAAAGGATAAACATTACAATGATCAAACATTACTTGATTATTTGTTGCCAAAGAACCTATTAACAGTTTGATGTTTTTGGAATTAATGTTTTTAGGAACATTAGACTCCTATATTAATTTATACAAAATACATTTATACAAAGGGGAGGATTAAGAAGGTCTAAAATAGAGATATTGGTTGATGATTTCTCAAGGTGATCTACAATGTTGTAATTATGTTCAACATTAGAGGGATATGCACTTGGTAGGGTAATATTTACATGTATTGTGTTGATGGCACATTCATACTTTGGAAAAGTGACAATGTTAACATGTCTATGTATCATATGAATGTTATTGATTATGGAATCAAATGAATGACTAGCTTAGTTAACATTACTTGATTTTGGTTGCCCTTATTTTTGTTTACCTTTATCATGCTTGTGATTAGTGAATGGGTCTTGATATATCCCTAACTTATAATTTTTATATTATTTTGATGATGAGTTTTCAACTAGTATGCCACCTTTATCAATAAGATATTGAACACAATGTTTTAGGTGCATACATCAATTTATTGAATGGCCTCTGATCTAATGGTATTCACAGTATTTATCTTCTTTGTACCAATCAAGTTCAAGAAAATTTTATTCAAAAGGTTTTGTATTTAGCCACATAATAATGTTTACATGAGTGAACTTTCATAAAACATTTTCCTAAGTGTCACCTAATTAAGTGAACTTATTTTGGTCTCCCTTATTTTTGTTGGCCACTAGGAATAGTGATGTTGTGAGTTGATTTGTTATATGTTTGTGTCCATGGATTCTAAATCTATTTTACGTAAATTACACCACTCCAAGAATATTTTTATTTTTGGCAATGAATTTGGGTTTGTTTATTGGTTTTGAGAAAATTTTATTATCTTTTTTAAAGATTATAATTATACCTCTATTGACCAAAGTTCATTCCACTTGAATTCCCTTTTCAATAATATCATGAAAATATATTAGGCAAAGAAGTAATAAGTGATGTCTCAAATATGAGTTTAATTTGTTCATAAAAATGTCCACTAACTCTATTTATAGAAATGACCATGTAAAATGGCTTGTCATTGCTCACCATATTTGAAGGAAAGAAGCAAAAGATTCATTATTTCATTGTTTATTATTATGAAAGTCTAGAGTGGTCAATTCTTTTTCAATATTTTAAGAACAGTGTTAGATAAAATTTTTAGATGAGTCTTTGAAATTGAAGATAGATCCTTTTAGGATTCTTTATAAGAACTCAAGGCCCTACCACCAAGGCTTCATGTAAATAAATGCAACATGAATATATTACTATAAGAAATGTATGCACATGCATGATAGAAGCTAGTTAGATCACCCATGGCATATCATTTACCTTTATACTTATCAAATTTTTGGAGTTTAAAATATTTTGGAAAAGGTGTAGTCATTTTATTCACATCATATGGATATGAGAAAATTTATTTGAACTTAAATTGTTTTTTCCAATTATAAGAGCCATCTTATAATCCTTAGACTCTATCCTTTATATTTTGAAATTATTGCATGAGAAAAGGGGATAGTTGGTCCATTTGATTTAATGGATAATGTGACTGATTTGTGAATTGGTTTGTGTGTTGTGGAATGTTTTGATTAAAATGATTGGGAGATTGAGTGTTTGAGTTGAAGTTTTGAGGTTGGGAAAAGGTATTGGGGCTATAACCAAGGTTATAATTATTACCAAAATTTGTTTGATTTGAGTTTGGGATAAAATCAAAATTGGTTTGATTTGGGTTAGAACCAAGATAAGTATTTTATGTAAAGTTTGAAATTTTTTGGTTTGGATTTGGGTTAAAGTTTGGATTGGTTGATGTGTTAGTGTTGAAGTTCATGGGATTATAATTGGTATTTTGACCAAAGCTTTTTTGGTTAAACACACTTAGATTATTTTGTTGTGGAAGCATGTTAGAGTTTGAATTAAATTAATTAAAACCTAGGTTTGAATTAGTTTAGTTTTGATTTTGGATTGGGTTATTTTGGTTTTGGTTAAATATTAAACTAGAATTTGTGTTGGGATTGTTAAAGTTAAGGTTGGCATTAGATTTTGTTTGGTTTTGGTTTGATTGAGTATTGGGATTAGGGGTATATTTAATGAAAGAATTGGGTTAGAGTTAGATTGGTTTTGAATTGGATTGGTGTTTTGATTGGATAGAACTAATCCAAGTAACAATTGATTTAGTACACTATGATTTACATTTATATTATTGAATGTGCATGAAGCATCATTAAAACTAGGATTTGATGATTGATTATGCAAGCTAGAATAGGAATTCAAGCTTTGATTTGGATTGGATATGATTGGTGAGTTTTGGAAACTATAATTTGGATTGATTGGTGAGTTTGAATAAGGATTCACACTCAGATTAATTTGATTATAACCTTATAAATTTGGGTTCATACTCAAATTTGGTGTAATCAAATTTTGATAAATTAGACTTGAATTAAATTAGAGACCCATATTCAAGTTTGGATTATTTTGTTACATGATGAGCAAATGTGAAGTAAGATTCAAGTTTCGATTGGTAGGATTCATGATTGATGATTTTGAAACCATATTCAAACTTGGATTATTTGGATAGGGATGTAAAGGTAAATGCGTAATTAAATTCATGTTGGGATTATGAAAGGAATTATTTGATTGATGAGATTGAAATTTCATATTTTATTAGTTTCCTTGATTTGCATGGATTTCTATGGAAAAACCATGACTAGTCTGGGATGACTCCTCACATGAAATAGTTTTCCCTTTGTCTTAAGAGACTTAGGGATGAAATTTTGAGGAAGGAATAAGAGAATTGATACCCTATAAAGAGCCTTGTGATATTTTTTGATTAGGATTGGAAGAAGATGGATATTTGCTTGTAATTAGATATTAAAAATTGTGTACATCAAATTTAGATGGGAAATTTGCACCAAAGCCAAATAATCAAAGGAATACTTAAGAATAGATTTGGGGATGCCTTCATCCTAGTAAGCCCCTCCCTCTTCTTCTTCATGATAGGTTATTTCATGTATTTCTTCATGACACTCTTGTCTAAGAAATTTAAATGGGTCATTATCAAAATGATCTTCCCTTTAATTAGAAAGATTTAACATGGGGATTTGTCTAGTGATAGGCATGATTGAAAAAAGGAAAATGACTCAAAGAAAAAGAATGTTCTAAATTAACAATGAAAACCAAAAAGTTGACTAAAAAACTTGAATTCTTAAACCAATTATTTAAAACCTTTTGATATGAAGGCCTAATTTCAGGATGTGATTTGAACTTTAAAAGAATTAGTTTTCACACAAGGATTTTATATACATGATAAACACAAGGAAATAATAAACAAAATTTTTATTATAAATAATCAATAAATTTGCACATAAAAGGTGAAAACTAGGATGAAGTGTCATGAAAAACTATTGGGCCTTTTGTTTTCATTGACTCTTTCATATTCTTAGTTGTGACCTAATATTTCAAGGAACTAACCATGGAGGATCCTACCATTTCCATGGCCCATTGAGTCTAGTTTTGAGGGTGTGTGGAAGGTTACTTCTCAGTGATAAATGTTAACCAATGCACCAAAGTTTAATGGAAAATAAGGTTATCATAGGATTAAGGTTTTAAAAAACATATCTATGGGTAAAACCATGGGAAAATGGATAAAATGAATGCACACTATTAGGTTTTGTCTCAAAGTTACCAACACAATCGTAAGGGTATTAGTGTGCTGACTTTTAGTGATATCATATTTTGAGTCATCTTTTGAAACCCTAGGTATTTGGGTATGAAATCCCCTCACATCATGGTGTGCATAAAACACACAACCACTTAGGTAATTGAAATAACTAGATCTCAATTTATATGCCCCATTAGTAAATGGGGTTTTGTATACTATGTGGTGGTGAAATATATGGTCAATAAAGCCCCTAAAAATTAAGATAGAATTAAATATCCATTTTTTATTTTTTAGTATCATCACCAATGTAATGCTAAGGAAAGAATATATGTAGGTAATACTTGGATAACACAGATAATTATGAAAACATTTATGATTCCCAAGTATCATTACCAATATAATGCTAAGGAAAGAGCATACATAATTTCCAAAACCACAAATAAAAACACTAAAATTAAAAGTGGTGTAATTATTAATAACTTTGAAAACAAAAATAAAAAGCATTAGTAAAAATAAATTGGCTTTTTATTGATCCTTTTTGCTAAATTTCTTTGGCAAGCATTCTACAAACAAGTTTTTATAATGTTTACCTAATCTTGGATCAAGGTAACCTGAAATAGAATAAGTGAAAAAATAAAAAAAATGAAGTGAAAAACACCTCTATATTATTAAATCATTATTACATAGATAGATAAGAAAATAAAAATTATAATAAAATCAATGCAACAAAAAGACAGAAAGGAGAAAGTAGGAAATAAATAGGCCCATGCTTAAAAAATGATTTATATGCCAAGAAAAATAGTTTTAATGCCAATAAATATGAATTCACTACTAACATAGATAAATTCACTACTAATAATGATGATTTCACTACTGATAATGATAATTTCACTATGGGTTTTAACAAATTTGATTCTTATAATGTGAAATCACTATTAAAAAAAGATAAAATAATTATTTCCTAACAAAATCATTGTAAACCATATAGATAGAATAGAAAATATATAAAAAGATATAAAAATAAAATTTCACTATTACGGTCTACAATTTCACTATTTGTGCTTCTGAATTAACTGTTATGTAGAAGAGCACACACAACCAAATAAAAAATGCCTAAAAAGAACTTGTAACTCATACCAACAATAAAAAAGGCAATATTAAATGTAAAGACAAACATATATAACAAGAAACAAAATGATAAATGTTATATAATTGTAAAAATGATGAAAAAATGAAAAATATGGGGGAAGGTCCCATCGAGCATGCCAAAAATGTCATAAAATTTAAATCAGGACACCTTTTTCAATTCTCTAAGTTAATGTCATATTGGGAAGTGACTGGATGGGTTGTACCACAAACCCAAATTTAATTTCAAGTAGAATGAAATACCAAAGACCATTAATGTAGAATATTTTAGTAGAGGCCAATAAGTCCTCAAGTTAATCTAATTTACCATTACCATTAATAATCCCCAAGAATATTTCTCCATAATTTCTAACCACTCTTTTTACACTTCTCCCCACCCCTGAGCTTAGCTCTAAGATATTCCTAACCTATATAAAATGGTTTCATCATCTTCCAACCTAAATCTTGAGGTTAAGTACTAAGATGCCACCTTCTTGCATAACCAGGTGTCATTCAATCCCTATAACAAATTCTTAGAATTTATTGAAGATGTGTAGGCACTAACCTTAGAATATGTTAAGGATGAGACTAAGTATCTTGATGATATCATATAACTAGGTAGTTTAGGATTACATAAGGAAACAATCAAGCCTGATGTTCTCCCTTGTGCATACCCATTCAATAACTTGTCATAGATTTCCAAACACATTATATGAGATGGGAGGGATCTAGTTTACTCTACCAATTTGGTGAACCTAATAACATTTATCTATAAAGATATTTTGAAGTTATATTATAACCTCTTATATTATACCATCACCTAATATTATAGTATAATGGATGCATGGGCTAATACTCATGAGATATATGAGGTCATCAAAGACTCAACCATTGACCATGAGTGATGGATCAATAAATATGATATTGACTCTTACCCCCTCCACCTATTTAGAAAGGAGGTTCAAATTGGGATGCTCCTTCTAAATTTTATATTTGGGGCTAGAAGCACCCTACATGTAAACATCCTATGGATTCCCTTGTTGAGAATAATTATTAAATGGGATGAGGTCCTAGACTTAAGAAGTGTAATCAAATTCAATCTCATAAATTTCATGTTATAAGCTCAAGTTAGAAAGAACTTATGTATGATGTATTAAATCATGGACATAGTCTATGACACCCTCATATTCAATAGCTTAGCATTCCCACCCTAGGTTCCTATGGCCTCTATATTTTACATGATGTTATAAAATATATATACAATCACCACTACTAGAATCACATCTAAGATATTTTTGTACACTTATACCCCATGGTTTATCATTCCATCAATGATAAGTCCATGCCATAGCTTTTTGTGGAGATAAGGAAAATGTTCTTGTCCATTGGTTCTTACTAGTATTACCAACATCACACCATCATTCAGGTAGAGTGTATCTAACAATACCCTCTTCTATTACCTTATCAAGTACTATATCATCTTTCCAAATTATAAATTACTCATTATCTAGTCAAGGGAATCATGGGGTTCTCATCTAATCACTAGTATAAATCATGCTTAGACTTATAAATTATCATCTTTTACCATGAGTATAATAATATGCCTTTATTAATGAGGATGGTGACCCAAAAAAATCTTATGTGATGGGAAGGGTCGAGAATAGAGAATGGGATCATTATGGGGTCATATGTGCCCCAGGTGGTGAAACACATAACCCAAATCAAAATCACTTACCATCTTGAGCCACATGATGATAATGAGGTTTAACTCAACCAAGAGGTTGGAAATTAATTACTATCATGGATTAAGGTAAATAATAAGATGAAAGGAAATTAGGCCCAAGCTGAGTCAAGCATCAAGGAAAGACTGGGGCTACCTCTATGGCCACATCCACCATAACCACCACATCCACCATAACCACCCTTAGGGATTGCATTATCTCAATTAGAGGGGATGTATAGGAAACTACACCCTACATCACCAAAATAATCATACAAGATATCTTTCCACTTTCTCCTCTTCAAACTCCACCTCCTTGAATTATAACATGAGATCCTCTATCTTCATGCCCACGTATGACTTAGTCATAGATGGCACATTCACTCCACTTAGCATAAAAAATAGTCCTAAAGAAATATTTAAGTGGGATCAATATTAGGCACCACTTGAGAACCCTTTCTCTATTATCACCACCCATATTCAACCCCCATAGACACCCTCAAGTTTCCTTATTCCCACCAGACCTATTCTATTGTGACTTTCCTTGATTCCCACCTCACCATTTCCCTAATTCACTTTGTCCCCTTGTATTTGGCCATGTTAAACATTGTCAATTTATATCCCCCTCATAATTATCCCCTTAACTAATAAGATTCATTTCACCCACACTTTGGTCACTAAGTACATTGGTTTCATGGATTCTACACTCTAATTTGATTATTTTTATAGTTTTAGGGAGTGTTTAGACCAAGGAGGCCCCCAATTTAGTGGTTATAACATATGTCATTTTTTCCCAATTAGCACCCACATTAGTAATCCATAAATAATGGGCATCTGTAAGTGTCCATTCTATGATAGTTGAAATGGCCACCTCAGTAGTGAGCATACCCTTGTGAAAAATTCTAATAATTTTTAGTGTTGTTGTCCTTATAACCACTCCTTTAGTTTCCTAATTTCCCTTATAAATTATTTCCACCTCATCCCCTTCTATCAGTATGGATCAAGATGGCTTGAGATTAGTGCCCAAGGTTGTGAAAAAGTTAATTTTATGGTGCCAACTAAGTAAGATTCAATTATTACCTCAGTTGATCCTACTGTAGTTTGATCTCTAAGGGATCTAAGTAGGATGCCCAAGAAGAAACCAAAGATAACTCATTTTTATCTTCATATTCAAGTTTCAATTAATCCTTTTTTCTCTCTACTTAGATTTCCCCTCCTGTGGTTCTCTTATCCTCCTTTTCCATTACCTCGAGGATAAAAGGATTTCATTTCAACTAGTCAATTTACTAATTCTTATTGAAAACACCCTTCCTAAGATACATTGGTCCCCAAATCCACATGAACCATGACCAATGGTGAGCCTAATTATTCTACTTCATCTCTCCCTCCTTTCACTCCCCTTCCACCTCCACATCCAATCCTTTCCTCCATCCTTCCATCTACTTCATCTCTCCCTCCTCCTCCTAGGCCTCTACCTTCCATTTTAGTTTCTTCTACCCCCTATTCCACCTTCCAACACCTTGGGGAAATTCATGGGATAAATATAGGTCAGACCCATATATTCATTAGGAGAACATAAACCATATATGATCCACAATGGATATCTAAATATTTAGTGGAAATTTGATAAGGCCTTCATGAGAATTAAGAGCTTTATAACACAAACCTTCACTTATGAGGGAATAAGATGATCTAGATAATCATGCATGATCTATTCTCCCTCTCTAAAATGAGGACACTTAGTGGAGAAGAAAGGGTGGATGAGGACCTAGTATGTATACTTCGAGGTAACCATGACATCAATGAAAAACACATGAAAGATATGAAAGAACAAGTGAATTTACTTGAATAATAGGTGAAGAGAACTTTTCCTATGTAATTTATTGATAGATTTGATGAGGTCCTTGTGTAACTCTTCACATCTCTCAAGGAGGTAGTTAGAATTATCACTATGAGTAAGGAGTGCCAATAGTGCATGACGATGTACTTATAGAGGGTTGTTCCCATTGAAAAATATATAAAAGGCTCATTATGTTTATCCAAAAGGGAATGTTATTGAATCTTAGGCTCATGTCCTTGGGAGACTTGAACCTATATCAAACATATGTTCAGAAATTGAGAGATTCAATTGAGAAATGGTTAACCTTAGCATAGACAGCCATAGAGCCTCTAGAAAAGGGTAAGGAAAAAATACTAACCTATTTTAAAGAAGTCAACATCACTATGTTCCATCTATATGGAACCTTATTAGACAAGGAAAAATTTAAGGTCCACCTAGCTCAATTCAACCAAGACATGAGTATAAATACGGTAAATGCCAATAAGGATAGAGATAAGGAGATTATAGGGTTATAAAGATAGTACATGAAAATAATAAACCAAGTGTCTAAGGTAAAGGCCACTCTTGAGGCCCCACTTCAATTACATCAATGGTTACTAGTCCAAGTTGAGATCTTTCAAGAGCATCCCATAAATCTTATCAAGTTAGACTGAGAATTTTATCTAATGGCAGTCATGTTGGTAGTTGAGGAGGCACACCCAAAGTAATTAGGGAATGGTCCCCCTCTAATCTCCTTGTAATTCCTTTTTGGTGGGACCTGGGGATTAAATTCTACTTATTTTGGGATAGGAGATATTTTATTATAAAATTTAGTTGCATCCATTTATGGCCATGATGGCCCAAAATGGGATCACATACTACTTAGAGATAGGCCAATATCCCTTATTTAAGAATCCCTTTTATATTTTTAAAGGGTCAATATTTTGTATGTAACCAAAAGTGGTGTTTAATAAAATATAAGTTTTCCTACTTTTCTCATTATTGTTTCTATTTGTATTGATGTTGTATAGGAATTATTATGTTTGATGGATGTATGTGAATGAAAAATGATCAAGAATGTATGATTTTGAATATGATTAATGTATTAATTATAATGTGCTTGAATATTCTAATTATTTATGAACTTTATTCATCTTATTAGAAACAATAGTTAGTCTATGTGCTTGATGATTCAACATAAATTTGAGGGTCATATGTGTAACTTACCGAAGGCCCTTATTATGTATTTATATTTGATGAAGGGTTCATAGATTAATCACTCCCACTATCTCCTTAGACTCCTTCCCTATGTGATGATAATTTTAAGTTTCTTATGAAACTTAGTACATGGTGGTATAACTATGGTTGGGTGCATGCTCATTCTTAAAGCTTTCACATATATTATGAACCAGGAATCCTTTTTAGACCTTACCCTACCCCTTCTCTCATTTTATGTTTATTTTGAAACCCAATAAAATTTACCTTCATTTATAAATCTGGTGAAGTGAATCCTAATGGTGCCTTTGAGAGATATGCTAAAATTTTATTACATCTACTTTAATTTGGTCACATACCTATTATTTTATTAACACATAAAATATATAACTTTAGAAAGAGGGCCTCATTTTAATTTGGCTCATTTTGATTTTTATTTTATTCTAAAATATTTTGAGTGACCCCTATTAGTGCATAAGATTTAAATTAGTGAAACTAGATGTGGATTATAAATCCTCTATAAAATTGAGTATTGAACCCCTAGTGGTAATATTGTGTCTCTCTAAGATTTATTTCAAACAAGATATATCATGAAGCCTAGTATCTACATCATTTGCCCTAGGATACTGTTGAATTAATCCTAAAATCATAGTATGAAATTCATTTATTGTCCCAAAATTATCCATGGATAATTAATCTCATAAGTGTTTCATGGGGTGGGATTTTGGACAAGACAACAACAAGCACTGGAATGAGGGGTCAATAGAATAAGTTTTAAACCACTTTTTTAACCCTTAAAATTTTTAGGCCTACTACATATATCACTAGATCTAGATCTGGTCATGGTAGGGTTATTATTTAACCCTTACAATCCCATATGAGATCCTAATTTGGACAAAATGGACATAGGCCTATAGTTATTTCCACCAAATCATTCTCTTAGTTTTCCCAATATAGACCACCCCTAATGTTTTCCCCCATGTCATGGTTAGTAGGGTTGGCTATTAATTTTACTTGAGTCATTCATGACCTTCCAATAAACCTAAAAATTTACCTCTTATGGTTCACACCTAGTATGGGGTGGATAACTGTGGATCATGTGACTTCATATAAGATTATCCTTAGACTTATGAACATTAAACATGAGGATGTGAATTTCATGTTATTTCCATTAACTTTGATGGATGCATCCTACAATTGGTTCCTTAATCTACTTGAGGACTCTATCTTGGGGTAGGAATAATTTATAAATACTTTCTTAGCTTAGTCTAGGTGGGCTATTTATCCATGTGTCTTTTATTTGTAGTTTACATGTGTTAAAAGGGAACCAATAAAAATGCCATGTTCCAAAATATGTATAAGTAGGTAACTATGCTTTATCAACCTAATGCTTAGCTAGTGATCAAAATGCATAAGAACTCCTTAGAACCTTAGACCTCCATGTTTTTGAGATGAGATCCTTTGATATTAGATCTACCCTTGGATTATGTTGAATCCATTAAGGTGGATAATAAATTCAATCCATAATTTCATATGTTAGCACCCATTTTGAATAATTATCAAGATTGCCTACCTTAAAACTCATTCCCAATCTAAATCAAAATGTCTTGATGTTCTAACCCATATTGGTGACAAAGTAGCTTCCATTGAGACATATCACACCAAAAAAACACATAGGTTTCTTTACCCTATTAAATAATAAAGTAGTGCCTTAAGATAATAATCAAGTACTAATTCTTACTATAAAAAATTTCTAAATCATACCCAAAGAGTTTACCAAGAATGATTTGGATGCCATCTAATGTATGGTGCTGAGGATAACCAATGAATTCTTGGGTATCTAAAAATAAATGGGGAATGCTAGTGGTGAGAGCTCCAACAAAAAATTTACATATCAAAGACAACAAATCCTATCACCACCCCAATAACCAACTAGAACCCTCACCTAAAAAGTTACCTAAAATCAAAATTTGTGAGATAAATCTCCTAAATTGGTGTCATGTGCACAACACCACAAAACATAGGGAACTCAACTACATAGAGTTTTATACTACTTTCAATATTTTCTAAATGGAAGTGGAATAATACAAGGTGATCCAAAACCACTCAAAATCCCCTAATTATCATAGAATCCTAAGCACAATGATGGTATTAGAGACTATGGAGTTCCCATCTAAGATATTTGAGGGGGCTACAAGTGAAGTACATGCCTTCCAACATTTCTAAAAGAATAACTATGTTTTAAGGAAATGAATGCCACAATAATACCTTAGTACTTCCACTCATATGAATAATGGTGTAACCCCTCCTAACTCCAAGGCAAAGAACAACACACCACCTCTAAAACGTAGTGAGCCTAAAGGCTCCATAGATGCTCAACTTTCCCCAAGAAAAATAGGCTACAACATAGTGAAATATATGAAGAAGATCAAGGCCAATATCATGTTTAACTAGCTAGCTCATATCATTGAATAGAGGGAATTCCTATTGAAATCACTCATTGAAAAGATAACTAATACAAAATAAAAGGCTTCCCATACCAATGTGGTCATACACAAAAATAAAATCAAAGTTCCCACTTTTTTCTTCATAGTCCAACTATTTGGAGAAAACTTACATAATTATTTGGTTAACTAAGGATCCTCAACCAACATAATGCTTTTAGGATTTTGTGAGTAGCTAGGGTTGGTTCATATTAATTTAGATAAGATAATATTATAATTAGATAAATATAAGATTAAGGTGGTTGGTGTTTTCTTAAATTTCCACATGCAACTAGAGTCTGAGTCTTTGATCCAATAGTCTATAGATATCCAAGTTATGGAAATTTGTGAAGCTTATGGGATGTTCATTAGTATGGAATAGTATAAGAATCTTAATGGGTATATGGTTACTTATTTCTCACATATGTGGTTACCTTGGAGAGTTGTGTCCAATTAAATTTGAGTAGATAGAGAGCCTAGGATGAAGCACATGATCATAAATTATAATGTATAAAATGGAAAGGTAACTTAGTATTCTCTAACATATGGTTCTATACCATATATATTAGACCAACTAAGGATAAAGCTGACACCAACCCTAAGGCACCAGGTTTATGGTCCTTGTAATTTTATGGGGCTTTTTTTAAGTAAGGGTTTGGTTCTAGAGTTATTTTGATTGACCCATGAGGAAAATGACACTTAACCACTTATAGACTACAACTCACCTATTCTAACAACCAGGTTGAATATGAATCCCTGATCCTCAAGTTGTAATTTTTTTAAATGTAGATTTAGTGAGCTAAAGGTATTTAGAAATTTTAAATTAGTCACAAACCAAGTTAGGATCAAATAATAATGTAAACAATCCTATCTTAATAAATTTAAAAAGTGGGTATGTGAATTAATAGAGATATTCACTACATTTATTTTTATTCTTATCTTGAGAGAAGAAAACCAAGTGGCTAACTCATTGATAACTTCTAACATAAATATGGAACTAATTGTAGCCAAATATTACACCCTAGGAAAGGGTGTTCAAGCCTCTCCCATATTTATACAACATGGGATTACCTCTAGGCCAATGGGTTGCCTATAATAAAGGTAAACCTCTAGGTTAAAGGAATAGTTCCCTTTATTTGTCACTTATTCTCACTATTTTATTATTTTTAGTAAATCAAATGTTTAATTCTTAAATAATAAGGGTCTAGAATATGGGAATAATTATTATTAAATAAATTAAAATAAAATTTTATATAAATTTGATCAAATTAACTTGAATAAGGGAGAGGAACACTTCTCTAAAAAAATAGGATTATTTAGATGAGTTAGGATCTAAGAACTTGCACATAAGACTGAGACACTATCTAAAATCTGAATCTATCTTTCATTTTATGATTGGATAAGGGTGATGAAAACATGATACCCTAGTTTATGGTGTTATATTCCTTTCTCAACTCTATTATATTTAGGCTAAAAATGCTTTTTGGGTTATGTTCATCTACTTAGTATGACATTACATACCAAATTTTAGGTCTTGGGAGTCACTAAAACTTGATATAGGTTTGTTTTGATATTAAATACCTATATTTGTCTACACACATAGAAACATCAAATATATCAAAAGCAAAAGGGGGAAAATTAGGTTAAGGGAAGAATGATCACACAATCAAGAACTCTTGTTATTCTAATTTTTGCCTACATTAACCCTCAAGCTAGGGTCTCATATTCGATGTAGTTATCCCTTAGAAAATATGCATAATCAACATACATGATTGATGAAAGAATGAATTTTTCCTAGGCCCTTCCTTAATCCAGCATAAAAATATAGGTGTGATGCAGAGAAGCTGAGCTATACTATTAATTAATTTTATTATGTCTAATGTGCTAAAATAGTAAGTGTTAGATATAAAATGCCTTGTGTAGTCCTTTATATAGGAGACTTGTTATTTTGAATTTGGGATATTTATTCACATTTGGTCGACATTAGAAAAATTAAGAATGAATTAAATAA
Organism: Torreya grandis; assembly: GCA_037957365.1. Classification (NCBI taxonomy): domain Eukaryota; kingdom Viridiplantae; phylum Streptophyta; class Pinopsida; order Cupressales; family Taxaceae; genus Torreya; species Torreya grandis. The sequence continues at coordinate 768,628 of JARHVA010000369.1, forward strand.
TAGGGGTAAGACTCATCCTATGGAATAAACTAGCCATTGGGACCAAAGTTGCACTTAGACAATAACACTAGAAATTGGACACCCTAGGTTTCAGTGGTGTATTCCTATTTGGGCACTATTGCATAGGGGTATGGGACTTGGGTGCATGGATGGATCAAGCCTATAAGAGTTTATTGGGTCTGATAATGTTAAGTTTTAAAAGATATTAATGAATAATAATAAGTAAATATATATCTAGGGAATGTAGTAAGACTAAGATCAATCAGATGAAGGGACATGGTTAGATGTGAATAAAAGCTCATATTTTCTAGTCAGAGTCTCCTATGAAAGGAATATGAAAAAACTTGATATGTGTGTTTGCTTGAAAAATTTAAGGTGTATACATTTTCCCCCTTTTAATCTAGTGATGTAATGAAATGACTAGTGTAAAAGAAATAAAGAAGATGCATACCTAAACTTAATTGTGTGAAGATAAGTGTGATAGAAAGGGTCTAACTTCCTTGTTAGGGAAGTGGATGAAGAAATAAAATAGTGCTTGGAGAAATAAATAATCCCCATAATATATTCCCCCTATACTGAATCTAAATAATGTATGAAGAAAGAAGGAATCCCTACAATAAATTCCTCCTATATTGAATCTAAATAATGCCTAGAAAAAGAAGCAATCCCTATAATAGAGGAATCCTTGTAATAGATGCCCCCTATACTAGATCTGAATAATGCATAGAGAAAGAAGGAATACCTATAATATATTCCCCCTATACCAAATATAAATAATCTAAACTAGATTTGAGAAGTGCTCGAAGGTCTAAAACTAATGTATACCCTTTATCCTACATAAACTCCTAGGTCTAAGTCTAAGTAATATAATGGACTAATCACTATAGATGATCATATGTTCCAACCCAGTGACAACCTTAGTAATGCTTGGGTATAAACTTAAAACTCTGGTAAATGCATAAGAAGAAAATGACATGTCTTGTTGTCCTAGTCTGTATAATCCTAAAAGATGAAGGAGATGAACATATATGCCATTCCCCTAAATCTAGTATGTGAGTGATGCATCTAGATAATATATAAATCTATATAACCACATGTGATGTGTTCTATCATGTCATGTCCCATGTGCAAACTAGAGATCAAAATAATGTACTCTACATTATGTCTATAATTTGCTATCTAACTTGTAACTGTGTCTTGTCATATGAAGTTGTATGTGTGAGACTTTTATTAATGTACATGCCCCTAAAACTAGTATATAGATAATTTGTATATCTATAAACTAAAGGTGTATCCATCTGAATGTCTTAAGTAATGTTGAGTGACCCAATATGATTTGCATCATTGTATAATCTTGACCAAACTAAACTAAGTGATGTTAAGTGACCCATATAATATAAACCACTATATAATCTTGACTAATCTGAGATGAGTAATGGTTATAATCTAAATATTAGAGGTGTAAAAACCATGTTGAGTGGCCCATGTAGTCTAAATCATTATGTTTTGACTGATCTAAGCTAAATCTAACAATTTGACTGGTAGAGGTGTAAGAATTATGGTGTATGTATTTGTGTGAGTGGCTAGGTATGATAAATAAGTGTAGGAATAAGAATAGTAGGAATGATTCCCCCTTTTATAGAGAGGGATGAAATCTATGATAGAGGAGGTTGAGCCAAAAGTGATGACTAATGGCAGAATGTATAGGAACTTAGTTAGTATATATTAAATATATTGAAAGTCTATTGTTTAATGTGTGAGATTGAATTACTAAGAGTGAAAGATATCTTGGATTGATGAGGATCAAATCTTTTATCTAGGTATAGTAGAGATATGGAAACATTCATGTCATGGTAAGAAAATCAAGTAATAATAGATTAAATGAAGTGAATGGTTAATTTCTTGAATAGGTTGGGTTGTTTGAATGTTTTGAATGAATGTTTTGATTAGTAACTACTAATTTGTATTATTTGGGTATAAAAAAGGTATATGGATGTGTGAATTCCATAGTAGGAAAATGAAGTAGTGAAAAAGTAAAGGTTATGTGATGTTGAAGGTATCATTTTCATGATTCTATTAAATCAAATGGTTTATAAAATGGAGCTATGGGGATCTAGTAATGAGAAAAATAGTGTTTTGCCTTTGAATATAAGAGTTGGATGATATAGGAATTTTGGTTGACTTTGGGTTCATTTGTGTAGTGACTAGCTTGAGATATTGGATCTCTAGAATTCAAAATGCCTAGGAGATGAGCACTTTCCATTACCTATTTTGAGTATTTAGTAGCCCAAATTGAGGTTGATGGGGAGATTAGCCTAGTGAGTATGCTTAACACTTGATTTGTACCTATTTAGAAGCCTATTTTGGGTATTTTTGAACTAGTTTTATTAGTCTAAATTTATTTTTACTAGTTCTAGCACTCCTTTCTTGGAGTCAGCATTGTTGTCTAGGATGTAACACTACTATCCAAGTTCTAGTGTTGTAGTCTAGTGTTATTGTCCTTTTCTAGCACTTTTATCCACAATGGATGGCTTTTTTGGATTCTTATTTTTTATTTATTGTTGTATATCTTGGCTATTTATTTGGCATGGTTATATAATATATATTCTTTTTTTTTTGGTGTTTGAAAGGTGAGGTGTGGATGCAAGATTTCTATAGAGGTCAGGTGATAGAGACACTAAGGATACTACCATTGTCTATTGATGAGCATCTTGTTATGGATAGGGATGGATTAGGTCATGTATGTGACATGGGTATTGTATAGTGGCATAGGTACATGATTACCACCTTATGTGAGAGGTGGAATGCTACTGCTTATACATTTTAGGTTCCTACTAGAGAGATCAATGTTACTTTGGAAGATGTATACCAATTTTTCATTTATTTATTAGTCAAAATGGGTAACATTACAAGATGATATGGGTGTAGATACCATTTATCATACATCCTTATACATTGATAGGGTGTCCTAAAGAGTACATCACTAAGGTAGTGATAGTGATGTGTTATTATCAGTGATTGTGAAATCAAGTGTTTTATGCCTATAAAAGTGGTTAGTTATATTATTGGCTTCTTTTTTATAGTGGATGGAAGTGGAGTGTCTATTACTTACAAGATGCATAAGGTGGTTCATAGCATTGAGGTGTATGGTATTATGTTCTCATGGGGTAGGACTATGTTGTCCCACTTATACAGAGATTTATATATATTTACATAGGAGGCATTTAGTGGTGGTGTGGGTGCAGCCACTTTGTTACATTGTTGGGCATATGAGCACATAGTAGTTGTGACACCTATTGGATTGTTGAGGGTGAGTTGGGCATATCCACATCCATTTGGTGAGTAATAGACAAGTGAGTTGGCTATCTGATCTTCTGGGATAGATCACTACAAGAGGATGATAGATAGATTGGTGGCCCATGATATCATATGGAGGCCCTATAATGGATTTCATAGATTGCCTAAGGATAGAGAGAATCTATAGTATATGAGGGTTAGTTTTTGGTTTCATGATCATTGGGTTAGAGTATATGATCACTTTTAGTATGAGCACGTGACTAGGTAGTTTGGAGTTTAACAAGATGTTCCTCTTACAACATGGGTGTGGTCAAGGAGTGCATGGGCACAAGCAAGAGAAGGGGCTCATGCTAGTCTGATTGAGGCTAAGTTAGCATAATTACCCTTAGATGTGTGATATGTAGTTATAGATATTCCTGATGTAGATGAGATGGGATGCACTGAGGCATATATTACATGGTGCGATAGGTAGTGATGGGCTCCATTATATCTTGTGGATGGAGTGGATGTGCTTGTGTATGAGGATCTCGAGCTGATCCAGATGATGGGAGGTAATTAGTGATTGTATTTGAATTGTATCTATGTTCATGATTTAGTTTAGATTTGAAATTATATGTCTAATGTAGTGTTATATTTCTTATATGTGTAGGTGGGGTGGGAGGTGCATAGGATGAGGCAAATGCTAGGGTGGGGAGAGGAGATGATGAGTTCTAAGAGACCATCACTGAGTTGGCACTTCATGAGCTTACATGACATGTTCTTGATGATGTTGGGGAGGAGGGTTTGGTAGAGAAAGTGAAAGTTAAAACTAGTGTTTATGCTCATTTATTTGATAGGGCTACTATAGCTACATATGCATATGTTAGGGCAACAAGAGAGAGGGATGAGCTTAGAGATGAGTTAGATAGGTGTAGGATCCTATACTTTATTGTGGTATGGTGAGCATGAAGATTGTGGATGACTATATGGATCTTTAGTGATTATATGCAGACTTGCATGATGAGCATGGTTAGTTGTTGGAGTAGGATAGTTGGTATAAGAGGCATTCAGGAGCTTGAGGAGGTGTAGCTTCATCAAGTTCTAGATAGGATTATGGGACTATCACCAGAGGAACGAGTGAGACTGAGAGTGAGGGCATGACACCCATTCATGATTAATTGTATTTGACATAGTGTAAATGTATTTGAAAACCTAGTTATATATATAGATGTTGGTTTGATTTTGGTTGTACTCGTATGCATGTTATGGATTCTAGAATATGTTGGTATATTGATTATAAGTGGTTGATTTAGAAATAGTTGATCTAGTATTGATTATGAATTTGCATGTGATTGGTAAAATAGTATATGGGATATGTGGTTTAATTGTTTTGATATGTTTGGAGGTGTTATTTAGGTTTGATTTATGATTATATATAAGTAAAAATTTGTTGGTTTTTGTAATTTGTAAATTGTTTGGATAAACTAAGTTATGTCTAACATTTGGAATTTTTTTGGATAAGCTAATTGGGTTTAATAGTGGTAAAATAGGATTTGGTAAGATATAGATTTTGATAGGCTTGTATTTGGATAGGATAGTTGTTGGGAATTAGGAATGTTAGTTGTTAGTCAGAGGATGTGAGATAACATTGTGTGTGTATTACTTTCTTTTGAGTGGCTCAAAAATACAAAGGGTAGCTAGACCTTTGGGTCCATCATTGCCCTACTAAGTGAAGATTACAAACTAAAACCAATATGACTATACTTTGTATTATTTTATGTTGTATCACTATCTAAACCTTGTTAACTAAGTGAACAAGTGCCCATACTATTCATGATATGTAGTAATGTGCTCTATATCTGATACTACCTATTATGCACTAATTTTAGCTATACATGGAGATTCTAAAAAATGCAACCTAACTAGATGTGCAACTCAAACTATGTTATGTAGGAGGCTCATCGATTCATAATCATCGTAGATTGCTATGTGAAATAACAACCTATGGAATCTATTGTGATGCATATGACTGAGTAATGGATCGAGATGAAATTATAACATGTGATGGGGATTCATCTAATATTAACTATAATGGGTTGCCACATGAGATAAGACCCTAAAAATCTACTTGTAGTGAATATTTCTCATAAGTGGTACTATGTTGTTGTGATTATGACTCTATTAGATATGTATATGGAATTGCACTATGTATCCCTCAAACCATGATGCTATATGTAGGTTGTTTGTGTTGTACTAGTTTTCAAACCTTTTGAATAGTTGGAATAGGAGATCTCCTATGAGATTCTATCCTAAAACCTATATTGTGTTCATGATGAGTGACCAATGATTCCTATAAAGGAATATCCTGGGATGACTCAGTCATGGAGGAATGAGGTTTAAAGTGCCATAATGGAGGAGATATATGTGCCCCCTATGTGAGTACTATAATGCCATTATCAACACATCTAGTGATGTAATCCCTAAGTCCAAAATAGTCATTATCTTTATGTCCCCATATATGATGATAGTTTTAAAAAGTTTGCTGTGGTTGTCTATGTAAGAGATGTGGGTCTCGTTGATGAGTAGAGAGTAGATAAATTAGCCTCATATCTAGTAGTGCTAATAATATGGAAGATGGTCTATTACATTCTAAATAAAATTATAGTGGTGCTTTGATGTTGTTCTCTATAGTGCATACTACTTGTTGTGTTCTAAAAACTAGCTCTTTGTTATTAACTAGTTGCTTTTCTAGTTGTGGTCTCATATCTCGTCTAGGACATGGTGGATGTTGAGTGCTAAGAGTTGTATCTAGAGATGCTACTATGAAATCTAGTGTGTTCCAATCAACTGAAACTACCTCAATCAATTCTAATTTTTTTTCCATAGATAAAATTTTATAACACAAATTCTTGAATCAAGGATCTATCTGATATAGTAGATGTTCAAGGAGAGGTTGGTGAAGTCCATTAATAAAGATATGTTGAATCTCTAGATCTACTAGTTTGTATATCGATTATAACATGTGAGCTTTAAATCTTAAGATATACTCACTAATTACCTCTAAAAAATTATGATGTAGTGTGGTAAGTTTCTCATATGTAACATGTGGTCCCATGTTTACAATGTAATATTTGAGAAATGGCTCCTCTAAGTCATCATATGTGTGTAATAAACCAACAAGGAGTATATGAAAGAACTAATTTTATGTTTCCCCAACTAATGTCTATTGGAATAACTTGAATAGAATCAATGGGCTCACATGAGATGGTAAAGCCTTCTAAAAGGCATGAAAGTGTATGAATGGATCTCTAGTTTCATCAAAGTGAAGTAATGATGGTATCTAGAAATGCTTAGGTAATGAAGCTTTTATGAATGTCTTTGGAATATGGTTACCATATAGATCATTGACATCCATCCAAGATTTATAAGCTTTGTTTTGTATGGTAAGTAGATGTACTTGGTGTTATAATTCACCAACTACATGCATCAAAGAGATGATATCCTAGGATGGTATATTAGTATCTTGAAGTGGTTTATTTAATCACTGAATTTTATTATTAATTTTAGCCATGGGAAAGCTACATTTTACAATTGGATCATAAACAGGGGGTGTGCTCACTTGAACCTTGAGATTAATGGTAGCTTAGACCTTACTAGAGGGATGTGGGCTACCATTCGCTTTAGGTGAAGGGTGACAATTGGGTTCTACCGTAGTGAGGGGTAGCTTGGGAGATTCATTAGTATCTTTATGTTTTAATGAACCACATTCTAATTTAGTAGAAGATGTGCTATTAAAATTAACATGTGCATTATTGGAAATAGAATCATTCATAGAAGTAGAAACATCATTTGAAATAGAATCATGAATAAATGTAGGAGCAACATTTTTACATGCATGAGATTTGAGAGGAGTGAGAGAAGGGTTAGAAGCATGAGATGCATTTTCTTCTTCACTATATGCATAATAGTCATCATTATTTCATGCATTATCCCAATATGCATTTTGGTAATTCTAAATGGAAGAATTTGAAGTATCATTTTCAAATTCACTTTCATTCTCATATTCATTTGCATGTTCACTATCATATTCATTATCACTTCCATCATTGCTAGGAAGAGGTCTAAGAGAAAGATTTAATTCCTTTCAAATATACAATAAGTTATCATTGGAATTTGGAATATCATGTGTATCAATGCTATCCATATATGGAGTATATGCATTACTTCATCTTCAACATTATAAGTAAGAGGAGGAGAGTTATCATTTGAACATTCTTTTGAGAGAGTAGAGTTAGGAACACATAATGCATCATTTGAACTATGATTTGGTAATTTGATTCTATTATATTTATATTTTTTTATTTTGAGCATAACAATAACAAAAGTTAGAAAGAGATTAGGTTCACATGGAAGCAAATAATTACCAATAAGAGGTTCACTTGGAAGTTCATGACTAGTTTGTGCATTTGCTGCATTGTGTCTAGGAAAGTGAGGTGAGAAGTATCTTTCCCATTTATCAAAATTATTTTCATTACAAGAAGGAATAAAACAGATGGGTTTAAGAGAAAAAGATTCATATGTTTATGATTAACCTTTATCATTATGTATATCATCATATCCTCCATTACAAAAATAGTCATTATCTTCACTATAAATGAAAAAATTTTCTATAGTTTTAGCTAATGTGCAATTTTGCAAATTTGTCCAATCCTTGTCATAATTGTAAGAAAATTTTAGAAAATGATCTATGGGATGAGAAGGAGGAATTGCCTTTGTGGCCATTTTATCACCAAAAAGAATTTGGAAAGTAAAATGAATCAAATAAATGCACAAAGAACTACTAGCATTGAGTTTTAAAAATTACTTTTGATAACCTAAATAATTTATAATAAATTCAAATTATTTTTCTAAAAATTGTAAGGGAGGGAAATTTGAGGTTGGAGGACCTAGTTTGGAAATCTAGGGTGTTTAGGTAGGGTTTTAAATTTTTTGAAAATTATGCAATAATTTTAAATTATAAAATTATTTTTTAATATGATAAATCTACAAAAATTAATATAAAAATAAGAATTTTCAAAATTAAATTTTTTTGTAACAAACTACTAATTTTGAAAATTTGAAATAATTTTTTATAAGGTAATTAATTTCTAAAAACTTCAAAATAGTGTTCTAAGATTTGTAAAGAGGAAAATCTTGGTGTTTGATGACCTAGTTTTGAAATCTAGGGTTTTGAACTAGGGTTTTAGAATTTTTAAAAATTACGTAATAATTTTTAATTCTAAAAATAGTTTTGAATAGGATAAATGTACAAAATTTAATACAAAAATCAGAATTATGAAAATGAAATTTTTGCACAAGATATGAAGGAAATACCCTAAGTGTAACTAGGGTTTTAGGTTTGTTTAAAGTAAGTCAGGTTCATCAAATGTTTTATTATTTTTAGGAAATCAGATGCTTAATTCCTAAATAATAAGGTTCTAGAAAATGGGAATTTTTTTGATTAAATACAGTAAAATATAGATTTATATCAATTTGATAAAATTAACTTTCATAAGGGAGAGGAACACTTATCTAGAAAAATAGGATGATTTGGATGAGTTAGGGTTTGATAGCTTGAACACAGGACTAAGACACTATCTAGAACTTGAATATATTTTTTGTTTTTTGATTGGATATGAGTGCCAAAAATAGGACACCCTAGTGTTTGGTGATATAGTCTTTTCTAGATGCTTTTGTCTTAAGGCCAAAAGATGTCATTATTCTATTTCTCTACTTAGTGTGACCCTGTCTTCCAAATTTCAAGTCTTGGGGGTTATTATAACTCGCTATAGGTTTTTTTCAATCTTTAGTACCTATATTTGTATACACACATGGAAATAACACATTGATAAAAATCAAAAGGGGGAAAATTGGGTTAGGGGAAGAATGATCACACAATCAATAACCCCTACTATTTTTATTATTGCCTACATTAACCCTCAAGCTAGGGTCTTAGATCTGATGTAGTTCTCCATTATAAAACATGCATAATCAACATGCATGATTGATACAAGAAATAATTTTGCCTAGGCCCTTCCTTGATCAAGCATGTAAATCTAAGTGTGATGTAGAGAAGCTAATCTATACTACTGATTGAGTTTAATATGTCTAATGTGAAAAAATAGTAAGTGCTAGATATAAAATACCTTGTGTAGTCCTTTATATAGGAGACTCATTGTTTTGAATTTGGGAGCTTTATTCACATTTTGATAACATTAGAAAACTTAGAAACAAATCAAATAAGAGGGTTAAGACTCATCTTACATAAGAAAGTAACCATTGGGACCAAATTTTCACTTGGATAATAGCATAAAAAAATGGACACCCTAGGTTTCAATGTTGTAATCCTATTTGGGTACTATTCTCCAAGGGGTATGGGACCTAGGGGGAATGGGTCTGGACCTATAAGAGTTACCTAGGTCTAAAAGGGTTACATCTAGAAAGCTATAGATGACTAGGGATAAGCAAAGAGATGACTAAGGAATGTAGTAAGAATAAGACCAATTAGATAAAGGGACATGGCTAGATGTGAATAAAAACTCATATTCTCTAGTTAGAGTCTCCTATGAAAGGACTGTGAAAAGACATGATATGTGTGTTTTCTTGACTAATTTAGGGTGTATACACTCACACTACACTAGGATAATCACTATTATGGGAGAAAATGGAAGAAGGTCATATAAATTAACATATGCTACTGATGTTATACACTAAAATATTAGTCCATAAACACACTTGAATATGCACTAAAAATGAAGATTACAAAAACTAACCTAACTCTATGGCCTTACAGCATTAGTATTTCTCATAGAGTTATATTGATATTCATCTCTAGAGGTGGGTGAGAAGAAGGTGTAACACTAGACACTAGTAGTCCCTCTCACTCTTCATGTACACATTAAAAAATAATACACTTTATGAGACCTGTTAGAAGAGATGCCACTCAAAAAATGCACAAAAGGGAAGAAGGAAAGAAAGGAGAAATAATTTTCATCACTTATCATGAAAATACACCACTTTAAATGATTAGGAAATAGGTTCATAGATTAAATAAACCTCATGACTTTATTATAAGGAAAAATAAGGTGCCAAACTAGTAGGTCTTCACCATATTGAGTGTGTACTAGATACAATTACCAAAATATCATGTATATATAGATAATGTGAGAAGAGATAGATGAGGATAATATCAATAGTAATAATTTAATGTGTCAATCTATATAAACTAGTAAAAAATGAAGATAATGAGGTGGAGAACATGTTCATAAGTGGTCTTGGACAAGTGTCCATCAGAGATGTGACATTTTCCTTTGAGTTGGCATAGGGGCTCTTCATCTTCCTCTTTGAAACTTCTTTGATGATGATTCATTCACTTGATTGATTGAAAATTCCATAGTGATCCTTTAAACATTTAAAATATCATGAAAAGTTAGTAACAATTATGTAACAACATTCATATTCTTTTTAACTAATGGACTCAACTACACCACTTGTCATTTAATGTTTATGATTGCTCACTAGTCTTTCTAGATTTGTCTTCACACTTGTCATCAAAATGACTTATAGTTTCTCATGGAATTTTTTTGAGTAGGTGTTAGGACACCTGTTAAAGACATCTTTTTCCTTCGGTATATAAAATAGACTTCCAAAGCTTCATTGTCACACTTCTCACTTTTCACACTAGGTAGTCCTTTCATTCTCACTATCTTATTTAGGACTACATGTAGTGGATGAGCTAACATAGGTCTTATAATTCTCAATAAAGGTGATAAATTGATATGAGGTCTTATAAAAAGTCTCTAAGAACCTTTTATAATGACTCTTATTCAAAAATTCCCTTATGCACTTGTAGAACCATTTAAAACTTGTAGAAAACCCCATATTAGGTCAGTTCATATAGAAGACACTATGGAAAAAATGGGTGGTGAGGATATTGTAAGAGTAAAAAATAATTTAAAAATAGTTCCCAAGTCATTTGACCACTTCTATATGCAAATTCATTCATGTCTTCACCATCAGGTTTAAATAAGGGTTTTAGGAGGTTTTTGACAGTCTAGAATATTAAGGATTGTTTATAAAATCTTAACATCTAAATTCCAAACCAATTCCATTTAATTTGATCTAGAAACCCCATTAAACTATCACCAAAATCCTTGAATCTCCATACAGTCCCTCCGTATAGGTGTGAGTAGATGAAATTGACCATCAAACTCATTTTATAGATTCCAAGTAGGTCTGATAGACATTTTATGACAAATTACCCATTCTTGTGACTTAATATACAAAATAATTGATCATGTTGGACTTACATTCTCTAATAAAGGCAATCCAATGATTTGGAAGGTTCATGAAGTCATTTATAATAAGATAGAGGTCATGAGGGTTTTAGGCCTAGTCTAGGCCTAATAGGCACAGTCTATGTATGACTATGATTTTCACCCTATGTAAGTTTGTAAAGACTATAGGGACTCCTCCACCATTTTAAAACCATATCATTATGTTTTTAAGACTCAGTCCTTCATCCATTTATTCCTCAATACTAACCTATAGACTATGTTGTTTATAGAGTACTCTTTATCTGTGATAGAACAGAGAGTATCTCCACTATTGGTATGACCAATTTGAGGTTATAAAAGGATTTTTAAACTCATGAGGATGTTATAAATAAAATTTGGAAACTAGATCACATGTATAAACCCCTCAAACCTCCAAATTATTCAATACTAACTCACTAGGTCTGATGACTACAAGTAGGGTTTTGTTGCGTGTGTGTGGAGTTTGAAAACCCAATCCTTTATTTTATTATTTACTTATTAAAATCACCTAGAAATGTGTCATTACAAATTAGGGTGTATTCAATATGGTGATATAACTTATACTTCTACCAACATTCTAAACATTCATCTCACATGAGCTAGACATAGTCTACAGACTAATTTGATGGTGTTTCCTAGAGGTGGCCATTAGAAAAGAAGTTTGAGAGTTTAAGATAGGTGTGGATATAGGTTTGAACACTATTTCTTATTCCTCTTGATTTATATAAGGTTAGTGTGACATATTTTCACCTAAATAGACATATCTCAAGTCTACAAACTATGTACTATTCTCCACACTATAGTGCACTAATTTTAATTGAAGTTTTAGGTTCAATGCACTATCATGATATTCCTATAGGTGATTACATGTATTAATTAATTTAAATACTTTATTAACATAGATTTATATTAGGAAATTCCTTATGTGAGTGAACCCATCTCATGCTTGACATCATGTTTCCACATCATTACCAACAATAAACTATAAATTGCTATGAGCTACAGGGTTATTGGCTTTTGACACTATATTTACTAATTATTTCAAGTAAAAAACTAAATAAGTGAAATCCCATTCAATCATCCTTATACCTAACCTAACCATTACCTTATTGTGTTAATACATTGATCTTAGGTCTAGGTTGTTAGTATGAAAAAACTAGATCAACTTTAGTTATCAAGAAACTTCACCACCAGAGCTTAAATTATAAGGAAGGATCCCTTACTCAAATAAATTAAGGTAAATGCTCCATTTAAGAATATTTTACAACTCTCCCCTATTTAAGTTAATTTAAATGGTTTATGATCAACCTTATAATCATGTATGACTTGAGAAACATTATTCAAGTCATGGAATTTAATGTAACCATATGTCTTATGGTTTGGATGATCTTATCTACTTTGTACATGTCCATAGGTATTGTACATGACTATGTATGTTGGATTTTTTAATCTTTATTTATATATTGATAAAAATATCTCAATCAACTCTAAATTTACTCAAATGCAAGCTCTTCATAGAGAAATTATCTTTCATGTTTTAATAAGAGAAACATACGTACATTACCTTGACTATAAATTATTGACAAAGAACAAACCTTGCAACTAATGAAACCATGTCATGTAGACTATGATGGTTATATTTTCTAGTATGATGAGGATAGTACTACCTATAAAAACATGTTTCACATGTGAAAACCAATTAGAAAAAATATGGAGATGAATAAAATGATTTTTTATAACACACAATACTTGGAAATGTCAAATCATGCAAGCAAATGAGAAAACCTATAAGTGATAATGTGAAGACAATTTTGAGGTATAAATACTATTGAAAATGATTCATGAATCTTAGTTAACCAATTTGTAAACTATGACCATAGAATTGAATCCAATGATGATTTATAACATCCACAAAAATCATTTAGACCATTTTCCCCTTCTATCTGTACTATCAAAAAATTAGTTGGTTTTGTTTGACTTACACATGAGAGTGAATAGAGAAACAAATTGATTTTCACCACTTTTAGGCTTATCAGATCTTATCAAGCATACATATGACATGTGGGTAGATGAAGAGACACTTCTAAATATTTCCCATGTGCCAAGCTTGTCTTGTAGTCTGTACAATTTTAGAAACTCCCACTTTTCAACTCATTTACTTATTTCCAATGTTTGAACCTAAAATTATCAGTTAAAAAACTACTTATCTAACCAAATCTAACATATTGTACATTTAATAATACCTTGACACTCTTTTAATTAGAAGGAAACTATATAGTTTCATTAAATTTGTTCAATGTTGCCATAAATGACACTAGGAAAAAATGACACATATGACCAAAGTAAGATAAGCTATTTAACCTAAGTTTTTACCATGTTGGAAAATTTAAGACCTAGGATAGCTAATAACAAGTTTAAAATTGTAGAGGGGTTGACTTATTTGACTATGGGGTCAAATTAGTCAACATTTTAGTGATTTCCTAGGGGTAACATGTTTTCTATGCTAAAGACTAGTTGTTTTCTCTTATTCTTAGGTAATGGAGTCACATATATATAAATTTTGAAACTAACAAGCCTCTAATCAAACACAAAAACACACACCAAATAGAAAAGGGAATAGAAACACAAAGCAAGACAAAGACACACCCTTGTGTTCTCAAGAAGACTTAGGGAAAACATACCCAACATAAACAAAATAAACTATGTACAGACTAACCTAAAGCAGTTTTATCCTCCTAGATCAAAGGGGAAATTGTCACCATATATTACTTCATGGGATGAAGGAATGCATGAGGCAATTTATCTTTTAAGCATTAGCCTTGATTGCTTCAACTTCTTTGTGTTTGTCAACCTCTTTAGTATGAACCTCAATGAAATCAAATAATCTTCAAATAGATCACCTATGAAGGTTAATTATTTAACCACTTCAACAAACTCAATCTTTTCATAAGACTCCTCAATTGTAACTTCTAATGGTGCTTAAATAAAGCATGAATACTTGATTACATGGTACTTTAAATGAGATCATATTGTTCACCATTTACAAACTCATCAAAGATCTTTGTTTAGTCATCCAAATCTTGGTCATTGTCCTCCATGAGGACATCTTGCTCTATATTTTTAGGTAGGTGACTTTTAACATTGAAAATTTATTCAAACAACTCAATCTATTGTAATTGATCATCTTTGATCTCTTTCTCTTTGAGAACCACCACTTCTTCAAAGTCATAATCTTGATCATGTTCATGACTATCATAGTCATCAAACTTCCTCATGATGTCCCTCAATACATGATTTTTCAATAGGAACTTTGTATTCTTTCTCCACAACTTCATCTTCCTCTCCTTCAAGGACTAGAATCTTAAGACTTTCATACCCATTAAACATCTCTTGATAGGTATGCGACATACCTTGACCAAAATCATAGTAAATAGATACAAATTTGTCAATATAATCTATTTTTTAAACCAATAAGGATGAATTTTGATTTTTATCACCAAGTGGAGTCCTTATGGTGAGCTCTTCTTCATAATAACTTGAAACATCTTCTTGATATGTTACACATTGAACTTATTCTTCCTTGTTTGTCTCCCACAAGATGGGTTCTCCTTCAATAGGGGATAAAGTGGGAGGGTGGTGATTTGGTTCATGGTTGAAAATATGGATGTAAGGTGTATTTGATGATTCATGAATGGGAATGGGGATGGAAGGGGACACTTGGAAGTACTCTTAGAGAGAGAAAAGATTTTTCTAGGCTATGAACATGCCACTTTTTTCAACAAGTAGCTTATGATTTTCAATATCCTCTTGAAACCCTTCCATATCTACAAATTCAACTTTCACCATCTAAACTAAGGCTTATTTTTCATGTTTAAACTGTTGTTTTATGGATTTCCAATATGGTGCAGCTATAAGTTTTTGAAGAGAAGGTAATGTGATTTGACCATGCACAAGATTTTCATTCTTACCATCACATACTTGGTTCCAAGTTGGAACTTTGAGGATATTAGTGTATTTTGTAAATTTAAATGGAACTTCATGAAAACAAAAAATATGAGAGGATTGACATGGAACATAATAAGACACTTAAGGATGGGAGAGATAGACTTGTTCTTCAAACTGAATTTCATTTTCTCCATGACTTTCATGAGGCTCTACAATAATTGCAAGTTGCCTCTAAAATTCTTAGTTTTACTACCTTGAAAGCCTATGAATCCACTATTTTATATATAATCTCATTTCATGCAAGTATTCAATGATAACATAGTTAGATTCTTCTTCAACCAAACTATACTTGTTCATAAGGAATTGAACAACTTTTTTCATCCTCTCTATGAAATGACTAGGAATCACATCAAGATCTTGATCACACATCTTCATTAATATTTTTGATTCTAATAGATAAAGTATGAGTGCTAACAAAGACTTATCTTGAGGTGAAATTAGAGGAGGATAAGGATAGGATATTTTTTATTGACTTTGAGAATAATGTATAGGAGTTTGGTAGGATGGGTAGGGCTATTGGGGAAGAATTTTTTCAAAAATCTACCTCTTAAGAACTTTGACTTTCTCTTTAATAACCTACATCTTAAGATATTAGATTTATTCTTGAAGGGCCTTAAATTTATATACTTGATAGCCTTATACATAGTATTCCTCACAAGACTCTTAAATAACTTCATGACTATATGGAGGAGGAATGGGTTGACCATATGGTGGATAACAACTTTGATATGGTTGCATGTAGTAAGAATTCTCAAAATATCTATTAATATCATATTCATTATTCAAATAAGCTACAAAATTAGATCAAAATGTTTACAAATAGGTACTTGGACTACTCACAACTAGATGATTGAACATCAGAGTCTCCATTGGTGTTTTTATACATGCTTCCAAAAGTTGATAATGAGAAGAACACACCAATAAATCTTTTACTCTTTTGGACCTTGAACCCACTGATAATGCTAGAACTATTTTAGCCAAATATTTCACCTTAGGAGAGGGTGTTAAATCCTTTAAAATGTTTTGACAACATAGTATTACCTTTAGGCTTGTGGGTTGCCTATAATAGTGGGAAACCTCTAGGTTAAAGGGATATCTCCCTTGATTTGTCTCTTAGGCTCACATTACACTAGGATAATCGCTATTGGGAGTGAAAAGGGAAGAAGGTATAAAAAATTAACCTATTATAATGAGGTTATACACCAAAATATTAGTCCATAAACACACACACATATTCACTAAGAGTGAAGACTACCAAAACTAACCTCAACTATATGTCCTTCTAGCATTAATATTTCTCATAAAAGAATATTTCTATGCATATCTAGAGGTGGGTGAAAATAAGGTTTGATAATATAAACTACTAGTACCTCTCACACTTCAAGTACACATTAACAAATAATACACTTTATGAGACCAATTATAAGATATTCCACTCACATAATTCACACAAGGGAAAATGAAAGCAAGGAGAAACAATATTCATCACTTATCATGTAAATACACCACTTAAAATTCTTATTCAAGATGTGCATAGATTAAATTAACTTCAGAAATTTATTATAAGGTTAAATAAGGTGCCAAAATAGTATTTCTTTGACATACTAAGTGTGAACTATATACAATTACCAAAATAACATGAATTTATAGAGAATGTGAGAAGAGAGAGACAAGGAAAATATCAAGAATCACAAGTCCATGTATTGATATAAAAAAATAGTTAAAAAAAAGATAATGAGGTTGATAAAAATTCAAGATGTGGTCTTGAACAAGTTTCCATCATAGATGCAACATTCTCCTTTGAGTTGGCATAGGGGCTCTTCATCTTCTTCTTTGAAATTGCCTTGATGATGAGTCATGCACTTGATTGATTTAAACTTATATAGGGGTATTTCAAACCTTTAAAATACCATAATAATTTATTAATAAATATTTAACAACATTAATACACCTTTCAATTGATGGACTCATCTACACCACTTGTCATTTAATGTCTATGATTGCTCACTTGCCTTTCTAGACTTACCTTCACACTTGTCATCAAAATGACTTATGTTTTCTCATGTAAATGTGTTGATTATGTGTTAGGACACATATTAAATACATATTTTTCATTTAATATATCAAATAGAGCTCCAAAGCTTCATTGTCATACTTCTCACTTTTCACACTAGGTAGACATTTCATTCTCACTGTCTTATTTAGGACTGCATGTAGTGGATGAGATAAAATAGGTCTTATAATTATAAATAAAGGTGATAAATGGATATTATGTGTTATAAAAAGTCTCTAATAACCTTTTATAATGACACTTATTTAAAAAATTCCCTTATAAACCTATGGGGCTTGTCAAAACTTGTAGAAAATGCCATATTAGGTCAGCCTGTACATAATACAATATAAATAAAATGGGTGGTGATGATATTGGAAGAGTA
Organism: Torreya grandis; assembly: GCA_037957365.1. NCBI lineage: Eukaryota > Viridiplantae > Streptophyta > Pinopsida > Cupressales > Taxaceae > Torreya > Torreya grandis. The sequence continues at coordinate 786,698 of JARHVA010000369.1, forward strand.
AAAAAAAATTTAAAAATAATTCCCAATTAATTTTACCACTTATATATTCGAATTCATTCATGTCTTCACCATCAGGTCTGAATAAGGGTTTTAGGAGGGTTTTTGATAGTCTAGACTATTAAAGATAATTCATAAAATATTGATGTCTAAAATTAAAACAAATTCCACAAAGTTTCATTTAGATACCCCCCTTAAACTATAAAAAACTCCTTGAGTCATTATTTATTCCCTCTGTAAATGTGTGAGTAGATGAAAGTGACCTTTGAGCTCCTTCTACACATTCCAAGTAGGTTTGATAAAGGTTTTATGCCAAACTACCCATTATTGTGATTACTTATAAAAAATAATGGATAATTTTGGCCTTAAATTATCCATTTATTTTCATAAAATTATTTTTAAATATCATGAAGTCATTTTTAATAAAATAGAGTTCATGAGGGTTTTATGCCTAGTCTAGGCCTAATAGGCCTAGTCTATGTCTAGCTATGTTTTTGACCCTATGTAAGTTTTTAATGACTATAGGGACTCCTCCATATTTTTTAAAACATATATTTATGGTTATAATACTCATTCCTTTATCCATTTATACCTTAGTACTAACCTACAGACTATGTTATCTAGAGTACTCTTTATATGTGATAGAATAGAGAGTATCTCCACTATTGTTATGACCAAGTTGAGGTCATAGAGGGATTTATAAAATCATGAGGATATTTTAAACCGAATTTGGAAACTATATCACACCTATAGACCCATCAAACCTTTAAATTATTAAAAACTAGCTCGCTAGGTCTGATGACTATAGGTAGGGTTCACTTGACTATGTGTGGAGTTTCAAAACCCATTCCTTTACTTTTTTCCTTGCCTATGAATATAACATATAAATGTTTCATTAAAAATTAGGGTGTATTAAATATGGTGATATAACTTATACTTATGCCAACCTTTTAAACATGCATCTCACATGAACTATACATAGTATGTAGACTATTTTGATGGTGTTACATATATGTGGGCATTAGAAGATAAGTTTGAGAGTTTGATATAGGTGTGGATATAGGTTTAAACATTAATTTTTACTCAAAATAATTTATCTAAGGTTAATGGGACATATGTTCACCTAAATATACATATATTATGTCTACAAACTATGCACCATTTTCTATACTATAATGCACTAATCATATTTTAGGTTCTAAGGTCAATACACTATCATGAGATTCTTATAGGTGATCACATGTATGAATTCATTTAAATCCTTGGTTCACATATATTTTTATTAGGTCATTCCTCATTTTAGTGAACCAATGTCATGCTTGGCATCCTATTTCCACATCATTACCACCAATAAGATATAGATCACTATGAGTAACAAGTTCATAGCTTCGAGAATTGTATTTACTAATTGTTTTGAGTAAAAAAATGAATAATTGAAATCCCATTCAATCATCCTTCTCTCTAAACTAGCGATCAACTTATTATGTCAATACATTGATCATATGTCTAGGTTGTTAGTATGAAGCAACTAGATCAAATTCAATCATCAAGAAACTTCACCAATAGAGCTTGAATTATAAGTAAGGATCATGTACTCAATAAATTAAGGTAAATGATCCCTTTAAGCAACTTTTACAACTCTCCCTTATGTAAATTACTTGAAATGGTTTAATATCAACTTTATGACCTCGTATGACTTATGAAATAGCATTCAAGTCATGGAATTGAATGTAACCATATATCTTGGGGTTTGGATGGTCTTATCTACTCTGTACATGTGCTAACATATTGTAGATGACTAAGTATGTTGGAATTCTAATAGTATTTATTTATATCTTGAGAAGACCACCTTAATGAATCTTGAAGTTACTCAAATGCAAACTATTCATGGATAAATGACCTTTCATATTTTGAAAAGAGAAACATAGGTAAATTACCTTCACTTGAAACTATTGACAAAGAATAAACCTTGTAACTGATGAAACCATATCCTATAGACTATAATGGTGATCTTTTTCTAGTACGGTGAGGACAGTCCTACATATCAAAATATGTTCCACACATTCAAACTAGTTGGGAACAACATGAAGATGAATAAAATACTCTGTTGTAACACACACAACACTTGGAAACATTAGATCATATAAGCAAATGAGAAAACCTATAGGTGATAAGAATGTGAAGAAAATTTTTAGGCATCAACAATATTAAAGATGATTCATAAAGCTCAATGTAAAAAATTTCATACTATGACCATGGAATTGAAGGCCATGAAGATTTATAAAATCTACCAGAAGCATTTAGACCATTCTTCTCCTTCTAACTGTACTATATGAAAATTGGTTGGTTTTGTTTGACTTGTGCAAGAGAGAGAATAGAGAAACAAACTATTATTCACCATTTTAAGGCCTATCAAAGCTTATCAAGCATATAAATGACTTGTGTGGAGTTTAAGAGAAACTTATAAAACTTTATCATATGCCAAACTTGTATTGAAGTCTATATAACTTTAGAAACTCCCACTTTTCAGCTACTTTTATTATTTCAAATGTTTGAACCTACAATTATCAATTAAAAACTACTCTAATAAAATCTGACATATTTTACATTGAATAATATCTTGACACACTTTTAATTTGAAGAAAACTATACAAGTTCATTAAATTGGCTCAAAGTTGGCATAAATGACACTAGGACAAAATGACACATATGACCAAAGTAAGACAAGATATTTAACCTTAGTTATTACCATGGTTGATACTTTAAGACCTAGGAGACCTTAGATATGTTTAAAATTGTATTAGGGTTGAAATATTTGACTAGGAGGTCAAATTAGTCAATATTTTAGTGATTTACTAGGGGTAACATGTTTGCTATGCTAAAAACTAGTTGCCTTCTCCTATCCTTGGGTAATGGAGTCACATATACAATAAGTTTGAAATTGACAAGCCTCTAATTAGACACAAAAACACACACCAAATATAAAATTGAATAATCATAAAAATCAAGACCAAAGACACGCATTTGTGTTCTCAAGAACACTTAGGGAAAACATACACAATAAAAGCAAACTAAACTATGTATAGACTAACTTGAAGCAATTTTATCCTCATGGATCAAAGGGAAAATTGTCACCATATATTTCTCCATGGTATGAATGAATGCATGAGGCAATTTATCTTTCAAGCATTGGCCTTGATAGCTTCAAATTATTCATGTTTTCTAACCTCTTTAATATGACCATCAATACAATCAAGGTATCTTCAAATAGATCACCTATGAATTTGAATTCTTCAAGAACTTCAATAAACTCAATCTTTTCATGAGAGTCCTCAGCTACAACTTCCAATGGTTCTTTAATAAATCATGATTCCTTTATATCCATGTTACTTTGAATGAGATCATATTGCTCACCATTTAAAATCTCCTAAATCTCATCAAAGAGATTTGTATAATCCATAAAATCTTGGTAATTATACTCCATGAGGAAATCTTTCTCTATCTTTTTATTCACTTGACTTTCAACATTGCAAATTTATTAAAGTTTTTCAAACAACTCAATATTTTGTAAACAATCATCTTTACCCTCTTTCTCATTGAGGACCACCACTTCTTAAAAGTCATTATCTTCATCATGGTCATGACTATCATATTCATCATATACTACCTCATTATGTTCCTAAATACATGGTTGTTTAACACAAAATTTACATTCTTTATCCATAACCTCATCTTGCTCTCCTTTAAGGAGTAGAATCTCAAGACTTTCATACTCATTGAACATCTCTTCATAGATATGCTACATACCTTGACCAAGTAACTAGTAAATATGTAAAACTTTGTTAATATATTCTCTTTCTTGACCCAAAAATGATGCATTGTGATTTTTATCACCAAGTGGAGTCCCTATGGTGAGTGATTCTTCATAATCACTTGAAACATCTTTTTGATCTGTTACACATTGAACTTGATGTTCCCTACTTGTCTCCCACAAGATGGGTTCTCTTTCAAGAGGGGATGAGGTGGGATGGTGGTAAATTGGTTCACGATTAGACATAGGGATGTAAAGTGTAATGGAGGATTCATGAATCGGCATGGGGATGGAAGGGGACACTTGGAAGAAGTCTTGGAGAGAGAAAAGGCTCTGATAGGCTATGGACATGCCACTTTATTCAAAAAACAACTAATGATTTTGATTATCCTCTTGAAACCCTTCCATAACTATAACTTCAACTTTCACATTCTCAAATAAGGCTTATTTTTCATTTTGAAACATTTATTTTATGGATTTCCAAGATGGTGTAGCTATGGGTTTTTGAAGAGAAGGCAATGTGGTTTGACCATGCATATGTTTTTCATTATTACCATCAAATACATGGTTCCAAGTAGGAAATTTGAGGCTATAAGTCTCTTTTTCAAATTTAATGGGAACTTCATGAAGATAAGGAATATGAGAGTATTGACATGGAACTAATAAGAAACTTCAGAATAGGAGAGACAAACTTGTTCTTCAAACATTTTTTTTATTTTCTCTAAAACTTTCATGAGGTTATACAATAGTTGAAATTTTCCTCTTAACTTCTTATCTTTACCACCTTGAAAACCTATCAATCCACCATTATATATAGCATCTCATTTCATGCAAGTATTCACTGATAACATAGTTGGCTTCCTCTTCAGCCAATATCTACTGGTTCATAAGGAATTGAACAACCTTTCTCATCCTCTCTATGAAATGGCTACGAATCACACCAATCTCTTGATCCCATTTCTTCCTTAATATTTTTTATTCTAATAGCTAAATCATGAGTGTTAATAAATACTTATCTTGAGGTGTAATTATAGGAGGATATCTATGATTGACTTTGACAATATTATATAGGAGTTTGGTAGGATGAACAAGGTTGTTGGGGAAGAAATTTTTCAAAAATATACCTCTTAAGAGCTTTGACTTCCTCTTTCATAACTTGAATCTTAAGAGATTGGATATATTATTGAATGGATTTAAATTTCTGTCCTTGATAGCCTTTTGTATAGGATTCCTCACAATACTATTCAACAACATCATGACTATATTGAGGAGGAATGGGTTGACCATATGGTGGATACAAACTTTGATAGGGTTGTATGTACCAAGAATTTTCAACATATCTATCCATATCATATTCATTAGTCAAATGAACTTCAAAACTTGATCAAGAAATTTATATATAGGTAGTTGGGATGCTCACAACTATATGATTACACTTTAGAGTCTCCATTGGTCTTTATTTACATGCTTCAAAAAGATGATATTTAGAAGAACACACCAATTCTTCTACTCTTCTAGACCTTATTCCCACTAGGCATGCCACAACTATTTTATCTAAAATTTTCTCCCTGGGAGAGGGTGTTCAAACCTTTAACATATTTGGATAATATGGGATTACCTATAGGCTTGTGGGTTGTCTATAATATAGGTAAGCATCTAGGTTAAAGGGATATCTCCCTTGATTTGTCTCTTAGGCTCACACTATACTAGGCTAATCACTATTGGATGTGAAAATGGAAGAAGGTAAAAATATCTAACCTATGCTAATGAGGTGATACACCAAAATAAATTTCCAGAAACACACTTACATATGCACTAAGAATGAATACTACTAGAACTAACCTCAACTCTATGGCCTTCTAGCAATATTTTTTCTCATAGAAGAAGATTGATATGCATATATATAGGTGAGTGAAAATAAGGTTTGATACTAGATACTACTATTCCCTCTCACACTTCAAGTAAGCATTAAAAACAATACAATTTATGAGACTTATTAGAAGAGATGTCACTCACAAAATACACAGAAGGGCATAATTAAAGCAAAGATAAAAAATCTTCATCACTTGTCATGAAAATACACCACTCGAAATACTTAGGCAAGATGTGGAGAGAGTAAATAAAATTAATAACTTTATTCTATGGAAAAATAAGATGCCAAACCAATAGGGCTTCACCATATTAGGTGTGTACTAGATACAATTGCCAAAATTACTTGAAATTATAGAGCATGTGAGAAGAGAGAGAAGAAGAGAAGATCAGGAGTCAAAATTCTATGTGTCAATCTTTAAAAACTAGTTACAAAGTAAGAGAGTGAGATGGAGAACAATTATATAAGTTTTCTTGGATAAGCGTCCATCATAGATGCATCATTCTCCTTTGAGTTGGTGTATATGCTATTCATTTTCCTCTTTGAAATTGCCTTGATGATGAGTCAATCAATTGATTTATTTAAACTAACATAGGGATCCTTGACACCTTTACATTATCATGATAAGGTAGAAACAAGGTTATGATAGCCTTTTTATGCCTTTCAACTAATGGACTCATCTACACCACTTGTCATTCACTATCTATGACTGTTCACTAGCTTTTCTAGACTTGTATTCACACTTTTCATAAAAATGAATTATATTTTATGGTGTAAATGCATTGTAGAGGTGTTAGGACACATGTTTAAGACATATTTGTGTTCTAGTCTATCAAATATTGTCACACTTTTAACTTTTTAGAATAGGAAATCATTTCATTCTTACTATCTTGTTTAGGACTACCTATAGTGGATGAGATAATAGAGGTCTTCTCATGCTCAATAAAGGTGAGAAATGGATATGAGGTGTTAGATCAAGTCTCTAAACACCTTCTATAATGAGTATTATTCAATAATTTAATTTTTCACATATATAACTAATCAAAACTTATAGAAAACCCATATTAGGTCAATTTAAACACAAGATAGTATAGACCAAATGGGTGGAGAGGAGATTGGAAGAGTCAAAAACTAGTTTAAAACACTTACAAAGTCATTTAACCAGTTATATGTGTAAATTCCTTTTTGTCTTCACCATTAGGTCTAAATAAGGGTTTTAAGATGGGTTTTGATAGTCTAGATTGTTAATGATTGTTCATAAAATATTGACATCTAAATTTCAAACCAATTCCACTAAGTTTGAGATAGAGACACCCTACAACTATTTCCAACTCCTTGAGTCACCATGTAGTCCATTTGTATAAGCGTGACTAGATGAAAGTCACCTTTCAGCTCTTTCTATACATTTTAAGTAGGTCTGATAGAGTTTTACAAAACAAACCCATTATTATGATTACTATTATCACTTGGATATGCACCCTATGAGGAGGTGAAAAGGCTCTCCTCATCTAAGTGGCACAATGAAATTAGCTCCAAGCTTGTGGGTGGCCTAAGATTGAGGTGAGTCTCTAGATAGTTCTTGTTCCCTTGATGTACTACTATGGATTACAACTAAGTCTAGCTTTAGGGTGTGAAAAGGGACAAATAAAATAAAATAAAATCTAAAATAATGGAGGTGATACACCAAATTGACTGATGACATCCAACCATATGCATATTACAATTGAGACCAAGCAACAAACCAAACATACACTCTTCCAATCTATAACTTCTCACATCAATATTACATTGTGAGGTCAACAAGAACATCTAGGCTAGGAGGAATAGACAAGAGGCTTTGAATGGCACTAATGAAGAGAAAAACTCACTTAATCCATGACATATCCCAAAACACTTCACATGTCCTGCAAGAAGATGTTTTCCAATTATAAATAGGTTGTAAGAATGAGCTAACATGCTAAGGAAATAAGAGTGTCACCTAAAAAAAATTAATAATTAGAATGAAAACCACTATTAAAAATCATATAAGAGGTAACACTTAGTCAATTCTATGGATCAAAAATTACAAAAATGAGTAGGGCTTGCGATATTCAGGTGGACCATCTAATATAATGCCAAAATGGCTAACTCTTATAAAGTTTGAGAGAGAGAGAGAGAGAGAGATAGAAAGAGAGAATTAAAAGGGTCATAAGAACAATTTTCAAGCTAATAATATCAGTTATCCATGTATGAGAAGAGGAGATGGGTTGAACCATGTAAGGTCAAGAGCAACAAGTGTCAATCCAAGTCACAAATTTGATGAAAAGTGGCATAAAACTCCCCATTTTATAAAAAAATATTCCTTCATGATTCACTCTATTTGTATATCCCATAATTGATGAATAATAGCTATAATTATTTTTAATGCAAGTTAGGGACATCAAACATGCCTCTCCATGCATTGGTTACTTGCCTGGTCTTTTGGAATCAACTAAAAGTGAGCCATCATCATCTATTTTCTAAAAAATTACCCTTCCATGCACCCTGCACACTTGGCCTCAAAATTGGCATCAATTGTCCATGAAAATACATGTGATGGAGTTAATGACAAGTTTCAAGACCCTCAATTGCCTTGGAAGTAGAAGGCAAACTTTAAAATAGGTTCAAGTGAAGCTTTCGACCTCTCTCACTAGCTTTTCCATTAGGCTAGTTTTGATTGGCTAAGCTGAAACACCTATTTAAGGCACTTAGGAAAATTTCAAGGCATTAAAATTACATGGGGGGTTAAATTAATTCTCATTCCTTCCATATATGTTCTTTTCATCTCTTAAAACTTCTTCCAACTTGAAAAACACAAAAAAGTAGTGAGAAAAATCCTATTTATGCCCTCATCCATACAATTTTTTACAACTAATCATGGTGTGAATCAGCCTGAGGTAGTACACTTTAAGGTACAATAACAATTCTAATAAAACTAGTCCATTAGATTCCATCTCCAACTCTATTTTCCAAAACTAGTTCCGCTAAGGATTTTAGAGTAGTTTTGGGTCTTAGAGGTTGTTCATAAATGTTACACATCCAAATTGTTAAACAATTACACAAAATTTCTCTTAGGGGACCTTGTTAACCACCCTCAAATTTTTTTGTCCATCATGTAAAACTTCATGGGAGATATGAGTAACCAAACCTACCTCATCGATCTATGTTTCTCATCTTGCACAAGTATGAGTTAGTTCGAGGTCCCAAAATGGGTTCTCATAGATTTATTTTCACTCTGAGAGTTTTAACACCTCTTTAATATCCCCATGAACATTTTTACAAAAAATTTAAGGCTTAACTCATGCTATAAGTGATAGTGAACCCCTATTTGAACACTAGGTCTAACTATATCCAATAGGCCTACTTGTAAATTTAGCTCAAAATAATATTTATTGGTGGATTATCTACATCTAATAATTTCAACACATCTATTATACCCCATTAACATTACTAAATCAATTTTGAAGCTTTTCCAAGGTTGAAGATGAATATGATCTTCCATTTATCTTCAAGACCTAGGAATGCCTATCATGCATGACTACAACCTTAGGAGTGTAGGGTGCCCTGTTTGGTTTCCATATCTATTACTTGGTTATTAATTTTTTTATGCATGTTTTTCAACTTATATAACCTTAATACAAAGTTATGCAAGATTTTGGTTCATGTTCCTACCTCCTTTATCAAGAATGTAGGTTTTGTGCAAGGGAAAAGTGTCCTCTTTTTGAGACAAAATAAGGGCACTTTACCTATTTGTTAAAATAATTTTGATATTATATGAGATTAACCAACTCATATCCATCATTTTTGCCAAATTTTATCCCTTGCTAATGTTTCTAGACCTTCCAACCTTCTCAATCTCCAAGATTGACTTCTTGGAGTGCAAACTATGCAGGGTACCTCCAGTAGACTGTATGTTGAAATATAAAAAGGTATTATTTATTTCCAATTTAAAAAATATGTTATAAAAAATATCATGATAAATTTAATAATTATTTAGGTTCACATACCATCTCTACCCTTCATACCCTACATAAACCTTGCATCGTCAAGACTAGGTTTTAGCATCGACTATACTAAGATACTTTAGGCTTTGTTGTAGGTTATTATATTTGAATAGACCTTAGAGGTGATGTATATGGGTTATAAAAACCTTATATTTCATTTAATAAATTTTATAAATTCATGATTCCAATTTTAATGACCATTAGATCCTCACTTAAGACCCTTGTCATCTTGTTGTGTGTCATGAGATACTCTACCCTGTACCAATTAGAGGTGTGATTTAGTTCTTTAGAGATTATCTATAGTGTATGAGGATATCTTGAATTCATATTGAATTCACTTAATTTTCATCTAAAAAATATATCTCCTTAGGGGCCTTCAATAACATAATCTTGTGTAGACTTTCCAAAACACTATCCAGGTTTAGGTGCCTTGCCTACAACCCTGCCTGTAGGTGTTATTGACTCTATCTACTTGATCATGGTGCTCATAAAACTATTAAAACATATTATGAGGTCACAGAATTTTTATTTCATTTTTAACTTACCTAAGTGTTCACTTTGGACTCATATTTGTGTTCTTGAGATCTACAAACTATGTTTTCTTGTTTAAATTGGGATACCCCTATCTGATAATTCTTGTAGGTGATGTAAGCTCTTTTTAAATTTGTCATAATGATACTTGAGATACTATTTTTGGATAATTTTAAGTCTTATGTTTCATATATGATCCAATATTCACCTATTTAGAGTCCTAAAATACTAACTAGGCATCAACTTAAGGTCACTGGTGAGACTGAGATGTTTACTATTACCTGTATATGTTTAGTTTCACAATGTATGGACTGAGGGTGAGTGTGGGAGGTAAACACATTGTAAATAATCTTCTATTTTATTGATCATGGGTCATAAAACTCCTTTATTCTATTGAAAACATTAAACATGATGGAAAGGCCACTTTGTAACTTAGATGGAAAAGGTTTCTTTTAACCTCCGGCTTGTAGATATCATTGTATGGGTTTAATGTGTTTATGAGAAACTTAGGACCCTAAAACTTCTAAATTTAACTAAGTCTCTTAGCTTCCACTTTTTTAAATTTTTTTTATCTTCCATGGAGACCTCAAAACGAACACACCTAAGGGCTTTTCTTCTTATTACACCCTATTGTATGGAACCATTAAAAATGCCCTAGACCTTTGTTTGGTGCTTTTAGGGAAGACAGTCCCAAAACTCATACCTTGATTCATCATATTGGTATAAATACTCTTTTGTCTCCTTGAAACTTTGAAAAAGTCTACAATAATTATGCTACATATTGGAAACCAATAAAAATGCTTTCTTACAATTTTCAAACCTCCACACAAGAGTTTAATGGCTTTGTTGATACACTTGTATATGAGCATTCCTACACATAGGCAGTGAGTTTAGGAATCTATCATAGAATGGGTAGTCTACATAATAATTTGATTTTAAGGGTACAAATATTTCCTCAATACCTTCACATTAAATTATAAAATATCAAAATAAATGAAACCAATATCGAGGCTATGATGATATCATCTCATGCTCTTATATGTGTGTATGAGCTATGAGTGGAAAATGAGTGTGAAAAAGAACAACAAGGGTTATTGAATGGAATTAAAAAAATTAAAATCAATGTCAAACCATTCCAATACATTATTTTTATTAATTAGGTCTGAAATAAAGATGAATAACCTCTATCCCAATGTGACAACTCCCTGTAAACATGTTGAACAAGGTAATCTTGAGTTTCCTAGAATGACTAATTAGCATGGAGAATGAGAATGTAAATATGAAAATAAAGTAGACTTGGATGAAAGGTTAAAATTGGAGTTAAGTATAATTTTAAAACATGTAGATGAGTCTAACACAACCCTCTAAATCCATTGAAAAAGCACAAAACTCTTGAAAATGGTGAAAACTTCCCACAAGTCAAAAAATTGTATTTTCATACAAATTAAGATTATTATCATATCAAAAACTCATTAAACATGAAACCAAGTGTGGGGAGCATTAGATAAGTAATTATATATTCTCTAGAAACAAACTCAGTATTTATGCTATATAGACTTTCCCAAACAAGACCAAAACCTGAAGGGTGCACAGATTGATAGGCAAATTTTCATAGTCAACTTCAAATAAATGGTTAATAAAATAAAATACACCATTAAAAAAATTATTATATGTAAATTAATGTCTCTAAGGTTAAAATAACCTCCCAAAATCATTCTTCTTGAAACTACCTATGTTGGCCTTAACAAATACAAACTTGCAAGTCACTTTAGTCTACCAAAAAGAATGAAAATGAAGTAGAATGGAGTTGAGAAATAAATGTCAATTTAAAATCAAAAATATTTTAATATGGGTGTGGGGAAGCTTAATATTCACATTTACACCTTTTCCAAGTGGCACACTTCCCAAGGAGGTCGTACAAGTGCCACTCTCTCCTTTTTTACCAAGAAAACTATCTTTTATCTAAACAACCTATCAATTTTAGTTACCAATAATGGATTAAGACTTATATGGACATTTTTATCATGAAATAACCTTTTGATTTTCCAAGAACCCATATAAAACATTAAATACACCATTTTTGATCCTTAAAATAACTCAAAATGATAAATGGACCTAGAAACTAATTGGCCAAATCTAGTGCAACACTAATTGACATAAAATGACCTATAAAACACCTCATGACAATAAATTATACCCCCTTATATTCCTAAAAATCAATTTTTTTACTATGGGTCTCCTAATTTGACTAAAAAGTCAAATTTGGTCAACAAATTATTGACTCATAGGGGTAGTATGCTTTCTATACTAACTAGACCAAAAACCTTATTAGTCCATTGGGATTAGGATTCACCTAAGGACTGAGGAAAAAAAAACCTTTTACCATTGACCACAAACCTTTGATCAAGATAAGACACTAATGGCTACCTCTACCACATAAAGTAAAAGACACACCAAAGCAAACAAACAACAAGACACACACACATGTTTAAATCACTTAGGGAAAGAAAATAAAAAATACTATGTAAAAATAAAAATGACCATACCTCCCCCTAAATTAAAGGGGAATTTTTTTGGGTCTCTTCCATGACAAGAAACCTCATGATGCCAAACAAATGGTTTGTTGAAGTAAAAGCTTGGTGACTCATACCTATTTCTTATCACCTTGGTAGGAAAGTATCCAATTGGATCATATTCAAAAATATATCAAACATATATGTATTTCTCTTAATATTTGAGACATATCTTATATTGATCCTTCATGTTAGTGTAGCTTGTAAATGCATCTATAACTATAATTTCATCTTTGGTAGGATTATTTGGCTCATGTCCTTCTAGGTATGTGTCTTGAGAAACTTCATCCTTATTTATTTCTTTAAGAAGCTTTACAAACTGATCCCTAGATTCTTCATTGCTCCCCTGAGGATGAGATGTTAGTCTAATGTTTCAACTAACACAATAATTTTCAAGTTCATCCTAAAAGGAATCACTTTCTTGTTTAATTTGGTCAAGGTCTTCTCCTTCTTCAATATTAAAACCATACCATTCTAATTTCTCTTCTTCTTGATTAAGGATAAAGATATCATCTTACTCATGACAACCTTCTTGAATATCCTCATAATCACCTTCCATTTCATCAAAATAAAATGGAATCTCGTCAAGTAGAGACAGTGAAATCTCATCATGCCTACATGGCTTCATACTTATTGCTTATACTTCTTAGACTTGAAAAGTGTTGGAAATCTCAATCTCCTCATGAGACACACTTGGAAGAGTCTCCCATTTAGACACAAAGTCTTCAAGAGTTATCTTTCCCTCATCTTCATTGAGATCCAAAGGAGAATCAAGAGAGTTAAGGTCTTCAAAGTTACCATTATGCCACTAAAAGTCATCAAACTCTAATTCTTGTCCATTCAGATTATCTTCTTCACCCTTGAGTTTTGAACTTCTATCTTCCACCTCACAAAAATAATGTTATCTTTTATCAAAGAAGATTGTGGGAGGGTAATGAAATTCCTTGACTAAGTTGAAGCATGTTGGAGTATCTTTATTCTATTTTTTCCATCTTGTAACTATCATATCAAAGCTTGGAAAACTTCCATCAATTGAAGCCACTTCAGATTTGGGGATAGGAGGATGACATATAAAATTTGAATTTATATTCATATGACCCTCATCAACCTCTTATTTTTAATTCCTCTTTAGGTTATGATTATATTTGAAGGACATCCTTCTAATATGTGAAACCTATAGGCATAACTTCTTCCTTCTTTTCTTCTCCAAGATTTTAGGCTAATTCATGATAATCACTCCTCCAACTTAGCATCTTGATATCATGTGTCTTCCTTTGATGATATGTATAAATTTCATTCACCTTCTCAAAGTCTTTGGCTGGTTCATAATGTACATTTCTCCAACTTGGGATCTTGATATTAGATTGAAGTGCTTGAGGAGGTTGAGGGAGACTAGGAAGAGTTTCCATATGCATAGGAGTTGCTTGAAGATATATGTGTTGGTTTCCATGAGAGATAGGTTCAATTTCCTCAAAGGAGGGTTCACAATTTATGAAATTAGAGTAGTTAGTTTCCATAGAAGGCTACTCTAATCTCCTTTGGTGTTGGATTGTTAAATACAAGAGATTAATAGTAAGAGGAGTTTTCTTTGGCATAAGAGAGGATACATTAGATAGGATAGAAAACTTATTCATTATTCTTTGATGAGCAAGTGTTGTTTAGAAAAAAGGATTTGGAATGAGAAAACCTTCATTAGGTGTAGAAAATGATGCTTTGAGTGCACTAGAAGGTTGGTTCATTTTTTTTTGGTGAGGAAGTACCATTTGATAGAAGGGATTTTGGGTACAAGGATGCTTACTTGGTGTAAGATAAGGCTTATTAGGTGGATTGAAATATAGCTCTATCCTTTTTTGATAGGTAATTGACATTTATAATAGGTTTTGGATAAGATAGGGTTCCTTTTTCATGGGACAATATTACCTTGGGATGGAATAAGGCACACAAGGCTGATTACATTAGGTGGGTTGACTCCATCTTACTACTCTCTCTTCCATGGATTGCATAGCTTGAGTTTTCCTTAAAAAAGTCCTCTTTGTATATTAGCTCCTAATTATATCTATTAAACTCATTCAACTTATCTAATTCCTTCATTTGTTTCTCATAATCCAACCTTATCTCACTAACACTCTTAGATTGACTACAATAAGGACAATGAGGAGAGCTACTTGAGGTGATTCCATGAATAACATAACTTTGATCAAATATATGTGAAGGAAAATAACATCCATATCTCTCAAAAGTAGAATTATACATACTAAAGTCTGATTTCTTGATACACTAGGGATACTTGACCAGATGATTCAACTTGGAGTCACCATTGGTGTTGATTGAGATGCTTCCAAAAAGCTGATTGGTTAAAGAATACACCAAGAATTCTCTAACTTCTTGGTTAAATAGTCCCACTGAGTGTCCAAAAAACTATTTTCACTCTTAGATTCACCCTATGAGGAGGTGAAAAGTCTTTCCTAATCCAAGTGTCATAATGGAATCACCTCTAGGCTTGTGGGTAGCCTAAAAATTGAGGTGAGTCTCTAGATAGGGCTAGCTCCCATTATGTACCACTATGGATTGAAAATAAGAATAAATTTGTATTTTGAAAAGGGAGAAATAAATTCAAATAAAATATAAACTAATGGATGTGATACACCAAATCATCTTATGAAATCCAACTATATGAATATTACACATGAGACCAAGCAATAAACCAAACATACACTCTTCCAATCTACAACTTCTCACATCAATGTTACATTATGAGATCAAGATAAACATCTAGGCTAGGAGGATTAGACAAGAGAACTTGAATGGAACTAATGAAGAGACAAACTCCCTTTATCTATTACATATCCCAAAACACTTCACATGCCCTATAAGAAGAAGTTTTCCAATTGTAAATAGGTTGCAATAATGAGCTAACATGCTAAGGAAATACGAGTGTCACTTAAGAAAATTATTAATTGAAATGAAACACACTATTAATAGTCATATAAGAGGTAAAAATTATTCATTTTACTAATAAAAAGGTATAAAAATGATTAGGGCTTTACCATACTCATGTGGAGCATCCAATACAATACCAACATGGCTAACTCTTATAGAGTTTGAGAGAGAGAGAGAGAGAGAGAGAGAGAGAGAGAGAGAGAGAGAGAGAGAGAGAGAGAGAGAGAGAGAGAGAGAGAGAGAGAGAGAGAGAGAGAGAGAGAGAGAGAGAAGTCCAATGATCACAAGGACAATTTTAAATATTATAATATTATTTATCAATTCATGGGAAGATTATATGGGTCAAACTATGAAATTTTAGGAGCAACAAGTTTCAATACAAGTCACAAACTTGATGAAAAGTGGCATAAAACTCCCCATTTTGCATAGAAAAATTACCTTCATGATTTCCTCTATTTAGACATCAAATAAATGATTAATACCACTTATAATTATGTTTATTAAATTTAGGGACATCAGAGATGACTCTCCATGCATTGGTTTCATGCCTAGCCTTCTAAACTCAACTAAAAGTGAGCCATTATCATCTATTGTCTAAAAAATTGCTCTTCCATGCACCCTGCACACCTGGCATAAAAATTGGAATAATTTGTTCATGAAATACATGGGATGGATTTAATAACAATTTTTAATACCCTCCATGGACTTATAATTAGAATGCAAGCTTTACAATCAGCTCAAGTGAAGCTTTTCACATCTCTCACTAGCTTGTCCAATAGGCCAGTTTTGACTGTCTAAGTTGAAACACATATTTGAGGAAATTATGAAAATTTAAAAGGAATTAGACTTAAATTTTTGGTTATATAAAATCTAAATATTTCCATATATGTTATTTTCATCTCTAAAAACCCCTTACAACTTGTAAAATAAACAAAATAATGAGAAAAAGCCTATATTTGCCCTCATTTATACAATTCCATTCAACCAATCATGGTATGAAGTATCCTAAGGGAGTAATATATAATATTATTAAAATATTCCACTATATTAAATATCCAACTCCATTTTCTGAAACTAGTTCCTCTAAGTGTTTTATAAAGGTTTAAGAGCAGTTTTGGGTCTTAAGGATTGTTCATTAAAATTACACATCCAAATCAAAAAAAATTATCTTATGGGACCCTAATAACAACACTCAACTTGTTTTCCCATCATGAAAACCTTCATGGGAGATACGAGTAAACAAACCTGCCTCATCGAGCTCTTTTTCTCATCTTTTATGAGTCTGAGTTAGTTCAAGGTCCATAAATGGGTTATCCTATCTTTATTTTAACTATGATAGTTTTATCACCTATTTAATATCCCCATAAACATATTTAAAAAAAATTTAAGGCTTAACTCATGCTATAAGTGATGGTGAATCCCCATTTGAACACTAGGTCTAGTCATGTTCAATTGGCCTACCTACAAATTTATCTAAAAATGATCTTTCTTAGTGGATTATCTACATAAAATGAATTTTAAAGATAAAATATACCTAATTAAAATTAATCAATAAATTTTTAATATTTTCCAAGGTTTGGGATGAATATGATCTTTTATTTGGCTTCTAGACCTAGGATTTCCGATCATGCATGACTACAACCTGAGGAGTGCAGGGTGCCCTATTTGGTTTCCATCTTTATTAATTTGTTATAAATGTTTTTATTAATTTTTTAAAACTTATATAACCTTCATAAAAAAAATTTAAAATATTTTGGTTCATGTTCCTACCTCTTTTACCAAGAATGCATAGTTTGTTTAAGGGAAAAATACCCTCTATCTGAGACAAAATAGATGGAACTTTACCTATTTTTTCAGACAAGTTTGATATTTTATGATCTTTAAAAACTAATATTCATCTCATTTACAACATTTTATCCCCTGGTATTATCTCTAAGCCTTCCAACCTTCTCAATCTCTAAGACAAACTTCTTGGAGTGCAAACTGTGCAAGGTACCTCAAGTAGACCATATGTTATAATATAAAAGGATCTTCCTTGTTTGTTTCCCATGTAAAAAATGGGTTATATAAAATATAATGATAAATTTAATACTTCTTTAGGTTAACATATCCTATCTACCCTTCATACCCTACATAAACCTTGCATCTTCAAGACTTGGTTTTAGCATTGACTAGACTGAGATACTTTAGGCTCTTCTATAGGTTATTCTATATGCATAAAAATTGGAGGTGATTTATAGAGGTTATAAATACATTATATGTACTTGAATAAATTTTATAAATTCATAATTTTAATTATAATGACCATTATATCCTCACTTAAGACCTTTCTCATCTTATTGTCTATCATGAGATACTCTACCCTACACCAACTGTAGGTGTGATTTAGTTCTTTGGAGATTATATATAGTGTAGGAGGATATAATTATTTAAAATCATGTTCATAAAAAAATAATCTCTCCTTATGGTCCTTCAAGAACATCATCTTGTGTATACTTTCTAAAACATTATCCAGGTTTAGGTGTCTTGCCTACGACCGTGCCTGTAGGTGGTATTGACTCTATCTACTTGATCATGGTGCTCATAAACCTCTTGAAAAATATTTTGAGGTCACACAATTTTTATTTAATTTTTAACTTACCTATGTGTTTAATTTGGACTCATTTGTGTGTTCTTGGGTTCTACAAACCATGCTTTCTTATTTAAATTGGGATATTCCTGTCTGATAATTCCGGTAGGTGATGTAAGCTCTTTTAAAAGTGGTCATATTGATACTCGATAAAATCTCTTTGGATCCTTTAAATTTTAAATTTTCATATAGGATCCAATATTCACCTATTTAGAGTCATAAAACACTAACCAAGCATCAAGTTAAGGTCACTAGTGAGACTAAGATGCTTACCCTTGCTTGTAGATGTTTAATTTCACAGTGTATGGACTAAGGGCGAGTGTGGGAGGTAAACACATTATAAATAATCTTCTATTTTGGTGGTACTAGGTCATAAAATTAATTTCATATATTTAAAACATTTTAACATGACATCAATGACATTGTGTAACTTAGATGGAAAATTTTTCTTTTATCTTCAGACCTGTAGATATCACTATTTAGGTTTGTGTGTTTATGAGTAACTTACGACCCTAAAACTTCTACCTTTCACTAACTCTCTTAACTTAAACTTTTTTCAAGGTGATTATCCTCCATGGAGACCTTAAAACTAACACACCTATGGTATTCACTTCTTCTTACACCCTATTTTATGAAACCATCAAAAAGGCCCTAGACCTTTGTTTGGTGCTTTTAGGGTATATAGTCCCAAAAATCAGTCCTTGCTTCATCATATTGGTCTACATCCTCTTTTATCTCCTTGATGATTTAAAAAAGTATAAAATTATTATGCTACATATTGTAAATCAAGAAAAAGGCTTTCTTCCATGTTTCAAATCTCTACACAAGACTTTCATAGCTTTGTTGATACACTTGTATATGAGCATTCCTACACACAGGTAGTGAGTTTAGGAAGGTATCATAGAATGGGTAGTCTAAATAATAATTTGATTTAAAGGGTCCAAATATTCCCTCAATACCTTCACATGAAATTTTCAAAAATCAAATAAATTAAACCAATTTGATGATGTCATCTCAAGCTCCTGTATGTGTGTATGAGCTGTGAATGGAAAATGAGTGTAAAAAAGAACAAGGGTTGATGAATGACATTAAAACAATTAAAATAGATTTAAAACATTTCCAATACATGATTTCCATTAATTATTTCTGGAATAAATATTAATAACCTCTATCCTAATGTGACAACTCCTTGCAAACACATTGAACAAGGTAAGCATGAGTTTCCTAGGATGATTGATTAGCATGGAGAATGAGATTGTAACTATGAGAATCAAGTAGAATTTTATGAAAGGTGAAAATATGAGCTGAAGAGACTTAAAAAAAATTATATGAGTCCAACACAACCCTAATAATCCATTGACAAAGCACAAAACTCTAAAAAATGGTGAAAACTACCCACAACTCATTTTTTTTATTTTCTTGAAAACTAAGATGATTAGAATATCAGAACATCATGACACATGGAAAAAAGTGTGTGGATAAATTTATAAGTAATTTAAAATGATTTGGAAGTAACCTTAGTATATATACTATATGGACTTACCCAAATAAGACCAAAACTTGAAGGGTGCATAGATTGATAAGAAAATTTGCACAATCAAATTCAAATAAATGGTTCATAAAACATAGGCCACCATTCCTCAAAATTATTATATGTAAATGAAGGTATTTAAGTTTTAAAAAATCTCCCAAAAGCATTTTTCCTAAAATTGCATGTGTTGGTCATACCAAGTACAAACCTATAAGTCACTTCAGTCTACCAAAAAGAGTGAAAATGAATTAGAATGGTTTCAAGAAATAAATGTCAATTTAAGATCAAAACAAATGTGAATATGGGTTTGGGGAAGCTAAAGAGTCAGATATGCACCTTTTATAAGTGGCAAACTTGCCAAGGAGGTTGTATAAGTGCCACTTTCTCCCTTTTTTCTAAGAAAACTACCTTTTCTCTGAACAACCTACTACTTTCAGTTACTAATAGTGTATTAAGATTTTTAGGGACACATGTCACATTACATCATCTTTTGACACTTTCACATTTCCTAAAGACCTTGTAAAAATCATTAAATACACAATTTTTGACCATTAAAATGACTTAAAATGATAAATGGGCCTAGAAACTAATTTAACAAAGTTATTAAAACACTAATTAACATCAAATGACCTATACAATGCCTCATGACAATACATTATGCCCCCTTATAGGCCTAAAAATAAATTTTTTACTAGGGGTTCCCTAATTTGACTAAAAAGTCAAATTTGTTCAACAATTACCTCTATAAAAAATGGCTCATGTTGGCCTTACATTATCCCTTGAAGGTCTTCCAATGATTTTGAAGGTTCATGAAGTCTGACTATGTTTTTGACCTTGTTTAAGTTTAGAATGACTATAGGGCCTCCTCCATGTTTTTTTACATGTAAATCAACCCTTCACACCATATTATCATGGTTATAAAACTCAATCCTTCATCCATTTACTCCTCACATACTAACCTACAAACTATGTTGTTAAATTACTCTCTATCTATGATAGAATATAGAGTATCTCCACTATATTTATGACTAAGTTAAGGAAATAGAGGGATTTATCAACTCATTATTACGTTCTGAACCAAATTTGGAAACTAGATCACACCTATAGACCCCTAAAACCTTCAAATTCTTCAATACTAGCTCACTTGGTCTGATGACTATAGCCAGGGTTCAATTGATTGTGTGGAGTTTGAAAACCTAGTCTTTTGATCTCTTCCTTACCTATGAATATCACCTATAAATGTTTCATTAAAAATTAGGTTGTATTCATTATGGTGATATAATTTACACTTCTACTAACCTTCTAAACATGCATCTCACTTGAGTTTGACATAATTTGCATACTGTTTTAAAAGTGTTACCTGTAGGTGGCCATTCGAAGAGAAGTTTTAGATTTTAATATAGGTGTGGATATATGAATGAACACTATTTTTTAATCCTATTTATTTTTCTAAGGTCAATGGGATATGTTTTCACTTGAATAGAATTATCTCATATCTGAAAACTATTCATCATTCTCCATACTATAGTGCACTTATTGTATTTCAGGTCTTAGGCTCAATACACTAACAAGAGATTTATGTAGGTGATCACATTTATGATTTCCTTTAAATACTTGGTTTAAATAGATTTATATTTGGCCATTACTTATGTGAGTTAACCAATCTCATGCTTGACATCATTTTTCCAAATCATTACCACCAATAAGCTATATATCACTATTAGCTACAAGTTTATTAGATTTTGGCACTATATTTATTGATTGTTTCAAGTATAAGTTTGACTGAGTAAAATCCCATTCAATCATCCTTCTCCCTAACCTATCCATCACCTTCTTGTTTCAATACATTGATCCTAGGTCTAGGATGTTAGTTTGAAGCAACTAGATCAACTTCAATCATCAAGAAACATCACCAAAAGAGCTTAAATTGTAAGGAAAGGTCACTTACTTAGATACACTAAGGTAAATCTTCCCTTTACACAAATTTTATAACTAATCCCTATGTAAGTTACTTTAAATTGTTTAATATCAACCTTATGACCTTGTATGACTTGAGAATCACAATTCAAGTCATGGAATTGAATGCAACCATATCTCATGGGGTTTAGATGATCTTATATGTTTTGTACATGTCTACAAGTACAATAGATGATTGTGTAGGTTGGAATTCCAATAGTATTTTTTTATATCTTGAGAAAACCACTTCAATCAACCCTAAAGTTCCTCAAATGCAAAATATTCAAGGATAAATGACCCTACATGTTTTAAGAAGAGGAATATAGGTACATTACCTTGACTTGAAACCATTGACAAAGAACAAACCTTAAAACTAATGAAACCATGTCTTGCATACTGTAATGGTGATCTTTTCTAGAATAATGAGGATAGTACTACCTACCTAAACATGATACACACATGAAAACTTGTTGGAAACAACATTAATATGAATAAAATTCTCTATTAAAACACACACAAATTAGAAATGTTAGATCATACATGAAATTGAGAAAAACTACAGGTGATAGGAGTGCAAAAATAATTTTGAGGCATCAGTAGTCTTGAAGATGATTCATGAATCTCAGTTCACTAATTTTCAAACTATGACCATGGATTTTAAGTCCATTAATATTTATAACATCCACCAAAATCATTTACACCAGTAGTTCTCCTTTTACCTGTAGTAGTAGAAAACTAGTTGGTCCTGTTAAACTTGCACAACAGAGTGAATAGAGAAATAATCTAGTTTTTATCATTTTAAAACATATAAAATCTTATCAATCATATATATAAATTATGGGGAGTTTAAGAGACACTTATGAAGTTTTCCTACATGTTAAACTTGTCTTGCACTCTGTATAACTTCAAAAAATCCTACTTTTCAATTGATTTTTTTGTTTCTAACATTTAAACCTATAATTATCAATTATAAAACTAATTATGTAACCAAATAAAACATATTGGACATTGAGTAACACCTTGAAATTATTTTCCTTATAAATAACCTTACATTTTCATTAAATTATCTCAAAGGTGGCATAAATGACACTAGGACAAAATGACACATATGACCAAAGTAAGACAAGCTATTTAACCTTAGATATGACCATGGTGGACACTTTAGGACATATGAGACATAATGAAAAGTTTAAAATTGTAGGTGGCTTTAATTATTTGAATATGGTGTCAAATTATTCAACAACACCCTTAGATGACTTAAGATTGTAATATTTTTCTATTAAACTAAACTTGTGTCCTTCAGTCCTGAACAACATTAGAAACTACTAAGGCTTCAAATATGACCATCACATTTTGGATCTCCTCAATAGTAATTGAGTATTTTAATCCCAATTCATATATGAGTCTAGGATGGATGACCCAAGAGATGAAGATTATGACCAATATGGCATTATGAACCTTAGAGAGAACTGAGTCCTGAAAGGAATGATCTCCCTAGAATGGATATTCAACCTAGCTAGGCCTACACACCCGTAGAAAAAATTAATATATATGGACCAAAGGTTTAATATTATTGATCTTGGCTCATCTAATCAACCCTAGATCATCAATATTGGTCCTATTTTTACACCAACTAATATTAAACAATTAATAATGTTGTTATTGAAGTATAGGGATGTTATTGCTTGGGACTATGGAGACCTTAAGGTATTTGACCCAATTGTACTAAATCATAATAGACCTTTCAAGCCAAATCAAAAAACATTTTAGATGAATTTATAGGCCTATAAACCCAATCCTAAAAATTCTCATACACAAGGAGGTTCATAAACTCCTTTTCTCTAGGATCATCTTCCCAGTCTACCACTCCACCTAAGTAGATAATTTAGTGTATGTTAGGAAAAATAATGGGGAGATTAGATAATGTGTGAATTTTTAGAACTTAAATAGGGCCTATAATAAATATAATTATCTATTTATGTCACTCTATAAATTCATCCAAATGGTGAGTAGATCTTAGATGATGTCCTTTATTAATGTGTTCTTGATTTATAATCAGGTTTTGGTAAACTTGAAAGACATAAATAAGACCAAGTTCAATACAAAGTGGGGTGTCTTTGTATATATAAGGATGCCATTTAGCTTAATCAATGTAGGTCCAACCCTCCAAATATTTATTTATTTCACATTTTAAGGTTTGTTAGGAAAGTACATAATTATTTACATAGATGACTTGACTATTTTACTAAAACACAAGTCTAATCACATCCACCATCTATAGATTTTTTTTGAAATATGCAGGAGATATGGTATATCCCTAAACCCAAATAAAATCATGTTTGGTTTTACCAAAATTAAGATCTAAGTAACATAATCACAAATTAAGGTATCTCTATTAAACATAAATGTGCAAAAGTTATCTCTAGATTACCTCTTTTCAATAGTAAAAATGAATTAAAAATTTTCTTTAGTAAAATAAACTTTGTACATAGGTTTATTTCTAGAGTTGCTGAAATTGTTAAACTTTTGAATGTAATGTTGAAACAAGAGGCAAAATTAGAATTAAAATATAAAGTAAATAAATCCATCCAAGACATTAAATATGACATCATGCAAACATCGGGCTTAATAAGCCCAGACTACACTAGAGTCTTCTACCTCTACTCTTTTGCTTCCAAGTGTACCATATTTGTGGTGCTTACCCATAAGTTATATGGGGAAGAACACCCAATTTATTTCATGATTACTAACCTAAAATATGTTGAGTTTTGGTAATCCACTTTTCAAAAACATTCCTATACCTTGGTCAAATTGGTAAATAAGATTAGACACTACATCCGTAGGAATAATGTATATTCTATTGTACCAAACTTGGATATGAAACTAATGTTAGGATAAAACAAATTGGGATAATGTAGAGGCCACTAGATGACCAAGTTATAAGAGTATGACTAGGAGATCAAACCTGCTAAACTAGTTTGTGGCCAAGGTCTCACTCTGTTGATCATAAAGATTGATACCAAGATTATTTTTCACTAATAGGACCAATCAAAAAAATCATACAAAGGCTTGTATTCTCCATTAATACATTATCTTCTCTACAAGAGTCCACCTTTAGGGCTCACTTATATATAGAAAATGGCCCTTATGCTCAAATCTTCCCACTATATGTTGAATAAAGAGGTTTTATATAGTAAAATATATGAGGGTATCTACCTAAGATGACTATCAAAATAAGAGTCCAAAGAAGTCATGGCTTGTTTTCACAAAAACATAGGAAATGACCATCCATTTAGGAAAGTGACTACACACAAAATTTTTGAGAGTGGGATATTATTGACCCACCATATTTAGAGATGTCCATGCCCATGTATTGTCGTACCCCAATTCTTCACTATGAAAACTTACATAATTATCCATGGATATTTATAGTTGGTGGTTTGATTTTATTATTATTTGATTAATATATAAGTTATATGTTATTATGGGATAGATGTATGTTATTTTAATTTCATGATTTAATTTCTATGAATATATAATTTACATGGTGATCATGTTGGTTTATTATTTCAATAGTATTTTATGATATGTATGTCACGATGTTATGGACTAACTACCTTATTGTCATGAGTTAGAAACAAGATATATTCATCCCTTATAACATGATGAATGAAGATCATCATTAGAGAGAGTGATGTAGATGAAGGTGTTGGCGGATGACATAGGAATGGATTAAACCTTGCACACACAACATTAACTAGTACACATTATATGCATAGTTTGAATTGATAACATTAGCACATTTTTATGTTTTTTGCATTTAGATAATTATTTTATGCATGGTTAGTTATGTGTTAGAGTAATTCAATGATTATGTGGAATTAATCTTGTGATATTTTCATTGTGGTTGTTATAATTCAGATTTGAATAATAATGTATTATTTACCATATTTAATAAAGGAATGTAATTGACCTTACATTAGTCATATTATTAATAAATCATTATGATTATTTATTTTAAGAGGTTATTTGTCTTTTAGTCATATTATAATGAAATAAATAAATTGTATTTTATTTAGAAAAAAATACATAAATACAAAAAGTGAATTAGAAAGTATATTCTAGGAAAAATAAAATGAAAATAAAATGAAAAAGACAAAAATCATGAAATAAAATAAAAAACAAAAAGAAAGAAGAAGGAAAATTTAAATGAAGTTCCATATTATTACAAGAAAATACAAAAGGGGGGTGAAATTGGGAAGAAGAGGAAAAACATGTAAAGAAGAGCAGAGCATAAAAGACAGAAGAGAATCACTTGAAGAGTAGTAGGATTTTTTTTTTTTTGACAGGTTGATGATGTTATTAGATTTTAAATAAAAAATTATGTAATTATTTATTGTTTAATTTACATTTAAATAGTGATTTGTTTGAATTATTATACTAGGTAGTTCCATCTATGTGAAATTACCATTCAAAACTATGGAACTTAATATAAGCTTGTATAATGTATCCACTATTATTTATGGACTCTCAACTAAGAATATCCAAATATATATTGTGAAGTATGCACATATGATGCATATAAGCCATGTAAAATTATATACACACATTACATCTAAGCCATATAGGTAACATATATTACTTGATAAATAAACTACATATTCAGTTATATCTAGTTTGCAATAAAAATATATATACACAATGTTATTTATAGTAATTTTTATAACTCCATTACAAGGATATTCTAATGAAATAATAGATCATATAACATTACTACACAGATCTTTCAATATAATTTATATATCTCTCTTTAAATAATTGATAAATGTGTACATATAAGCCATATATATTAGATCTAAATGAAGCACCTTATGCTAGTAATAATTGCCTAATGTTAGTTATATTTGCCTTTGATAATCAAATCACTATTTATTAATAATGGTCACTATTATATGGATAGTTGATACTATTATATGGATAACTATTATAAATACCCAAAACAACAATTCAATTATATTGTATTTGTGAAAATGACTTTAAACAAAGATTTTTTAATATCAAGTATTAATGGAGAGATCTAAGCATGGTGATCTATATAAACATATACAATAAATTTAAATTTATATGTAAATAGAATTTAAATATATCAACTTAGGTGTAAAAACAATTCTTATATTGAGGCGATTTAAGTCTAAAAGAAAATAATGAACCATATTATGTAGAGTTGATAAACATACAAGATGTATGTTGCCTTATCAGAGCTATGAGATACACTATTACAATATATTAGCATGAGAAATTGGGATTGTAATAGGAATAATGTAATTCAACAACCTATTGAATATATATACATCTATAACTCAATATCATATATCATAATGATAATAATAAGTTACTATATAATCTTACTATACTAATATTCTATCATTATCCGATAATGGTGGAGATGTCACAGTGAATAAATTATTGTACATATAACTTATCTTTGCATAAGATCTCTGAAAATATTATATCTGTAAAAAATTTTAGGATATTTTAAAAGTATAAGATATTGTTATTATACATTACAATATTGTTAATATGTTGTAGATATATACTTTTACTCTGTGTTTTCTTAATAACAATATAATATAATATGATGATCTGATCTATGTTGACATTATTAGACTGATCATCAATATGTGACATATCTAGTAATGATCATAATGTTATATCATTTTATCCATGAATATCTTGTAATTAAAATATATAATAATAATACTCAAGATGTTATTAATGTTTCAATAATAATAAGTGTTTTAATAGTGTATAACTAAATTATATTCACTTACGATTTTGTATATCTAGTATAGTGATTTGTATATAAGGAATATGTATTTACAGAATGATATAAAGAATGGTGGTTTATTTAAATTGTACTAGATTTCAACTTTTAATGATACATCCATAATATTCGATGACTATATTTATCTATTCATTAATATTTAGTAAATATTAATACATAAATAGTCAATGTATTTTTAATAAGAAGATTATAATGATTGTTGGAGTCATATGAAAACTATGATTAGAATTATAGATAACTAGTGACACATATATTCTAAATCTATACATTGTTTAACCCTAATATGTGATACATAATATGAGTATAATTTAATATTTAATAGTACATATATACAAGAAATATATCTATCTAAATATTTAGGTATTCATAGAAGAGTATAATATATATTGGTGTATTGGGTAGTGTACCTATGTCTATAATTCTATTGATTATTAAAACTAAGTTATAGTCTCCTAAATAATAGAACACTATTTTTTATAAGCATATGGGTCTCTTAAGAATATAACAATCTATTAAAATAAAAGATTATGTTTTTTTAAGAAGTATGATTTTCTTATTTAAGATGGGATGTTGAAATTGAGTAGTGTGTACATGAGAATGATGGACTATAATGTTATTGCTTCTCATAAAATGTGCTCTATTTGAATTTAATTATGGAGATACTAAATATGCATTCTAAATAGAGATTATACTAGATGGTGAAAATTATAGTTGTTTTGCTTATTATTATGTGATAAATAATATTGTGAACATTCATCCATACATTTGAAGGACTAAAAGTATGCATTTTGATTATTCCTATTCTTAGCATGTTTTATGATTTATAATAAGAAGTAATATGTATGAATCTATTAGTTATATTTATGTTTTAAAAATATCATATTGTTGGTACTAAGTAAGTAGTGAGAGATAATTCACTAGCTTATTAGTTTCACCAATGCTAGATAAAGGTAATCTAATTAAGTGATGTGTATGAATTTGAGTAATTTGAGAGATCAATAACTATTGAATTTTATGGCCAAATTAATGTTAGTTAGACATTGTAATTTGATATGTATGATTTACATGTTTATATGATATCATGTTAGAATGGATTGCTTTATGGTACACTACATGTTTTTAGAAATCATATAGCACACATGTACTAGGTTATCTCTTTGGATTCCTGCACTATCACTATATAATCATCTATAAAGGGAGGGTAATTACATGATGGGGGATTGTGTGGGGGATTGATGGTTCATGGTTGGTGTGAAAAATCACTCAGATGATACTCTCCCTCCCCCTAGTAGTACTTATTTGGAGATGACACTTGAGATTGCCATAAATATTGGAATTCAGGGAACTCATGCTCTATAGATATTTTTATCTAGTAAAATATATTGTATTTATTATTTTTGAAACATTCTACCTAAGGATATGTAGGTGTTACTTATTTTACATTGATAAAAGTGGTTATATGTGTGTACCAGCTGAGGCTGGACATCTGTAATTACTTTCTATATCTAGTTATGTTGTGTTTCATATGATGATAGAGATTAGTGATGGACATATGTCACATGATTATTTTATATGTATCATACTTAGATTATTTTATCTATATCACTAATTATTCTCTCATGGTGTAATCTAGTGAAATAATACATTATTTAAATTTTAAAAAATCATGTATTTCTAAGTAGATTTAATGGGGATGTTACATATAGTATCAGAGCTATGGATTGAAATATAGAACTTAATTATTCCACTAAAATTTTTGTATCCCTATGTTTACTAGAAATCAAAATGGTGAAAGATAGAGTATCCAGAGAGGGTCCTCTAAATGCCAATGATAACTATCAGGTTGATCCAAATCAATTTGTTGTTAAACAAGTAGTAAAATTTGATCAAATTCTCATAGCCATGAATAAGACTAGGGACCAAATTTTAGCCTAGAATAGGAAATTCATGGCCATGAATAATATTAATATCAAGATGAACCTAAAGATCATCTTATTGAGTAGGAAAAATATTAAGCTATGAGATCGTAATGAGCTATAGAGTTGGCTAGAGATATGAAAAAGGTGAATCTACCTAAGTTTGATGGAACTATTTTAGGTGATAGATATGAGGTATGGTTGAATAATATGAAGAAGTATTTAAATATTTGAAACTACTCTAAGGTCACAAAAGTTTTTTAGGGAGCTTATTAGTTGGCTGGAAAATTAACTACGTGGTGGGCCAACAAGAAGTTAGAAATGAATCTTAATTTGACCACAACTACTTGGGATCAGTTTGTGACATTGTTTAGATCATGGTGGATTCAAAAATTATACTTTGACTATAAGCTTATATATTTATAGACTAAATCAAGGAAACCTATCAGTGAATGAGTATTAGGAATAGTTCCCTAAACTTTAGAAGTATGTACCTCAATACCAAATAAATGAGAGGTTTAGGATTAAGAAGTTAATCATGGGATTAAAACCCTATATTTTTGGAGAGGTGGATGTTCATGGACCTAATACCATGGACCAAGTATTCAAGAAGGTAGTCAAATAGGAAGAAAAGTTGAAATTTCTTACATAGGCTAGGGACAAGATTAAGAAAAAGTTTAGAAGTTATAAACCAACTTTAAAAAAGAATAATTGGAAGTAGAGGAGTGGAAACTCTTGGATGTATTTAAAAAATTATAATTCAAAATTCAATAATGGTTCAAACAACAAGAAACTAGTCAATGGTTTCAAAGTCAGTTTCAAAGGAAATTGATAGGCTAAACGGAAAGAACCATCTATAGGTTTCTTCATTTATGGAGGTGACCATTATGCTCATGAATGTAACCAAGATAATTCAAAGAAAAAAGGTCTAACTCCTTAGTGGGGAATTATTCAGTAGCATATTCATGCAACAATTGATAATTGGTAAGACAAATTCTAAGCTTCACTCATAGAACTATCAAGTATTTTATTTGAACATCCATATTCAATTTTGATAGATATAAGGGATACATAGTGTTTTATAGATATTAAAATGCTTAAAAGTAATGTAAAAGAGGATTAATGGAAAATGTATGGTTGATATAATATGGTAATGATTCAAAAGTCATGGTAGACAAGTGTTTAGTCTAAGCAGAGATTAGATTGCCCTAATTCACAATAATAGTGGATTTGTATGTAGTAACACTAGAGTCATATAATGTGATATTAAGATTCAATTGGCTTTAAAAATATAATTTTAATGTTAAATGCTACATGAATAAGGGTGAGTGTCTAGATGATTTTGAAAATTAGATGCAAATTCAAGGCAAGAAGAGAGAATTGAGGCTTAGGCAGATTTCTACTATACAACTCAAGAAGGCTCAAGGAAAAGGATGACAAGAATTTACCATCAAAATGAATTAAATTGAGTAATATAAGGAACTATCCCTAGAAGATCATACATTCCTTAGGAATTTCATGATGTGTTTCTAGATTAATTATGAGGATTTCCTCCTAAACATGAATTTGATTTTTCTATCGATATCATACCTAGATTGAAACCTCATTCTAAGGCATCATATAGGATGACAACCATTGAATTGGTTGAATTCAAGTCTCAACTCCATGAATTGTTATCAGAGGGATTGATAAGGCCAAGTGTGTCATAGTGGGGTGCATCAATTATTTTTGTTAAGAGGAAGGATAGTAATCTTTGACTTTATATAGACTATAGAATGTTGAATAAGGAAACTATCAAAAACAAGTATTTGTTACCTCATATAGATGATCTTTTCGATAAAATATGGGGATAAATAGTATTTTATAATATTTATAGTAGATAAGGATACCATTATTTGAGGATAAAGGATGAGGATAATCTAAATACAACATTTATAACTTGATATGGGCACTATGAGTTCACAGTGTTACTATTTGGGTTAATAAATTCTCTAGTAGAATTCATTAATCTCATGAACAATGTGTTCAAACATTTTCTAGATCACTTTATGCTGGTATTTTGTAATGACATTCTTATATACAATAATAATGAAGAGCAACACCTTCAACATCTAGAACTGGTTCTATAATGATTATAAAAGCACAAGTTGTATGAAAAAATTGTTTGAGTGTGCATTTTTCTAGGAAAGAGTGTAACATCTAGGACATATTATCTCTATGAATGACATTTCAATGGATTTGAAAAAGATAAGATCCATTATGGAATGGTTGAAACTAAATAATGTCTATGAATTAAGAAGTTTCATGGTATTAGTGGGTTATTACAAAAAGTTCATTCTAAATTTTCCTAAGATATCTAATACGATTACGTATCTATAATATAAGAACTAAAGTTTATCTAGTAAGATAAGTGTGAAGTAGATTTTTAAGAATTAAAAAGAAGACTTACCTCAACACCAGTGTTAATAATTCTTAACTAAATGGGCAATTATTAGTGATCACAGATGCATCTAGGGATGGAATAAGAGGAGTCCTTATGTAAGATAGTGTAGTAGTAGCTTATGAATCAAAGAAGCTAAATCCTTATGAGGTGAACTATGCCCCTTATAACCTACAACTTGAAGCAATTGTACATGCTTTGTAAGTTTAATGACATTATTTGTTGGGAAAATTATTTGAGCTCATTATTAATAACTTGGGACTCAAGTACATCTTCACCCAACTAAATCTAAATGATCTTTAGAGATGATATATAGAGTCTTATCTGATTATGATATTGATACCAAATATATTAAAATCAATGAAAATAGAGTAATTGGTGCCTAAAGTCATAGAAGGTACATAGTAGTTATGGCTACTATCAAGAGTAATTTTATGGATCAAGTGATTAAATTCTTACCATGAGATATATTCTATGATCAGGGCAAGAAAGTATTATCTGAGAATTCTCAAAATCCTAAGAATAATGGATTCAAATTAGAGAATTATGGTGTTCTAAAATATAATAGAAGGATGTATGTGTTAGATTGATAAAATATAAGGAGAACAATGATAAAATAACTACATAATTCCCCATATTTAGGACATGTAGGAGTAACCAACCTTATAGAAGAGATCAAACCACTTTATTTTTGGAAGGGAATCAATAAAGATGTGGTGGAATCTATGTCACATTGTCTAGAATGTTTGCAAGTGAAATATGAAAATATGCATCCAACTAGATTGTTATATCAACATGATATACTAGAATAGAAATGGTAGGTGATCAAGATGTACTTTGTCCAAGGGTTACCATTGTCATAGAACATGCATGATATGATCTTGATTGTAGTTTATAAGCTAACCAAGGTGGCTCATTTTATACTAATAAATTTGACAGATGATGCACCTAATCTTGTGAAGAGGTTCATAAAGGAAGTATATTGGATGCATAGATTTATAGAGAAGATCATTTAATATATTGATCCAAAGATGACTTCTAGATTTTGGGTAACTCTAAATTAAACTTTGGTTATCTAACTAAATTTCAACACTACATATCACCCAAAGACTAATGGTCAGACTAAGTGAGTTATTTAGGGTTTAGAGGATCTTTTTCATATGTATTTAATGGATATAAAATACAAGTGGAAATATTATCTTCCATTGGTTTAGTTTGTTGACAATAAATCATACCAATTAGCTTTGAATATGCCACCATTTGAAGATTTGTATGTAAGAAGGTGTAGGACATGAATCATTTGGGATAGGTTTGAAAATAGGGTAGTCTTTGGACCTAAGATACTTTTAGAAATAGTAGATGAAGTTAGATTAATCAGGTAGAGATTGGTCGAGGCCAATCATAGGCAGAAGAGTTATAATAATTTGAAGAGAATAAATAGGTGATTTTTAGTAGGTGATAAATTTTTCTTGTGGGTTATACTATAGAAGTGCTCAACTAAATTTGACAAGTCAGTGAAACTTTCATTAAGATACATAGGACCCTTCAAGGTATTATAAGTGGTCAGTCCTATAGTGTATAGGCTTACATTTCCACTAGCCATATCTCTATTATATAATTTCTTCCATGTTTCTTATATTAAAAAATATACAGTTCATCCTTCACATGTATTGGATTGGAATGCTTTGCATGTTTTGGATCATGGGGTGGTCATGGTAGAACTAATCAGAGTAATTAACACTTGTAAACTTCATTTACATAAAAGAGAGATGTCATAGTTTAGGTCTTATGGGACCAATATAGTGTTACTTAGGAGGATTATGATGAGTTCTATAGGTGATTTCCACATTTATTTACTTTATTTTAAATTTCATAATATGTTATTTTTCTATTGAATAATGTTTTTATTTTATAACTTATGTTTAATTAATTGTCATCCGAATGATGACTAGATTAGGGGGAAAGGATGTCACATCAAGATTCTTCGCTAATAGAACATACTTGATTATCTATGGATATTTATAATTGGCATTTTGATTTTTTTATTATTTGATTAACCTATGAGTCATATGTTAATATGGGACAAATGTATGTTTTTTTATTTCATGATTTCATTGTAATGAGTATATCCTTTACATGGTGATCATGTTGATTTATTATTTTAGTAGTATTTTATGATATCTATGTCATGATGTTATGGACTAACTTCTTGTCATGATTTGGATATAGGAGAGATTCATCCCTCAGAACATGATGGAGGGAAATATCATTAGAGATGGTGATATAGATGAAGATGTTAGGGGATGATATAGAATGGCTATAACCCTACACACACCACCTTAGCTAGTACACATTATATGTATAGTATGAATTGGTAGAGTTAGTACATTTTTGATATTATCTACATTTAGATATTTTTAATGCATTTTTAGTTGTGTGTTAGCTTAGTTTAATGATTTTTTGGAAATAATATTATGTGATTTTCATTGTGGTTGTTATAATTTGGATTTGAATAACAATGTGTTATTTACCATCTTTAATAACATAATGTAATTGACCTTACGTTAGCTATATTATTAATAATTCATTATGATTATTTATTTTAAGAGATTATTTATATTTAAGTCATTATTATGAAATAAAGCAATCTTATTTTATTTAGAAAAAAATATAAATACCAATAATAAATTAGAAAGTTTATATTTAGGAAAAAGAAAATATAAAGAAAAATAAAAATAAAAACATAAAAAGAGAAAAATCATGGAATAAAATAAAACACAAAAACAAATAAAGAAGACAACTTTAAAGGGGGAACATTTAGGAAGAAGAGGAAAAACATGTGAAGAAGAGAAGAGCAAAGAATATAAAAGAGAAGAGCTTGAAGAGGAGTAGTAGGACATTTTTTCATAGGTTGGTGATGTTATTAGATTTTAACTCAAAAAACTCTACAATTGGTTAGTGTTCAATTTGCATTTAAATAGTGAGTTGTGTGAATTGTCAAACTAGGTAGTTTGATCTATGTGAAATTAACAGTCAAAACCATGGAAATTAATATAAGCTTGTATAATATATCAAATATTATTTATAGAATCTAAGATGGGAATATTTTAATATATTCCATATAATGAAATATACACATATAAGACATATAAGCCATGTATATTTCTCTATACATATTACATGTAAGCCATATAGGTAACATATATTACTCTATAAATAAGCTACATATTCAGGTATATCTAGTTCACAATAAAAAATCTTTACTCAATGTTATTTACAGTGATCTATAGAACTCCATTACATGAATCTACTAATGAAATAATAAATCTTATAATATTACTACATAGATATTTTGATATAGTTTTATATATCTCTCTATAAATAATTGATATCTACATACATATAAGCCATATATATTACATCTAAATGAAGCACCCTATGTTCATGATAATCACCTAATGTTGGTGATATCTGCCTTTGATAATCAAATCATTGTATATTAATAATGGTGACTATTACATGGATAGATGATACTATTATATGGATAAATATTATAAATACCCAGTATAACGATTCAATTATATTGTATTTGTGAAAATGACTTAAAATAGTGATTTATTAATATTGAGTAATTTTTAATCGAGTGATCTGAACATGGTGATCTGTATAAACATATACAATCAAATTAAATTTATATCTAAATAGATTTTAAATATAACAAATTGGTTGAAAAAAACATTCTTATATTGAGGTGATTTAAGTCTAAAATAAAACAATGATCTATAATGTGTAGAGCTAAAAAAGATATAGGATGTATGTTGCCTTATCAGAGCTATGAGATACACTATTACATTATACTAGCATGAAAAACTAGAATTGTAATAGGAATAATATAACTCAATGACCTATTAAAAAATACATACATATTTAACACAATATCAGATATCACAATGATAATGATAAGTTACTATATAATATTACTATATTAATATTCTAACATTATCTGATAATGGTGGAGATGTCACAGTGAATAAATTATAGTCATATAACTTTTATTTTCATATAGTCTCTAAAAATATGATATCCATGAAAATTGGCAAGATATTTTGTAGGTAAAAGATATTGTTATTATACATTACAAGATTGTTAATATGTTGTAGATATATACTTTTACTTTGTTTCTTCTTAATAATCATATAATATAATATGTTGACATTATTAGATTGATCATTAATATGTGGTATATCTAATAATAATCATAATGTTATATCATTTTATCCATGAATATATTCTAATTAAAATAGATAATAATAATAATCAAGATGTTCTTCATTTTTCAATAATAATAAGTGATGTAATATCGTACGACTAGATTATATTGACTTACAATTTAGTATATCTAGTGTGGTGATTTGTATATAAGGAATATGTATTTATATAGTGATATAAAGAATGGTGGTTTATTTACATTGTATTGGATTTTAACTTTTCATGTTACATCCATAATATTTCATGATAATATTTATCTATTCATTAATATTTAGTAAATATTAATACATAGATTTTGAATGTATTTGGAATAATAAGATTATAATTATTTTTAGAGTCATGAACACTTTGATTATAATTATAGATAATTGGTGACACGTATATTCAAAATCTATATATTGTTGAACCCTTATATGTGATACATAATATGAGTATAATTTAATATGTAATAGTACATATATATAGGAATATATCTATCTAAAGATTTAGATATTCCTATAAGAGTATAATATATATTGGTGTATTGGATTGTGTACATATGTCTATAATTCTATTGATTGTTAAAACTAAGTTATAATTTTTTCAATAATAAAAAAACTTACTTTACAAGAATACAAGTCTCTTAAAAATATAACATGTTAAAATGAAAGATTATGTTTTTGTGAGAAATATGACTTTCTTATTTAAAATAGGTTGTTGAAATTGAGTAGCATGTACATGAAAATGATGAAATGCGATGTTAATAATTCTCATGGAATGTGTTCTATTTGAATCTACTTATAGAGATTAGAAATATGCAGTCTAAATAGAGATTATATTGGATGGTGATAAATGTACTTGTTTTTGCTTATTATTATGTGATAAAGAATATTGTGGGGATTCATTCATATGTTTGATGGCCTAAATGTATGCATTTTATGTAATGCCTATAAAAACACACTAATTAGTTCTATAAAAGGAGACACTTAATTTTTTTTCTATAGTTTACTATTCACATTCGGTGGCAAGCTTAGGTAACAAGGTAACTAGTAATTATTTAGTTATAAAGGGAATATTTAAATTTTATTTCTAATTATGATCTCATGTAAAAATTTAGGTGGGAAAGAATTATTTGATTTATCAAAAGTTTTGGACACAAAACTAGTTAAATACAATAAGGTAATAAAATTCAACCTAAGTTACACACAAGCAATTAGTTCAGTAACACTTATTCAAAATTTATTATTTTCCACTAAGATTTAAATATCAACTTATAAGGGTAAGAAGAAAACTAATTTATTTAAAAAGTTATTTAGGGAAGCTCATGTAAAGAATTAAATAAGGTCAAGTTGACATAAAATAAAGTCAAACCCACTTGTGAGTGGAAGAATAAACTAGAGCTATAGGATTAATTAGTTTTGAGCCCTAGGATCTAGGGATTTCAAGTGTTTCCCTAATTTCACATGTAAACACTTAAAAGTTATTCTTTAAGTTTTCTCTCTTATTTTTTCTTGGGTTGATTTACAGGTTAGAGGCATGAGGAGAGGAGCTTGAGGAAGGAAGGCTCTGATACCCTAAATATATGTATGTAATTTTTTTGAATATATACTTATATGTATATATTTAGTTATATATACACTAAATATTCAAAGGAAAAAATATTTAAATATACAAAATATGATATTTTTTTATGCTATATCATATCTAAAATATTCATATATATATATATATATATTATTGATTATTTTTATTTTATAAAATTTATTTATTTACCCTTTTCTTATTTATTTTAATCTAAATATTTGTGTGTATACACACACACATACATATGTTATTATATTTATTATGCATACATACATACATACATATAATTTTAAAAAAATCAATTTATAAAATAAAATAATAATAAAAAGTTTAGGGAGCCGACCGACCCCTTGTAGATTGTGGCCATGGGTATAGTCATGATTGGGAACCATCAGCTCCTATATCAAAGTAGGAAGGAGCCAGCCACCTGGCTGAGCCACCTCCCTCCCTCCTTCTAATATGGAGGTGAGGGTTGGGGTGGTTAAACATTATATATATATATATATATATATATATATATATATATGTATGTATGTATGTATGTATGTATGTATGTATGTATGTATTAATTTTTATTCTTTTATACTTTTTTGGTCTTTTTTTTAATTTAATTAATTAATTAATTAATTTATATCATTATTTTAATATATATATATAACTTTGTATTTTATTTTATTTTGTTTTAAATTCAAATTTATTATTTATTTACTCTTTTCTTTTGTTATTATTTTATATATAACCTTGTATGTAAACACACACACACACACACACACACACACACACACACACACACACACACACATTTAAATGCATATATTATTTGTAGAATATTTTTATCTATTTAATGGTTCAAAGTGTATATATCAAGGTGTATATACCTAAATAGTCTAATTTTTAATTTGAATTTATTGAAATATAAACTTGTATATAGGTAAATTATTTATTTTTTTAAATGCAAATCATAATTTAACATATGGATGTGTGTGTGTGTGTGTGTGTGTGTGTGTGTGTGTGTGTAGTTGATCAATCTAATGATACTATCATTTTTATTCATTTTTTGAATGTTTATAACCTAATATCAAATCAATTTTTAAGGTTATAAATAAATATTTAATAATTTCCTTTGTCATACAAGTTAATAAATTTTGAAACAATAGTTTTCACCTCCATATTTCAACTGTCTAATAAAGCAAAGGGAAGTAGTTAGAGAGAGAGAGAGAGAGAGAGAGAGAGAGAGAGAGAGAGAGAGAGAGAGAGAGAGAGAGAGAAAGAGAGAGAGAGAGATTATTTTTTTAGTGTCATATTAAAATGTAATAACTTTATCTTTCAAACTTTATGTGAAATAGGAAAGAATACATTTTCATAAATAACAATATACAACCTTAAGATAATAACATGTTATGTGACTCTATTTTGAAACTAATCAATCTATTTCATCATGTTTATGCATTTTAGACATCCAATTCCTAACACCATCTGTGTTAAACTTTTCAATCTTACTCAAATTGTACTAAAATGCATAATTTAGGCCAAAATCACTAAAACATTATAAATGGTTTGATCTTGCCATATACAAATGACAATTTAGGATATACAAGTGCCAATTTAGGCTAATGTAACCCTAAATGGAACAATGCATTTTATGTGATTCATAACTTTGATTAATTCATTTCAAGTCAAAATGATGATTTTGACTTTTTTTTGCTCTGGATCACTCTTTTATTCTAATTCATTAGTACACATCATGTACCTTTGTTATTTTTTTTGGAAACATCTTAAATTGGTATATGGTTCCAATGCATCTAACATCATCTTCCAATTCTTCTTGAGTCAAATTACAACCTAGTAGTATCACTTTTTGACTATTTTGATTAATTGAGCACTATTTTCCAAAGAATTACACAAATATTGATTAATCTTGTTTAAATATAATTAATTCAAATCAAGAGCTTAAGTGGATTTTACATGGAGGTTATTGATTATTTCAATATTGGAAATTGATTCTCAATATCTACATCACCTAGTGACATCATTGATGGAGTGGCATTCATAAGCCATAAATGCATAAAATATTAAGATTATGGGTCATCTATGCCTAATTAATGCATTTTCCTCTAAATTGATGTGAGGATATTTATGGATTTAAATTACAAATCTTAGATTAATTCATGACCATGCATCTCAATCTTGAGATAGATGGTCATGGTTGATCTTAGCCCATTTGGATAATCTATAAATAGAAGGCCTCTCACCATAATTTTTAAGCTAAAATTATTGTAAATTTATAATGAAAATTTGTCTCTAAAACATTTAGTATTGATCATTGTGTTTTATTTGTGAAATTTATTTAATAGGCTAGATTATATTTTTTCTTATTAATCCTAGGTTATGCATAGTGTTCTTGAGGCAATCGAGGAGTAAAGTAACCATTGTTGACAAAGATATGAGAATTAAATCAAGGGGAGAACACACTTGGACATATTATTGAGTGGTGGAATCAATTTTGGAAGGTAATTGGTATTACCTTATTTTAATTTATTATTAATTATCATTATCAACCCTGTTGGAATATGTTGGCTTTGTTTGTTGAGTTCTTTATGCATTTTCATTGATTTATTGACTAATGCTTGATTAACAACCTTTTTAATCCATCCTACATATTTTCATGCCTATTGGGACATAATGGAGTCCATTTTAGTAAGGAAGACATAATATCAATTTTAAATTTCCATTTTAGTCATTAAAAAGTCCTTTAACAACAATTTGTATACTTGTTTTCTCATGTTTTTGTGTACTCACAAGTGACACAGTGACTACCAATCATTCTTAGTGACCACTAATGATTAGGAACAATCATCCATAGTTGAGTTGCAAGGGAAACATGGCCTAAAAATTTTCATTTTGAGAATTTTATCAAGTTTTTTGCTAATGATTTGGGTTTTTTAAGTCTCTGGTCTGAACATAGTGTTGATTTAGAATCCTAACTTCTTAAAATTTTATCCTAACATCTTTTTTGAAGAATAAAATTTATGCCTTTGATTCTATAGGTAACCATCAGTTATTAATTTTTGACCTATAATAATTTTTTATTGACTGATGATGGTCTGCAAGAATCAATGATGGTCAACAATGATCATTGATGATCACTATGTTTTCTAAAAATACAAACCTGAGAGCACTTCAACCAATTTTAATTGTCTCAAAAGAGAAAGTGATTCAAATATAAATGAGGTTATCTAAATTTTTATGTAGGACCCATGAAGAAAGTGAATATTTGAGCTTAATTAATTATTTTTAACCTCCTTTTCGTGCTTAAAAAGAATTAGGAACTTTCCTTTGGTACTTACGAGGAAACATTTGCATGTTTATGTTGAATGTTTATGATTTTTTTGAAATGTTTTTACACCTTAAGGCCAGAGGGATAAAAAACATCACCAAACAATTCAATTCAATTATTTAAAACCAAACTTACTTCAAATTTTTATTTTGAATAAGTCATTTATCATTATTTATTTT
The DNA here is from genome assembly GCA_037957365.1 of Torreya grandis. Lineage (NCBI taxonomy): Eukaryota > Viridiplantae > Streptophyta > Pinopsida > Cupressales > Taxaceae > Torreya > Torreya grandis. Next base: position 828,107 of record JARHVA010000369.1, read on the forward strand.
AGAATTATTTGAGAAAAAAAGAATTTGTGCATGTATGCTCTCCCCCTATCCCCTATAGGGAACTTGTGGGATTAAAAGCACCATTTTTAGTAAAAATTGTGCCTTATTCCAAAGGCATAAAAAGGATGTTTTAAAGGCTCTCCCCAAAACTCACATGGTTTGGGTGATTTAGAAATAAACATAAAGCCATTTTATTTAGATTTTCATTTCATCTATTTTGGCTTGTGAGGGTGACTTCATTACCTCCCACATGTTTTATAGGGATGATTTAACCCATGGATTCATCTCTCAACATCATATTCAACTCCTGTACATGGGGGTGCATACAAATTAGGATCACCCCATTGGGATGGTGGTTTGAGTAGTTAAACCATCTCCATTAGTGATAGACTAAGCCCCAGACATATGATCATTTAGGATATCACACTACACTAAAAAAGTGATAGGTGTAGTGGTTGTGAAAAAGACTAAATATTTTCACAACAAGCCATTTGACATGGATCAAATTGACATGTTCCTTATCTTGTTTGATAACATGAAATTTGGTACACATAGGAACCATCTATATGGTTGAAAACTTGTAAGTTTTAGATAAACACCACTCATTGTAGAAATATTGTTGATTTTAAGTGCACCCCAAGGTCTATGTCATCATATTGTCACTTGAGAAAAGGGGGTGTAAAATAACCTAATATATAATGTGATTTTATTTTGGATGAACACTTAATTTCCTCTCAAATGTATGTAGAAATATGGACTTCAATAATGTCATGCAAACTTATCAGTTTAGGGCTTAGGATGATTACTTAGTTGTATCTATCTTTGTTGGTCTTAAATTACTTGGTCTTAAATTAAGTCAAAACTTGTTTCTTAAACAAAGGTCATAACCCAATACATTATCCATAATTTCATGAACAATGAGGCGTTATGTTGTCTAAGTGATAATCAATCTTTTCTTTATTCAAATTTATCATCTTAAAAATTATGTCATATCATCTATTTGTTATAGATATGTTGCCTATTTGAGTCTAAACCACTTGCTAAATTTTCTCAAATTCCTTCATTTATAGTTTAAATTCAAAATTGCACTTTTATAAGTTCATAAAGTTGATGTGATAAATTACGTTCACCATTTTCCCTAAAATTGAGGGAACTTGGGTTCAATTTCCAATTTGGATTGAAGGCCATTTATAGACTCATTATCACATTAATCATCATTGGTGGACTTAGTTCATCTTTAATATCTGTCATGCTTTAATTAATAAAACATATTTTATATTACCATTCCTATTACCATGTGGTGTCATTGTGTTTCCCATTTTGTTCTAGATTTATACTTAGATATTATTGCATGTTTTCACATCTTGAGTTTCTTGGTCTACATTGTCTCCTTCCTAATCCAAAGGGATTTCTTCTATTTTTCTAATAGTAACTCATAAAATTTAAACTAGATTTTATGGTATTGATATATCACAAAAATAAAGTCTTTGTTGTATTAGTTTTCACCTTGGATTTTTGAGTTATCATACTCTCTTTTGATTCATATGATTTTAACCCTACCCAAGGTTGAGTAGATTCATGAACACATTATTCTAATTTTATGTGGTTCTAAGAAACCCTCCTTTTATAGTCTTTTTGGTTCCTTAGTAATTTATTTGGAAGAAAGATCACAATCCATACCTTGTTTACAATTTTACAAAACATTGATCCAAATCTAGTCAAATGTATAGAGCAATCCTTTTTAGACATGACTCAAAGTTACACTCATAGTGGGTTCCCTTATGACCCTAAATATGAGTAAAAACAATATTATGGTGGTCAAGACAATTTTTTTTATTTTTGAGGACATTTTGAAAACTATAGGATTTGAGGAAGAGTATACTAATACCAAAAAAACCAAGATGAAACACTCCTTAGGTTGATAGAATCTAGTGCTAAACTACCCTCAAATTCTTTTATGGATAAAATATAGACCTTATTTAGGGATGGTGAACAAAAATGAGGGAAATTTTTCTAGAACATTGTAAACACAAACATACCTTCTTCTAATAAAGGTAAGGAAATACTTATAGACTCAAAACCAACTGATCAAGATCTTGTTAACAAAATTAAGAATATAAGTCAATGGTATGTTGATCAGCTTATCATAGACTTAAGTGACTCTAATTTGTAATTCAATTCATAATGAGGATTCCAAAGAACAAATAAATGTGATTCAAGCTATGAAATAAACTTTGGTTGAGAACCAAACAACAATTGATCAAGGAGTCTCAAATGAATAAAGCAAGATGCAAGAGGCTGTGCAAAATGTTTTGTTGGACACAAAATACACATTATTTAACCATAAATAACCTCTTATCAGTTTATAAACATAGAGACCCAAACATTCAATTCAAATTGAGGAGATCCCTCAAGACAATTTGTCTAGTTCATCTAAACCAACATATATAATAGTGTATAGAAAAATAACTCCCCAAAACTAGTAGAACATGGTTGATTCAAGGCTATAGATTCCTATAAATCTACCACCTACCTACTTGACTCAAGGATTAAAATAAAACTAAGTTGAGGATAATAAGTTGTAAATATCTACCAAATCCATGTAAAATTAGGGGCATAGACCACCCTAAAAAGAGCAACAGGGGCACATTCCACCCCAACAGAAATAACAAAGGCACATACAACCCCAACAACATTATGTTTCAACCAAAAATGCACTAAACATGTAAGAGTGCAACTCCATGACTTATATTGTGACATGATTGGAGATGAATAATAGAGTTAATAAATACAAGTTTGATGAGATATGCCCATATTTGTTTGATCTATCTATTCTCCAAGTTCCCTTTTGGTCTCATTTTGAGGTACCAAAGTTTGATAAATACAAAGGAAAGGGTAATCAATGTGAACACATTCAATAATTTTTCATATTATTCCAAGAGTTTTCTTATAGTAGTATGTACTTGCTTAGATTATTGCCACAAAGTTTAGTAGGTAAATCTTTAGACTAGATACTAAAAGTTACCCAAGTGATCGATTACAGATTGGAACAACTTATTCAAAAAAATTGTAAACCATTTATTGTACACCATTGAGCATGGATTGACCATTGTTGACTTGTGGAAAGCTAATAACATGTTGGAGAGATCTTTATTTCATACCTATAGAGATGGAGAGCATTAGTGGGTCACCTTCAACACAACTTGTAAGACAAATAGTTGGCAGAAATATTTTCATAGAAATTACATCTTGAGGTCATACACAACATATGGTTAGCTTGTGTTAGCTCATTTAAATAAACTATCAACAAGGGGGTGTATATTGAGAAGTCTCTTATTATAAAGGGCCTTGTTAATATTTTTGTGTAGGGTCAAGCTTTAAATCTGACCTAATCTTCTAGTCTAATAGTTGTGCAAGATAATCCTAAGGGTTTAACAAGAATAAGAACATGGATGGAAATAGGGTGACTTAAACAAGTAACATACAAATAGTACAGGATCTACCAACCCAAAATGTACAATTAACTCATCCTAATCCACCACCTAATTTATATAGATAAACCCCATAGAGAACAAACCATGGTGGTTTCATGGTCTTTAGCAAATTGGGAGACCCAATTGAAATAGTGTTCCAAAAGCTTGTAGTAGATAATCTAATTCTATGGATAGTACCAAGGAGATTTCCTCAAGATTAACTAGAACCAAATTGGTATAAAGAGAATGAATGGTGAAACTTTCATCATGTTGTTGGTCACAATGCCTATTATTACATCCAAATGTGACATATTATTGAAGATCTCATCAAGGGTGTTAAAGTTGAGATTAAGATGGCCCCTAATTAGGACACAAATTATGATATGAGAATCTTCAAAGACACCGTTCCTTGACATAATCAAAAAGCACCAAGGGATAACCAAAATCAAAGATAAAACCAAGGACAAAGGTAGAATTAGAACCATAAGTAGGGTTAAAATCATAATCAGCATGAGCATAATCATGATCATAATACCTATACTAATAATTTGGGTTATAAAAACATGCCTTATGACTATAAAAGCATAGTGGGATGCATTTCTACAACCCACATTTCCATTGTTACTATCAAACCATGTGAACCATCTCATGCTCCTCATAGTATGAGACCCATAATTATAAGGTCAACATCCTCTCTATAGTAATACTGCATCAAGTTTTCACAATTCTATTACAACTCCATTTGCACATGTTACTATTTTTGGATTGTTCTCTTCCTCTAATTATAATGGCTTCTTGGTAAATCAAATTTATATAAATGCAACTAGACACCTGTGAGTCACCCTCCAAGGCCCTTTGCCTTTGTCTTCTAATAATAATGGATCCTTACCACCTTTAGGTTGCATATTTATAACTAAACACTCAAGAGTTACTCTCTAAGGCCCTTTACCTACTTATTTCACAAAACCTAATGTGACCATTGTGCCAATAGATCCAAAGATGACTACTATGTTAGAAAAAGCCAAGATATATCATACCAATGTAGGAAAACCTTATACTCTATCAGACTAATCAAGCAAAACCCTTACACAAATTTCCATTTTAGATCTCTTATGGATATCTGTGGTCCATAGAACTATCCAAAACAATCTTGTATAAAAATCTACCATTCCCAATGATATAAATATTAAATTGACTAGCTATGATACTCCAAGTAGTGACACAATGTCCCATTATAACCCTTTTAATGAGCTTGATAGAATGGACCTATTTGATTCTAATGCCATTTTTACCATAACTATTAGAGCTTCCCATCTTGAAGAATGAACCTATCCCACTATTAGAGCTTCTTGTCCTAAAATAATAATCTATTCTAGTGGTGCTTCCCTTCTTGATGTAGAACACCATATTTTTACCATTGGAGCTTCCCATCCTAAAATAAACCCTCATTATTCCCTATGCCTTTCCATCTCGAAATCATTGATTAGGACTAGTAAAATTTGGTCATACAAATTGAAGAGTTTCAAAATGAAGAATCAATTATAAAATACATGGGCCTATGAGATGGATTGCCCATTGGAAATCATAAACAAGGCTTTGATTTTTCACACCAATCAAATCAATATATCCCAATAAGATCAACACAATACTACATTCACCACTCTGTGGGAAACATTATGTTACCAAGTCATGCCATTTAGATTAAATAATGCTAGATCCACATATCAACATGCCATGACTATCATCTTCCATGACATGATGCATGCTATTGTTGAGGACTATGTTGATGATATAATATAAAAATAAAAAATAAGAGTTGGACATTCCTACATTCTACAAAAAATCTTTGATAGGATTCATGAATATAAAGTCCATCTAAATCTTAAGAAGTGTCAATTTGGACTCAATTCAAGGAAATTTTGTAGGATTTATTGTATCAAAAAGAGGGATCAAAGTTATCCCTACCAAGGTCAAGGCCATTATGGAAATGCCTCCACTAGAAAATATTAAACAACTACAAATCCTACAAGGAAAGATCCAATCTATACCTAGGTTCATTTCTTAATTGGCAGATAAGTACCACCCATTTACCCATATCTTAAAGAAAGGGATTATGTTTTACTGGGATGAGTATTGTCACATAGCATTTATGAATCTCAAGACATATTTGGCCAATCCACTAGTCTTGAGACCACTAATATGTGGATGAGCACTTCTTTAAATATCAACAACTAAACATGTATTGGGGGCACTTTTGGCCCAACATGAAGATTAAGGTAAATAACATGTAGTATATTATTTAAACCATAATCTGGTGGCTTATGAACATAATTATATGACTATTGAGAAGTCATGATTAGCTATGGTGTTTTCCACTAAAAAATTATGACATTATAAGCTAAACAACAAAACAATTATCATAGACAAGTTGGATCTTCTCGAATTCCTATTATCCAAAGTAGCTCTTCAAGGATGTATGGCTATGTGGGTCAAGCTCTTAATTGAATTTGACATTGAGTATCAAAATCATAAATAAATCAAGGGGTAGGTTATTGTAGATCAAATTATAGAAGCCCCTATTGAAGATACTCAATCATTCAAATTCAACTTCCTAGATGATTCTATTATGATAATATAACAAGCATTACATGAACCTAAACAATGGAAGATATATTTTGATGACTCCTTTATATCCCATGCATTTGGATCCAACATATTATTGATTACACCTTAGGGTTTTTGATCCCAAATCATTTCATATATAATTTCATTACATGAATAATATGGCTAAGTATGAGGCATTGATTGCAAGGTTTAACCTTGCTATATAGTGGGATATTTAGAACTTAAGAGTTTATGGTGATTCACAATTAATCATCAATCAAATCACTAATCAATATCAAACCAAAGTTGACAAACTTGTTCCTTACAAGAAAATTATTGATAATCTCAAGGATCATTTAAATCTCTACAACTTTAACAAGTTTTAAGAGCATATAATAGGTTAGATGACACAATGGTAATGATTGGTTCCATGATTCAAATTGATGGTAGTGCTAAAGAGTATCAATTCCTAATATAAAATATTCTTCAGCTTGCACATATTATTTTATATTTAGAAAAGGTATGCACCATTATTCATCCCAATACTTGACATAAATTACCATGGTTTTAAGACTTCTATAACTACTTTCATGATCATGTTTTCCCAACTGACCTATTTAATAATAGATAGAAACTCTTCCTTCACTATTTATCATGTTATACACTCCTTGAAAACATGTTTTATCACAAATTCTATGATGAAATGCTTCTTCTTTGTTTATTTTTAGGATAATCCAAACAATTACTCAGGAAGATTCATGAAGGAATTTGTAGGGCCCACACTAATGGTGTAGTCTTAACAAAGAAGCTCTTCAAAACAGGTTATTATTGGCAAAAAATGGAGACTGATGTTTGAAATTATTTAAGTGTGTTTCTTATTAGTAACATGATAATTTGATACATGCACCTTATTTACCACTATAGATAATCACAACACCATGGTCATTCTTTACATGGGGCCTCAGTCTCATTGGAAAAATAAACCCAACATCTTCAGATGGACACAAAAATATCATGATTTCTATTATGTATTTTACTAAGTGGATTGAGGTCATTCCTCTCACTTATATCATTAGAAATTATATATCTAAATTCATCTATTACCATATCATCTATCGATATGACATACCAACTCACCATATTTATAATAATGGTAGATCCTTTGTAAACCAAGATGTAAAATCTCTTTGTGAAAAATTCAAGATCAATCACAAAAAATAAACTCCATAAATTTGACAAGGCAATGGATAAACCAAGGCATCAAACAAGACCATTAAAGCCATTTTAAAGAAGATTGTCAATGATGCTGGCCATAATTTACACTAGAAAATATTTCCTACCCTCTAGGCTTATAAAACTAGTCATCAAACACCAAAAAGATCCACTTCATACTCCCTTGTTTATGTCATATAAGCTATTATCCCAATCAAGATCAAGCTATCATCATTGTGAGTATCATTGGAAAATATTGAAGATGATGAAGAATACATGGTCTCAAGGATGCAATAACTAGAAATTTTTGATGGTAAGTGTTTGGCTACCCTAAAAAACATACAAGCCTATTAGAAAAAATTGTGGAGAAGTTACAACAAGCACATTCTCCCTTAGGAGTTTGAGATTGGTGACATGGTCCTGAAAGAGAACCAAAAAAATAGAAATACTGAATGTAAAAAAATGGTAAGTTCCAACCTAATTGGTTGGGATCATTTGTGATCATGATGAACTATGGATTAGGGGCATATCGATTGGATAAACCTAATGGTGAATAACTTCTAGAGCCCATGAACATTGTGCACCTAAAAAGTTTCTACACATGAACAACTTTGAACCATTATCTATAAGACCCCTTACTTAGAGGTGAATTATGCCGAAGTAATTTTATCCTACCATTTTATACTATCTTCGACCACTCTCACATGAGACCTAATAATCTTATGACTCTAGATAGTGAAATATTTTGGACCGTTGGTACTCTAAACACATTCTATCCTAACTTTAGTCATTCTCTTTGAGAACCATATTCTGTGGGACTATTCTCCTTGAGAACCTCATTATTTATCCCACCCTAGACCATCCATCTATTAGACTGTATTCTTTAGACTATTCTCTTTGAGAACCATATTATTTATTATGTCTTTGGCTTTTTATAACTTGAACACTTTTGTCCTTCAACTAATTATGATCCTGATTATGTCTCATCAGCATTATGAATACCTTCAATGCCAATTATATATATTAGTTCATCCAAAATAATATTTCACAACTTATTCTATAGAAAATTAAAAAAGGACACCTTTTCATCTCAAGACCTTTGCCTACTGGATGGTTCTTTATATTGATTTTGCATTGCACATTGTTTTATATTACATTTGTTGCTCTTTGGTAAACATTGTTATCTTTTCAAGATCCTTTATTTCCTTAATTTATGATCATGTGCCATTGAAACCATCTTAGTTGTTTATTAGAGCCTATACTCTTAGACAAACATATATTTGACTAGTTGGTTCCCCTTTTGTATGCATTTTATCTAGTAAAACACCAAAACATTAGAAAATGATGCATAAAAGAATAAAAATTGCCATTTGTAAGCAGTTTATCCTACTAAATTTCTATTATGTAAGTAATCTTGTCCCATGAACTTTTAATTTTTTAAGATAATTCTTCCTCATCCCACCATGCCATGCTATTATTGTTTTACAAGAAAATTGAGTTCCTTTGGATTGCCCTTTTGCAACTCATCTCATCTCACCAACTTATTATTTTGTAAGACCGATCTCATTTGTCAAGTCTTCCCTTTTGTTATACAACATTAATAATATGTTATGGTCATCACATTTTTCTTTTATCCCACTTCTTAAGAGAGCTACATTTGGCTGGAAGTTCATGTTGGAACATACATCCATGAAACCATGTAGGCAAAATCCACTTTTCTTATACATCTGGAGTCAGTTCAACCAACCCCTTCCTTTTCTTCTTTTCTCCCATTTATTATATGTTGTTACTCTTTAATTAGAGAACAAATTTGTGTCCTTGTTCTTGTTACACTATTTTATAAATTAATGCCTCTTCCACATGTGCATAAACAATGTTTTTAAAACCACACTAGCTCTATTTTTGTTTGTGTGTTTATTTTATTTTTATTGGTGTTTTTTTGTGTTTTCTTGGTGTTTTATTATGATTTCTTGTCTCTTCATTTATTTCTTCCTATTTTCTCCTTTTCTTACTTCTTGTCTTGACTTGGTCTTGTGTTTACCTATTTGATTTTGCTTTTCTCTTTTGTATTCAAGAACATATTGATGGTCCACATAGATCCTAATTATTTATATCTTGATCTCATGTTATTAAGTTGTTCTTGTTTTATTTTTAGACATTAATGTTCCTACTTGAATCTTGATTGTTCATATCTTGATTTTAATCTAGGTTCATTTTTTTTATCTTTTTCTTTGACTTTGATTTTTGTTTAAATGTAAATATTTGTAACTCTATTTTTGTTCACTATTTTACCATTATCATTAGTTATAGGTATTCACATTTAAACCAGCTCTGTGTAGTTGAAATGCAATATAATTATGAGTTATTCATATTTATGATGCCTAATTTATTTTACTATAGAAAGCACTTTGTGTTCTAGACTCAAGTCTTAACATTAACATAACTATAATGAATAGGTCTCAAGATCACTATGCATAAACTAGGCTTAATAGGTTTACCACTTGATTCTAAGCTTAGATGTGCATCTCCTCACATACATCATGAGTATAATCAATCTTTAACTGGTTTTCATTATCTCTCATTCCATTCTCTCCTAATTTTGGGTGAACTACATTATCTTAAGGTCCAAATGGACTATGTAGGTGGTGCTCAATTTATATTTGGCTCCACTCAACCATATTCATTCTTATTTTCATCTCTTTCATCACTTTGTGCATTCTCATATGTTTGGTTTTTTGTAATTTTTTTTAAACCATTGCACTATCACATCTACATTTTTGCCCACTCACTTTAATCTATGTTTTAGGTTATATATTTGAGCTAATTACTTGCCAATTTACCCATGATGGGACACAACATCTAAGCCTACTGTAAGAATCAAATCAGCTCTACAAGAGCAAACCATTATTTATTCTTTATCAATGATCAAAATTAGCCCTACTGGGTCACAAATATTTTATCACAATAAAATATACTCTATTGGGGCACTTCTTATTATCATATTTTGGATCCCGCATTCTATTTTTTATATAATTCCAAGATCTCCACATGATGGCAATGTTTTAGTGTGCACTTTACCTTGGGATTGATCAATGTCATAAGTGCATAGCTTACACTCTCAAAATGGGTGCATTCAAAGTGTGTCACTTATATGTTTAGATTTAATCCTTATTAGTCCCCTCTTCTTTGGGGCCTGTTATACCTCTAATTACATTTTTATCATTTATGGTAACCATGTGTGCAAGCATTAGCTCATCTGGATGTGATCTCTTCCATGGGTTAATCTCTCACTTTCCCTCTCTTTTTTACAATCCATCCTTCTCTTTCATCCAAGTATGTCCTCTCAAGGGGGCATCATGGGTCATTTCCATTTTCTTCTTGACAACTCTTTTATTAAAAAAGATGTTGCTTCATCTAAATGTCTTGTTATTCCTTATTAAATAGGGTTAAAAGGTAGACATCCAATTCCTAACACCATTTGTGTTGAGATTATCAATATTACTCAAATTGTACTCAAATACACAATTTAGGCCAAAATCACTAAAATGTGCTAAATAGTTTGACCTTGTTGTATATAACTACCAATTGATGCCAATGTATACCTAAATGGGGAAATTCATTTTATGTGATTTCTAACTTTGATTAATTAATTTCAAGTCAAAATGATGATTTCACCTTTTTATGCTCTGGATCATTCTTTTCTTCTAATTCATTAGTACATGTAACACAACTTTGTTATTTTGTGTTGGTAGAATCCTAAATGGTAATATGATTCCAATGAATTTAACATCACCTTATAATTCTTCCCAAGTCAAATTATGACCCAGTGATATGACTTTTTGACTATTTTTATTAATTGAGCACTAATTTCCAAAGAATTGCAAAAATATTTATTAACCTTGTTTAAGGATAATTAATTCAAATCAATAGATTAAGTGGATTTTATATGGAGTTTATTGATTATTTCTATATTGACAATTGATTCTCAATATCTATATCACTTTGTGACATCATTTATGGGGTCACATCCATAAGCCATAAATGCATAAAATATTAGGACTATGGGTCATCCATGCATAATTAATGTATTTTCCTCTAAATTTACAAGAGGATATTTATGGATTTAAATTTTAAATATTAGATTAATTCATGGCCACACATCTCAATCTTGAGATGGATGGTCATGGTTATTCTTAGCCCATTTGGAAAATCTATAAATAGAAGGCCTCTCACCATCATTTTAAAGATAAACTTATAATAGATAATTTTATCCACAACATTTTGTGTTGATTATTTTGTTTTATTTTCAATATTCATTTAATAGGCTAGATTAGAGATTCAATCTATTAAGCCTACATTATGTATAGTGTTCTTGAGGCAATGTATGAGCAAATTAAAGATTATTTATAAATAAAAGAGCATTAGATCAAGGGGATAACTTTTTTGGAACCACTCTTTGGTGGTGGAATTGATTTAGGAAGGTAATTGGTATTGCCTTCTTTCAATTTTTTTCTTCAATATCATTAGCAAACCCTTTTGGAATAGGTTGGCTTTGTTTACTATGTTCTTTATACATTTTCATGGATTTTTTTACTAGTGCTTGAATAAAAACTTTTATAGTGCATAGTACATGCATTAAATTCAAAATATATAATGATATCCTCAACACCACATTTATTTCGCATTGTATATGTGCACTTCATGACAAGATTCCTTTGATTTTTTTCTAAACACATGAGTAATATTGAGTTATAAAGAAATGTAATGAACATAATTTTTCTCATATTCACATCTTCAACAAGTAACTAATTCACATAATCATAACAATAACTTAATAGGAAGGAAATGTAGAAACATTTCTAAAAATATTCACTCCAAGAGTATTACAAACATTCCCAACAAAGTATAAGAGAGATAAATCTCAAGTTCACAAAACTAAAATCATTGTCTCAATACATATCATTACAAAAGTCCATGAAAGATATGTCCAAGGATAAAATTATAAGAATATTTAATCAAAAATCTCATTCCTCAAAACAATTATTCACAATGGAGTATAGACTCTTCAACAACATAGAATACTTGGGATGCCAAAATAATAAAGGACAGAAACCATCATGCCAAAAAAAGCTCCAAGCTCCAAAACCTACACACAAGTGTCAAGATAAAATAATTATCTAAGGAAACATAAAAATAGGCCAAAGGAAGGTACTTGAACACCTATCATTTAGGCATAATTGCATACAAACCTCACCAAGTGAGGTTTATGCATAACTTGCCCCAAACACAATGAAAATAATAATACCTAAAACTCATATGCACAATGATAATCTTGAAAGGGAAATGGCTTGGTATCAAAGAGAAAAATAAAAAATAACAAGGTATTCACAAATAAAACACAAAGAACAAGGAATTAAAAAAATACTTCATTAAATAGAAGAGAAAAGGGCACTTGATTTATTGTCATATAAGTTTATCAACAAACTCAAGGCTTCCAAAGACAAATAAAATAGTACTTGTAAAGTAAAAAATTTACCTCCTTAGACCTTCCATAAAACATCATGCCTCCTTATACCTACCATAACCCTCCTTAGACCTCTCATATATCATAAAGCAGAGTGGATTTTCAACCTTATAAAATGGTTCCACTACTCATAAATAAGTGCATTCCACTAAGGAAAGAGTGGATTTGTCCAAGAATCCATAAGCAAAAGATCCACTCTCATTTACCCAAATATATGCACTTATGCCAATCCCCACATGAGTGGAATATAGGTTCTCCAAAATCCCATACCCAATAGTCAATAAATAAACAAGGAAAACAAAAAGAAAGAGATACAATGGAAATAAAACATAAGTGAAAAGCTTATATGGAATATAATAACAAGACCTCTAATCTATTAAAAACATTCACTCATTTCCTTTTAGAAAATATTCAATCAATAAAGGCAAGAGAAAAGAAATAATTCAAGCATAAAAAAAATTAATGAATGAACAAAGCCTACCTCAATCAAAATCTTCACTTGACACTTCCAAAAGCCTCTTTCTTTAAGCACCCAAGATCTTCAACAATCAAAATGCATAAAACCAAAAAAACCAAAAGAAGTTTCTTAAAAGAAGACAACCAAAAATAAAGACTAATATTAGGGTGACACATGGCTATACTCTTTCCAAGGATGTGACTTCCCTCTATAAATTTCTCTTATAACTCTCTTAAATTCCCTTACACACTCACATGTGTGTTCCTTACACTTGAAAACATATCACAACTTTTTTATTCAAAAAGAGAGATTTTTTGTGAAGGAGAAATATAGGCCATAAATAAGGACTTTATATGACCAAAAAGTGGTCAAATTTCCTTGAAAACTCTACCTACCCAATGGGTATATGTATGGGTCCAAGAAAGACTAATAAGAGAACTTTACTTGTTAATTACTCAAGCTAAAAAGTGGTTACAAGGACAAATCCGAGTTTTCACACATGGGTTGAGTTTTGTGGGTAATCCTAACCCTTGAAAATGTTAATTAACCTCATTTAGGTTTAACATAGGTTTAGGGTGTTTAAAATTATAAGATAGACTTAAATCATAACACCAATATTTAAAATAATAAAGAAAAGAATTTAAAAGACAGATAATATAATTAATAATTTGAAAAGAAAGGTGGGTATAAGATTAAAGGTTTAAGGTGAATTTAAATGTGCATATATTTCCTCAAGGTGTTCTTGAGTCCCTCATAATCCTATATTTGTCCCTCTTCACCTACAAAATCAATGCAAACATCAAAAACATCCATGGGAAAAATAATTTATATCTAGACTAATATGAACTAACATACATATCACTATAAAACTTTTGTAAGAAATCATATATTTTGGTTATTTAAACATAATAAACTATAAATTCAAAAAATATAACATCATGTTATTCCATATCAACATGTCAATAACTATGCTTATCCACTAATAAATAACCATGCTTATAATAAAATCTACCAAGATGATAATCCATGTTCATGATGTCAAATAAATATAAAGTATGGGCACCCCATGCTTTTGAATATTCTAACATATATCCATCGAGTCCACAAAAATTGTAACAAAATATATAATAGGGTGTGATTTCAAAATGGGGTCTCACATCTCCCTCCCCTAGAATTAGACTTCCTCTTGGAAGTCACTATAATAGGTGTGGATACCAAGCTTTCAAGGGTACCACATCCTCCGAATCAGCTCTAGACTCATCATATCTATTCCACTAGAACCAATCCTAGTCTAGCTCATAGAATCAAAGGCACAATTTTTGATAAGCTAAAATATGTATGGGTTCCAATATTAGTTGCCCATCCCCTTTGACCTGCAAAGCCATCCAATCTAAAATAAGATAAATATCTAGAACATATATCCTCAAAAGTGAAACATGAAAAACATCATGAGTTTTAGATATGTTAGGTGGAAAATCTAAGTGGTAGATAACTAGACCTAATATCTCCAAGATCTCAAAGGGACCCATAAATTTGGGTGTGATCTTAGAGTCTTTTCCATAGTAGATCAATATCTTATTTAGTTATACTCACAAAAAGACTTTGTCCCTAAATACAAACTATCAATTTATCTTTTTTACATTAGCATACTTATTTTGTCTATCTTACACCTCCTTTAAACATTATCAAATGAGGACTACCTGATGTTCCATGTCGTGTAGCATAGTTGGTCCAATCATAACCCTATCCTCAAATCTATGGTAGCTCAAAAGTGTCCTACATGGTCTACCATAAAAAGACTCATATGGAGCCATCTTGAGGGAACTGTGGTAACTATTATTATAGGAAAACTCAACCAAGTATAATTAGTCCTACCAACATGATTATTAATCCATCATGTACATGTGTAACATGTCCTTTAACACCTAATCGACTCATTCTATTTTCCCATCTATCTCTAGATGATATAATGTGTTAAGGTTGAAATAGGTGCCTAATGCCCTCTGAATGTTATTATAGAACTCAAAAATATACACAAGATCTCTATCTAAAATAATATTTTATAGAATCCCATGTAATTAAACAATGTCATCCAAGAAGACCCTTTCTATAACTATAGCATTGTAATTGGCCATCATTATAGATAAATGGGCCACCTTAGTCAAATTATCCACTATCATCATGATCACATCATGGTGATATAAATAGAGAGGTATAACAATAATAAAATCCATATAAATAGCGTCTTATTTCCACTTTGGTATCTCATGTGGATATAAAAGACCCATTAGATGTTGATGTTGTAGCTCAACTCACTAACATTCAAGACCTCATGATACAAACTCTAAAATGTCATGTCATAATCTAGGATAATGATGTAATTTTCTAAGCTCTATGTGTATCTTCTTAACACTAGGGTGTGATGAATATGGGTATTAATGAGCCTCTATAAAAACAAAGTTTTATATTCTACCACTAATGGGAACATAAATGCACTCTATATGTATCAAAAGGCCATATCACTCTAAAGAGTATCCCATAAAATTTCCCTTCAATCCCCTTTAAAACTCCAACATCTATAAATTATTATGTTAAAGACTATCTATAGGCATCTTCTCAAGAATTCTACCTCTCGGATCAGTATGAAAGGTCATAGCTAACATTTGGTGTCATGTACTCTCTAATGCATCCTAGATAATCATGATCAAAATCTCATGTTGCCTCCTACTGAAGGCATCTACTATAACATTTTCCTTCCCTTTTATATACTAAATATCAAAGTGCTACTCACAAAGGAACTCCATCTAATGCCATTGATGGGATTTAAGGTTAGGATGAGTGAAGATGTGTTGAAGACTCAAGTGGTATATCCTCAAAACAAATTCACTTCTAAGGATAAAATGCCACCATATTATAAGTTCATGAACCACTATTACTAATTCAAGGTAATGAGTGGAGTAGTTTAACTCATAATCCTTTAGTTTCTGAGACTAAAAGGCAATGATCTAATTATCTTGCATGAGAAAAAATCCCAATCCTAATTTAGAAGCATTAATACACACCAATAATTCACCCTCTTAGTTAGGTACTGTTAAGATTTGTACAGTAGTTATATGTTCTTTCAACATATATAAGGCCTACTCACCTTCTCTAACCAAATTAAATTCTTCCCTTTTTACTTAAGGGAAGTGACGGGGTGTGTTATTTAAGAGAATTCCTAGACAAATTGGCCATAATAACCTTCTAACCCTATGAATATATTCACCTCTATCACATTGGTGGGTAGAGTCCACTCTATAATCAGTCAAATTTATGAGGGGTCTATTGATGTCCCATCACTGGAGATGACATGACCCAAGTACTGAACCTCTATATGGAAGAAAGAACACTTGCTCAAGTTTCCTTATAATTTATTTTCCCATAAAATATGCAATACCTGACATAAGTGCTTCACATACTCCTCTTCACTTTGATAGTATATCAATATATAATCAAGGAATATTATAAAAAACTTATTTATAAATTTTCTAAATACACCATTCATAAGTCTCATGAATATTACAGGTACATTAGTTAACCCAAATAGTACCACTATGAACTCATAATGCCTATAGAATGTTTGAAAGGTAGTCTTATGAATATCCACTTCTATCCTCAACTAATGGTACCTTGATTTAAGATAAATTTTAGATAATACCCTATTCCCTCTCATCTCATCAAATAGATCATCAATCCTTAGGAGGGGGTAATGATTCTTGATTGTCACCTTATTTAGTTATTAGTAGTCAATGCAAAAGTGAAGGGAACCATCTTTCTTATTCACAAATATCATGGGTGCTCCCCAAGGGGAAACACTCAGATGAATGAGTCCCTTATCCAATAGTTCCTCTAACTACAAATTGAGCTCAAAAATATCACATCATATAAATAGCCCTAGATATAGGTTCTTCTCCAAGCATAAGATCAATCCTAAAATCTATCTCCCTCAAAGGGGGTAATATAGGGAATTCATTTGGAAACACATATAAAAACTCCTAGAGTATAGGATGGTCATCAAGTATCACTCTTGAATTTTTTTCATCTAATTTATCACTAACTATAATAGTAAACATCTTACATCCCTTATGTGCACTCTACCTAAGTTTCATAGAAGAAATCACACAAAGAGATATGGGTCTCTTGATTCCTATGATAAGAGTTGTGCTCCCATTTTCACAAAAACACTCTATAACCTTATTATGAAAATAAACCTTACTTAGGTGGTCCTTGAGACAATCCATACCCAAAAAACCATCATAAGAACCCAAGTGTATGATATAAAGATAGAGAGTCCTGATGAAGATGCCGAAGTCAAGAGTAAAACCAGTAACAAAAGAGTCTACCAACATCTTATCCCCATAGGCTAATTCAACATATATATGGTCCCCTACCTAAATTTTACCATCCCACAAAAATCAATAAGGGATGGTGTAATAAAAGAATCACAATTTCTTGATTTAAATAACACTAATATAGAAATCTTGTGAATACTACTTATAGTCTTAATAATTATAGCTTGGTGCTATACCTGATGATTATCCACTACTATGTACATGCAATGAGAACATCCCACATCACCAATAGTATGCTCTGAGACAAGTGACTTATACCAACCATTGATATAATATATGAGTGGGCACTCTCATGAATAATGATCTAGATCTACACACAATAAACAAGCTCCCTTGGTCTTTTCCTTAATCATTTACATCCCTCTTTACCTCTAACAGCCTGATCTTATAGAAATTAAAATCACCTGACAATATGAATATTGAGTTTCTGTTGGACCCAATTTCTATCTAGTAGGTCTTCTATCTCTATTTTATACTTGGACACCTTTCCCTCTATCTCTTTGAGAACCTTATGGAGGGTGATGACACTATTGTTGAATGTGCTACTAAGAGTGTTGATGAGAGTGTTAAGAAGGCCTCAATGAGAATCGAGTGTGCCTATGTCCACTTGTAGGTGGGGGTTAAGTTCCTTATTATCTAAAATATCACTACAAATAAATCTTGCCTTGCAAGCATTATCTAACCTCCTTTTGTTTCGCTTTATTTTCCTCTACCAATTATTTCTTCTCCATAGCAACCTCAAGGGTCAAAGTAGAGAGAAGATTAAATTCTCTATCTATATCTTCATTAAAGCCATTGATAAACCAATTGATTTGGAATTTCTCATCCTTAAGAAACCCCACTAAGCCAAAATAACAGTACCCTATTGTATATTGTGGAACTCCTTAATCCTCTTATTTTTGAAATGCTCTAATAAGTATCAAGTACAAAATAGCTCCTCATAGATATCAAAGGTGACAAAATATATATCCAATGGAATTTTTCACTCCTCATTTCTCTACCAAATATCTATTAAATCCCTAAGAAGGATAATATAAAATCAAGCCTTGATATCAAGCTCATAGGCCTACAAATTGAAGTAACTCTCTATCCGTTAATGGTGGGTTGTTGAAGTATAAATAAATCCTATATGATAACCCATAGGTCACTCCTAGGTGGTTGATTTTCCTCATGCCTCTCCTTATGTGGTGAAGGACCCCTCTCTACCTTCTACTGCATTAGACTATGTGATCTCTCTCTAGGATAAGAGGCCTCCTATGATGCAGGTGGTGAGTGTCCCTGCAAGTCCTCCTTAACTATGGCTAATATCTCCTAAAGTACCCCCATCATCTATTGTATGGATTGAAGGACCTAATTTCCATGGTCCAATGGAAGGGGTCATGGTGGTCTAGGTGGTGGTGGTCCTACATCTTATGCATGAACCACATGTTTATCCTTTTAATAATTCAACTTACATAAGCATAAGATGAGCACTATGACATTATAGATGGAAAATTTTAATGAAATATCTACCCAAATTTCTTGATGTTGAACCCAAGCTCTAATAGCCAAATGTAATGCCAAAAAAGACATGTTAATTAATTCTATAAAGGATTCAATTAATTTTTTCTATAGTTTACTATTCACATTTGGTGGCAAGCTAGGTAACAAGGTAATTAGTAATTATTTAATTTAATAGGGAATATTTAAATTTTATTTCTAATTATGATCTCATGTAAAAATTTGGGTGGAAAGAATTATTTGATTTATAAAAAGTTTTAGTGGAAATAATTATTTGATTTATAAAAAGCTTTAGACACCAAACTAGTCAAATACAATAAAGTAATTAAATTTAACCTAAGTTACCCACAAGAAATTATTTCACTAACACTTATTCAAGATTTATTATTTTCCACTATGATTTAAATATCAACCTTTAAGGGTAAGAATAAAAGTAATTTATTTAAAAAGTGTTTTACGGAAGCTCAAGTAAACAATTAAATAAGTGATGTCACTTTGAAATAAAATAAAGTCAAACCCACTTGTGAGTGGAAGAATAAAATAGAACTATAGGATTAATTAGTTTTAGCCCTAGGATCTAGGGATTCCATGTGTTTCCCTAATTTCACATGTAAACACTTTAAATTCATTCTCTAAGTTTTCTCTCTCATTTTTCCTTGGGTTGATTTATAGGTTATAGGCTTGAAGAGAGGAACTTGAGGAAGGAAAGCTCTCATACCCAAAATATATGTATGTACTTTCCTTAATATATACTTATATGTATATATTTAGTTATATATACAATAAATATTCAAGGTTAAGAAAATATATTTAAATAAATAAATAAAATATTTGTTTTATTTTATATCATATTTAAAATATTTAGATATATATAGTATTTATTTTTCTTATTTTTTCAAATTTCTTTAGTTACCATTTTCTTCTTTTTTTTAATCCAAAAATATATAATATTATATATATATATATATAATTTAAAAAAAGATAATTTATAAAATAAAATAATGAAAAAAAGTTTGGGGGACTGGTTGACCCCCTTAAGACTATGGCCTATAGCCACAACCATATTTGGGAGCCATCAGCCCCGATATCAAAGGGGGCAAGGGCTAGATAGCAAGCTAATAACCCTCCCTCCATCCTTCTAATATGGAGGTGACGGTTTGGGGTGGTTGGATCATCACCCCCACCCCCCTCACTGCCACCCCCCCCTTTTTCAACATATTTTTTTGTTTTAATTTATTTTATATATATATATATATTTTTTTTAAATTTAATTTACACACACACACACAAAGAGAGAGATATATGTGTGTGTGTGTGTGTGTGTGTGTGTGTGTGTGTGTGTAAATTAATATATTATTTTTAGATTGTTTTTATCCATTTAATGGTTGAAAGTGTATATATCAAGGTGTACATACCTAAATAATATTATTTTTAATTTGAATGTATTGAAATATAAAGCATAATTCTTCACACGCACGCACACACACGCACGCACGCCACGCACGCGCAACACACACACACACACACACACACACACACACACACACACCACACACACACACACACACACACACACACACACACACACACACACCACACACACACACACACACACACACACACACACAACACACACACACACACACACACACACACACACACACACACACACACACACACACACACACACACAAAAACAAACAACACACACACACACACACACACACACACACACACATGTTTGTTCGTGTGTGTGTGTGTGTGTGTGTGTGTGTGTGTGTGTGTGTGTGTGTGTGTGTGTGTGTGTGTGTGTGTGTGTGTGTGTGTGTGTGTGTGTGTGTGTGTGTGTGTGTGTGTGTGTACATACATATACATATGCATATATATACATATACATATATATATACATACATACATATATACATACATACATACATATATATATATATATATGTATGTATGTATGTATGTATGTACACACACACACACACATATATAAACTCAAATGAACTTTAATCAATCGAATGACACTATCACTTTTATTCATTTGTTGAATTTTCATAACCTAACACACACACACACACACACACACAGACACACACACACACACACACAGAGAGAGAGAGAGAGAGAGAGAGATGAGAGAGAGAGAGAGAGAGAGAGAGAGAGAGAGAGAGAGAGAGAGAGAGAGAGAGAGAGAGAGAGAGAGAGAGAGAGAGGAGAGAGAGAGAGAGAGAGAGAGTTTATATATTTATGTATGTATGTATACACACACACATATAAACTCAAATGAACTTTAATCAATCTAATGACACTATCAGTTTTATTCATTTATTGAATTTTCATAACCTTGCAGAGAGAGAGAGAGAGAGAGAGAGAGAGAGAGAGAGAGAGAGAGAGAGAGAGAGAGAGAGAGAGAGAGGAGAGAGAGGAGAGAGAGAGAGAGAGAGAGAGAGAGAGAGAGAGAGAGAGAGAGAGAGAGAGAGATTGTATTAAAAACATTCTATATAAAGTATAAGAGAGATAAATATCAAATTCACAAAACTAAAATCTTTTTCTCAATACATTTCATTGCAAAAGTATATAAAAGAGGTGTCTAAAGATAAAAATTCAAAAAGATTTTATCAATACTCTCATTCCTCAAAACAATGATTCATAATTGATTAGAGACTCTTCAACAACATAGAATACTTGGGATACAAAAACAACAAATGAGAACAACCATCATGTAACAACAAGCTTTAAGCTCCAAAACCTACACACAAGTATTAGGCTCCAAGAATGCTCCAAGGAAACATCAAAATAGATCAAAATAAATTACTTGACCACCCATTATTTATGCATAATTCGATGAAAAACTCATCAAGTGAGGTTCATGCATAGCCTCCCCCAAGCCCAAGGGAAAGAATCATACCTCAAACTCATAATCAAAATAATAAGATTGAAATGGCAATGGCTTGGTATCAAATATAAAAATAAAAAAAATAACAAGGTGTTAACAAATAAAACACAAAGAACAAGGAATTCAAAAAGGACTTCACTAAAGGTAAGATAAGAGGCTCTTGTTTTCTTAAAATATAAGTTTATCAACAAATTTAAGGCTTTCAAATCCAAATAAAATAGTTCTTGTCAAGGAATAATTTACCGCCTTATACCTCCCATAACCCTCATTATACCTCCCATATCTCATAAAGGAGAGTGACTTTTTAACCTTATAAAAAGGTTCTTCTGCTCGTAATCAAGTGTATTCCACTAAGGTAGGAGTGGGTTTGTCTAACAAGACAGAAAAAAGAGATCCACTCCCATTTCAACAAATACATGAACTTATGCCAATCCTCAAATGGTTGGCATAGAGGTGCTCCAAAATCCCATACCTAACATTCAATCAACAAAGAAGTAAAGCAACATGAAAGATATAACATGGCAACAAAAAACACATGAAAATTTTAAAGGGAATCCAACAACAAGACCTCTAATCTAGTAAAAACATTCACTAATTTTCTTTTAGAAGATATTCATTCCATAAAGTCAAGATAAGATAAATAATTCAACTATAACCAAAAAAAGAATGAATAAACAACGACTACCTCAAAAAAATATCCACTTGACACTTTCAAAAGTCTCTCTCTTCAAGCACCCAATCTCTCCAATAATCAAAATGCATAAACCCAAAAAGACTAAAATAATGTTCTTAAAATAAGAAGATAACCAAAAACAAATACTAATATTAGGGTTCCACATGGCCATCCTCTTTACAAGGATCTGATCTCCCTCCATAAATTTCTTTTATAACTCTTTCAAATTCCCTTACACACTCACATGTGTGTTCCTTGCACTTGAAAACATAACACAATTTTTTTTCCAAAAAGAGAGATTTGGTTGTGGAATAAAAATATAAACCATAAATAATGAACTTATATGACCAAGGAGTGCTCAAAATTCCTTGAAAAATCCACCTACTCAATGGTTATATGTATGGGTTCGAAAAGGACTAGTAAGAGAAGATTTACTTTTCAATTACTCAAGCTAAAAAGTAGTTTCAAGGATGAATCCGATTTTACACACATGATTTGAGTTTTGTGGATCAACCCAATCTTTAAAAAGACTATTTAACCATATTTAGGGTTAACATAGGTTCAAGGTGATTAAAATAAAAAGATAGGTTTAAGTTAGAACACCAAGATTTAAAATAATAAAGAGAAGAATTTGAAAGACACAAATAATACAATTAACAATTTGAAAAGAAAGGAGGATATATTATTAAATGTTTAAGTTGATTTTAAATGTGAATATGGTTCCTCAATGCATGCATGAGTCCCTTGTAATCTTAATTTTATCCCCTTCACCTTAACACTCAATGTAAATATCAAATACATCCATGGGAAAAATAATTTACATGTAGACTAATATGAACTAGTATAAAACATTGCAAGAAAATCATATATTTAGGTTAATTAAACATAATCAATTATAAATTCACAAAATAAAACATCATGATATTTAGCATCGACATTTAGATAAAAAGGTATATCCACTCATAAATAACCATGCATATAATAAAATCTACCAGAATGATAAAATGTCCATGATGTCAATAAGATATAAAGTGTGGGCACCCCATTGCTCTAAATATTTTAACATATATCCATTGAGTCCAAAAAACATGTAAAAACATAAATAATATGGTGTGATGTCAAAATGGGGTCCCACATTTTGATTATTCCTTTGCTTATCATGTTCTATGATTGCTAGTAGGAAGTAATCTGTATGAATTTGTTGTTTTCATATTAATAAAATCCTATATTGATGGTACTAAGTAGTGAAATGGACTTCACTAGCTTATTAGTATCACCAATTCTAGATGAAGAAAATATAATCAAGTGGTATGTATGAATCTGACTTATCTAAGAGATCAATAACTATTGAAAACTTTGGCCAAAGTAATGTTAGTTAAACATTGTCATTTCAAATGTATGAATTACATGTTTGTGTGATACCATGTTTGAATAGATTTATTTATGGTATAATTTATGTTTTTAAAAATCATACAACACATAGGTACTATCTTGTCTCTCTATATTCCCACACCATCACTATCTACTTATCCATGAATGGAAGGCCATTCCATGATGGGGGATTGTATGGAGGATTGATGGTCTGTGATTGGTGTGGAAAAGTACTCAGATGATGTTCTCCCTCCCCAAAATTGTACTTATTTGGATACAACATTTGATATTTCCATAGATAATGGAGTTTAGGTAACTCATGATCCATGTAGCTTTGTATGTTGTACATTATATTATATTTATTATTATTGAAACATTATACTTGAGGAGATGTAGTTGTTACATATTGTAGATTGACCATAATGGCTATATATTTGTACCAGTTGAGGTTAGACAACTATAATTAATTTATATATTTAGTTATCTTATGTTTAATATGATGATAGTGATTAGTGATGGATAAATGTCATATTATTATATAGTTATCATACTTAGATTATTTTATCTAGACCACTAATTAGATTCTCATGGTGTATTCTAATGAAAGAATACATTGTATAAATTTAAAAAAAAAATCATAGTAAGTCCTAGTGGGGATGTTACATTTATTCCTATATCACCAATGCCAAGCCTTTTCTAAATTGAAGGTCCATGCTTCAATTCCTTTACAAGTTTTTATTAAAGGAAGACCATTTACATAGTGGGGACTTAATTTCACAAGAGTTATCAATCCATATTCTTTAGCTAGCCACAAATTCATGGTCATAACCACTTGCTAATACACAAGTTGGAATGAAGTAGTAGGCATGAATAATTATAATTCCATGGCGGTAATTAAGTTTATAAAGGAAAATAACCAACCATTTTGTCACACTAGTGTCCCTAGTATGTGATAATAAACTTACATTCTAGTATGTAGAGTTTACATAATGGGTGTATGAACATTAAATCACTTTGAGATTTTTGTCTAACTACTACCCATAGGGAAATGGGTTATAAAAATAAACAAATAATAAATTAATTAATGTAATGAATAAATAAACAAAAAATAATCCCCAAGAGTAACACTCATTAAAATATTCCTTTTGGGTTGATTGCACTAGTAAAAACAAGCCCTTAGAATTTCATCATTCCTTTTGGTATATGGACTAGAGTTTATCTTCCTAATCACCCTTAGGTTTCCTATTTAATTTTTTTTTAAAGATTACATTCAAATTAATAAAAATGTGGACCCAATGTTATTACATATTTTCCAACTAGATTATGCCAGGGACGAGGTGCTCAAAAACATTAGTAAGCACTAGATTATTGTTAAATGATGGTTTGATAAAAGGGATAAGGTGAAGTCTTTTAGAATTTTTGACCTAGTGCTACTATGGGATAAATTCCATGAGATAAAAAGGCTACTCCAAATTTTATCCTCTTTGGAGCATCCCATACTAGATCTCTAAGCTTTTGGGGAAAATGCATTTGACCTTAAAGATTAGAATGGAATGATCTCTTGATGCTTGTAAATAGATAGTTCCTAGAGAACTAATTATTAGTTGACCTTTCCAGGGAAATATCAGAATATTCATCTAGGTATATGACTGGTAATGTATATATTAGAATAGGTTTTAATTAATTTTCTTATGTTGCGTGATTTTTTTTCTCTTTGTTTCCTCTTGTGTCTCATTTGTTTGCATCATTTTATCTTGATATTTTATGTGACCTATGTTCAAATATTTTTCCACCCATGGTAATTTAGAGTAAAATAATGAGCTAAGATGAATATGAGTCCTTGCACTATCAGGTTTTGACCACTTCAAAGGTGACATTCTAAGAAGGCTAGTTAAAAATTAGGAAACATAATGAAGACCCCAATACTAAATAGAGTGATTATAAAGGTGAATTCCTTCAAGATACTGTAAGAATCAAGAGCCACTAATTCAAAATTGAGAAAATAGATTAAGGAAACATCTTCTCTCGTAAAGGTCTTCATGGATCTCTAATAAAATTACAAGTAATGTTGTCATCTACTAAGAAATCAAGGGTTGAATGAATGATTTAAGTTTCCTTGAACTATTTCATTACCTTGGCTACATTGGTATCCAACTCTCATGGACAAAATATACCAATGTTAGAACAAAAATAAGTATAAATCTCAAAAGGGGGGGTGTTTTAGGTAACCTCCACTGCCAAATTTATAACATGGGTAGTAGTGGAATAAGACCCATAGTGATATCAAATTTATCTTTGTCAGGAATATGGATTCCCTATTAACAAAATATTAATTCTCAATCCCTCCCTACCAATCTAAAAATGTGTAAAATATACACTTGCTCAATAGGTTTCAAGCATTCTGAGTTTAATTAAGATTTTCAATAAGTTCATAAATAAAGATAAAAATGGGGTAGCACTATTACATAAAAGAACCCTCTAAAATAACTTAAGCTTAATATGTCAATTAAAAAAATATTTTATCACTTTTAACTTCTTATAGTTCATCATAAGGAGTTTCACTTACATATCTCTAAGTTTAATAATGGGAACCACAATCTAGATTCTACACACTGAAATAAAATTTTCCTAGTAAACTCACCATTTTTTTTTTGGAAAAATGACCCCCACCCCTGTTTAGATAAGTGTGGGACCCCTATAAAAATTATCAACTCAAAGTCTCCCATGGCACTAATTAGTTTTTCTTGGGTCCTGAATGGTGTAGAATTTTTTAGCCCTATTTCACCTTGGTTCAATGAGTGATTCATAATTTGCATAGCATGTGAATGATCACCATTGAGATTAATTCAATTTTATTTGTTTCTATAAATTTTTCCATTTTTTATTCTAAATAAAGGTTTCCTCATATTTATAATTTCTTACACTCACTCTTATTTTCCAAGGCTAAAGTATGCAAGCCATCCTAAAGTCACATCATCTTAGAGTCTTGGCATTTCATAAGGCTTAAATAGTAGACATATGAGATTTTAATTAACTACATGATATTTTTAATTTAATTTTACATAAAATAATGTATAAATCCCATCAAAGGAGATCATACCACATGGAACTTATTAGACCCTCAAGTCTCTTAGGGGTGTTAGACTTGTGAAAACCCCAAGAGAGCTCAACTAAGGAGATTATGCCATATGGAACCTACCATACCTAGTAGTATCCTAGGGGTATTAGACTTATTATAACCCTAAGAGAGTCTAGACAAGGAGATTTCACCATTTTCAACTTGTCAATCCTATCATTCTTTAAGGGGTGTTAGACTTATTAGATTCTTAGGAGAACCCATCCAAAGAGATCATGCCACATGGAACCTATAAGACCTTCTAATCTCTTGGGGGTATAAAACTTGTCATATCCCTAAAATAGCCCATTTAGGGAGGTCATTCCATGTGGAACTATTGGCCAATTTTATCCCATGTATAGAGCTTGATATTGTATTAAATATTCCATAGGTCTTGGTGTGGAGCAAGAAGCTAAGTAGAGTTCATGTTGAACAAAGGATCCAAAGTCTTAGATGGGATGAGTGGTCCAAAATATCTCATGCAACCTGTAAAGATTTTTAAACACTTTAAGTTAACTTAAAGTTTATTTTGTCTAAATTCAAGAAACTATATCTCCATGGTGGTCATAACATAAAAGGAACATGAATCAGGGTTTACGAAAACCTCAAGAGCTCATTTGAGCCTTAGAGATTCACGTAAAAGATCAATCACAAGTCTAAATGAACCAAACTATCACCTAGATGTCATCCAGATTCAAATGGGCAAGTTTACTTGTGTATTTTATAAATGCACTTTAAAAATCCTTGCAATCCAAAATCTTATAGTGTCATGGATTTCTTCATGCCATGATCATGATCTACAAATTTCATGCTTGAATAATCTTTCTAGCTCAAGTTATAAGTGTTCAAAATTGAATTTGTAGAGCAGGACATTTGTTCAAGTGTCATGTTTGAGCTTCACAAAATGAATGTTTAGATTCAAAAAGTCCTAAAAAGGTTTAAAGATAATCAAGATATAATGGTTCACATGAGATCACATACTAACAATCTATATCTAATTGTTTTCACATGGATCAAATAATTTGAAAGGTACCTAGTTAAGAGCCCTTAGAGGGATACAAGTTGGACAAGATCTAATGCTGTAGGTTCACTGAGTAAAGATCCAATAGTGTGAGGTCACTGACAAAGAGGTAGGTCCAATCTAGATTAATTATCAGCATTAAATTTCACCAATGATTCAATGATGTGTAAGAACTAGAAGTGAAGTGGGCCCGGGTATATCAAAGGCTCACACTACTTCATACATTATGATCTAATGGTGCAAGTGAAAGCTAAAATGTTAAAGGATATTAATGGTAGGAAGTAAATTGACTGTATTCATTCATACTAAAGAGATTAATGATGCACAAGAGGTCAAAATTTCAAGATCTGATAATGAGGATTTATGAATCTAATGGTATTAAAGATAGGTTGGAGCAATTTGATTGGCTCAAAATATATTCGATATACAAAGTCAAACCAAGAGTCAAATTGAGAACCAGCTTTTGATGAAAGCAAACAAGGTATTATAGGATTATCCCACTATCATTAAATCTTGTTCAAATACCATTAAACTACCATAGCCATGCATTCAAGTATAAAGAGCATAAAATGGGTACAAATAAATCTAAATATAAACTTCAAATTTGAAGGTTTGTGGCATAGAGGTTTCATTCTATGATTGTGTTTTCCATTAATAAAGGAGACCTATATATGATGAATTCTTCAATTTCTAGAGATGCTAAAAAGCAAAAATAGGTCTTATAGACTTATTAGAGATCAAGAGAAAATCTATGTAGTTTATAGGTCTACATCAATATATGTGGATACAAGAAAACTAATAAAGGTGATTGATTTTCTATCTATAGAAAAGATCTAGGTCTATATCTGATCAATGGTAGATGTCTAAGATTATGAACAAGGTCCTCGTCCTTAGGAATCATCTTATTTTCAACAAAAAACTACCTAAAATCATAAAGACATGATTCTATCAGATCCATGAGCATGAATTTTTTATCTTCAATGGGAGAAGGTGTGAAGGATCAAAGAAAAAGATCTAGTTGTAGGTACATGTAGCTAAGTGCATTCAATGCATCCTCAGAACCTTTAAGGACTTTCCTAATTGGTAAGCCATGAGTAGTTTCTTAATTAATCAAAAAAGGTGCCAAGGAATTCATTGGAGAAAACTATGGTAGCTCAAGCTCAATTAATGATCTGGGATGGTATGTTCCCTTTTTGATCGAATGGTCCCACTTTCTTTCTCTCTCTCCCTTATCCTATATATCTTAGTCTCTTCCCCATTGTGGGAGTTTTAAGCTCTTAAAAAATTTCATTATTTTATGGGAAAAGGATACTCATTTAGACTCTTGAAAAATTTTGCTCATTTGATATGGTTAAACCCTATCAAACTATTGTAAGAACTACCTTTTAAAGTAATAGTATGAACTCTTTGCCTACCTCTTACTTTTTATTAGTGCTTATTATGCTTGTGTATGATGAATTTGTGAACAAAAATCTTCCTAATCCATTATGCTTCTACTTTCCTCTTTAAATGTGTTTTCAAAGTATTTGTAGGTCTAAATTAGTGTTCTTTGGAACCTCTTCTATGAAATATTTAGGTAATTAGTGAGATTATGAGGTTGTGTGAGTTATAGTTATCTTATGCTTATCCAGTGTGGGTTTAAACTTATATGAGTGTCCATTTAACTTTTGTGCATCACCCTTTTATCCTTTTAAGGATCCCTTAAACCATTTATAACCCTTTTATTAATGATTTTCATTAGTTTAAGTGAGCATCAAGTGGAAGCCAACCTTTTTTGGAGGTCCAACCCTATTATAATTTACCGATAACTTGGGGTTGCTCCCATTATGTAGCTCAATTGGAGTGAGCATGAATAACTCTCTCTAAGGGTGTAAATTAATCCTAAAATAGTTTATAACATGTTTGGTGGGACTATAGTTTAAGGAAGATTGATCAAAGTTTATGTTAGTTTGATTGCATTTGTAGCAGTCAAACCTCAAGCAACAATATATAGTGACTCCAAAAGGAAGATTCAACATTCTAGTAATAGATAAATAACTTCATCTCATGAAAAAGGTGATAACAAGGTTAGATTTAAGAGGTATTAACTTTAAATTTGTTGAAATACCTTTAAATTTAGTAAAAATATTAAGTTTTACCAATACACATCCATATAAGGGAACCTTTTCTCCTAAGTCATTTTTAAGGCCTAACCTTACAAGAGGACCTATGATAAATCATTTAATTTCTATGGAAGCCCTTATACCTTTTCCCTTTATGGCCTTTAATGGCCAAATTCCTCTAGACCTAGCTCAATATGGTTATATCCCAGTTGTATCTCTTAAAAGTGTTCCTTATTATACTAGAGACCAAGATACAACACTTTATATGCACCTTATAGACAACCAATTTTTACAATATCCATAATTTCAATGAAGAAAATATATCTATTAGGTTATTAGCTACTTATTTCAAAATAAAGGCCCTAGATTGGTATAGAGGTCTTGCTACTAATTTCATTCAAATATGGGACCAATTAGGTGATGCCTTGTGCAAATGATTTGAGGACAAAAGTGACCATTTATCACTTATAGAGTGACAAAATCCCATTAAGAGAGATCCTCATGAAGTCATGAAAGACTTCAACACAAGGTTCTAAAAAAATTGGGACAAAATCCTAGTCTCAGTTAGACCAACCCCTAACATTGCCTTCATCTACTATTTGAAGGCATTAAATAGTGACATAGTAGTGATGATCCAATATATGGGAGGGAATATACTTCCATATGCTTATGAGGTAGCCATCAAATCATAAAATTTCTTGGTTCAAGCTAAAAAGCTGACACTTATACCATTAATTCCCTTATTTCTTGAAATCAAACCACCTCCTATTTCTATTCCTCCATTTGATGTCATTCATCTTATGTCAAAAATTTCTAGAATAATTATACTAAAATAAGAGAAAGGTTTCACTAGTGGATCCAGTGATTCCCAAGAGTAAACTAACTTTCAAGATCTCAATAACATGTTCTAATCCTTGGGGAATGAGCTAGTGAATTTTAAGAGGTAGCCTGTTTTCATTAGGCCTTATCAAGGTTCATACCAACCTCAACAACAATATTTTTAATCAAATAAGCCATCCTACAAAGGAAACTACCAAGGCCAAGGCCAAGATCAAAACTAAGGATAAGGGTATCATGTATACAATAGGAAAAATAATAATTATTGTAATGTTTCAAGCACTTTTAACACTTTGGTCCTAGTTCAAAATAATGTGGCTCAAGAAGTTGAGTGTACCATGCTTTAAAATCAATCTTTTGGGAAATACATTATCCTAACCATTGATTTCACCCAAGATTTCAATGATCAATGGTAGAAAGCTATTAATGTTGGGTACAACCAAGATCTTATGGCCCAAAACATAGTGGTACCGATGATGACCAAGCTAAAAGAGCCTCAACAAGGTCAAATTTTTGATTAAAGATCATGTTTGTTACATTCCACAATGTGAAATATGAACAAGAAGAGTGTTATGCACTCAACCAATAGGATATGTCCATCCAGGGATACATTCTAGTGGCTTCATATACAAGAAGAAAAATAAAGAACATGGATGGTAACCAAAAAGTAAGCAAGGATCCTCCTACCATTACTTCTTAAATATCCAGCCAGTTGGACTTACTACTATTCCAAAGGTCCCAATAATTCCAAGGGGTTAGAATAAGGGAAA
Source organism: Torreya grandis (assembly GCA_037957365.1). NCBI lineage: Eukaryota > Viridiplantae > Streptophyta > Pinopsida > Cupressales > Taxaceae > Torreya > Torreya grandis. The sequence continues at coordinate 860,059 of JARHVA010000369.1, forward strand.
TGTATTATCCCCTAGAATATCACAAGCTCAAGGTATAGTTGTGGTCTATATATCACAACCAAAGGTTGGTGGTTCACCCTTAAACATTTTGGAGAAAATAAAAAATTCTAATGTGATTGTGTTGATGTAGGGCATGCTCTCCATCCCTATTTAGGTGGACATCCTTCAAGAAGGACTATAAAAGATCAATGTTGTAGACAAACCACCAAGAGAGGATAATTTGGTCCTTACCAATATAGCCAAAATACCAAATGAAGGGAAATAAGGTAAAGTGGTCAAACCTCCTCCATTGTATATCTCAATGATCATTAGTAATTATTTGGTGCATAATTGGTTAGTGGATAGTGGTCTAGTACCTTAGTAATGGCAAAGTCCATAGCTGATCAACATGGTCTAAAATATGAGCCCCAGTCTAAAAGATTTCTAAAATTTGATGGTTCTTCTACCAAGACATCTAGAATAATCAAAGACCTCAACTTTACCCTACATGATTGTCCTACTATCTCAGTGGTTCAAGATGTTTTGATCCTAGATGTGCCTCTTTACTTTGCATTATGCCTATCCATAGAGTTCACAACAAAAATTGGAGGCTATCTTGTAGTATAATGGTCATACATGGCATTTAGAACAAGATATGGGGTCAAAGTGTCAATCAAATTTGATCCCATTACATAATTTCATATAAAACCCTATGGACCAGATAATATCAACATCAATTGAACCATCATTGATGAGGATGAATTTGTAGTGGGGTAGGAGTTGAACACTCATCTAAAAGAGATACTTGACATGTTTTAGGATGAGCTATAGAATTATATCCAATTGGTAGACCCCTTAGAAGGTGTTGAAGAAAGGGAATTGGGTGTCTACTATTTACATGAAGAAAGCCTGTCCATACCCTCCCTCATGAGGCCTCCAGAAGATCCTAGTGGTCTATGAAAAATTTTCTTTCATGGTTTTAATAATCAAGCATGGAATGGGTGTAGGTTCTATGCTATTTTATAAAATAAATGATAAATATTTCTCTTCATTTAGGTTCTAATACAGTTACTCCTAAAATGTAATGGAATATTAAGGTCTCATCTATGGCCTTTAATGGGCTAGTAAGAGAGGGATTAAATAATTGTAAGTCTACAGGGATAGTGAATTGGTTGTGTACCAAGTTAGATGCCATATCGTCACTAATAACCCCTTAATGAATTCTTATGAATATATAGTTTGGGACTTAATTAAGGACTTTGAGGCTTTCAACATCCATTCAATGCCAAGGGGCCAAAATCAACATGCTAATAAAGTAGCATCTATGGGGGTTCATTTTGATATCCCTGATGAATTGAAAAGGACCAAGGTGCAACCACATATCAAAGTGGTAGTAAGACCATTATCTATAGACAATGAAGCTCATTGATAGGTATTTTAAAATGACCAATAAATTAACTATTTTTTTGTAGCAAGAATTAAAATTCTCCTTCATCAATCAATGAAAATTACATCATCAATATGGGAAGTAGATTATTCAACTAAGGTCAAATAAGCTTCTTACAAGGATAGTCACCCTAGAAGGTATCTTCCATGAAAGATACCGTATTATCAAGGATAAATCAATGATGTCAACTAATGAAGATAACTATGATAGAGTTCTCATCTTTGAGGACAAGTTCCTCAATCTTGGAAAGGTAAGCACTAAAGCTAAAAGGCATGCTTTCATAGAGCTTTGTAAATAATTTGTAGACATCTTTTCTTGGTAATATAGTGACCTAAGGGGATTTAATCCTAAATTGGCCCAACACACTATATAGTTAGAGGCTAATACCAAGCATGTTAGGTATAATCATAGGCTTGTAAACCCCGAAAATTGAGGAGCTCATGAGGAAGGAATTAACCAAGTTAATTGAATTTAGGATCATGTTTCTAATTATTCACTCTTTATGGGTAGCTAATATAATACATGTTGGAAGAATAATGGAGATATCAAACTATTTGTGGACTTTAAGGATCTGAATAGGTTTTATTTGAAGGATCACTACCCCTTGCCATCCATGGAGCAACTCCTTCAAATAGTTACTAGTTTAGAGTGCTTCTCTATCTTGGATGGGTATTCAAGTTATAACCAAGTGCTAGTGAGGGAGGACTAGTATAAGACTTCATTCACCACTAATTAAGGCACATTTACTTACCAAAAGATGACTTTTGGATTATCCAATGCTACGATAACCTTTCATAGAGTAATGGACATGGCTTTCTAAGAACTGCTAAATGAAATGGTACTAGTCTTCTTAGATGACATCATAGTTTTCTAAAAAAAAACTAATTAACACATGGACCATCTGAGGCTAATATTTCAAAGATGTAAAGAATATGGGATATCTTTAAATCTCAACAAGTGTGTGTTTTCTATGCATGAAGGTAAATTGTTAGGTCATATTGTTTCAAAATATGGATTATCTATTGACCTTGATAGAGTAAGTGCTATCTTAGCCTTATCCTTACCAAAGCATAAGAAGGGGATCCAAAAATTCATTAGGAAGATCAAATTTGTGATAAGGTTCATACCTAGTTTTTAAAAACCTAGTCAAACCCATCACCACCATGTTAAATAAGAGTCAAGTGTTTACTTGGTCAGATGAAGGCAAGGTAGATTTTGAGGCCATTAAACAAGAAATTACCCCATCCACATAAATTTTGAATCCTAAATTTTATATGTACTTCATCTTGTACACCTTTGCCAATGTTGAAAATATATCAAATGTGTCAATGCAAAAGAATAGTGAAGGAATGGAGTAACCAATTACCTTTCTTAGTCAAGGACTATTAGGATATGAGATGAGGTACACATTCATTGAGAAAAAAGTTATTTTATCCTTGATAAAACTCATGAATTTTAGGCCCATTATATCTAATAGTAAGATCCATCTTTTAGTGTCTCATCCTAGATTTAGGGACTTCCTCCTTAGCAAATATTTGAATAAGAATAGAGCATGTTGGATCACCAAGGTCATGGAATATGATGTGGATATCAAGGTAAACAAGATGGTTAGAGGTAAGGGATTGTGTGATCACATGGTGAATGATATCTAAGAGGAAAAGGAAGCTATTTTTGTGACCCAAGACAACCCATATGTAGGTGCACCTCCACTTCAAAAGAGTTGGCTTCAAGACATGACTCACTTCTTGACAATAGGAGAATGTCCCTAAGGTTTGGATAGGGATAAAATAAGGTATTTTAGGATTAAATACATATATTATGGATTGGTTATAGGTGTTATTTTTATAAATTACCTCAATATGGTACTCTTTAGGTATATAGATGATAATCAAGTGACCAAGCTCTTAAAGTAGTTTCATGATGGATCTGCAGGAGGCCATTTTGCACCTAGAACAACAATAACAAAGGTAATGAGGGCTAGTTATTGTTGGCCCAATATTTTTAAGGATGATTATACATGGGTTATAAAATTATATAGGTTTGCTCTCTTTTTATGAAATTAGAAATTAACAACCCTTCCACTCAATCCAATTCAGGTGGAACAACCCTTCATGTAATGGCATTTACACTTCATAGAGATGATCAATCCACCATGAAGTGTATGATATAAATGGGTGATCATTAAAATTGACTAATTTAATATATGGGTGGAATACATTACTTTTAATGAGGCTAATGAGGGTGTAATTATATATTTCTATGACAACATTGTGACTAGGTTCTGTGTCTTAGTCACCATAATTTTAGATAATGCATTGACATTCCTTGGTAAGAAAACAAGTGAGTGGGATATTAAAATGAGAATCTACCTCAGCACCTATTCCAAATAATATCCTCAATGAAATAGATTGGTAGATTCTAAAAATAGGAATTTATAAAGGATCATTATGAGGATCATGGAAAAGAATTAGAAAACATGGCACACCAATCTAACGATTGCCTTATGGGCTAATAGAGTGATTCTCAAAGCTACCATTGGAAATTACCCATATGTCATTATGTATGGAAGTGAATATAAGTAGCTCATTCTTCTTGAGATTTATACATTATAGTTAGTCCATCAACCTGAGTTAATGGAGGATGAGCCCATAAATGTGAGGATGATAGAGCTCATGGAGCTAGAATAAACTAGGGACCTCACAATCAAGACTTTAGAGTCATATTAAGCTTAGGTCAAAAAATAATTTAACAAGAGATATATAGTAAGGATCTTTAAGTAAGGGGACCTATTCCTCAAATTGGACTCAAATTAGGCCAAACTAGGTAGCCATACTAAATTTGAGAGCTTGTGGAGTGGTCCTTATTTGATCTATGGATGCATGGAACATAATGCTTTTTAGCTCACCCAACTAGATGGAGAGGTATTACCCATCATAGTCAAAGTAATTCATTTTAAACCTTGTTATTATAATCATTACATCTATTTTATCATATTATACATATTAGAATAGCGTGTATGCTTTCCCCTAAGTGTATTGTGCACATTTCTCTCTTACTATGTGTATCCTTTTCAATAAGAGCCTTGGGATTTTTTTGTTATATTATTATTTATTATTATTGATTAAATGGAGGTTATAGATATAGATATATTTTTAATATATTCATGATCAGTCAAGAGAAGACTTGGGACTCCATATTCCCAATGGATTAGTTTAAGGCCACTAGTTTTGCATAACAGGTATGCAACCCAAGATGTCCCTAGAAATGTTAGCCAATTTTAGCCCACATATAGAGTTTGAAATTGTATTAAAGATTATATAGGTCTTGGTGTGGATAAATAAACTAATCAAAGTTCATTTTGAATAAAGGATCCAAAGTTATAGATGGGATGAGTGGTCTAAAAGATCATATGCAGCATGTAAAGATTTTGAAACACTTTAAGTTAACTTAAAGTGTAGTTTGTCTAAATTCAAGAAAGTGGGTCTCTATTGTGGTCATAAAGTAAAAAGAGAATGAATAATTTTTTGAACAAACCTCAAGAGTTCATCCAAGCATTGGAGATTCATGTAAATGATCAAGTACAATTCTAAATGAACCAGACTATCATGAGGATGTTATCCATAATCAAATACACTAGTTCACTTGTGCATTTTATAAATGCAATTTAAAAATCCTCATGAGACATAATATTATAATTCCATGTATATATTCATTCTAAGATCATGATATATAAATTTTATGCTTTTACAAGCTTTTTACCTCAAGTTTTAAGTGTTCAAAGTTGAATCTATAGAGTAGGATGTTCGTGGAAGTGTCAAATTTGAGCTTCAAAAAATGATCATTTTAATTCAAAACTTTGTTTAAAGGTTTAAATTTGATCAATATATAATTTTCCAAATGAGTTCACATACTAAAAATCTATATCTAATGGTTTGTACTTGGGTCAAACAAGTCAAAAGGTCCCTAGGTTAAGATATGTTAAAAGTCTACGAGTTGGATAAGATCTAATGGTGTGGGTTCATTGATTAGAGATCCAATTATGTGAGGTGACTAAAAAGGATGCAGGTTTAATATATATAAATAATTATCATTCAATCATACCAATGATTTAATGATACATATAAATTGGCAAAAAAGTGGGCCTAGATAGATGAGAGGATCACGTTACTTCTTATATTATGATCAAATAGTGTGAGTGAAAGTCAAAATGTCAAATGATATTCATGGTAAGAAATCAATGGATCATATTCATTGATACCAAGGTGATCAATGGTGCATAAGAGGTCAAAAGTTTAAGATATTATAATGATGATATATAAAGCCAATGGGAGTAAAGATAGGTTGGAATAATTTGATTGACTTGAACAATATTAGATGGATAAAGTCAAACTAGGACTTGAACTGAGAACCAATTTTCAACAAAAAAAGATAAGGTCTTGTAGGTTCATCCCACTACTAATAAATCTCATTTGATCACCTTTAAAATTCCAAAGCCATGCATTTAGGTATAAATAACATAAAAGGGACACCATTGAAGCTAAATATAGACCTTTGGTTTGAAGGTTTGTGGCATATAGGGTTTATTATATGTTTGTGTTTTCCATTATTTAAATGAGACCTATATATGATGAAGTCCTTGGTTTCTATAGATGATAAAAGGAAAAACTAGGTCTTATAGACCTATTATAGATTATGAGCAAAGATATACAATTTATAGGTCTACATTGATATATGTTGGCTATAGGAAAACCAATAAAGGAGATTATTTTTATAGATATAAAAAATATCTAAGACTAGATATAATCAAGGGTATATGTTTGGGATCATGAATAAGGTCCTCATCCTTTAACATGGTCTTATTTTTAAAAAATAGCCTCCTAAAAATCATAAATCCATGATTTTATCAAATCCATGTGTATGAAAGTTTCGTAGTAAATGGGGGATGGTTTGAAGGACCAAATAAAATGATTTGCTAGGAGATACATCTAGGTGTATTTAATGCATCTTTGGAACCTTTAGGGACTTTCCCACTTTGTAAGCCATGAGCAATGTTTTGATTGACCAAAAAAAAGGTGGAAAGAAATAGATTAGAGAAAAAGGTGGTAACTCAAGATGAATTAATGATTTGGGATGGTGTCTTTCATTTTTGATGGCATGACCCCACTTTCTCTCTCTCTCTCCCTTCTCCTATATATGCTAGTCTCTTCCCAATTACAGGGGTTTTGAGATCTTAGAATTTTTCAATCTTTTCTAGGACAAGTATACTTATTTAGACTCTTAAAAAAGTGTTCTCATTTGATATGGTTAAACCCTATAAAGATATTTTAAGAAATACCTTTTGAACTAATAGGATGAACTATTTGGCTACCTCTTGATTTTGATTAGTTCTTAGTATTCTTCTATGTGATGAATTTGTGAAGGAAAATCTTCCTAATCCATTATCCTTCTACTTGGCTCTTTAAATGTGTTTTAAAGATATTTGAAAGTCTAGATTAGTGTTCTATTTTCACCTCTTATATGAAATATTCATGTAATTAGTGATATTATGAGGTTGTGTGAGCTATAGTTATCTTATATTGATCTAGTGTGGGTTCAAAATTATATAAGTGTCCATTTAACTTTGGTGTATCACCCTTTTAGCCTTATTATGAACCATTAAACCCTTCCTAACCCTTTTCTCAGTGGTTTACATTAGTTTAGGTGAGAATCAAGAGGAGGATGGCCTTATCTAAAGGTCCAACACCATTATAGGTGACCCATAGCTTGGGGTTGTTCACATTTTGTAGCCCAATTAGATTGAGCCTAAATAACTCTCTCCAAGGGTGAAAATTGAGCTTACAATAGGAAATTATCAGACCTACTAGCCTCATGGGGGTGTCAAACTTGTCATAACCTTAGGAGAGCTCAACTAAAGAGATAATTCCATGTGGCACCTCCATAAAACATGATAGAGAAGTCCTAGTAATGCCCTAATTAGACTATATAATAAGTTGGATCAAAACCATGAACTAATTACAAAGTTTCATATATCCTATAAAACATAGGTCATTGACTCTACTACATAAAGGAAAAACATAGAAATAATGCTTAGTTGGCAAGGACTGAAGATAAAAAATTGAATAAAAAATGACATATGGCCCAATTAAGGGGTACCAAGGAGTCACCTATGACCAAGGTAGGCATGTTCCTAGCACATTTTTATGTTAACTAGTTTGGGTAACTATTCTATGATTCAATAATCTACATGCATATAATCATAGTTTTAATATTTAAATTAGGATCCCCTTTTAACTTATCTAAGTTAATTCTATATTTGGAAGTGACTATGTGGATTGTGCCACTATCCCAAAATTGAGTTCACATATAATGAGCTATCAAAGACCGTTAATGTAACACATTTAATAAAAGGCCTATAAGTCCTTAGGTTAATCATATTTACCCTTACCACTACAAATCCACAATAATCCTTCTCCCTAATTCATACCCATGCTTTTTATTCTTCTCCTCACCTCTAAACTCAATGATAAGATATTCCCAACCCATAAAAAATGGTCTTGTCATATTACAATCCCAAGCTTGAGTTTGAGTACTGGGACACCACCTTATTTCCTAACCTAGTGTCATTAAATAACTATAATAAAGTATTAAAATTAATTTATAACATGTAGGAACCCACCTCAGAGGATGATGAGGATGAGACTGAATACCTCGATGATCTTAAAACACTAGGTAGGTAAAGATTACACAGGCCTATGGTGAATCTTAAGGTTTTTTATTACACAGACCTCTTTGGCAAATTATTATGGACTTCTATTTAAATTATATAATATGGGTAGGATCTATTTTACTTTACCAATTTAGTGGACCTACTCACATATATTTTAGGGGATACTTTTAAGTAATACTATAACCTCTTAGATTATACTATCACATATGATTCTAGCACAATGGACACATGCGCCTATAATCATGAGATATATTAGTTCCTTAAGGACTAGGCTATTGAATAGGATCAATGGATAAATAATTAATCTTATCACATCCATCTCTTCTAAAAGGGGGTTCAATTTTGGATGGTCCTTCTAAATTTCATATTCAAGGCTAGTGATAATATGCATGTAAACATCATATGGGTACCCTTTATAAGCATAATTCTCAAATGGGAGGAGGTCCTAAACCTAGGAAGTGTAATCAAATTAAATATCATCAATTTAATGTCATAATATTGGGTTGGAGAGAACTTATACATGATTTATTACATCATGGATTTAATTTGTGCCATATTCTCATTTGGTAGCTCAACCTTTCCACCCTAAGTTCCTATGGGATCTTTAGTTCAGATTGCATTATATAAATTATACAATCACCACTACCTAGATCACATCTAGTATATTTTTTAACACTTATACCCCATGGTATATCATAACATCAATGAGAGTCTCATGCCATGGATTTTTTAGGAGATAAGGAGAATATCATTACCCATTAGAGCTTACTCATATTACCAATATCACATCATCGTTCAAGTATAAGATATATGATAAGCCATTCTTCTATTACCTTATCAATTCCTAGATCATTTTCTAATCAAAAAAATAATTTCTCATTAGCTAATTTAGGGAATCATGCTGTTCTTAGATAATCACTAGAAAAAATCATTGGGAAGGGTTGAGCACAAAGAGTGGGATCCTTGTGGGGTAATCCATGTTTATGTGGTGAAACACATGACCTGAATCAACATCACTTATCATCACAAGACATATAAGGATAAGTAGGTTCACCTAAACCCAAATAATGACAATTAAGTATTAGTAGAAATCAAGGCAAAGGAGAAGATGAAAGGGAATTAAGTCCAAGCTAGGTCAATCATCAAGGAAATAATGGTGCCATTTCCATGGCCACTTCCACTATAGCCACTATTAGGGCCCACACCATCTAAAATAGGAGGAGATAGGTAGGCAACCATACCATGCATAATCAAAATGATAATATAAAGGACCTCACACTTTTTCTTCCTCTAGTTTGACCTTCCTTAACTACATCCTAGGATCTTCCACCTCCACATCCACAAATCAGTCATCCATAGGTAGTCCACTTCAGCATTGACAATATTATTGAAGTAATCCTAGATTAATATCATTAGTAGGTATCATTTGAGATCCCTTTTCCTACTAGTGCCATCCATATGCAACTAATTGGGACACCCCTAGGTTTACCTATTCCTACTAGACCCATCCTAATATAGCCTTCCCTAGTTCCCATTTCACCCATTCCCTAATTTACTTATGTCCCCCTATATTTATCCATGTTGAACATTATTTCTTTCTATCCCCATCCTAATTATCCCCTTCAACCCATAGAAGTCCCTATAACCCCTCTTTGGTATTTAAGTACCTTGATTGCATAGCCTCCACCCTCTACTTTAATTGATTTTCTTGTTTTGGGGAGTGTTCAAACCATGAAGGACACTAGTTTAGTAGTGTCAACATATGTCATGGTTTTCCAATTAACACATACATTATTAAACCCTTTATCATAGATACTTGATAGTGTCCCTACGATGATAATTTAAATGGCCACCTTGGTGGCAAGCTCACTCATGTGCATAATTATATTGATTCCTAGTGTTGCTTCCCCTATAGCTAGTCCTTAAATTATCAAGTCATACCCAATAATTATTTCCACCTTGGCCCCTTAAACCACTATAGATTAATTTGGATTGATATCAATGCCCAAGGGTGTGAAAAGGTTAATTATTATAGTGCCCACCATGTAGGCTCTATTTTTTACTTGGGCTGATCCTACCTTGATGTTAACTCAAATAGATCTAGGAAAAAGGCCAAAGAAGAAACTAAAGATAACTCCTTAAAAACTTCTTTCTCAAGTTTTAATTACTCCTTCTCATCCCTCTACTTAATTTTCCCCTCCTATGGTTCTCCATTCCTCCTTTGACATCACCCCCATGACCCAAGGATTCAATTTTAACCAAGTGATTTCCTTGTTCTTATTAAACACACCCCTCTTTGGAACCATTGGTCCCCATATCCACATGACCCATCACCAATGGTGAGCCCATTAATTTCCATGGGATTCTCTATTCATGCTCCCTCTTTTCACTCCATTACCACCTCCAACTCCACTCCTTTCCTCCATAATTCCTTACACTTCATCTCTCCCTCATCCTCCTAGGTCTCCACCTTCTAATTCAGTTGCTTCCACCCCCATATTATACCTTCTAACACCTTGAGAATAGTTTTTGGATAAATATGGGTTAGACCCATAGATTCATTAGGATAAAATAAACTATAAATGTTCTATCATGGTGATATAGATGTTTAGTGGTAGTTTAATAGGGCCTCTAGGAGCATAAAGAGATCGATCATCTAGACCTTCACTCAAGAGAGTAACCCTAGGGTTTGGATAACTAAGGATGATCTCTTCTCCCTCAAAAAATGAGGATACCTAGTGGAAAAGATATTGTGGATAAAGATGCAGTATTTATACTCTAAGCTACCCATGACCTCACTAAAAAACTCATGTAATATATGAAGGAGAAAGTATGTGTATACAAATAACAATTTTAAATATCTTTTCCTATGTAATTGGTTGGTATATCTAAGAAGGACCTTTTGTATCTCTTGATAATTCTGAATGAGGTAGTAATAGCTCTCACCATAATAGATGAACACTATGAATGCATGCATGCATGCTTAGAGATAGTTGTTAACATTGACAACAAATAAAAAAGGATTGTTTTAGTTATCCATGATGGAATTATGTCAGAGCTCAAGATCATGCCTCCAATGGACTTGAACCTATATTAGACTTATGTTAGGAATATGAGAGACTTGTTTAAGGAGTGGTTATCCTTAGCATAGATAGTCATAAATCCTATAGAGAATGGAAATGAATGGGTGTTGACCTATTTCTAAGAGTTCAACATCACTATGAGTTTCATCTAGATTATAGAGATACCAACGTAGTCCATATGAAGTATCAACCAATTATTTGAGATGAAGGCCTACCTCAAGGCCCCACTCTAATTACACTAGTGACTATTGGCCAAAACTAAGGTGATCTTTCAAGAGCCTCCCATGAATCTTACCAAGACAAACTGATAATTTCACCTAGTGGTAGCCACATTGGTAATTGAGGAGATACATCCCAATTAGTTTTGGATTGGTCCCCCTATAACTTCCTCTTGATTATTTTTTGATGGGCTCTAGAGATTTGGTTTTGCCTATTTTAGGATATGAGATATTTTCAAGTAAAATTTAGTTGTAACCAATTCAGGTTATGATGGCCCAAAATGGGATACCATGCTACTTAGATATGGGTCCCATCTCCCTTATTCAATTAGAATTATTTTATTTCAAAAGGATTGACATTGTGTATGTAACCAAAAAGTGTTATTGAAATTAATGTAAGTCTTTTTTACTTTATCAATAGTGTTTCTATTTGTTTGGATGTTGTCTAATAATTCTTATGTTTAATGAATGTATGTGAATTTCAAAGAGTTGATAATGTACCCTACTGTACATGATGAATTTAATAATGAGAACATGCTTGGCTATTTTGATTATTTATGAAATTTATTCATTTTCTTATAAACACTAGTTAATCTATGTGCTTGATGCTTCAACATAACTTTGAGGGTCCTATGTGTAATTTACTACATTACCTTCTTACGTGTTTATATTTGGTGGAGAGTTCATAGATTAATAATTCCTTCTATCTCCTCAAATTCTTTCCCTATATGATGATATGATTAATCTCCTTGTTAAACTTAGTGCATAGTGGTATAACTATGGTTGGGAATTGTTGATGATTAAAAAATTTATGTTAACAAATCATCCCTTTTGCCTATCATGAAGGTTAAAGCATAATCATACCAGTTTAATAGTTTCTAGTCTAAAAGATAATAAGGGATCTAAAAATTCATAAAGGGGGTTTTAAATGATATGGGATAATAAAAGGTATGCCAAATATTCAAAAATAATACATTATTAATTTAGAAGTCAATTTTTCTCTTTAAAATAAGGAAACAAATGTGATTATGCAATCAATCTTATCCAACAGAGAAGACCTATGAACTAGATAAACCCTTAAAGGAAATATTTTCATTTTTTATGAATATTTATGATTTAAAAACTGATATAATATGTTTAAGAACTAATATAACAACTGAGATCTAGTGAAAAGAAACAAAAGGATCATAAAGACAAGAATAAAGTATTACAATGAAAACCTAAGAAAAAGATATATATAACAACAAACATTATTAAAGAGATATCTAATAAACTAAATCTAAGAAAGAAAATTAAAAGCAAAGAAATAGGAAAACAAAATGAATCTAATGAATAAAATAAATCTATCATTAAGATCAAATCATAATAAACGTAAATAAATAATCTAATAAAACTAATTTAAACTAAAGAGAAAACAAAAGAAGGAAAAACTAGGTCTAATACAAAGACTAAAGGTTGATTAGGAAAACAAAGATATTAATTACATAACTTAAGTCAATTGAAGTTAGATAATTAAAACTAGAAACTAAAATTAAAGAAAATAAAATAAATTAAGTCTAAATTTTATCAAACTAACTAACTACTATTCAAACTATTCTTAATTAAACAAACTAATTAAACTAAAACATAAATTTAAAAAAATAGAGAAAATAAATTAAAAATTAAACAAAGATTTTATGAGTCTTCAAATAAAGAGTTGTCTTAATAAATAAATCAAATTTTATTAATAAAAATCATTTTTGATATAAAATTATTTAACATAAAAACCAATACAATATGAATTGATCAAAAAAACATGTCACACACAATGAATTATTCATCAATATTTAGGCCAAGTAGTTGGATTCTACTCATACAACTACAAATATATAATTATCATAAGATATTAAATGTAACATTCCTTAGATAATCAATTTATAAATTAAATAAAGAATCTTGAATATACATGTGCTTATTAAGCAAGTTATTTAACCATTAGATAAATTATTCTTGATCTATCTGTAAGAGTTGTTTATCTCAGAGATATTTCACAAAAAGAAGTATGAAGATGAAATTTAAGCAAATCAAGTCTTCAAACATACTTGTGTAATGTTCCTCACTTCCTATGTCACTTTGATCTTATTTTATAATCAATTCCTCCAAAAATGGTTGAGGAATAAGTTATAACTGATCTTAGTTAGTGTTTGTTATGACTTAATTGAATTTAATTAAGTCAAATAGATTTTAGTTATCACTTAACTCATTTAGACTTTTAAAATGAATCTTAAGATCAAAATTAAAAATAATAAATCAATGAGACTAACTCTAATTATGTGAAGGCCCTTAGACATTATAATCACCTAAATAAAACAATTTATACAAAATATCTAAAATAGCATAAGTTATTAAATGAAGAATATCACATATAATATTTTATCCATATGAATTATATATAAGTTTAAATATCCATATCAAAATAGACTATCTAAAAACATCTTAAAACATGAAACTATTATCAAATAATTTTTTTTTTTAAATGTATCTAAAAAATATCAAATAGTAGTAAAATATCCCTCAACACTTCTACTCATCATCTAAATCTATCAACATTTCAATAAGTGGATAACCCTTCTTAGTTATGTATTTAGTGTAACTCATAGTGATTGTTAGGAATTTTATCAACTTAACTACATTTTCATCTTCTTCATCATCTACCTAAAATTTATTTTTTATTACCATCGTAGTGACTATTGGTGACTCGAAAAGGCTAGTTTATGTAATTTTTAGATTTAGTAGTACTATTCTCTCTTCCTCTAGCTGATGACTATTGGGTGAATATTTTGTCATCAAGCAAGCAATGGCAATATGGGTATATCAACCACAGTACAAGGAGATTTATATGGCAAAAAGTGTGGGTTTACCACATCCTAATGAGATAAATCTCTGCTCTCATCAAGGGGAGGTTCCCTATAAATTACTTATATGATATATATATATATATATATATATATATATATATATATATATAATTATAAAATAACACTCAAGGTAGGATAACACAATCCATCTCTCTTTTTTTAGAGATGATGTTCACAGAGCAAAAGAGAAATTCTAGTTGATGACTAAAAGCATTCCTCTTCCTTAAAAAATGATGTTTGGAAAATAGCAAAAAATCTTCTCGAGTAGTAACTAGGTCTATGAGAAACCCATGAAAGCACAAAGTCTTTCATTGCTTCTCTCACTGATTCAAATGTATGCAAGAGTAGCATGAAGTGCAGCTCAAAGTCTTCACATAAAACTATAATAGATAAAAAGATCACAAAGGATAAAAGTAGTTCAAAGTATTTCTGATATCCTTCAAAATGTCTTTAGATAATTTCCACATACACTTTGCTTATTTAATAAAATAGATGAGAGATTATTAGGAAAGAGAACATAAGAATGATCTCTTAAGTAACACAAATTATTTTAACACAAAGTCTGAAAATAACCTACTTCTCATTCATTCAAGAAAATATGATTTACATGCTGAGATCAAAGTATCAAAAAGCATCTCAATTTTGGTAGTGTTTTTGCTCTCAATTATCAAGAAGATATGTTACAAAAGAGGCTCCCTCTATATGTATAGGGAAAAACTTTCAAAATTGAGAAAAGACTTAATTATTAAAACCTAGTTAAAGATGAGTCTTGGTTGACTTTGGGAATTTTCTAGATTTTTACATGTATTTACATATGACAAAAGTACATATGCAAATGTCCCAAGTCAATTACAAAGTACATGAGAGAAATGCAGAAGAAGAAATGGAAGAACAATTCAACTTTTGTTGCCAGCCTTCTTTAGATGAGCATCATACATGGCGATAGCTACTAGTATTCTAATATTGTCTAGCACAATAGTATATTTAAAGACCACCTTAGCTCTGACTTTGGCATCTCTCACTACTGTGATTGATTTCACATGACTAGTTAACCTAGTTCTCAAATTATCTAGAGTTAACTGATTAAATAAAATATTATCCACAGAAGCCATTGAGAATGCTTTCTCCTTGAATTCCCTTTAGATCATACCTTTAAACTCCTAAATCATTTCCTCTGCTCAAATGAATTGGTTATCTTGAGAGGTGAGTCTGCAAGGCAAATCCTCCAATTTTTTCAACAGACTGGTGTCACTTTGTTCGCTAGTATCTTTAGAAGATTCGAGGTCGCTAATCAATTCCTTAAGTACTTGGATCTTGTATATCAGTGATACTTTAATTGCAATATAAGAATATCTATTGGAAATGATGTTGATTGATATTAGGGTACATTTTTTTAGTGCTTTCATCTTTGTCCACTTGCTAAGATATTTATCTATGCTTTCAATACCTTGAGAAATAATATTGATAAGATCTTGTAATTTTGTTCTCACTTTCTTCATTTTACTTGTCTTCTCAGATACCTATGTGAACAAGGAAATCCCCTATGCATGCATCTTATCTAGGTAATCATTAAGTACTTTTCCTTTTAGATAAGTCTTTTTTGCTTTCAAGATTAAAGTATCATCTATGGAGAAAGCCTCTGGAGTTACCACTTCCAGAGAAAAAGTGAATCTCATGAGCACTGCAGTCAATTGTTCCACCATTACTTTGTAATGATCTTTCATTTCTCTTTCTCTATCAAATTTTTGGACCATAATATCCATCATAAATTGCAAATCAATCTTGGCACCCTAGTGAGTTATTTTCCCTAAATCAACTTGAGAGATGGAGTAGCTACTCATATCAAAATTCTCAAGGGTCTCATCCTATGGAGATTTGGCTATCTTAAAAAATTTGTGCCCCTTATCTCCATTCATTTTTGATAGGATTTTGGGATTCTTGGTGGTCTTAAATTTCACCAGTATTATTTTACCAAAGTCAAAGTCATCCAGAGAGATGGCTTACTTTTTTATTTTGGGTGTGAAAGTTAATAAACAAGGTGGGAGAGTAGAAGCACTTACATTAGCAATAGTCCCTATAGTTGGTGTCACTGGGGTAGCACCTGCACTATTGGTGGGAACAATGCACGTAGTGGGTGTAGTATCAGTAAAAAGTACACCTACTACTGAATGGTCAAAGGTGGAACTATCTCTGATGTTGAAAGGAGATGATAGACTGGGGATGGATCCTGATGAATGAAGAACATCTCTAGAAGCACCTTGAGGGTCACCAAAAATAAATTTAGAAGGAGAGGCAGCTCTAGAAGAGGAAAAATTGATGGGATAAATAGGTGAAGGAGTTGTAACAGGTGAGTAGGATAGAGAAGAAGAAATTTATATGTCTAGCTACACACCTTACAAAAATTAAGATTCTATTCACTGTTGACCCATAGGCCTATCATTGATTTCCATCTATTCTACCACTTATTCTTGGGTGCTTTATTTCTCAACCCCCATATCTGTTGCTTCTGGCTCTTTCTCAACAACTTTTGATTTCTTTGATACAAAAATGATCCTAGGTTTAGGGGGCCTGGAAGGAGAAGGAACATCACTTTTATTCTTTGTTCTATTTTCCACTCTCCTCCTTGTCTCTTCTTGAAATTCAGCCTCTGATCCCATGATGATTTCTTTTAATGTGATCCCCTTATTTGCTAACCAATCATTGGTGTTAGCCAATATTGGTTCGAATCTCATCCTCAAAGAGGTCAACTCTTTTTCAGACCATTAGATCAGAGGAAGAGGAGATTTAGTGACTTGTTCAAAAAGATATCTACTATTAACTAGATCTCTATCATCTATTAGATTTGGAGGAATATCAATGAGCCCTAGATACTCTATTTGTTCAAGAGATAGTCTGTTGTAGTCCATCTTCTTGATATCTTCTGCTATCCTTAAATCTATCCAGATGTCTTCGATCATGGGTTCATGGAACTGAGTCTTCCTCCTGATCATGTCTTTGACACCTCTGTAGTCAAAATTGGGCCTTCTTTTGAAATGCTTCATGGTGACAAGTTGCATTTTAGTCTCCATCGCCCTTGATTTTGTAGCAGTCAATACTGAGTATCTGCTAATTTCAATTGGGAACCTAAAACTGGGTTTCTTAAGTTCCATATGCTTATTGTGTATGACAATAATTTGTCTACATAGCTCCATTAGGATTAATTTATCTAAAGGAAATCTAGGGAACATATAGGGATATCCTTGGAAAAATCCAACCTGTAGATAGAAAAAAGAAGGGAACTAGAAGAACATACAACCAAAGTCATTTAAAATAGCCTAAGATTCATTAGACAGTCTTTTCTATTCTAATTGAGGATCAAAAAGACATAAAAATACCATAAAGAAAGCATCATTTACCCTCCTAAAATGATGGATTAAACCCTTCAATGTCAATTGAGGGTAATATTGATATATAGGGGTGGTTTTCCTGTCTCCTTCTAATGTCAAACCTGGAAAGGTTCTCATTGAAACTATAATGTACACTAGGTATGAAGTCATATAGAACTTTAAGGTAGTAGACACCTTTGTCAATTGCTCATGTAGAGCATTGCTAATCTATTCACCCCAAAATAATGACTTGTTTCCCTTGGAGGATTATTTTGATGAAGGGATACATCCATTCATGAAATTGAGAAGAAGATGATAAACTTCATACTCTAATGAGAAGAGTAATCAAGTCACCAACTTCTTCTATAAAGTCACTCCTTACGAATTTCCATGGTCATCTAGATAAGTTGGCTCTGGGAGTTTTAAGCCATCTATTGTTGATCACCTTCTTCACCTTCTCAAGATCTTGATCATATTCCTTTTGTGCTTTAAAAATGTTAATCTTCAACACTTCAGTATCAGGAGGGCACATGAAAACTTTATCAATGAACTCAGGGTCCAGTCTAATTACTACATAGCCACTAGCATCTGAGACAACTCTGGTATCTTTGTTGTAGAATTGAGCACACTAGAGGATAAACTCTATGTGATATGCACCCATAAGAAAAGAAGATACCAAATAGATATTGCTCTCAATTATCCTCTTCATTTTAGAGCTCAAATTGTTCACCTTGTTTCTCTCTATGAACTCAACCAAATCTATGTGGTTGATCTCTGTATCCGTAATGTCATCGACATTAGAAGTGACTGAGGTGATTGGGAAAACACCTTGATATTGGTACTTCATCATCTTTGAATTTTTTAGAGAAACTTTAGTCATTGGGATGTGACTTTATCAAAAGTATGTTGATGAAGAAGGATATTGAGGAGAAACTATGATAAGATTCATGACCATGTAATTAGGGGAAATATTGGTAATTTGAGAAAAATGCACGTTGAGTGATCATGACTAGGGAAATGTGCTTGAAAAGGTTGATGTGAGAGCAGGTTGGAAAGTAAAAGGAAAGGGAAGTGAGGTCAAGAAAAATGAAAATTCCCTTAGAGTTAGGTTTTAAATGGAGGAAAGCATGCAAGGGTGGCAAAAATTGCCACCCTTGCATGTTGAAGAAGGTCTTTATGCATAGCTGGCAAAAATTGCCACCTGTGCACATCAGGGTAGAAAGGTTTGTATCAATGGCAAAAAATTTTGTTGATGCATGTGAAAGGTCAAATGTGCATAGGTAGCAAAAATTGTCGCCTGTGCACATAGCCAGAAGTTTCATGGAAGGGTGGTGATTATCACCACCCTTACACATAGTGGGGAAGTTAGGTACATTAGCAGCAAGTTTTACCACCAATGCACATGGTTTGGTGGTGGGATGTGCATCGGTGGCAAAATTTACTACCTGTGCACATGATTAGAAGTTTGGGGAACTGTGTTAGGGTAGTGATTTTCACTGCCCTTACATGGGGAAATATTTGAAAGGTGTGAGGGTGGCAAAATTCTCCACCCTTACATGGGTGAAATGGCTAAATGGTGTAAGGGGGGAAGAAGGAGGAGGGTTGAGGCATAGTTAGGTTGCCTCATTGGTGGGAAACAAGAGGGAAACGAAGATAAAAAGGAGAAAAACTAGACCTAGGAGGAAAAAGTAGGAAAAATAACATAAAAAGAGAAGGAAAACAAAAACAAATACAAATAAAAAAGCCCTACCTAATAAAAATGTGAAACTATGCTTGAATCTAATAAAAACATGTTTCCTCTAGCTCACTTGATCATCTAGGGGTAGGGAGGAGGAGAAACAATAGAATAATGAAATAAAAGAGGAAGAAATGGGATTAAATGGGGGAAAAAATCACCCCCAACCACTCGGTATGTGTGGCCATAAATGTTGCACATGAAAACTGAGACCATGCAGGGGCAAATTTTTTTTCTGTCTCTGCATGTGAGGTCGGAAAGGGATGTAGGGGCGGCGAAAATCACCACTCCTACATAGAACACAACAAAAGATGCAAGGGTATAAATTTTTTCTACTCTTGCATGATGAATGAGAGGGTGGCAAAAAATGCCACCTTTGCATGAGAGACACAAAACAACATGCAGTGGTAGCAAAAATTACTGCCCTTGCATGTAAACTCAAGAAAATAACTAACTCTAAGAAATGAAAATTTGTCCTCTAGCTGCATCAAGATCATAACAATTTTGACGTTTTTAAGAAAATGCAATAAGGGAACATCATGAAATTTGAATGGTGCCAGTTGAGAAAACACAAGAATAATAAAAACTTGCCTCAAAAGATGAACATAGAGTGAAAAATATGAAATGAACAAGTTTCATAGGGGTTGTTCCAAAAATGAGCATAGATAATTTTAAGAACAACAATTGGCTTCTGTTGGGGAACTTCCATTGATTAAACCGATCGATAGGAGTAGAAACCAATCTCTAAGTGCCTTCTTCCAAGCCATTGGGCTATAGAGTCAAGCCAAGAAAGGAAAAGACATGAAAAACCAAAAGAAAACAATCAACACAAAAACTATACAAATGTACAAGTGAACTCATCTAATACTTCAAGGATTGAAGTGCTTCAAATGCTGCCCACTATGAGGTAGTGAGAATGGCACTCCATCTTGATACTCTAGTAAGAAGCTATTCTCACCATAGACCTGATGAATGGTAAATAGACCTCTCCACATAGAATCAAATTTGTCATGCATTCCTTTTGGTTCTCTCCTCTTGTCCCACAATAAGACTTGATCCCCAATCTAAAAATCATGAATCTTTGCCCTCTTGTCAAAGAGTTTTTTTTAGCTAATTTTGATGTGTAATTATCTAGTCCACCACCATGGTTTGTTGCTCATCTAATTTAGTTAAGCACATGATCCTTTTATCAATAGAATTTTTGAAGGTTAAATCTTTAATTGCCTTTGCCAACCTAAGCACTGGTAGTTCCAGGGTGATTGGTATCTCTCCATTCAAGCCATAAAAAATTTGGAATGGTGACATACCTATTGTCCTCTTGGGTGTAATTCTATTTAACCACAAAGCATCAAACAATGTTTTACGCCAATTCCTTTGATTATCATCTACCAGTTTCCTGATAATAGTAACTAGATTCTTGTTGCTCAATTTTGCTTGGTTATTCCCTTGTGGAAAATAATCAAAAGTGTGGGAGAGGGTAATTATATAATAAAAGCAAAACTGGGTAATCTCATGAGAAGAGAAACATGGTGCATTATCTATTACAATCTTAGTTGGAACCCTAAATCAAGAAATAATATTTTTCTTAAGAAAATTACATACCACTTCTAAAGTAGCATGCTTAGTTGGAATGGCTTCCACCCATTTGGTAAAGTAATCAGTCACAATGAGGACATAATCATGCCCAACACTTGAAGATAGGTTAAATTTGCCAATGAAGTTAATACCTCATTGTTGAAAATGTTCTTCGATTACCACTGGCTTGAGGGGTAATGATGTAGGAGCATCTACATTCAAATTCAATTTATTATATTTTCCCTCTAATATGCTTTTAATGAGGGGTAATTATAAAAAAATAAAAGTAAAAAGTAAATTGTTGGGGCTGTTGAGGGAATAACGGAGGAGTGGTTAAAAAAGTTTCAACCTTAGTATATTGTTAAAAATTACAAACTGTTTCTATTTTACCTTCAGCCCAAAATTGGGCATAGAAGTTAGAAGGGAGAACCTTAACAAGAGCAAAAAGAAAATTAATTATAGAGGAGGATGAGAGGTACGTAGAAGAGGAGAGGAAGGATAAAGAGGGAAAAGACCTCTCCTTCAAGGGAAGATATGAAAGAAGAAAAGAGGATCTCAAGAATGTCAGAATGAAGAGAATAGAATGAAGAGAAGAGAAGAGGAGGAAGATAGAATTGGTGTTGATATGATGGGCAGTGTTAATAGGCATAAAGGAAATCTAGTTTGATGTGGGAAGGCAAGGGAGCAAGTGCGTGTCAGAGGAGGTACACACTAATGTTGTTGTCTTAGCAAATTATTCAGTGTCCCACAACGTCAAAGATTCCCATGCCATTTCTGTTCAGGTGAATTCGCCTTATGGAGATTCATTACACCACTCAAAAAATGTTTGGTCGGGTTAATTCAGATTTACATAAAAGGAATCTGGTACTTATACAACATGTTTCTAGATAACAAATCCTCAAGAAGGAGTAACTTCTAGTATAGATCTTGATTGGAAAGTTGGGTTTGCTACTAAAGACTAGGAAACAATTTCAAGAAAATAATAAATTGAAGGTGTTGAACTACAGTTGACAAAACATGAAGGAAAGGTAGAGGCTATTCATGATAACGTCATGTGTCTAAAAGATAGAGAAACAGATGGCCATTTTATAATCCTTGAGGTTATGTTATATTGCTCTTATGTGAGTGCAGTGTACTCTAATGTTGACGAAAATGGTGAACAACACATGGTGTTTTGTCATGTAATATTAGGAAATGTGGAGTTGGTTAGGCCTAGCTTGTAGCAATTTCATCCTAGCAGTGAAGAATTTGATACTGGCATAGATGATCTTACTAATCCAAAGCATTACATCATTTGGAGTACCTACATGAATACACATATTTTGCTTGAATATGTTCTAAGCTTTAAAGTTTCTCCTCAATTACATGAGTATTGGTCTAGATTGAAAGCAAGGCAATACACAAGATCAATGTCGGAGGTAGTAAGTTCATTTTGTTTTAATGATTGTTTGTAAGCAGCTTATTATTTGTTTAGCCTTTGCATGGGCTGTCTGGTCAAGGTTAGATGGCCTCAGTTCATTGAGGAAAACATTTCTATAAATATATTAATATCATTGTCAAACCAATAATGTTACTTCCAATAAGTGGAGAGCCAGCATCCCCATTTCAATGAACTTATTCTCTAACTGTAATATTGTCTGCTAAATCTACCTTATCTGAAAGATTCAAGCTTACTCAACTGCAAAGACGTTTGATTGTGAAAGGTTGATCTACATCTTCTTTCCTAGAGGAAAGAGATTTGTAGAAAGGGGAGTCATTCTTTCTCATGGTTCTTAATGATTCAAGTATACCCTAGTAGTGTCTATTTTTAATGTAATATGCCATGAAGCCTACAATATATGTAATGTTCATTTTTATTTCAGCAGTTGATCACTGATCTCAAACACCTGATAATGAGATCCGTTTTTTTATTATTTCATTAAACAAATAGCTAAAAGTCTACCTTGTTTCCAGTCTAAGGTCAGCACATCAATTTGGGTGCAGCAGCCTGTCTGATGTCTACCTAAACTTTAATGTTATGAGTTTCTATTACTCAAACCAATGAGAGATGGCATTTGTTTTGGGACTTTCTATATGCCATTTAGGTCTAGAATGTACTTAGATTGTGTTGGTCTACTAATGTAAGTGGCGATGTGTAATTGACATATTAAAGGTGTTATGGTGATTGTGGTGGGCTGGGTGAAGTTGGATGTCAGTGTATCATTCGGTATCAGAGCTTGAAGCTCTTGGGAATTGGTAATTTTTTGATGGTTATGATTTCTAATGAGTTGTTATAGGATTTGGCAAGAGGATCAACAGGACAAAGTGCTAGAAGACCCTGTGGAAGAAAGGTATGAGTAACATTGATATCTAATTTGAATTTATTGTGTTTAAGAAGTAAACATGTGAAAGGAAGGTTTAAAGCCATTGAGGCTTAAGAGGAGAAGAAGAAGAAGCCAAGGAAGGCTTAGTGAAGAGCCAAGAGAAGCTCTAGAAGAAGAGCATAGTGAATGCTCAAGAGGAAGATCCAAAGTAAGGTAAGCTTGGATTTGTGATTTGAGTTTATTGAAGTGTTATATAAAGAGTTGCTTCATGATTGAGAAAAGGATCAAAAGAATAGGATGCAAAAGGCCTAGGTGAGATCAAGAAGATTGTCAAAAGACTAGTTAAGGAAAAAGGCTTGGGTGAGACAAGGGATCAAGAGACCAAGGTGGAAAAGACTTGGGTGAAGATCTCAGAAATGGAGATATTGCTGAGAAGAAAGAAGAGTAGCAAGGTACATGAGAATACCAAGAAGAGTAGCAAGGTACATGAGAATACCAAGAAGAAAGCAAGCATCAAAGGTATGGATAGTATTGTAATTGATAAAGAAATTGCTAGTTTGAAAAGAGATCTAGCTAAGTTTACAGATAGATATGAGTCTTGGATGCAGTTGAATAAGCAAGCATGGGTATGGCTAATAAGGAAGAGGATGAAGTGGCCAATAGATCTCCTAAGGAAGAGGAGAAGAAGGCAAAAGAAGATTACCATGAAGAGAGAAGCCCATAGAGGCTTGAAGAAGATAAGAGGATTGCCAAGTGAGCAGCAAGAGGAAGAAGTTGTGAAGAAGGTTCTCATTGTGGAGGACAAGAGAAAAGAAGAAAGAAAAGATGAAGTGTTGGGAAAAGCACTTGAGAAGATAAGAGTGTTGATGAAGGAATCACTCATAGGGACCTTGTGGTCTCTTGTTTTTACTTCTAATATTATCTTTGATTGGGTAAATGCAGGTATGAGCATCCTTGTGAAGGTCAAAAGAAAGGCCTTGAAGAATGAAGATATTGGTGCAAGAGAAGACTCCAAGTGCACAAGTGAATGTGCAAGAGAGAGAAGTGAGTTTGCTGTTGTTGATAAGGAAGAAGAGATGCATTGGTTAATGCATGAGGGAGGTGTTGAGGAACCTCTACAAGCAAGAGGAGAGATGGAAGATGAATATGAATTCCATGATGCCATTGAATGCCAAGAGGAAGAAAGAGAGCAGCCAAGCACAAAGGGAGAGAAAGATTGCTCCATGGAACAAGCTATTAAGGAGGTAAAAGTGAATTCAAAATTTGATTTTTTTTATAAGCATGAAACTATTTATATACATGTTAGAGAAGTAAAGAGAAAGGTAAAGTATTCAATTAACCATGGATATGTGATGCCTAAATGGTGGAAGAAGCAAACTCCCAAGCAAGAGGAGGTGCTGGTACAAAAGCATGGATACAGGATGCCTACATGGTTTGAAAAGACAAATGGTAAGAAGGAGAAACAAGTATGGGTGCCTAAGAAGGCAAAGAGAAAAGATGTGAGTGTTGAGACAACAACACCAAGAAGTCAATGGAAGAGGGTTGAAGGTGATTCCAGCAGCCAAGAGAATGAAGGAGAGATGGTGAGTATGGAAGAAGCATTCCATGAAGACAGGATGCTTGAGAGGTATACCAAAGAGGTAAAAGGTAAAAAAATTGTTTATGATAATGTTTTTGAATCCTTTAATGATCCTTTCATAAGAAATGAAAAATGGAAAGTGGTTGTGTGGACTAATATGCAGCAAGGAGAGAATTCCAAGAGTATGGATGATGAAAGTGGAGATGTGAAATCAATTCACATGATTGAAAAGAGTAAGGAAACACAAGGTAATATTTATCCAATTATTTTTGATGAGTATATTGATGTTGATGAAGAAGTTGGTTTCTGTGAAGACAAGCTAAGAAAAGATGAGATAAAGGGTAAAGGACAAGTAATCCTTAAGAATGAAGAACCCAAGTTTGATGAAGAGAATAGTGAGATAGATGAGATCTTACTAAAGGAAGAGTTGAAGATATTGGAGGAGCTATTTGTTCATTCAAGAGAAATAAATTAAGGTACAAGCCATGGTGAAGACACCATTGGGAAGAGTGAAACAAGACAAGAGAAAAACAAAGAGGCAAGGACATTTTTGATCAAGGACCAAAAAAGTGGAGGCAGCCAAGAGACTTTATCGTCTCAAGTTTTTACTTCTAACATTGCCTTTGATGTTTTGAATGCAAGTATTAAAGTTGTGGAGATGAATGAAGTCCATAGTCCAATGGACAAATTTGTGAATCAAGAACAACAAGAAGATCTAGAAGATATGTATGAAGATGAAGAAGCATGGAAGTGGGAGATGGCAACTGAGAAAGAGATGAAGAGAAGAGCATACCAAAAGAGGAAGAACAACAAGATGAAGGACAAAGACTATTTCAAACAAAGACAAGCATTGGTATTGGCAACAAGACCTTGGGATCTAGGGATAGAGTGAAGACTAATACATGGAGGAAGCATTTCATTTGAACTAAGGTTCAAATCTTTTCTACAGGGAGAGTATGATGCAAGAGCAATTGCATTCAAATTCGGATTATTATTTTTTCCCTCCAATATGCTTTTAATGAGGGGTAATTGTAAAAAAATAAAAGTAAAAAGTAAATTATTGGGGCTATTGAGGGAATAACAGAGGAGTGGTTGAAAATGTTTCAACCTTAGTATATTGTTAAAAATTACAAACTGTTTCTATTTTACCTTCAGCCCAAAATTTTGTGTAGAAGTGAGAAGGGAGAATCTTAACAAGAGCAAAAAGAAAATTAATTATAGAGGAGGATGAGAAGTACATAGAAGAGGAAAGGAAGAACAGAGAGGGAAAAGACCTCTCCTTCAAGGGAAGATATGAAAGAAGAAAATAGGATCTCAAGAATGTCAGAATGAAGAGAATAGAATGCAGAGAAGAGAAGAGGAGGAAGATAGAATTGGTGTTGATATGGTGGGTGGTGTTAATAGGCATAAAGAAAATCTGGTTTGATGTGGGAAGGCAAGGGAGCAAGTAAGTGTCAGAGGAGGTGCACACTAAAGTTGCTGTCTTAGCAAATTATTTAGTGTCCCACAATGTCAAAGATTCCCATGCCATTTCTATTCAGGTGAATTCGCCTTATGGAGATTCATTACACCACTCAAAAAATGTTTGGTCGGGTCAATTCAAATTTACATAAAAGGA
This sequence comes from Torreya grandis, assembly GCA_037957365.1. Taxonomy (NCBI): domain Eukaryota; kingdom Viridiplantae; phylum Streptophyta; class Pinopsida; order Cupressales; family Taxaceae; genus Torreya; species Torreya grandis. The sequence continues at coordinate 886,585 of JARHVA010000369.1, forward strand.
ATCTGGTACTTATACAGCATGTTTCTAGATAACAAATCCTCAAGAAGGAGTAACTTCTAGTATAGATCTTGATTGGAAAGTTGGGTTTGCTGCTAAAGACTGGGAAACAATTTTAATAAAATAATAAATTGAAGGTGTTGAACTATAGTTGACAAAACTTGAAGGAAAGGTAGAGGTTATTCATGATAACCTCGTGTGTCTAAAAGATAGAGAAATATATGGCCATTTTATAATCCTTGAGGTTATGTTATATTGCTCCTATGTGAGTGCAGTGTACTCTGATGTTGACAAAAATGGTGAACAACAAATGGTGTTGTGTCATGTAATATTGGGAAATGTGGAGCTGGTTAGGCCTGGCTCACATCAATTTCATCCTAGCAGTGAAGAATTTGATACTGGCATAGATGATCTTACTAATCCAAAGTGTTACATCATTTAGAGTACCTACATGAATATGAATATTTTTCCTGAATATGTTCTGAGCTTTAAAGTTTCTCCTCAATTACATGAGTATTGTTCTAGATTGAAAGCAAGGTAATACGCAAGATCAATGTCAGAGGCAGTAAATTCATTTTGTTTGAATGATTGTTTTTAAGTAGCTTATTATTTGTTTAGCCTTTGCATGGGCTATCTGGTCAAGGTTAGATGGCCTCAGTTCATTGAGGAAAACATTTCTATAAATATATTAATATCATTGTCAAACCAATAATGTTACTTCCAATAAGTGGAGAGCCAACATCCCCGTTTCAACCAACTTATTCTCTAACTGTAATATTGTTTGCTAAATCTATCTTATCTGAAAGAGTCGAGCTTACTCAAATAAAAAGACGTTTGATTGTGAAAGGTTGATCTACATCTTCTTTCCTAGAGGAAAGAGATTTGTAGAAAGGGGAGTCATTCTTTCTCATGGTTCTTAATGATTCAAGTATACCCTAGCAGTGTCCATTTTCAATGTAATATGCCATGAAGCCTACAATATATGTAATGTTCATTTTTACTGCAGCAGTTGATCACTAATCTCAAACACCTGATAATGAGATCTGTTTCATTATTATTTCATTAAAAAAATAGTTGAAAGTTTGCCCTGTTTCAAGTCTAAGGTCAGCGCATCAATTTGGGTGCAGCAGCCTGTCTAATGTCTACCTAAACTTTAATGTTATGAGTTTCTATTACTCAAACCAATGAGAGATGGCATTTGTTTTGGGACTTTCTATACGCCATTCAGGTCTAGAATGTACCTAGATTATGTTGGTTTGCCAATGTAAATGGTGATGTGTAATTGACATATTAAAGGTGTTATGGTGATTGTGGTGGACTGGCTGAAGTTGGATGTCAGTGCATCAGGTAACATGGCCAATTTAGGTTTTTTGATGACTGTTGACACAATTCACACCTATGAACCTATTTTTAAGCATCTTGAAATACTGTAGGCCAATAGTACCTTGCTCATAGGATTTTATGGGCTATCACTAGTGCAAAAAAATGTCCTCCATAGGCTAAATTGTAGAAGGACTCCAAAAGTTTACCTTATTGCACCTTATTGATGCAGCAAAGAAATACCCCATCAAGGCTTCTCTTATACAAACCATTGTCCCATAAGACATAGCTAACAACCTTTAGCTTAACATTCCTTTTTAATTTGTAGGATAGATGAGTGGGACACTCACCATAGGTGAAAAAATGAGTGATGTTAGAATACCACTCATCAGTAATAATGACGAAGAGGACCGTAGGCATGTCTTCAATCTCTATTTTTTCATTTTCTATTTCCTTGGGGATATTATCAGCAATCAACTAGTAAATGTCCTTTCCCTACACAAGTTTGGTAGGTTTGATGTCAAGATCGAACTCTTAAATATTAGAAATCCAATTGCCCCTTTTAGTACCAAACTCTTGTTGAGTTAGAATGGACTTAACCATTGTGTCAAGCAACAAAACCACAGTATGTGAATTTAGGATATAAAACCAGAAATGCTTCACCACCTTAACCATAGCATAAGCATGTTTCTCCATATTTGAATATTTTAATTCATGAGTTTTGAGAGGATAACTCATAAATGATATGGGATATTCCACACCTTCTTGGTTTTGTTGAACTAAAATAGCTAAAAGTGTATGCTCAAAAGCATAGCTGTATATTATGAAGTCTTTGGTGTAATCTAGACAAACCAGAATTGGTGCACGGGTGATCACTTTTTTGATGTCTTTAAAAGTTGACTTACCTTCTGTATTCCATCAAAAAGTGGCTTTGCCCTTCATCATGCTCACAATGTGGCAAGTCTTCTCAATGAACTCAGGAATGAACCTTTGTATAAAATTCACTTTTTCAAAGAAAGAGTGAACTGCAGTCTTACTCGTGGGCAGAGTAAGCTCCTAGATGGACTTGACTCTTTTTGAGTCAACTTTTATGACTTCTTGGGATATAATGTGCCTGAGAAGTTTCCCTTTTGTTACCCTAAAAAAATATTTTTTGGGATTTAGAGAAATGCCATTTTGGCAGCAGCATTCTAGCACTTGTTGTAAGTGGTGCACATGATCAGGATGATGCTTGGAAAAGACTATTAAATCATCCAGGTATACTATAATGAACTTACCCATTTTGTCTTTGAAATCAAGGTCCATTTCACTTTGAAAAGAGGCACCCACATTTATCAGGCCAAATGGCATTCTTTGATAGGCAAAGGTGACCCAAGGTGTGGTGAAGGCAGTCTTATGCTAGTTTACTTTACCAGCTTCAACTTGATTGTACCCAGAGAAGCCATCCAGCATTGATAACATCTTTAAACTAGTCACCATCTGAAGAACTTGATCCATGATAGGTAGAGGCTTGTTATCCTTTAAGGATGACTGATTCAAGTTTTTGAAATCTACATAGAGGTGAATTTTTCCATTCTTCTTCCTCACAAGGACTATGTTTGCAATCCATGTGGAATGATGGATTGGGAAAATTATTCTAGCATTCAGCATTTTCTATATTTTAGATAGAATAGTACCTGATATCTTCAGATTAAACTATCTAGATTTTTTCTTGTAAGGCATTAAATCACTTTTGAGAGGAATGTCATGGCATATTTCTTCAAGCTTGAGTGACTTTAGATCATCATAGGAGTATGCTTGGACATCCATATACTGGCAGAGTAGAGCAGTGAACTTGAACTTTTCTTCTTGAGTGTAACATTTCCCAATGCTCACCACTTTGGGATTTTCTTTGGTACCTAAATTTACTTGATCAAACTCTTGGGAGGAGCTTGAATCCATTTGCTGCTATTTAATGAACCTATCATGTTTGTCAAACCGCTTCTCAAGGGAAACCAGACCTTTTGAGATTTTATTCCCTTTAAGTTGCAAGAATTCTTCACCTACGTCGACACTTGATTCAGGGGCTGGTTCAAGCTTCTGAGGCCTACTACCATTGAAATGAAGCTATTTAAATCTATCTTTTTACTCCAAGAAGGCAATGATTTGATTATCATTGTTAAACACCTACCAATGACTAGCATTATTAGGTATACTTGGTTGAAAGACTAGCTTGATAGTGTACTTATCTCCTTTAAAATTAGGGTGAGGAACCAATAGAATTTCTAAAATAGCCAGTGCATCATCTCAGTCATTGAATTCCTTAGGTATGGTAGAGATGATAAAAGTATCAAAGCTTTCAATTTGATCCCAGACTAGATTGTGGTAGTGGCACAATCTCTCATTTTTAGTTTGATACAAGTTCCTTACCTGAAAAACCACCAATTCAACATCACCTTTGGCATGAATGAGTTTGATGCTTTTGTCTCGAGTAGCCTTCAATCCAAGCAGCAGAGATTTGTACTTAGCTATGTTGTTGGTGTTACTAAAATACAACTTGTATGAAGAGGGAAAAATATCTCCTTGAGGAGATATCAACACAATCCCATCTCTTAAACTGGTAGAGGAGTATCTACCATCGAATTCTAGAATCTATACCTCATCAGACACTAATTTTTTCTTAGATTCTTCTTCATTGAGAGGGGGAGATTCTTCTACACTTACACTATGCTCCACCAATCTTTCAATTTTTTTATTTGAACCAATTTTTAGGTTGACACATTCAATAATTTCATCAGGCGTCTCATGGACTTCCTCTATGGATAAAAAGTAATTACCCATGCCGGAAGACTCAAATAGAGTTTGAGCTTCATGCATTGATGTTTGAGTGACTACGTATTTTGCTTCATTCTCAGGGAGCAATCTCTACATAACACCTTTGACTAGGATCCTCACCTCAGATAGGTCCACACTTAATTCACCACCAACATCCTTGCAGAAATTTTGCCCAAGAAGGATACCATAAGAGGTAGAAACATCAGCCACTAGGACCGTCATTTTGATTTTCTTCTCTGGAAAAGATGCAAATGAAAATTGGGCATCTTTGATTTGACCCAAGAGTGGGACTTGTTTTCCATGGAGAAACATCTCTTGAAAGTCTTAGTTAAATTAAAACCAAGGGAATCTACTACTTTGGTAGGCATAATGTTATCATAAGCTCCAGAGTCTATTATGTAATTACTCAATTTATGACCATTTATCAATAGGGAAACATAGAAAGGTTTTATTTTTCTAGGGTCAACAAGAGTAGCGAAAAGATTATTCTAGGTGGATTTATTCTTGGAGGAATCATGAGTTGCCTTTGAAAAATCTTGTCCTATAGGGGCAATTTTACTTTTCATGTATCCAGCCAACCTATCAAACTATATAGGATTGGCTCGTAAGTGCTCAATCTCAGTCATTTGAATCTTGGTCTTTTTAGCATGATCAATTATATCAAATAATTGAAATGAGCTAGAGGCAAAGGGAAGAAGCCCATCATTATAATTTGTATTAGGTGTGGTACTGGTTTGAGAGATAAAAGTAGAACGTACAGGATGGTTTGAGGTACTTACTTTCTTATTAGGCACCAAGTCCTTTGATTGAAAAGGCAGTGAAGTCCCTCATTTAATAATAAAAACTAATGGCTGAGGTTCTTCTCCTACTTTTTCTTTATCAGCTTGTTGAGTTGACTAGTTCTATGACTTGGTAAAAATAGCATAGGATCCATCAAACACTTCTCCCTTACTTCTAGCTTCATCTTGATAATCTAAGAAACCAATATTGGAGTCACTAGCTAATTCTTCTTCTTATTCTACAAATATATTAGCATCATCTTATTGGTCTAACTCAGGTTGGAATGAGAAATCATGTTCAGCTTCAAGGTAACCAACTACTAAATTAGCAGGTGTTGCTTCAATGGTAAGCTTCTCGTGTGGAGGAGGAAGGTGATTTGGTTATCCTTGATTTCTAGCAGCATTGCCTTGATATGAGTGATTCAGAAATATCCTTCTTGGGATATCTTGATAAGGAGGAGTAGACATACCTTGGGCCATTTGTCTTTTCAAGGCTAGTAGTTCATTCATCAACTTTTACACCATAAGATCTATGGTGATCATGGAAGAACTTTCAGTAGATGAATAAAATTTATTTTTATTAGAGTCTTTTCTAATCTTACCTACCAGGATAATATCATCTTCCACCTCGGTAGCCAAATTTTGGTCTACAAAAAGATCCATAGGACTAGCTCACCTCAATAGAAAACTTACTTCAAGAAGTTGAGAGTTGATGAAAAAGTACTTGAGATTCTCTGGCATTGGTTGAGTGATCATAAGAATTCAATTCCTCAGCTTATTGAATTTAGTAATTAAGTCTCGCATGGGCTCATGAGGTTCCTTCTTCATTTACATAAGCTGAGCTAACAAGGCATGTACATCTTCAGTGGATTTAAACCTAGCCTCAAACTTGGCCTTAAGCATATTTTAATCAATTATAGTTTGAGCTTGAAGGTGGTAAAACTAGTCCACAATAGCACCTTGCAAAGTTTCTACAAATAGTCTCATCACTATATCTTTGTATTCCACACCTATCACACCACATGCTATAGAGAAGGAAGTAATATGCTCATCAAGATGAACCTTTCCATTGCCATAAAATTTGGAGAAATTCTTTGTCAAACTATGGGGTAGTTCATGTAAAGGTGGGGCTAGATTGAGAGGACGAAAGGAATTTCCCCAAGGGCCTTAGACTGCCATGATATGTTGATTAAAAGGTGGGATAACAAATCTTGGTGGGGTTAGTATAGACAAAACCTTACTAGTACTGAGACTAGAAGCTTCACCAGGTATGGGAGATCTGACACTGGTAGGAGGGAAACTCCTGGTTCACTGAAGGCAAGATGGTGGAGGAGAAATCTCAAAGTTAGTTCATCACACCAACTCAAATATAGGATCAACAATACCTTAAGCTCTTTAACTTCACGTGTATTATGGATTTGCCAGTGTAAAATGAAAAAGGACTAGAAATGCTTTGAGTTGAAAATTGAGGCTTCAAAATGCATGTTTGTAATCCCTAGAAGAGTCTCCAAAAGCTATTGGGTGAATATTTTGTCATCAAGCAACTGATGGCAAAATGGTTATATCAACAACAATACAAGGAGATTTATATGGCAAAAAGTGTGGGTTTACCACATATTAATGAGATAGATCATTCCTCTCATCAAGGGAAGGTTCCCTATAGATTACTTATATGCTATATACATATAAATAAGAAAAAAATAACACTTAGGGTAGGATAACACCATCCATCTCTCTTTTTTTAGAGAAGATGTTCATAGAGCAAAAGAGAAATTTTGGTTGATGACTAAAAGCATTCCTCTTCCTTTAGAAATTATGTTCAACAAATAGAAAAAAACTTCTTAGGTAGTAACTACATCTACAAGAAACCCATGAAAGCACAAAGTCTCTCATTACTTCCCTCACTAATTTGAAGGTACGTAATAGTAGAGTGAAGTGTAGTTTAAAGTCTTCACCTAAAACTACAATAGATAAAAAGATCACAAAGGATAAAAGTAGTTCAAAGTCTTTTTGATATCCTTCAGAATGTCTTTAGATAGTTTCCACATATACTTTGCTTATTTAATCAAATAAATGAGATATTATTAAGAAAGAGAACATAAGAATGATCTCCTAAGTAACACAAATTATTTCAACACAGTCTGAAAATAACCTGCTTCTCATTCATTTAAGAAAATATGATTTACAAGCTAAGATCAAAGTCTTAGAAAGCATCTCAATTTTGGTAGAGTTTTTACTCTCTATTATCAAGAAGATATATTACAAAAGAGGCTCCCTCTATATATATAGGGAAAAGCTTTCAAAATTGACAAAAGACTTAGTTATTAAAACCTAGTCAAAGATGAGTCTCGATTGACTTTGGGACTTTTTTGAATTTTTATGTATATTTAATTATTAAAAAAGTACAGGTTCAAATGTCCCAAGTCAATTACAAAGTACATGAGAGAAATGGAGAAGAATAAATGGAAGAATAGTTCAACTTTTGTCACTAGCCTTCTTTAGATGAGCATCATACATGGTGATAGCTACCTATATTCTGATACTGTCTGGTGTAATAGTATTTTTGAAGACCAGCTTAGCTCTAACTATGGTCTCTCTCACTGTTGTGATTGATTTCACATGACTAGTTAACCTAGTTCTCACATTATCTAGAGTTAACTGATTATCTAAAATATTATCTATAAAAGTCATTGAGAATGCTTTCTACTTGAATTCCCTTCAGATCATACCTTGAACTCTTGAATCATTTCCTCTACTAAAATGAATTGGTTGTATCGAGAGGTGAGTTTGTAAGGAAACTCCTCTAATTTGTTTAATAGATTGGTGTCACTTTGTTCACTGGCATCCTTGGAATATTCAAGGTCACTGATCAATTCCTTAAGTACCCAGATCCTATATATTAGTGATTCTTTAATTTCAATATAAGAATATCTATCAGTAATGACGTTGATTGATATTAGGGTACATTTTTTTAGCACTTTCATCTCTGTCCACTTGCTAAGATATTTATCTATGCTTTCAATATCTTGAGAAATAATATTGATAACATATTCTAAATATGTTCTCACTTTCTTCATTTTACCTATCTTCTTAGATACCTATGTGAACAAGGAAATCCCCTATGCATGTATCTTATCTAGGTAATATTCAAGTACTTTTCCTTTTAGATAAGTATTTTTTTCTTTCTAGATTAAAGGATCATCTATGGAGAAAGCCTCTGGAGTTACCACTTCTAGAGAAAAAGTGAATCTCCTGAGCACTATGGTCAATTGTTCCACCATTGCTTTGTAATGATCTTTAATTTCCCTTTCTCTATCAAATTTTTGGACCATAATATCCATCATAGATTGCAAATCAATCTTGGCACCCTAGTGAGTTATTTTCCCTAAATCAACTTGAGAGATGGAGTAGCTACTCATATCAAAATTCTCAAGGGTCGCATCCTATGGAGATTTGGCTATCTTCAAAAATTTGTGCCCCTTATCTCCATTCATTTTTGAAAGGATTTTGGGATTCTTTGGGGTCTTAAATTTCACCAATACTATTTTACCAAAGTCAAATTCATCTAGAGAGATGGCTTGGTTTTTTATTTTGGGTGTGAAAGTTGATAACCAAGGTGGGAGAGTAGAATCACTTACATTAGAAATAGTCCCTATAGTTGGTGTCACTGGGGTAGCACCTACACTTCTAGCAAGAATAATGGGCATAGTGGGTGTAGTATCAGTCAAAATCACACCTGCTACTGAATGGTCGAAGGTGGAACTATCTTTGATGTTGAAAGAAGGAGATGATAGAGTGGGGATGGATCTTGATGAATGAATAACATCTCTAGAATCACCTTGAGGGTCACCGAAAATAACTTTAGAAGGAGAGGCAGCTCCAAAAGAGGGAATATTAATGGGAGAAATAGATGAAGGAGATACATCAGGTGAGTGGGGTAGAGAAGAAGAAATTCCTGTGTCTGGTTGCACACCTTCTTGCAGAGATTGAGCTTCCATTCCTTGTTGACCCATAGGCTTGTCATCAATTTCCATCTATTTTATCACTTGTTCTTGGGTGATTTGTTTCACAACCCCCATATCTATTGATTTTGGCACTTTCTCAATAACCTTTGATTTCTTTGATACAAAAATTATCCTAGGCTTATGGGGCTTGGAAGGAGAAGGAACATCACTTTTATTCTTTTTTCTATTTTTCACTCTCCTCCTTATCTCTTCTTGAAATTTGGCCTCTAATACCATGATGAATTATTTTAATGTGATCCCCTTATTTCCTAACTAATCAATAGTGTTAGCCAATATTGATTTGAATCTCATCCTCAAAGAGGTTAACTCTTTTTGAGACCATTAGATTAGAAGAAGAGGAGAGTTAACAACTTGTTTAGCAAGATATATACTATTAACTAGATCTCTATCATCTATTAGATTTCGAGGAATATCAATGAGCCCTAGATATTCTATTTGTTCAAGAGATAGTCTATTGTAATCCATCTTCCTAATATCTTCTGTTATCCTTAAATCTATCTAGACATCTTCGATCATGGGTTCATGGAACTGAGTCTTCCTCTTGATCATATGTTTGATATCTCTATAGTCACAATTGGGCCTTCTTTTGAAATGCTTCATGGTGACAAGTTGCATTTTGGTCTCCATTTCCCTTTCTTTTGTAGTGGTCAATATCGAGTATCTATCAATTTCAATTGGGAACCTAAAATCGGGTTTCTTAAGTTCCATCTACTTATTGTGTATGACAATAATTTGTCTACATAGCTCCATCAAGATCAATTTATTTGAAAGAAATCTATGGAGCATATAGGGATAGCCTTGGAAAAATCCAACCTGTAAATAGCAAAAAGAAGGGAACTGCAATAAAATATAGCCAAAGTCATTTACAACAGCCTAGGCTTCATTGGACACTCTTTTCTGTTCTAATTGAGGGTAAAAAAGACACAAAAATACTATGAAGAAAGCATCATTTACCCTCCTAAAATGATGGATTGAACCCTTTAATGTCAAGTAAGGGTAATATTGATATATAAGAGTGGTTTTCCTGTCTCCCTTAGATGTCAAACCTAGAAAGGTTCTCATTGAAGCTGTAATGTACACTAGGTATGAAGTCATATAGAACTTCGAGGTAGTAGACACCTTTGTCAATTGCTCATGTAGAGCGTTGCTAATTTTTTCACCCTAAAAAATGACTTATTTCCCTTGGAGAATTATCTTGATGTAGGGATACATCCATTCATGAAATTGAGAAGAAGATGATAAACCTCATACTTTGCTGAGAAGAGTAATCAAGTAGCCAACTTCTTCTATAAAGTCACTCCTCGGGAAGTTTCATGGCCATTTGGATAAGTTGGCTCTGGGAGTTTTAAGCCATCTATAGTTGATCACCTTCTTTACCTTTTCAAGATCTTTATCCTATTCCTTTTGTGCTTCAACGAAGTCAATCTTCAACACTTCAGTAATAGGAGGGTACATGAAAATTTTATCAATGAACTCAGGGTCCAGTCAAATTACTACATTTCCACTAGCATCTAACACAGCTCTAGTATCTTTATTATAGAATTGAGCACACTGAAGGATGAACTCTATGTGATGTGCTAACATAGGAAAAGAGGAGACCTTATGGATATTGCTCTCAATTATCCTCTTCATTTTAGAGCTTGGACTATTCACCTTGGTTCTCTCTATGAATTCAGCCATATCTACATGGTGGATCTTTGTATCCCTAATGTCATCGACGTTAGAAGTGACTGAGGTGATTTGGAAAACACCTTGATATTGGTACTTCATCATCTTCAACTTCTTTGGAGAAACTTCAGTCATCAGGATGAGCCTTTGTCAAAAGTATGTTGATGAAGAAGGATCTTGAGGAGAAACTATGATAAGAGTCATGATCATGTAATTAGGGGAAATATTAGTAATCTGGGAAAATTACATGTTGGGTGATCATGACTAGGAAAATGTGCTTGAAAGGGCTAAGGTGAGAATAGGTCAAAAAGTGGAAGAAAAGGGAAGTAGGCTCGAGAAAAACAAAAATTCCCTCAAAATTAGGTTTTAAATGGAGGAAAGCATGGAAGGGTGGCAAAAATTGCCGCCCTTGCATGTTAAAGAAGGTCTTTGTGCATAGGTAGCAAAAATTGCTGCCTATGCACATCAGGGTAGAAAGGTTTGTATCAGTGGCAAAATTTTCCACCGATGCATGTGAAAGATCAAATGTACATAAGTGGCAAAAAAATCCACCTGTGCACGTAGTAAGAATTTTGGTAGAAGGGCAGTGATTATCACCACCCTTGCACATAGTGGGGAAGTCAAGTGCATTTGTGGTAATTTTTACCACCAATGCACATGGTTCAATGGTGGGATGTGCATCGGTGGCAAAATTTTCCACCTGTGCTTGCGATTGGATGTTTGGGGAACTATGTTAGGGTGGCACTTTTCATTTCCCTTACATAGGGAAGGATTTAGAAGATGTGAGGGTGGTAAAATTTGCCACCCTTACATGGGTGAAATGGCTAAATGGTGCAAGGGGGGAAGAAGGAGGAGAGTTGAGGCATGGTTAGGTTACTTCATTGGTGGGAAATTGGAGGGAAAAGAAGATAAAAAGGAGAAAAACTAGACCTAAGAGGAAAAAGGAAGAAAAATGACAATAAAAAGAGAAGGAAAACAAAAACAAATACCAAAACCTTACCTAATAAAAATGTGAAATGATGCTTGAATCCAATGAAAACACGATTCCTCTAGCTCGCTTGATCATCCAGGGGTAGGGAAGAGGAGAAACAATATAAAAATGAAAGAAAAGAGGAAGAAATGGGATTAAATGGGGGCAAAAATCACCCCCAACCACTCAGCGTACACGGCCATAAATGTAGTGCGCAAACACTGAGACCATGTAGGGGTGGCAATTTTTTCCACCTCTACTTGTGAAGTTGCAAAGGGATGTAGTAGTAGAACAAATTGCTACTCCTATATGGAACGCAATAAAAGATTCAAGGGCAGCAAATTTCATCACTCTTGCATGACAGATGCGAGGGTGGTAAAAAATTCCACCTTTGCACAGGAAACACAAAACAACATGCAGTGGTGGTTAAAATTTCCACCCTTGCATGCAAACTCAAGAAAACAACTAACTCTGAGAAATGAAAATTTGTCCTTTGGCTGCATCAAGATCATAATGATTTTGATGTTTTTGAGAAAATGCAACAAGGGAACATCACAAACTTTGAATGATGCTAGCTGAGCAAACACAAGAACAAGAAAAACTTGCCTCAAAAGATGAACTTAGAGTGAAAAACATGAAATAGACAAGTTTCATAGGGGTTGTTCCAAAAATGAGCATAGCTGATTTTGGAAACAACACTAACAAGGAAAATATGTAAGGTTAAACCTAACACTAACAAGGAAAATATGTAAGGTTAAACCTAAATCAAGTTGCATATGGACTAGTAGGTTTAGAAGATGGAATTTTTTGATTCAAAGGCACTAAAGCATGAGAATGATAGGAAACTAAATTATTCATTTTTAGGAAAATAATCATTCTGATGAAGAGAATGATAGGAAAATAAATTATTTTCTAATTTTAAATCATTTTGAATTATTTGAGAACCACTTGAATTTCCATGTCCATATGGATGGTTTCTCTAATAAGTCCTTCTCAAACCTCAATTTCCTCTAAAATTTATAGGGTTAAATGTCAAGGCTTCAAGAATTTTATATAAAGTGGGACTATCTACATCAAATTGGATTGATATATGAGTTCCCTTATTGAAAGGTATAGATAAATTCCTACCTGATCTCTTGCCATCAGAGAAATGACCTTTAGACATAAAACTATGGGAAAATGAATTTTCCTTATTCTCAAGTCAATATGTTCTCCATGAATTTCCTTGTCCATGTTATCTATCTAGTTAGTACCTAATAGAGGTCATATTTGTTCAAGTTTGACCCATACCTGAACTAACATGGGAATGATCTAAATTTTTGGGATGCCTATAACTAGACCAAACCTCTAAGATTTTTTATCAAGCTAGCTCCTCATATTTTATAATTTGGACCACTATTTTTTAAACCTAAAATTATTTGGGGTGAAAAGAGTCAAGAAATTTGCATTAAGTAAAACCTATTCTAACATGTGGTGATGCACCAAGAATTTGTTAGATCCACTCTTGAACTTGGATTCTTTATCACACTAATGGACTATGAAAGAAGATAATAAAATGATTACTATAGTTTATGTATAATATAATTTCATATAGAGGTCAATTTGATACACTTAAAATAGGGATAAATTAAAATAAGGTTTGGTTAAAGACACTCAAATTTAGCTATCCATTATATTCTTGAGAGATCAATGCTAAGACACATTATATGACTTGTAAAGAAAGTTGTTAGAACTTAGGTTGAGATTGGACATGAAAGAGGAAGATAACATTCACATTTGAATATTAAACAAACATAAAAAATATAAATATAAATTAGAAAATGACTGCAAAAAATGTATTCACTACTCTAAGAGGTGTTGAATACAATTCTGCCAGAGCCTAGTCATACTAGCTTGAGGGATTTTTGCTCAGCCACTTTCCTTGAAAGAAATTGTACTTAATATTTTACCTCAAAACAAATTATCTGAAAGAATTTTTCTTTCAAGAAAATTATCCCAAAAAAATTTCTTGAAATAATGTGTGCCCTTGTACCTTTTGTCAAAACCTTTGTCTTCAACTTTTTGCTTTCAAACAACATTTGCTACCCTTTGGGACTTTTATCTTCGGACAATTTCCTTAAAAAGGAACCTTCAAGAAAATTATATAAGATAATTTGCTTCAAAAAATACCGTTGAATATTTTTTTTGGTGCACTTTTTCAAAGAATGATCCTTTAGGAGTTTTATTTTGGACTAATTTTTCTAAAAGATACCCTTTGAATCTTTTTTTTAGGACTTTCCTCGAACAAATGACCCTTAGGGAGTTTTTTTGGACCAATTTATCTTAAATATACCCTTTTAAACTTCTATATAGAAATTTATTTGAACAAATAACCCTTCAATAATTTTGTTTTAGACTTTCCTCAAATAAATGACCCTTCAGGAGTTTTTTTTAGACAAAATGTTTGAAATAATTCCCGATACTTAGCCAAAAACCTAAAATAAATCTCTTGAAAGAATTCCAACACTTAGCCAAATAAAGTGGAACAAAGTTTTTGAATTAATTATGCCTTGTAATTTTATTATGTTTTTTGTGTGGAAAATTTTCTCCAAAGGAATTATGAATGTTCTAACACTTGGCCAAAATTTAAAATATTTCATATGTATAATCTTAGGCTTTTTTGGACCTATTCTTGCAATTGTTTAGCACCATGAAAACCTATTTAGATACCTATAATTATAATGTTGAGGTTGTTTATATGCCACATGATCCAATCAATAATTGGTACCCTACTCTTCTATTTAAACTAGGTAGAATCTTGGTATGTGGGCCAAAAATGGCCAATATTTTTGGTGACTCAGTTGACTTGACCAACCTGCTAGTCATGGAACATAGTTATTGACCAAACTCGCTTATAAAGACTAGAATAAATAAGGTACTAATTTCAAAAGGGATTCTGATTTATTCTTGAATCAATTTGGAGAAATGGGGAACACACAAACAACAAAAAAGTAACAAAACAAACTAAAACTAATAAAACAACTAAGAAAACAACAAATGTGCAAAAGCACTTGGAGGAAAAGACATACCTATCTACTAATACACAAAGAGCATGAGCTCAAACTAATAACAAAAATTAATATACATCCCATTCATAAGGATGTGAATCCTCTCTCCATTTGATATAGAAAACTCAAAGGTATTGCTTTCCTTACAACTTGTGATGACATAATGTCCACTCCAAAGGCTATTAAACTTGGAGTGTTTTCCTAGTTTTACATGGTCCTTATCCCATTTGAGGACTATGTCACCTTGATTGAATATCCTTAAGGAATCCCTTTCATCAAAATACTTATCCACTTGGTGTTTTTTGGACCACATGGTATGCATGACACCATCCCTTAGTTCCTCCAATTCTCTCAGTTCAGTCATCTTGACCTCTATTGCATCACTTTCTAGAAGCTCTAGTTGTTATGTAAACTCTAAATATGGAAGCTCCAATGAAATTGGTAGCCTTGATTCTCATCCAAAAACTAAGATATAAGGTGAATGACCAATGTATTTATTTTGGGTGATCATATCATCCCATTTGGAAGTCTTTAAATTTGAATGCCAATATCTCCGATTATCTTCCATTGTTCTCTTGATAATCTGAATCAGGTTTTTATTAGTGGACACAGCTAGTCCATTACCCTATGGATAGTAACTTGATGAATATTTTAGATATATACCTTAATAAATTTCCCACTCCCATACCTTTATATTTATAAATTCTAATTATTATCTAATATTATGGTGGAAGGTGCTCCAAAATGGGTGAGTAGACTCTCATAGAACTTAAGCATAGAGTTCTCATTTGTTTCCTTGAAGGAAACTTCTTCCACCCACCTAGTGAAGTAATCTATAGATGCCAAGACCCAATTATGGCATATAATATATGGAGGATGAATCATTCCAATGAATTATAATCCCCATTGCATGATAGGTTTTTCAACCTAAATAGGCTTCAGTGGCATAGCAGCTAGTTTGTATTTCCCTACAAACATTGCACATTTTGCACACTTCCTAACCCATGTATGTGCATATTTGAATAAATTGGACCAAAATTAACTAGACATAATATTTTTTTTAGTTTTTTTCCTAGATACAAATGGCCTCTAAAGTGACTATGATGAAATTTCTTGAGAAGCTTATCAAAATGGTTAGTTTCAACACATCTTAAGAGCATACCTCCAATGTCTTTTTTGAACAACACTCCATCAATCAGAATGTATGGCATTAATTTTATCCTAAATTTTATTCTTTGTGATGCATTCAAACCCATTATACACTCTATTTTTTGAATAAATCTAGCAATATCCTGTGTCCAACTTATAGGAGGAGTATTTTTAGGTCCATGTTGAGTGTCCTAAATTACCAAGATTATCTCTTTTTCTTATCTCACATCTTCTACAATATGTTCAGACAATCCTTTACCTTATAATAGATTTTTTACCTTGAATTTAATGTCATACTCCATATAATTAATGACACATCCATCTCTCTTTTCATTTAAGTCTTTATTGAGGATAAAATCTTTCACACTTGGATGAGCTACCATTAGTATAATCTTATTGTTTAAAACAAGATAGTTGAATTTATTCAAAATTATTAAAATATAAAGTAAACATTTTCCATAAAATATATATCTTAACTCATAACATTCCAAATCTTAATTGAAAAAAGCAATAGGTTGCTACAGACCTTCATCATGTTGTTCCATAAATATGGCTAAAATTACATCTAATGTAGAGAAGTCATATAAATAGAATTCCTTATTGAAATATGGATTTAAAAGTGTGGGGGAATGAGATATGACCTCCTTGATGGCCTCAAATCTTCCCTTACCTTATATTGTCCATGTAAACTTTTTGACATTTGTTAATGAGAGGCTTGACTATCTTTAAAAATCTTGGAATAAACCTCCCAAGAAGCTCTAAAATACTTTTTTATGTTTTGGTAATGATAGAATAAGGATTAATTATATCCTCTCTATATCAATGGAAAGACCAGATTTGGATGCCACATACTTGAGAAGTCTTTCTTCATGCACTAAAAAAATAAAAAATAAAATGGATTCAAAGAAACTCCAAATTGTCTGCATCTATCAAAAATAGTTCTCAAGTGTGTTTGATGATCATTATGATTATTTGAAAAAGATTTTATGTAATCAAGATAAACTAAAACCATATCATTCAAAATACCATGAAAAATAACATCCATTACTTTTTGGAAGGTGGCTCTAGCATTGGAAATTTCAAAGGTTGATTTATAATATGCATAAGTTTCCTATTTTGTAGCGAAGACAGTCTAATACCTATCTTACTCTTTGAATGTGATATATTTATAGCTATAATAACCATAAAAAAATGAGAACCTTTAATAACCTTCCACCTTTTACAAAATTTGATCCATGGAGGGGAGTGGGTAATGATCCTTTAGGGACCCCTTATTGAGGTCCCTAAATTTAACACAGACAAATCTCTCCATTCATTTCCCTCATTGGAACAAGGTTTACCACCCAAGAGGAATGTTTAATTGTAAATATTATCCTTGATTAAATAAATTTATATATTTCTCTTCTCATGAGGTCCTCCACTCTAGGGTTGATAGACCTCTATTTCTACCTGGATGGCTTGACATTGCTTTGTAATTCAATGGTGTGTTGTACAAGTTTGGGGTCAAACCCTTTCAAGTATTTTTACTATCAAAAAAATATATCAAAAAATTCTTGGCACAAAGAAATAAATTCATATTTTTTATCTAATATATTGACCTTTCCTAGCTCTAGCAATTTGTCATTAAAGATTTCTATATTTTTAGAGTGTTCTTCCTTATTTGAGATGTATGATTTCACTTTTCCTACTTGGTCATCTTCATTGAATATTATTTATAATGTCAAAATCCCTTTGGGAATTTTATTAGACCTTAGTTGTATTATCTAATCATCATATTGATTTTGGATCTTGTCTTGATTCCTATGGCAGAATTCTACCTCTTGTATTAGAAAACATATGATTTGATCATCATTGTCAAAGACTTGCCAACTCACCTCATTGTCAAGTAAAAATGGTCTATATATAACCTTGACCTTATCTTGGATTTGGTTTCATTTCAATCCTTTTACTCTCTCATATTGGGCACTAATGGCAACAAGCCTAGTTGCATGTTGGTTTGCTTCTCTTAGTATGGACTGGATATTAAATATAAAGAAATCCTCCATGAGGTCTCATACCTAGTGTTTATATGATTTCAAATGGTGATTCTTGAATGCACTTAGGCCTCTCACTTTTTTCACTAAAAGATCACTTTCACCCTTGGCTTGGAGGAGCTTGACACCTCTCTTTCTTGTTTTTTTTTAAACCATGAAAAGAGCTTCATATTTAGTTGTATTTGAGGTACAACTAAATTGGATTCTTGCATTAAAATGACACTTTTGACCTGAGGGTGAAATCAGCATGGTTCCCACTCCATTTCCATTATTTTACCTTAAGCCATCAAATAAAAAATTCCATATACCATCCTCTTCTTGAGTGGTGTTAGTTAAGAAAGGTATAGTAATACCTTCTTCATGCATACAATACACTCCTAAGTCTATCTCTTAAATGTTGATATATAGATCAAATCCATGATTATCAGTTGCCCACTCATCTAAGTAAAAATCTAAGATTGCTTCAAGATGATTATGGGGTTCCTATTCAATAACCTATTCAACCTCTTCAAATATGGCATAGTTGGTATTTGCAAGATGAGGCATATAGGGTTCTAGGTGGAACCTAGAGATAGGTTCAGATCTTATAGTGACTTTGGTTCCATATCTAGTTCTAATAATCATGCATGAGAAATTTGATGAAAAATATCCCCCAATATTAGCAATAAAGTCCTTAGATAAGCATATGGAAAAATATGGAGGTAGGTCTACCACCATTACATATTAATTAATGACATAATTTAGATAGGCTGTTAATTTGATTTGAAAATCTTTTAAGATGCCTATTATCTTAGTGGGGGAGCCATCCAATTGGAGAATACCTTTTTTTGAGGCACATATTTGATCCCAAGTTATTTGTTATGGATTTAGGCATCACTAAGGTTGAAGCATATAAATCTATTATGGAATTATATACTAAACAGTACCCTATGATGATTGATAGATAAAATAAGGGGGGTTTAACAACCTTAGAAGGATGAAAAACATTTTTAGAATGAATTTTCCTTATAATTTGATTGGTAACTTAGCTAGGGGCTTGGTTAGGCTGACTATTACTAATGAAAATAATGTTTACTTTATCATCTATCTTTTCCACATGAGAAATTTTGGAGAGATCTTACTAGAGAATCTCCTTTTTCCCAAGATAGATAGAGAATCATACATGAAAATAGTTAAATTAGACTTATTCAAATGATCCACAATATTAAATGGAATATTAGTACCTTTGGACTTCACCTTAGAAGTAGGAACATCACTTGGCATTTTAGTAACATGTGGAACAAAGGGGGACTTCTACTGCTATCCATGAGGTTGGGGCACTTGTTGATTTATAAGAGTTTTAATAGCTATAGTTGAAGATGTAGGTTGTTGAATAGTCTATGGAGATGATGAAGAAATATTTGATTACCCAAATTTGTCCTCCAACATCATCTTCTTATCCCTTGTCTAAGCTACAATTGGTTCATTTGTCCTTTATGAATATTGTCCCATATTAGCTACTACATATTAAAATAGATGTTCTCCTTCTTGAAAATTCATGCATGTGGTATCAATTGATTCTTTAACAATGACCACTTGTTTTTGGCTTTAATATTATGATAATAACATGGTAGTCATGTTATCTTGACTCATTTAGAGGGTTTGTGGTGGAGGAGGAATCATATCATGACCTTAGAATGAAGGGGAATACTACCAACTAGGGTCTTGATACATGTATCTAGTAGTGGCCCTCACCATCTGACTGGATTGTCCCCCTGATTTCCATTAAGCATCTTGAGCATAGTTGTTCTGAGTTGGCACAATAGTTCTAGAACTACTTGGAGCATTAGGATTGTATTTCCTTGACTATGGATTTTTCCCTTCTCCTTGTTGATTAGACTAATAGGGTGGCCTATTATACTAATAATTATGATTATCATTTTGATATGGCCTATATGGTGGAGCATGTTGCCTCTCCATTGCAACCAAATTATTATTGTAAGCTCTAAGAAGACTCTCTATCTTCCCCAGTCTATCATTTTTACCACCTTATGTTTTATAAAACTTTTTTGAATCTAGAATCAGAGCAATAATTAGAGCAAGAGGATGTATCTCTAGAAAGATAGGAATCGGTGGCCTTAGAGACAATTTGATTACTTGTATAAGGAAATTTTCAACCTTAATTTCTACTTCAAAAGCTTCAAGTAGACTGTTCCCTCCCATGGATTGAATCATCATAGTTACATCTAAATTAAGAGCTTGTAGATATTACATAAAGGCATAGTTAAGTGTAGGCTTGATCACTACAAGAATTATATCCTAGGTCTTCTAGAATTTATAGTTGAAATCCACCATGAATTCATGATTAAATCTATTAATTTTTTTAAGTTATTCCACAAGTTAAATATGATCAATATTTTCCTCAAAGTGCTTGCACAAGACCCCTCCAAACTCATCCCAATTATTGATTAATGTAGGAGCCAATCTTATGTACCACTGAAGTGATTTTCCTTTGAAAGAAGTTTCTAACAACCTCATTTCTACATTTTTTTAAGTCACATGATGCATTGAACATAAGTTAGAAATATATATAATATGTTATATAGGATTAACTATATTTTATCTTATAAAATAAGGAAGATCCTTCAAAGCTAAGACTAGAATATCATCCCATTAAGTAAGGTTCATAAGGGATACCACTATTGAATGGTACAAAGGCTTTTATATTAGGAATAACCATCTAAGGTATGGGATTTATAAAAATGTTTGGATAAATAATATTGGCCTAAATAGGAGGAACAAGAGGCATAGGTGTAGGATTTGATTGAGAGGCTTTCTTATTTGATGATTGGAAAGATAGATCAGAGAAATCTATCCCTTTTTTTTATAGAGGATATTATGACAACTCTTAGGGGCATGAAAAATATGAAAATCTAGAAATGAAACTATATAATTTTCTACTATACTCATATATGCAAAATTATGAAAGTAGGTGATCCCACCAAGTGTGTTATAACTATTAGCTATCTATATAACACCCAATAGAGGTTAGATTTGTACAAGTCTGACCCATACCTGAACTAACATGGGATTTTCTAAGGATGCGGGATGCCTATAGCTAGACCAGACCTCTAGGATTTTTTATAAGGATAGTTCCTCATATTTTATAATTTAGACCTTTATTTCTTAAACCTAAAACTGTTTGGGGTGAAAAAAGTCAAGAAATTTTCATAAAGTAAAATGTGCTTGGATCTCTCCTAAAAACCTACTTATGTAGGGAGTTATACATATGATATTCATAAAATAATGGAATATTATAGGACCCTATTTGTCTATATAGATTTATGTGAAATTTAATCTGTAGACTCTAAGTGAATACCCATTTTTCTACCTTTTTCTCTCATGAATTAGGTCTCAATTAGATCTCCTTGCTTAAGACCCTATTTTCTTTATCCAAACTTCTAACACATGTGAAAAATCACTCAAAATAATGTGATTAACTTTACCTAGGACATCACCAACTTCCATGTCATTTTTTGGTCTTAATACCCTATGAAAGTATGCAAACCAAGAAATGGCCTTACCACTTAGCCTGATTTTGAGACTATTTGAGACTGCCTTGGAAAATAGGCTTGGTTTGATCACCTCTAGAATATCATATGATTTTTTTTGGAATTTAATGGCTATTAAAACTCCAAATGACCTCATCCCATGATTTTGAAGCTATCCCCTTCTTAGAACACTTGTAAAATACTAAAAACATGTAAAATAGGGTATTTATACGAAGCTATATAAGTGATGTTAGCACTAAAGTACATGTTTAGAACCTATTGGAATAATAAAAAATCCAATAGTTTTTAGCATCAAACTATGTCATTAGATGTGTATTTGATCTCTTTTTGTCATGACTAGTCAGTATGAGGGTTTAAGAGAGGTTTAAAGCCTGTTTGGGGTCTTAAAGATTATTCATAAATAAAATATCATTAAATGACCTCATTAAAATTTTAAAACATTATTTATAGACCCATTTAACTATTAAAAAATATCTTATACTCCCATGTAATATGTGGGAAATATTATGAGAATCTAAAGTTGTTGTTTGGGTGGCCTACCTTGTTCTCATGAGGCTATAGATAGGTCTACTTTGAGTTCTAGGTCTCAAAACTTCATATAAATAGTTATATATTTTTAAACACATTAAAAATACATATTAATTCTTATACATTCTCTTTAAGTTCTCGTTACCCATTTATTTTCAAATGATACACTGATAAGGGTACTTCGGGTTTAAGCTTATTTTCTATTTACTAGCCCTCAAGGGCACTTGGATGAAAAATTGATCTTAAGTAACTCTTGTAGGTTATTTGAAAAAATTTTAATGTATTTTTATGCCTAAATATCCCCCCATGAGTTCTACAAACTTGTTTCATACCTTTGAGTTCAAGTGGACTCCTAAGTTTCATGGCTACCCTTTGCCCAAGGAATGGGCAAGGTTTGAGACAAAATAGTTAGTACTTACACTATTATTATAACCTCAAGGAGACGATGGAGGTATTTTTAAATTAATAACTACCATATATATCACATTTAATGTCATTTTAATACCTATAGGACTCTCAAAACTTAATTTCTTCTCATGGATGGATTGGGTCTGTGAGTGATTGACTAGGTTTATCATTATTTTGATCTTGATTGAGTATAAGGTTTGGAATAATATTTTATATATATTATATTTGTTTCATTTAGACTCAAAATTACCTCAATAACCATTTATTCCATCTGAGGTAGGTATAACAAATATTTATATGTCCTTTGTCTCTCTCTTAGGCCTTAAGACCAGCCTATGCTTGTATGGCCTGTAAGTGTTTCACTATGGTTATGACTATTTCATAAAATTAAAGAGATTAATATTAAAATTAATAACCTAATAAAAGTACTTTTAACCAATTGAGGTTCCATTTAGACTTCAAATACTCTTCAAACACTCCAACTCTACCTCTTAGGTTTGATACCAGCCCTTCTCTCTAACAACTTATAGGTGATTATTTAGTCACTTGATTATGATCATTTATTTAAACCTCAATTTTAAATCTATGAAATTATCCTAATTCTTGAATATATATTCAATTTTCCATTAGTTTTCAAATACCTTTCAAACACACCTCTACCTTTTGATGTTTTAGGCATATCATTAACTTATTCTCACATATAACATGTAGGTTTTATTTAGAGTGATTAACTGTGTGAGTTTAGGACTCTACACTATGAGATTAGTGACATATCAATGATTTTTAATTTTATTTAGTTTAATTTTAGTTTTAAAGCATCTTTTAAAAATTCTTTGTCTCTCTTTTATGCTTGAGAATGAAAATAACCCTCCATTAACAACCTCTAGATGCCTATCAGGATCACTTGACTATGTATTGAGTGTTTAGACATTATATTCCACAATAATAACTCTCTAATTTATCTATGAACCTATTTTAAATATTTTTTGTATCAAAATAAACTTCAAACACATTTTTTCCTCTTCATTTTAGGCTTAAGGTTAGCTGGCTCTATAAGTCACCTGTAGGTGTCTTTAGAAATAGGATTGTATAATTTAGGTTAGAACCTCATCATCACATTAATATCACTCTAATAGATTCATGAAATTTATTTGAGGTCTCATTTATGCTCAAATAATTTTAGAACATTTAATCTACCCTTTCACCACACCTTAACATGTGTCCACTTCACCTTAGCATTTTTTTCTAATTTGACTTGGATGTAGATGACCATCTCAAGATGAGCCTTGCATTGAGTTGTTTCTTCTTTACTTTACCACTTAATGAATTATCATTGGATATATTATAATTTATCACAATTTTAGGATATCCAATTTGGCTTCTCATAATCTATTGGCATATTTTCATATTTTGAAACATCCATGTTTACCTTATACCCTGCCTATAGGTGTCTACTAGGAATATTATAGGGATACACAAGGCCACTCTCTAAATATATTTGAGTTCCTAGATTTTAAAACTTATAAATAAATTCACCCCTCCATATTAATTCTTCAAGTGTTCACAAAACTTAATGCAATCATTTTTATCAATTCCAACACACTTGACTAGTCGTGTATGGACTATAGGTGCTTATTTACTATGTGCACACTTTTGAAAGTAAGTCTCTTTTTTCTCAACCATCTAATTTGAATTTATTTACCTTGATAATATTTTATCTATTGACACATTTTCAATAATCATGTAAACTTATTTCCAAACATTACTCACTCCTTCACACCTATCCTTTGGGTGTACAAACTATGGAGTCTCTTGATGGTGTGTCATGATTTTAATAAGATTTGTGAATTTAAATGAGGTTTCACTTACCTCTCCATGTTATGTAGACATTATTAACATGGACTTGGGTCCTTGAATATATGTTGATAGACCTTCAATCCTTTAAGTGCTTGAGACACTTTATTAACTTGTTCAAGATGCAAATTTGGATAATGTTCCCTATTCTTTAATATACCAATAGCTCAAAAGTGTTTATATTATTTATCAATGGGTTATAGTAGTTTTTAATATTTCCTCTTACATTAATTAACTTACTAAAATCTTGAATAAATATATGGTTTATGAATAATACTTAGAGATATGAATATGGTTGTGCAACACTTATATCTAGTAAATGAGGGAACTTATTTTTGGCTTTTCAAGATGAAAATTTGGATCATGTTCCCCATTATTTAATATACCAATAGCTAAAAATTCTTTATATTATTGATCAATGGGTTATAGTAGTTTTTAATATTTCCTCTTAAATTAATTAACTTACTAAAATATTGAATAAATGTATGGTTTATGAATAATACTTAGAGATATGAATATGGTTGTGCAACACTTAAATATAGTAAATGAGGGAAGTTATTTTTGGCTTGGAAGAATAACCTACACACAAGAATATAACTTATAGAATATAGATTAATAGATAGATATGTGACATGCCTAGTTAAGAACTAGTCTTGGGAAGTTATGAACTTCCTCAAGTGGATGTCAACTCATTATTTTCATAATTAAGTGCATAATTAATCAATAAAATTAAAAAATATAGAGACACAATATAGATAATAATTATGAATTAATATTTCTTCATTTAGGATATCAATGTAATAAAAGTATTCATCCTAATAAGCTATAGAATCATTCACATCCTCTTTTATAACATCAAGATGGTCAGAAATGGCTTCAATTGAGGGGGAGTAAATGATGGCACAAAGTGTTAACTTGAAGGCTATGTCACTCTGGTTAGTGAAAAAGGGTTGAGATATAATGAGTAGATTAGTAATATTAATGACATCGTGCATAATTTTGGGTAGAGCCATCTACACATTGATGCCATTATTTGAAAAGATATAAAATCAAAGTGGATTGAAGATAAAATTTATAGGATTAAAAGGCTTGAGTTTTTAAATAGTATGTAGTGGATCGATGTTGATCCTATAGAATTAGTGTGTGATTCAGATGAATCAATGTTGATTCTATCTAAACTACACCTAATTAAAAATAGAGACTTACATGGTGATAGAGGATAATAAATGAAAACAAAGGGATTTAGGATATATTCTAAGAGTTGGATAAATATAAAAAAGTAGAGAAATTAATAGGAAATGAAATAACATAATAAATACTTGCCTTGAATTGAGTTGTAGGTAATATGGATTTCTTTCCACATCAGTAAGTGATCATTCAAGTTTGTGATGATAGGTATGGATTGCATGTAGCAAAATTTTGGTAGAGTGGTGCTAATGTATCCTTAATTATCTAAAATCCAATAAATATTTCAAGGTTTAAATTTTATGCTCCCTAAACCAAACCATTGGTTGAGTATAAATATATCGACTCTAATCAAGAGAATTGTCAATGATTCACCCTTTTTGGCTATAGATGGTTTTATCTATATATATATTTTTTTAAATATGGGAAATTTTATGATTTTATGCATGAGGTTATTGAGGATAGGGTTATACATGGGTAAGGTGGTTAAAGTGTTGATATTGCTTAGGTTGTAAATAGGTTTAGGTGGTTAGGGGGTGAAAAGGTAATTTGTAAAAATAAACTATTGGGTGGCTAATGATAAATAAATTAAACCTTTGGATAGGGATATTTAGGATATTAAAATAAAAATATCAACCCTATGACATTTAATAAATAATATATAATATATGAAATTATAGTGTCTACATTTGACATTTTTTATGGATCAGTATATAATACATGTCATGAGACAAAAATTGAGAGAGGTTCAATGCCCCAAGTTTATGTGAGGAGGTATCCCTCCTCAAAATAGGATCTAGCATGGGATGAAGAGTAGGTGATGGGTTTGAAAAATGGAGTAATAAATGGGAGGATGGATAACAAATGAGAGATAAAATGATGGATATATAACATGAAGTATACATTTTGCACAAAAAGGATGTAAGGTAATATAGGCATAGATGCCTTGAGGTAAATCCCATATCAAATAACACAACTAAAAATAGGTGGGCTTAAATTAAGGCTCAATAGGAGAACAAGTGATAGGATTTCGCTACTCAAAGCATATGGAGTGCTATACAGTGTGTTCACTACCTATAAATAGTTGTTCTAAGAGAAAATGCACTCTCAAGACCTAGAGAGGGGAGATGCCCAAAGAGTGAATGCCTTATGTAGACTGTGGGACTAACATGGGGTCTAGATCCACAAACTTGAAATTGTATAGGACAAATAATAAGGTAGGTATGGAAAAGTACTAGGGTGAGGGTAAAAAAGAGGAGTAGATGTATGAAAAAGATTATAAGTAATGAAAAACAAGCAAATTGATGTCAATCTAAAATAAATTGGCACTAATCCACTAAATCAATGTTGACATCAATTTAAAAGAAATGGCACTGATCAATAATATATCAGTGTTGAATCATTAAAAAAAGTGAAATACCTTTTTAAAGTGTCTAGGGTTAGACTAAGTAATTTTTTATGAAAAATAAGTCTTATAGAGGATTTTGGTAATTGAACCATACACTATTATGGATGCAGTATTGAGTATGGCCTTTATTAGAGTAACTATGGGACCAGTTTAGTGATAATGAATAGGTACACATGGAGGTTTTAGGCTTAGGAATAATGCACTTTTACTAGTGAATTCATTGAGATATGAGATTATTGGTCATAATGATAGAGTGATGAGATGTGACTACTAAGACATTTTGGCTACCCACAGGGGATATGATGATCACTGAGGGGATTATACAAGATATTATGAATTCTAGTTCAAGGAGTAATGATTTTACTTGTGGAGAAGAAAAGGTACATAGTAGCATTAGCATGACTATACAATGGGGATGTTATAAATGTTACCTTTGTAGTAGGTGGTTTTGTGCTTGAGCCTCTATATGAAGTTGATATAGAGGGGAAGGGAGTACTTATTATGATGGTGTTATCCATCTTGTGCTACACTCTCCTAGACTCATGAGGAATTAGGTTCCCATGGAGCCTTATATGTGTTGTGGCATATATGTTGGAGCATAAGATAGTGTTTATCTAGGACTCAACATTAATGGAAAAGTATATAGGAAACTATGGGGGTGGAGGACCCAAAAGAGATACAGGCTAGCTGTGACCATGATTTTATAGTGCTAGGCATATGAACACATTAAGGTGGTACATCTTATTGGTATCCCATGGATACATTGGTATCAAACTGATTACAGTGTTTCCTTCTTATGATGGAAGGTTGATTTATTTTGAGATTATATAGATCGCGTGACTTAGGACATAGAGTATTATTAAGGGGTCCTTAAAGGGATATAAGATGGATATGTTATTTGAAGTCCTTAAATCATATTTCTTATAGAGTCTAAACTAGAGGCTGAGTTAGTAGACATATACATGGAAAGGTGGCTCATGAGACAGAGGATTGACTATGTGGAATATTTCCATTTTGGGAAGGTGCAAATATAGTTTTGTTTAGTATAGCATATTCCATGGGCCTCGTACATATATAGATGGGATGAGATAAATCCTATATTCCTAGATCTAGATACTATAGATATTCTAGTAGGGGATGAGGAGGAGGATGTAGTAGGTTTAGATATAGAGGATGTAGGGTGTACTCTAGCATTTTTAGTGTGGTGGGAAGAGTAACTAGATATAATGGAGGAGAGGGTGGTGTGATCTCAATAAGAGGGAGTAGATGAGGAGATGTAGGATGTCAAGGAAGATAGAGGAGGAAAGGATGAGGAGATGGGAGAGGATGGAGAGAGGGGATAAGATGGGGGAGAGGAAGAGGGAGGATAAAATTAAGAGATATATATTACATAGATTATTACTAAGCAAGATACACTGAGGGCCCAATATATTTTATTACAAGGATAGGTGGCCATAATGTATGGGTACTCAACATTATGTATATTGAGTGAAACACTTTAAACACTAGATTAGATACACTATAGGTAGATTAAAAAACCTTATGGATGAGACAAGATATATCATTTAAGGATCAATATTTCTACCATGTAGAGAGGGATAGATTATAATGCGGGGGTCAAAGGATCATCAAGGTAGAAGGTTATAGCCATGGTTAGCCCAAGTACTAGGTAGGATGGGACCATGAGCATAGATAATTACCAAGAGTTGGAAACTGAGATGTAGTATTATGAGCATATTATAGTAGATATGCATCTAAAGATTCCACACTATGCCACCCATTTGGCCATATAGGGTAGATCCTCCAAACAAACTCACATAGGTTTAGTTAGTAAATGGATTATATCCCATGAGAGGGATCATAAGAGAGATAGAGATAGAGGAGGGGATGGGATCAAAGTCAATGGTGATATGGGGAGAGGTCTTTTGAGATGGCTCTAATTTATGGAGTAGTTAATTACTATATTTATTTTATTGGCTAGAGAGACTCACACTTTGTATATGGAT
Source organism: Torreya grandis (assembly GCA_037957365.1). Lineage (NCBI taxonomy): Eukaryota > Viridiplantae > Streptophyta > Pinopsida > Cupressales > Taxaceae > Torreya > Torreya grandis. The sequence goes on from JARHVA010000369.1 coordinate 915,327, forward strand.
ATTTATGATGTACACTTTCAGAATTTATATATATAGATACATGATTTTTACTATGAGTTATGATGTTTTTATGTTCTATAGAGTTTATCTATCGATTATGGATGTTTATGTATTATGTTATTATGAATGCTTGTATTTAGATTATTGATTATAGATTTAGCTAATTAGATGATGCGATGGTTTTTACATGATATGGGTTTACATTAAAATGCTTTTAGATCATGATTATTATGGATGTAGATTATATAATGGATTTATGGATTATTATGTGATATGATTATGGATTTGATGGATATAAATGTTATGGAATATTAAAATATTCATGGATCATGATTATGTTTTTATGGATGTGAATTAGATTATTTGATTTAAAGATTTATATGATGTTATTTTATATTAAAATGTTTATTATGGATTTTGATTATGTTTTTGATAAATTAAGGTGGTAGACTAGGGGCCGAACCCTTACAAAGCAGAGAAAGCAAGAAGACAATCAAATAAAATATGCCTTCTGAGAAGATACAACATGATCAGAGTACCAATAGACACAAAAAATGAAATAAAACATGAAACAGAAAGGCAAGAGTCAGAGAGAACTCTCCTTACATAGCCATTGATTTAAGGAGGTCATTTATTTTCTTAGTATTCTCCTCATTGACAGTGGGCACAATAATACCCAATTCCTTCAGCATAGACATGTTTAGGAGAATAGAATTTCAGAGCCTAGTGGTGAAGTTCTGCTCCAGCTTCTAAATGCAACCCTTCAAAGTAGTAATTTTAGCTTTCAAACCAATCTCAGTCTCAGTTTCCTTGTTAGATTCCTCCACATACATTCCCTTTTTGTCAACATTTTCCATAATGTCAGCACCATCCTCCACAGTAGCCTCAAATTCCCTTGTCTCCTGCTTACCTTCAGTATCCTTAGAGATTTCCTAAACTTCCAATTCCTTAGACTCTTCCTCCTTGTTGGCTTCCTCTGAGGCACTCTCCAAATATTTAATAAGTGTAGCCTTAGGAGTAGGTTTGCCAATAATTCACCCTGACTGATGAACTCCAGGGGAGAAGCCCTCCTTACTAACCTTAGTAGACATATAGGATTTAACACCTTGACCCCTAGTGGTCTTACCAAGATTTTTATGGGTCCCCATAGTGGTCCCCCCAATACTCTCTTCCCCAACATAAAACTTCCTCTTCTTGCCCTTTGTGCTCACAAAGGAGCCAGGGGTGTCAATGGGGTTCTCCTTAGGAGTGGAGAAGGATTAGAATATTTTATTTATGGATTATAGATTTCATGTTATGTGATTTATGGATTTTGGATTACTAGATTAGGATATTTTTATGCTTTGATTAGGATATACATGGCAATTCTAATTTTAGATAATTAATCAGCACAAATTTGATTTTCAAAGGGTTTTATAGCTCATTACTAGATTGGACCCTAACCCAAGAAAACTTCTTCAAATAAATGAATTTGTGTCCCTAACCAATTATTGATAAATATCCTAAGAACCTTAATTTGACTAAGTTTAGGATTTATTGGTTTGAGATGGAAATTTTCTAGGGACTTGTTTTAGGGTTTTGATAAAAAAGTAGATATTTTTAGAAGAAGATACTTTCACTTTGTATACAAAAAGCTAAGGTCAACCCTAGGAACCTTTTGTGCCAACATATGTAGACTAATCAATGCAAGAAGTCTACTAATTTGGAGAAAGTTGATCAATGTGGAAGATTTATTTGGATATTTTATGTATGATATCCATCCTTCGAGGGAGTGGTCTATATTTTGAGAGATGATTTTTGAAGCAGTTATCCTTTGAGGGAGCAATTTGTTCTTTTGGTAAATATATCTTTTTGTAGATTTTATAGTTATCTTTCAAGGGATTAATCTATTATTTTTGCTTTTTTTGTAGAAGATTTTATTTTGATTCTAGTGTTATTATTTTTTTATGGATCGGCCTTAAGCATCCTAAAATAGTTTCCTAAAGCTTTGTTGTACAAGATTATACTCTTATTCCAAAAATGAGCTAGTGATAAGGAGGGATTGTAGGAAATAATGATTTGGGTCATCATCCCATTATAGGCAAATCTTTTCCAATTAGGGCATGGTATGAATAGAGCCTAGGTATTAATATTCAAAGGTTAGAATAGAAAATATTATTGGATAACCACATGACTCTATATATCATTATTTAGTATAAGAATGAAAGGGATATGGTTTTATCTTAATAAAACTAAAAGAAAATAAATGAGGTATACCAAGGTGATTAAGACTTATTAATAGTGGAAAGGATGCAAATGCAATGCATTAAGAGGTTCTCATTCTAATTTTCCATCAAGATATGCTGAAAGATATGCCTCATATACATATTTATAGGTGATAATATAGGGTCCGAGCTAACTTAGAGAAAATTTTCCCCATTTTATTGTTTCCATATTAGTGACATGTTTATTTTATTTTAAGACAAGGTTTCCAATATTAAATTAACATTATTTTAATTTTTATTATAGGTGAAATTTATTCATTCCTTATATACATGGAGATGGTCAAGGGAAGCCAATTGATGCTCATCCAAGAGCTTGAGCTGGTCCAATCATTCCTAATAGAAATAAACCTTATAAATGATATCTTTAAAAAGGGAAGGGAATCTAAACCTTGAGAGTAAGTACAACTTTGGTACCATAAACTAGGGAGAAAGGAGTATCACCCATAGGGGTTTGAATACTAGTTTGATAAGCCCATAAAGTAAAGGGGACATGAATATTCTAATTCTTTCATGCTTTATTAATGACTTTAGTTAGGATTTTGATAAGAGTTTTATTGGATGCCTCAGCCTATCTATTATCTTAAGGGTAATAAGGTGAGGATAATCTAAGCTTAATATTAAAAGAATCATAGATCTCTTTAACCTTTCTATATTTAAAATATTTTTCATTATATGTGATGATCTTATGAGGAACATCAAAGTGACAAATAATATGTTGACTAATGAATTCCATAATTTTATCTACTTTAGTTGAGATAAGAAGAATAACCTCCATACACTTAGTGAAATACTCAATGGTGGTAATGATAAATTTGTGATGGTGGGAAGATTTAGGATTAATTTGACCTATAATATCAAGCCGCCATTAAGAAAATGGCCAAAATTCCTATGCTACCTATAATGTTTGACTAGGTACATATGATAGGTTAGTATGTTTCTGACATTTTATGCATTTTTTAATGTACTCATAATAATCCTAATTTAAACTGGGAAAATAATAACCTAATTGTAAGATTATCTTAGTAATGGTGTGGCCACTAAAATTTCCACCACATGACCCATCATGAGATTCTTTGATAGTGAGGGTATGTTCATGATTTTGGAGATAATGAAGAAGGATAACAACAAAACATGCTTATAGATAACACCCATTATTATGAAAAAACATTTTATGTGATGTTAACAAGCTCACTTACCATTTCTAGATAGATCTGGAGGAATAATCCTCCGTAATAAATAATCAAATATCTATGCATACTAAAGATCTAATGTATTTTTTTCTACACCATGGATGGAAGGAAGATTAGATTTGGTAAAATAAGGTTGATTAAAACTATGGATAAGGACTAACAACTTAGACTCTAGAGAGGAAGATGGGATAAATAAGGCCAAAGAAGCCATGGTATCTACAAACTTGTTAGTTAACTAAGGAGTGTCTTGGATAGTAAAATACTTGAAAGTATCTAATAACTAATGAGCCAAGGTCTTATATTTATGAAGGGTATAATTTTTGCATTTATATATTCCCTTAATTTGATTAACCATGAGCTGGGAATCACCATAGATATTAATTTTTTTAATACCTTAGGCTAAAGTGGTTAAGAGACCTATGATCAAAGCCTCATACTCTACTATATTATTGGTGCATTCAAAATCAAGCTTAAAATATAAAGGTATAAGTGTCCCCTAAAGAGGGATTAGTATAATTATATCTCCCCTACCATGCTCACATTTAGATTCATGAAAGATAGAGTCATTTAATATTATAGATATGCATGAGATGTGGAGGATATGGATTCATCTAGGAATTCATAGTTAATTGGTGATTGTCAACAAGAAGTGCCTTCATAAGATTATCAACAATGATTTTACCTTTAACTAATTTTTTATGGATAAAATTGAAATCAGATTATTCTAAATGCATGAGACATTTGACCATTCTCTAATTTTGATAAGGCTTTAAATGCATAAACTTAGGGGATCAGTGTTTGTGATCACATAAGTTCTATGATTGAGTAAGTAATGGCAAATATTAGAAGATACAAAGACTAGATCCAAGCATAAATTTTATGTGTTAGAATATCATGTCTCATATTCAAAAAGTGTTTCAATTATATAATAAACTACTTACTCTTTATGTTACTCATCATGATGTACAAGCATGGATCTTAGGGCATGGTTCGTGGCTAAAATATACAAGAACGATTGTCCTTCCTTAGGAGGAATGAGAACTATAAATGAAATAATGTATATTTTAAGAGCATAAAATGACTCTTGACATCTAGAGTCCCAATTAAAGTGGGAATCCTCACTTTTTAGGTGATGGAATGGTTGACATCGATTGGATAGCTGGGAGATAAAATAATGAATTGACTACAATTTTCCTTGTAAACTATGTAGTTGCTTAATATTAGATGGGGGTGGAATTTATAAAATGGATTTTATATTAGTGGGGCTGACTTATATCCCTCTAATATATATGATAAATCCTAAAATCTTACTTGTCATAACCCCAAAATTATATTTCTTACAATTAAGATAAATGCAAAACTGGATTAAGTGAGCAAAGATTACTTTTAGCACCAAAATATAGTCTTTTCATAGGTTTTAATTACCAAGAAGATCATCCACATAATAGTTAAAAAAATTATACATTATATAATGGAATATATAAGTCATGTATCTTTGATATGTTTCCCCAACATTCTTTAAGATGAAAGGCATAACTTGGTAGTAAAAGGTCCTGTAGGGAGTAATAAATGAAGTCTTTTGTTGATCTTCTGGTGTGATAAGGATCTAATTATATCCATAGAAACCATCCATAAGTGAAAAATTTTCATGATTGGATATTAAATACACTAATCAGTCAATATTGAGGAGAGGGAAATCATCCTTAGGAGAAATGATATTTAGTTCACAAAATTTAGTACAAAGGCATAGTCCCCTTGTGGGTTTTATGATAGGGATGATATTATATAGCCATTGAGGGTAATCAATAGGCTAGATAAAGTTAATGGATAAGATATGTTGAAATTATTCCTTGACTAAGAGTGCAACACAAGGATGCCTATTTTGAAGCTTTTGTTTTATAGGTTTAGTGTTAGGGAATGTGAAAATGTTATGGATGACAACAGTAGGGTCAATACTAGGCATGTCACTATACGAACCTATGAGTGCCTCACTATGATCTATTAGAAACATAATGAAATATTTGTGATCCTAAGGATCTAAAGATTTGTTGACCTTAATAATTTGTGTTGTCTCATGAGATCATATAATAATGTCAAAGGTAGATAAATTTAATATACTAGAGGGTTTAGATGGAAGAGATTTACATATATGGGAGTTTTTCATGCCTAAATGATTTAATATTGAATCATTGTCTTGGCATTGAAGAATAGCGATGGTGGTAAAATCCTACCCTACCATGTTTGGGTAGGATAAAGGAATGGTTTTTACCTCCCCATCACAATGATAAATGAGAGGTTATATAGTGATGGAATTAACTAAATTTTTTTTAGGGGAATGAATATGACATCATCTATTGTATAAGGGGTGTTGGATGGTAAGGATTCCATGTCATCTTCAATAATAGGTAGAAGAGTAAATTATGGAATAGTTTTGGGTTTCTTTTGTTAAAAATAGGGCCATGTTTTTCATGGAGTTTCCTAAAATATCCTAATGTAACCTCATGTGGTCCTTGTTCATAGCATCCTTGGCCAAAACCCTTCCAAACACACCTTTGGAGGTACATTTTTTCAAAGTGGGGTTTCTCTAGGAACAAAAAGTTTGAAGTGAATGATTTGGCATGGGTTTGATTAGTAAGACCTAAATAAGGCTGATCGATCCCCCCATAGATCAAATGAGTGTAGAGGAAAGGCATACCAAAGGGAATAATCTCTCCTAGATTAGGATAATATACATTCTATTTGTTTAGACACCCATATTCTTGGGGAGTGGGGAGAGTGTTGAGCATCAGTCACTAATACTCTCTAATCAATAGTGGATGAAACATGGAATCAATGAAATCCTTGTCATCAATCCTTTACATAGGTATTGTTATACTAGATGAATCCTCATTGGATGATGATGGTGTCATATTGTGTAACATTATTAAGATGTCAATTGGTCAAAAAGTAAGGTTGCATGTTTTAAACAGATGGGGATCAGTCAAGACATTATGGATCTTACCCTTTTGTTCAAATTTAACACATTGGTAAAAAGTTGAGGGGACACAACACATGGCATGTATCTAAGGACATCCTAATAAGATGTTCTATTAAAAATCCCCTTCTATTACATAAAATAACTTAGGAAGAGTATGTATGCCTACTTGGATGGGGAGGACAACTGTTTACAACACAAGGGCCATAATATAATTAAAATATCATAAAATATCTAGGGATTGGATTACAATAGTTTCAAGTAACTATAGTTTCTTAAATGCATGAGAGGAGATAATATTTATGCTCACACCATTATCAATCATTATATGTTTGATTTAGGTTTGGTTAATTTGGGAAGTGATATATAGTGGGGGATCCTTGTCATCAGGCTATAAGGATGATATTTTTAAATCATAGAATGTTATGGATAATTAATTTTAAATCAATATCATAAACTATGATAGAGGCTAGGGTTCAAAAAATTTTGTCTTAATGGCCTATAAATATTCTATGATAACCTTGTGATGTTGTAGAGAATTTTGGACAAGTCCATATAAAGACATCTTGACCAAGAAATGATGAAGCAACTTTAGAATGGAAATCTATATCAATTTTAAAGAATTATTGTTTTTTTATTTTCCTAAAATATAAATTTTAGTTTTTGGAGTGGGCATTATATGACTATTTGTGGTAGGAAATTTTGTAATAGTCAGTTTGGCTTTATTGTGATTTTGGGACTTATGACCCTGGGTTTAGGATTGCATATCTATGTGAATTATGTCTATCTAAAATAAAGGAAGATTTGTCATGTTTTTAGACTTGTCCACATCTAGAGGGTTCAAGAGGGATTGATATTGAGCTATATCATATATTTTATCTTTCCTTATAACTCAATCTAATACTATTGTTAATAAACTAGTTCCTAAAATGGATGTGACCCTAGTAGTTTGATTATGGGGATAGTCATGGTTTAATTATTCTACTAAAAGATTATTTTCTGTTAATAAGTTTTGGACCACAAATTTTAGTGCATTATAACTTTTACCATCATGTACTTTTATTCAATGATACACACATTTCCTATTTTATCAATACCACACTAGTCTCTAAATATGAGGGTTAATGAGAATTATGGGTGGTAGAGTGACAAAGGAGGTTTGAATAAGTTGATTGAGGATCTTAGAATAAGACCCCTTTAATGGATCTTGAATAGGTATTTTGATTTTCCATGGTATTAGTAGGGAAGTTTCTTTCAACTTTTAACCTTGATCTTTCAAATTTGTTGTTTGAATATTCCCTATAGTAGGTACTTTATGCTTAGGATAAGACATCATGCCTAATCTTTATGGATAGTATGGGTTTAAAGGATTCTATATTAGAATTATCATGGTGGAAATAACCCTTTTTTTATGGTACATGTTATTTATAATAATATTATATGATGGTGGCTTTTAGTCTTGTCAAATGATGGGGTTCCATATAGATTCTTTTGTTTGAATAGGTGGCAGAGACACCTTCCCTTTTAAAATATGATAAGGGCTAGCGGGGATGTCATCTTCAGAGAGTTTAATCCTAATGGGAGGATGTTATATATATTTTCCTCCTAATGCCATAATGTTTTTATTTTTGATACATATATATCCTTCCCCTTAATTTCTCTAAGATTTAGCTCTTCTTGAGTAATGAGGGGAACTGGACTTAAGTTTGTTTGAGGCAATGTAATAGCCTCCTCAAGGGAGAGTAAGCTAGAGGGGATAGATATGCTAAAAATAGGTATTAATATGACATAATGTGTGGTATATGTATCTTGTAGAATGCCTAGATAATCCTTTTCTTTGATATCTTTTGATTCCTTTGTTTCTAGTTGATCATCTTGAATGCTTTTAGATAATTTTTCCTCAAGTGGATCCTAAATAATGAGATCTAAAAAGATTAAGTGAGTTTTTGGATAAGTTTACTAACTTCATATGGTTCAATGGCTTATCTTATAAGGATATTAGGGAAAAAATCAATACCAACTTCTTTAGGTATAAGCTGATCATGGATCATACTGATCACATGGGTCTCATGGTTTGAGGTAGAACCTAAATTATCTTGTACAAAATTAGACATGGACGTATGGTTAGGGAATGGCTACCTAATGATGTCTATAAAATAATTAGCAGGTGTGCTCATGCTATCTAATTTTAACTCCCCTTGATCAATAAGTTTCTTTATTAGACCATTGAAATAATGAAACCTATTGACATCATGGCCTATTACATGATGGTAATTGAAAAATTCATTTTCCTTTAACCAACTAGGTTTAGGGTGAGAGTCATCGAGAGGTCTAATAAAAGGAAGTTTGATGTTATATGCCTTTAAAATATTATCTAAGATATATGTGTAAGATTATTTTAAAGGTGTGTACTATCATAAAGGAGAATGTGTTAATGGTTTTTGGGATTGTGCGTGAGAGGTAGATGGCCTAGATTGGATTTTTGTTTGTCGGGGTGTTGATTTTACAACTATGGCATTATCAACTCCTTTGGTTTTGTTATTATTAGTCCCTTTAAAAGGATAAGGTTTGAATTTTTTACTATGTAATTTTACTTTTCCTTCTTCTAAAGCTCAAATTTATAGTTTGTGGGCCATCAAAAAGGCCTTGTCAAAGGTTTTTAAGGATTGTACCCATAACATTGATGAGATATGTTTAGCACATGATCTCATAAATAATTCAATTATTTTAGGTTATAGAAGGGAAAAGGTGAGTTAATTTATAAGACTCCTCCATCTAGACCTAAAATCCATGATAGATTCATCATCAATTTTTTTGTTGGCATATAGGTCAGTGATAGTCAATTTTATTGTAGTGGTTGATATAAAATTTCTCTAAGAAGATTTTGGCTAGCTACTCAAAATAAAATAGGGAATGTAGAGGGATCAAACTATACCAATCTAAATCTAGTCAATATAGTAACATGGGAACGGTTATAAGAAAAGCATCATTTTGAGATAGAAGATAACAAGTGTGTATGAATACTTGAATATGCTACTAAATCCTCCTTATTTTGAAACTCAATAAATTTTATAAGCTCTCATTATGAAGGGTATGGTCTAATGGGGGAATTTGGGTTAACAGGTTCATTATAAATTATCTCATAAGTGATCATATTTTTATTCCTAAAGGAAGAGGCTTACAAATTGGCCATCATATTCATAAGGATACTTATAGGGTCTGGTTGGGTATTATATTAATGAATGCCCCTACTAAAACATTCTATTGTAGATGTTGATAGGTAGGAAATGGAGTGAAAATGGGTTAGGAGAAAGGGTAACCAACTGAGGTGGTCATAATTGGTTGGGATGCTACCACAAACAATGGGTATTTTAAGGGTATATAGGTGGACCCAAGAGCTTGAAATGGAGATATGTATTAGGTGGCTAAAGTGATATATTTCTAAGGATGTTGAATCATGGGAGCTTCTTACAAAGGCTACATTTTTAGATTTAAAAGTATATTAGTTTGGATAGGTGGAAGAGTTGTTGGGATTGATATAACTATGTTATAAGGTGTCATGGTAAGAGGTAGGGTAGACATAGGTTGAGGTGTGGTGATATTTTGAGATTGGGTACTAGTTGGGGATGTACCACTAGATATTACTAGAGGAAAATTGCTTAAAGGTTATGTAGTGTTAGTATTAAAACTTGTCAGGTAGGATTGTTGTGAGAGGACACCATAGCTATAGTGAACCCTTCACCTTCCTCTATAGGAATGCCAAAATAATTCCCAAAAAATAATGTATGGGAGGAAAGTGGAATGCAAATAGTTTGGGTTCTAAGCTAATGGTTAAGTGTGATTGGATTACTATCTAATATGGTGACAAAGTAAGGATCTCCTTGAGTATAATATTAGGGAATACCCTCCCTCATCAACTCAATAGAGGTATGAAGACTAAAAGATTTTATCATGGACTAAAATGGTCTAGTGATGAAGTAAAATCAAATAGAAAAACAAAAATCGCACAATAGTCTTTTTGACTATCTTGTTTTAGTAGGAGAGAAAGCCACACATGCTATAATATGTACCTAAAAATATTTTAATTTTTACTAAATTAACTTTAAAATATGATAAGGAAAAAGGGTTAACAAAGGTACTAAGAAAAAATATTATAGAGATGGTTTCATGTTTGTTTAGGCTCAAAATATCTCTACACTAGAATAGTTATGTGGTTTGGTATTAGGGCCTATCTCCTCACTTACACACCACAATGTAAGTGTGTCAGGTGCTTAGCTAGTATATATCTATTAACTAGAGTTTTTTCTCAGTCAACATACTAATTTGGTTCTCTCCTTGGTGATAAAATCCATTTAGGATAGTCAAGTTGAAGGTTATTACTAGATGATGAAATCCCATTCGATTCCCTTATGTCAATGTTTGATTAATTGATTATGTAAGTGCTTTGGTATGTTTGTGAAAATAGGTGATTGAGACAATCATTTAACTTCTTCTATTACTCTATATGAACTACCTAACCAATCAAGGAATGGATGATTTTTTTTTAAACTTTAAAAAAGAAATAAAAAACAATTTTGGATTTTTATTTTGAATGAAGATAACAATCAATAGGAAAGGCAAAGAATGGATAAATTCACAATGAGTTAAAATAAGAAAAATAAGACCTTAGGGGTCCCAGTAGGCGTGCTAGAATGTTATAATGGTTTCTTTATTTTTCCTTTTAATTTGATTAAATTAATAAAAAATTGAAGAAATGTAGGGTTTAAAAAGAATACCTAGAAATACAAAGAGTTGTGCACCACTTGAATCTAGTGAATTGGGGAACTTATTTTTGGATTGGAAGAATAACCTACACACAAGAAAATAACTTGGAAAAAATATATTAATATATATATTGGTAAGCTTCTTTGTTAAAAACTAGTCCGAAGAAGTTATGAACTTTCTCGAGTGGATGTCATCTCACTTTTTTCAAAATTAAGTGGATAAATAATCTTTAAAATTATAAAATATAGTGATGCAATATAGATAATGATTATGAATTAATATTCATTTAATTTATAAATATAAGCAAAGTATTCATCTCAATAAGTTGTATTAGAATTCACATCTTCTTATATAACATCAAGTTAGTCAAAAATGGATTTTACTAAGAGGGAGTAAACGATGGCACAAGTTCTAAATCAAAGGATATGTCACTCTAGTTATCATAAAAGGGTTGAGATATAATGGGTAGATAAATAATATTAATGACATCATGCACAATTCTAGGCAGATTCATTTATACATTGATTTCATTATCTAAAAAGATAGAAAATCGGAGTGGGTTGAAGATAAAATTATTTGGATTAAAAGGCTAAAGGTTTTAAATATTATGTAGTCGATCGATTTTGATCTTGTAGAATCAATGCTAATTTATATGAATTGACATCAATTTTGTCTAAACTAAACCTAATTAAAAAGAGAGACTTATTGGGTGATAGAGGATAATAAATGAAAATAGAGGGATGTAGGCTATATTTTGAGATTTGGATACATAAATAGAAGTAGAGAAATTAATAGATTCAATAAAATAAAAAAATACGTACCTTGAACTGAGTTTTAAGTAGTATGAATTTCTTCCCATAGGAGCAAGTGATCCTTCAAACTCATGATGGCAAATGTGGATTATGTGTAGCAAAATTTTGGTAGAGTGGTGTTAAGGTCTGCTTAATTATCCAGAAATATAAGTAGCATTTTGATGTTTAAATTTCATTGTCCCTAAGCTAAAGGGTTGGCTTAGTATAAATAGATTGATGCCAATAGGGAGAATTGGTAATGATTCACCCTTTTTGGTAGCATATGGTTTTATCCACATTTATTTGGTCTAACTACAATAAATTTTTATATTTTATACATTAGTTTGTTAAGGATGGAATTATATGTGGGTAAGGTGGTTAAATGATTAATATTCCCTAGGTTTTAAATAGATTTATGTGGTTAGGGAGGTGAAAATGTAATTTGTAAAAAACAATTACCAGGTGGGTAATGATAAATAAATTAAACCTTAGGGTAGGGATGTTTAAGATATTAAAATAAAAATAAGGGCCCTATGAAATCAAATAAATAATATATAATATACAAAATTATAGTGTCTACACAATGATGTTACTTATTTCTATTCAAACCAAAATGAATTTTAGACCAAGAAAGATCATCTAGATATCATACAAGTCTCTCAAGAATCAAGTCCCTTGGAGATTATGGAGAAAGAGATCCATTTCAACTAAAAAAACATGAATTACATGTATTTTAAGTATTTTAAATGAGTTATGGAGTGTTATAAACCTTTTAGAGTGACCACCATGAAGAGAAAACCAAACATGTAGCAAGATTCATAGGAATAACATGTTCATCAAGACATTCTTCCTCCAAGTGAAGGAACCTCATAGATATAGTTTAGATGATGAAACCAGCATTAAATTTATATACATGACCTATAAAACATCCTTAAAAACCATTCCTCTCCATTAATTTTTGAAGTGGAGAAACTAGTATAAGAAGAGACGCCTCTCAAATGGATAGGCCATTATCACCTATTATCACTCTTAATAATTGTTCATAAATAATAAGCCATAATTATGAAAAATAATTACTCAAAATTTAATCTGAGTATTAACACTAAAATTTTCCAAAATTTCATCTCCTAACTCTCTCTATATTGGTCGTATGATTCACTTCACTTTTGCCTTTTTGAGCTTGTGAAGGCAATGATGGTGGAGAAAAGGTGTTTGGAGTATCAGTTAGACTTAAAAATTGGTATAAATCTGGTAAAATATGTTATGGATTGTAATTTACACTTATAAAACATTTAAAACTAATGAATTATTTTCCAGGGCATTACAAAGTCCTAAAAGTGCTTGAAAGAGTCATTTTTTTCTAGTTTGGGAGGTTAAAACTACAATTTTGTCAGTACCTAACTAAAATAAACATCATGTAACCTTTATTTAATACCAAGGTCATTTTTAATCCTTTTTATATGTTCTCTTATTGAAGTGGTACGTCCCATTATTCTAAATGGGCCAAAAGATAGCCAAATTGACATTTTTTGCATTTGAGAGTCAAATAAAGGTTATAACATGATATGATGAAATTAATGACATTAAAATAAACATTTTTAATTAATTTTAACTATATTAAACCTTTAAAAAAAATTTACACAATAAGACCTTGTAATTTACCTCTTAGACTAGATAAGTGTTCATAAGACTAGAACTTGGACAAGGCTAAGGAAGGGAAAACATGACCATATGTGACTATTTAGGACCATTGTATACAATGAAAAAGGCATATGAACACCCTATTAAACTTTAAATTAATATTGGTTGACCCATTTTTACTTGGGATCAAAATTTGGTCAATAATTTGGCAATTCATAGGGGTAACCTCCCTATAATGTCACTATTCACTACAAACTGAAACTAGTATGCCTTCAAAAGATTTCAAGCTCACACAAAACACACAAAAAGAAGGGAAGACAAAATATAATTAAATAATTTAGGTAAAACACACAAAAAATACAAAAATTAACACACCTAACCTAATATATAAATAACTCAAAACATGCTTGAGGTAGTGAAACACTTTATCTTGCTTTAACCAAGATAAAAAAGAATGTCCCTTTAGTGATAACTGCTCTATGATACTAAGTCACCATAATATGGATGATTTTTTAAAAATATTTGATTTGAAGATGATAAAAAGAATTATCAATTATAATACCTCTTTTAGATGAAAGTACACCATTTGAACTCCATGAAATGGTCGTCTTAGTTCTTCATTATGATTACTTGACAGTGTAATCTTATCGATGTCCAATTCATGCTTGTCAACATGGATATTAGGATCCATGAGAGTTGTCTAAAATTAACATTTAGTTGTAACATTATGTGTTTAATTTCTAGGGCCATCAAACTGGTCTTCTTATTAGTCAATCATATCTGCAAGTGGCTCAACATCAGATTGAGGCCTAGCCTTCTCCTTGACCATATAAATTTATGCCTTAACTTCCCTAAACTCTCCCAATACTAAAAAATTCTTGAAAATGATTTGAATCTTCTCTTCATTCTCCTTATTTTCAAAATTTACTTCACTCTCAATCTCATTCTTATTTTGAGGAGGGGTTGCCTTACTCACTTTCTCAAAACCTTATACTATGGCATGAAATTACTTCCATAAATATTCTTCTTATTCATGACTATCATATTCATGAATTACTTCAATTTGATCAGGAATAAATTCATTATCTTTGACATCCTCATGCTCTAACATACTTTAAAAATCATCGCTATTATCCATATTAATAATATAATTACATTGTGCATCTTGTTGAAGAGGACCATCAAGGCTTCCGTCAAAATGTTTATCACCTTAATCATGGATGATGTATGTGCCAAGACCTATCTCTTCAATGAAATTATATGGATCATGTTCATAATTTTTATCACCATACTCATCTATAAAAGGATTAGGTATGCCATCTAAAGGTGCAACTAATTCTTTATCATTAACTTGATCTCCCTCATGAATAATAGTGCAATTCATGTTAAATGAATTTGATACATAAGGATCCACATGAAAATTGTCTAAATATTTAGATTTTATAGTCACCTTATCACCATATCAAGTCTTAAATTCCATATAAAACCAATTTGAAGTTAAATACCCACAATCTTAGTGGTGAAGTCTCTTGATAAGCAATTAGCAATGTGAGTTGACACATCAAATAACCACTGCATCTTAGGAGATAGAGAAAGTAGGAAAAGCATGAAGATTAAATTACAAACCTTTTATCATTCCAACTATTTTGGTATTTGATCCATAAATTTGTATTTCTCCCTTTGAATTTGGTTAATACTTCAATTTTAGCTTATCCACTACTTGATTTGGCATGACTGAGCTACTTGGTCCACTATAAATTAGAAAATTATGAACCAGAGCATATCCAATTATAATAGAGAGGTAGAATGGATGAGTTTTATCTTTTATTTTAGTTTTTATTGGATACCCATACTTAGTCTTCACTTCATTGGTCAAAACAACCCCTCTCTCATTAGGCAACTTAGATGATGCATTAAGCTTGGAGAGCTCATTTTGGAGTAAACTTATTTGACCAGGTATGGATAGTGTTTCCCCAATTGGAATACTTACATAAAATTTATTCATGTTTTACATAATATTAATAAGATAACTACCAAATTTAGGAGCCAAAACACTACCACTAGTTTGTGTCACTTGATGCATAGCAGTAGGTATAGAAGAAGCTTTAGCATTATGAGTTTTCTAATTTATTTTATTCATAAAGGCTACATTTTATATACCTAATTTTTGGTATGATTAAGAGCTTACATTTAAACCATTACTTGTTCCTTGAACTTCCTTGAGTACTCCCTTCTTTGACCTTATATTTATAGCTATGGAACTTGGATCAATATTGATATTTACTTTGTAATTGATAGCACATGAGTCCTCTTGATAATATTTCATCATGGCATCATTTGGTAGATCATCCCCTTCATTAGTATCTCCTCCATTAGGCATATCTTCTTGAGTAATAAAATACATTATTACCCATTGAGTCATATAGGCTAGATTGAATGCTTCATTTACATAAGTGGAAGGGTCATGAGGTTGTTTCCATGAAGGTTATTCTCCATTATCTTGTACAAGATTGTTTTAAATAGGTACAAGTTCTTTGGAAGTAGAAGGAGCATTATGATTTTGTCTATTAGGTTACCTTACTTGAGTTAGTTGGCCTTGTCTTTGGTATTAACCTTGAAAAGGTTGTCTAGGAGATTGATAGCATTGGTAAGGATGGAAAGGACCTTGAAAAGACCTCC
Organism: Torreya grandis; assembly: GCA_037957365.1. Lineage (NCBI taxonomy): Eukaryota > Viridiplantae > Streptophyta > Pinopsida > Cupressales > Taxaceae > Torreya > Torreya grandis. The sequence goes on from JARHVA010000369.1 coordinate 931,630, forward strand.
ATTTCTTTTATTTTTTATTCCTCTTAAGATATTGGACCTATTCTCTAAGATTATTAATCACATATTATTCATTTTGTTTATTTATTTGACTAGGAAAAGATTATTTGTGCTTAGGTGTGGGGATAGAAGCAATGGTGGGTATGGGAGCTTGTATATCAAGAAACAAATGTAAGATAGTATAGGATAAAGTTATATATCTTGGATAAATTTTTTATTATCTAACATAACAATGTCATGTGCATTTGGTAGAGTATTCCCACCCATTGATTGAATCAAAACACCAATATCACTATTCAAGGCTAGAAAAGCATAGTTTGGGGTGGGTATTACTAGTATTGGGATTATATCTCATTTTTTTTGAAACTTAGAATTTAAATCTTGCATGAATTCATGAAGGTCTCTCTTTACGGTATCCAATTGCTCGACTAAGGACAAATGGTCACTTTTGGTCTTCAAACCTCTTGCTTAATTTTTCTCCCAAATCATTCGATGAGTCAATTAAATTAGGGCCTAATGTCATATACCATTCCAAATATTTGCCTTTAATATTAATTTCCAATAACCTAATTTCTACATTATCTTGTGTGATGTTGTGAATGTTGCAAAAGTTGGCCATTTCTCTAATATGTTTAATGGGGGTAATATAAGTCTCTCCATTGAAGTAAGGGACACTTTTGAGGGGAGCCATTATAATATCATCATATTATTGAATTTTCATATTATAATTACCATTAAAGGAAAAAAATGGTATATTTATAGCTACGTTATCAGCCTTAGGAGAGATTGGATAATCTATAATAAAGAGCTTCCTTCTAGGTGACGTAGTATATGGGAGAGTGTGAAGAAATTTATTTTTCTTATATGAATGAAAAGGTAATTCAAGGAATTAAAATGGGATACCTTTAAATTTTGATATTTTTGTCACCTTTGGCATGAAAATAGGCTCACTAGTCAATAATTAGGAGCTCAAAACCTTTTGGAGTCACCCAATGCTGCATGAAGAAGGTTGATACTACTACAATAATGCTAATAACATCTATCTTAGATGGCCTCTTGTCTTTTGGGTCCCACCAGGCATGCCAATACTATTATATCTTAAAATTTAACCCTATGAGAGGATGAGTCAATCCATATAAACTTGATATATGCAATGTGATCGACTCTAGATTATGGGTGACCTCTAAGTGAGTCAAACCTCTAGATTTTGGGACAGGTTTTAAAATACATTACCTAAAACAATACTACATCAGTTGATTTTACATGGAAAATGGAAATAAGAGTAATAATATAGCTAAAAACTTGGAGGTGATGTACCAAAGACTAAATCCATAAATTTTTAAAGATGCACTATGAAATATCAACTTACAATCTGATTATGTTATTCTAAACATCCCCTATCACACTAGTTTTTTAATAGGAAGGTTTAGATGATTATAGGAGTAATATGATGATTAACCAAGAGGTGATAATGGAAACTCAATGGTATGTAAATTATATAAATAATAAAATAGATTAGAATACTTCAAATGACCTATTAAAGGCATCAAACTTGCATAAGGCATCAAACATGAAAGACAAATGCAAAATATATGACTATCACTAAACAATCGTCAATACAACATCCTCAAAATCACTCTTTACAAGATAGAAGCAGAAACTACACATTAAATTCACTTAAATAGGCAAGTAAAAGTCTCAATTTTTTTGGTAGGGATTTACCATAACCAATGTGTGGATCCCTTTGAAAGCCAAAAATAGTTGCTTAAATAGAATAATGTGAAGAGAGGGAGAGTGGGACATAGTAGAGGAGTGAAAAGTGTTAATGAGATTTAAAACAAGAATAGTATTTATTTGATAGTCCAAAATAAATTCAAGGCCATGTATCTCACTCCTAAATCAATTTCAACTTTCCAAGTAGCGTGGGGTTACAAATTTTCTTGACACCTTGACTAGATCCTTAGAAACTACCCTTATTTTCATGAAAGGAGTGACAAATGGAATTATAAATCATGAATTTGACAATAAACTATATGAGAGAAATCATTGAACTTCTGACATGCATTAAAAAAATCTTATGACCTGCCATTTCATTATTCATGTGCATAGGTGTCTTGTAACTCTTCATTTCCCATACCTAGTTTGGTCCAAGTGGCCCAAAACTCAAGTGAATATTCTTAAACTCATCCAAAATAGATGAATGGTATTAAAATATGTTATAAATCCTAAAACACACCATGTTTTTTCTTGTAACAATGCTTATGAACTCATTTCACTCATTAAGCCTTCACTAGGCCTAGTTTCCTTGTAACCCTTTTTACATGTAAACCTCCTTGTGTTGGGAGTTTTAAAAATGATATTTAAAAAATAATGGATTATTATATGACCCTATATTATATGATATATCCATTTCAAATTTAATCTTTAGACTCTGATTAGAAGTCAATTTTTTACCTTTCTATCTCATGAATAGGTCTCAATTAGGCCTCCTTACATAGGACACTATTTTATTGATCCAGAATTTTGAAACACATTTTAAATAATCCAAAATGATGTGATTAAATTTTAATATTCCATAGCCACCATTTATGTCAATTTTTGGGTCATGATACGTTATGTAAGTATGCAAACCAAGAAATGGCCTTACTACCTTGTCTCATTTTGAGCCCTTTTGAGACTTCCTTGAAAAATAGGCTTGTTTAAATAACCTATATAGACTAATTTCATATTTTCGGACTTTAATGGATATAAAAAAATCCTAAATTACCTCATAGCAATATTTGGAAGCACACTCTTTACCATAACACCTGTAAAACACTAAAAATATGCAAAATAGGGTATTTATACCAATATATATGTGATGTTAGCATCAAATTACATTTTCAAAACCTCCTTGGATTAATAAAAAAAATCCAAGAGTTATTAGGTCAAAATATGTCATTATTTGTTCATTTGAGCTCTTTTTCTCATGATTGGTCACTATCAAGGTTTAAGAGAGGTTTAAAGCCTGTTTGGAGTCTTAACAATTGTGCATAAATAAAATATAATTAAATTATCTCCATAAAATTTTAAAACCTTATTTATATACCCCTTTAACTATCCAAAATATCTAATACTCCCATGTAAAGTGTGGGCAATGATATGAACATCTGAAGTTGTTTTTTGAGTGGCCTGCCTAGCTCTCTTGAGGCTATAGAGAGGTCTAATTTGAGTCTTGGGTCTTAAATATTCATATAAATATTTATATATGTTCATAAACCTATCAAACATCCATTAAAATTATTATACATTCTCTTTAAGTGCTTGTTACCCCTCTATATGCAACTGGTACATTGATCAGGTTACTTGGGGTTTAAGCCTATTCTCTCTTTATTAGCCCTCAAGGGTACTTGGATGATAATTTGAGCTTGAGTACCTAATATATGTGATTTTAAACCATTTTAATGTTTTTATGTTTCCTCAATATCCCCCATGAGATCTATAAACATGTTTCATGCCTTTGAGTTCAAGTGGACTCCAAGTCTCATGGCTTCCCTTTGCCCAAGGAATGGGCAAGGTTTGAGGCAAAATAATGAGTAATTATAATATTATTTTGACCTCAAGGAGACCATGTAAGTATTTTTAAAGTAATAAATACCATATGTACCAAATTTAAAGGCATGGTCACACCTCTAAGACTCTCAAAAATTAAATTCTTCTCATGGTAGACTAGGGATACTAGTGACTGATTATGTTTATTCTTATTTTAATCTTGATTGAGTATGAGGTTTGGACTTATAATTGATATTTTATATGTATAAAAATAATAGTTTAAAACTTTTATCAATTAATGATGATTTATATCCTACAAGAACCCATCGAGTCTCAATCTCTCTAAGTGCATGCCCTAAAGGGTGCATCAAGAAAGTAGTGGAAAACCATTAGTTCTTCAAAAGATTGTTGTGGCTTTTAAAACTTTATATTTAAACACTTATCTCCTAAAAAAACATTCCCCTAAGATTTTAATCCTATTTTACACACTCCTATATCCTTTTAACACCTTCATTATCCCTTTTCCTAATATAAAACAGCTTTTAATAGTTTACATGATTATGTCAGTTGTGTCAACCTTGTATTGTTATTGACAAAATTTATTTAGGGTCTAGGTCAGATCTTGGCTAACCTAATCTATGACCTAATGAGTTTTTATCAATAACAATACTAGGTTGACTAGGTGGACCCTATCAACTAAAACTTTTAGAAGGGTTTAGGGATATATCTTTCTATATAAACACAATCATTTCACCATTTTGAAGAAAAGAGAAGAAGAAGAAAGATATATTGAACATATAATTATCCACCATCCTACTTGGGGAGAAACCTTATGTTTTCATACTTCCTTTGGAGATATGGATCTTGTCTTATGGAGAATGATTTTAGATGCATTGATAGGTTTTGTATCCTTGATTTGATTTATCCTTATCATCCTTACATAACAAAATAATCTATTATGAGTCACCGTAGCTAGGGGAGAAATTGAGGATCAATGGGTTTGACTTCAAAAGTAACTATTCTTAACTTTATTCCTCCTTTATAAGAGTAGATAGATAATTCATTTTCACTTCTCTTCCATGAATTATTATTTTATATACATTGATGTGAGTATATGTCTCCTATGCATGTTTACTTTTGCTATTTATTACCCCTACTTTGTGCCACAAGCTTTGATGAACACTATATTATAGTTTTACTTTACTTATTATTAGTCTAGTGAATATGAAAACATAGGAACTTGTTCTGGTTCTTACATAGTTTTTCTTGATTGGAGGCTTTGGAACCCTCCCTAGTGATATTATTATGGTAAGATATCCTCGGATTAGGTCTAGTAGAACCATATTTATCATGACCCTATTTATCTGATATATCCCTAGTCAAAAGTGTAACTGGATTCTATATTCTCTGAGCTAGGATTGATATGTACATATGATGAATTTGTCATTACATACATTATAGTGAATGTGACATGAATCTAATCCTTTTAGGTTTTCCTTCATGCTTTTTCATTTCTACCATTTTATTATTTTTCTATATTTATGATACTAGATCGACCATCCTAGTATAGTTCTAACTTATATCCATAGGTTTAGCACATAGTCTCATAAAAATGGCTCTATGATTTTTTTCCATGTCTTCATTAGATACAAATTAATAGATCAAACAAGTCAACATAGTACTTTTATTCAGTTCTAGACAACAAATTATGTCAAATAGGTTGACTTAATCTCTTATTCATCTCTAAAATAGAAAATAAATCATGTAGGTTGACTTAATATTTCAAATATCTTATAGATAAATAACCAAGTCGATTAGGTCATCTTAAATAGTCTTAAGCAAATAAGGTTTTCATAGAATTAGGTTGACCCAGTTGACATAGTTAGAAGAACTTACAAGCATCTTTCAAGGCACTTCAATAAAAAAAATTCAATCATTAGCATCTTCCAACCCACCAAGGTTCCTTTCTTTCTCTCTCTTTCAATTCAAGTCTTCATATATTTCTATTTTTCACAAGTTTATATTGTTTAAAATTTCAATTCTATAACAAACTAGGTTGACTTGGTCAACCTAGTTTTATAGTCTATCTTCTATCTAAAAGACTAAGTTGACCTCGTCAACTTAGTTACTAAAGGCTCTTTATTCTATATTATAGTAGAGACCCTGTCAACTCTACTCTATAATTTTTGCACACATTATCATTTAAACTGACTATGTACCATGCTTAAATTGGGAATTAACAATTATATGCTAGTAATTAATTCACACTTTCATTTTTTAGTTGTTTGCATGTTTAGAGTAGCTCACATAATATAACTATGTGGCTCTTCATTATACCATTTAGTTTCACTATTTTTCTCTTTTTGCACACACTAAGAAATCACATAATTTCAAAATGCATTTAGTATTTTTCTACCCAAGGCCTACCTGCTTGGATTTCATCATAAAGGGGGAAGTTGACTTGGTTTTCTAGCCAAGTATAAACACATGATTTATGATATATATCATAAAATAACCCAAAACCCTTATCACTATGGGATTATGAAGTGAGGCGGTAGGCTGCAATAACAATCTAGTACCATTACCAACACAAACCCATTTCAGCCTAAACATCCTAAAACCATCCATAGATTACTTTCTAGTTCCTTATTTTTAGCCAACTTCCCCATCACACTTAATAATAATCTAACAACATTAAGGATGACCATTTATCTAGCATTTACTTTCTCATTAACTATTTTCTCTCTACTCATTGTATGTTGTATTTTAAAAACTTGTATTAGCTAGTGTTGGTGTAAGGTTTTATGTTTTATGCCCCAATTGGATAATTCTCATTGATCCAATTGTTTGTGTGTTTTATCTCATTTTTAGTTCTAATTACATTGCAAAAAAATTCCCTATTTTTAATACACTATCATTCTATTTGACATAGTCTATTATAGACTATATTTTTCCCTAACTGTAATACTACATTGACTTGGTTGACCTAGTACTCATTTCTGCCTATCAGGTTACAATACTCAATTGACCTAGTTGACTCTATATCCTTATTAGGCTATCCTTTTTCCTAGGTTAAGTACTCAATTTACTTGGTTGATTCTATATGCTTATTATATTAGATTCATACCCTATTTTTAGTACTACATCAACTTGGTTGACTCTATACTCTTATTTGCCTCTTATATCTCTTTGCTTTTACATCATTTTTATTTTCCCTCATCTGTCTCTTTCATCATGAACTTATTTTTTGAAGACAACATTGAGTTGAATTCAATAGATATGATGAGTCTTACCAACCCTAATAGGTTCTCTCATACACAACTTGTGTCTCCTACTATAGATGAAATTAATGTGCATATAGGTACTCACACTACAAACTATGGGATCCCTCCTTATTGCTCTTCACTATGTAATCCTCTCTTCTCATTTGAATATCAACCTAAATTAGAGTATACACTAGAAATGATCTTCTTCATCAATCATTTTCCTCAACATCAAGAAAATGATCCTTCTACTATTTACCATCTTATGATAAGTGGTTAAGTTGAGGATCCCCATTGATCTTCTGTCATGTTCTCACATGTATTTGGGGATTCTAAATTCTTTTATTCTCAGCCTCTTCCCTCTATTTTGACCCCTTCTCATACCATGTCTTCTTCTTCTTTGATTTCTTCCACCTTGATGCCTAGTATCTCTACTAACATGATAGGTTATACATCTAGTGGGCCTCTTCCAAAACCCACTCTTCTCAATTTTTCCACTAGTGCATCATTTGATGCCCATGGTAATCATTCCTATAGTGCTATTTCTTCTCATTCCTATACTATTCCATCCTTTACCACAAGAAAATTATGCCACTAGTGCCTCACTTACTAATAGTTATTCTCAATCTCCTATTAACACCCATAGTGGTACCCAAACTACTAATACCAATTAGATTCAAAAAATGATAATAATGAAACTCAAACCCATAAAATTATATTATAAAATATTAATTAAATGAATTATTTCCAAGCTAAAAATACAAATCAAATGATGCACATGTAAAATCACCTATCCATCTTCAAACCCACCATCAATAGATGCCATCGGGCACACATAACCAAAATTTTTCCTCACATCCTATTTGGGATTCCCATGGTAATCTTACCCCTCAACCTCCTCTTATTAATAAAATTATAAATAATATTCAAAATTGACCTCTCACATCTCAAATTTCTTATATCGATATATGAGGTATCACCCCTACCATTTCCTACAATGAGTCAACCAATCCTACTCTTTAATTAAAAAACATTTGAAAATACATATAAAGACTAGATCTAATTAAATACCTTTACCACAACCAAGATATTAGAAAAAAATCTTATGGGTGATGCTTTATATTGGTACAACCAACTCAAATCTCATTCCATTACTAGTTTTGAAGACTTAGTTAATGCTCTATTCGAAGAGTTCCAAACTAGTGCTCTCCTTAAAAATACCTTGGCCCATTTTATCAATTATAGGCAACTTGAGACTGAAACCATGGAAGATTTTATCAAATGATGGAAGACCTTGTCTAACAAATGTGAACATAATATGGATTATGACAACCTCTTTCATCTACATACCAATTCTCTTTTTACCAAGCTACAATATTAGGTACATACTCTCTCTCTCTCTCTCTCTCTCTCTCTCTCTCTCTCTCTCTCTCTCTCTCTCTCTCTCTCTCTATGTACTTTGATAGAGGCCATTGACCAAGACAAGAATAAATATTTATTTATGCACCAATATGATCCATCCCATCCTTCTATGGGTACTTTCATGTTACTTAAGAATAAGAATCATTAAGGTACCAATTATGGTGTCACTGACTCTTATGACACCATTCATAATATTCAAGTTGTTGTTCCCAACGAAACTTTTGAACAAGTTTCCCACCCATCCCAATGACATCACCAACCCTTATTTTTTTTCAACCAATAACATCAATGTTCATAACCCTTTATCCTTATTATAATTATAAAAATTTCTACCAAGTCCTTTCCCATGAGAACTTGATCCCACTCATCCCACTCATCCTAGTACAATTCTAATAAATTTTGTTGCTTTCACACTAGTTGGGTCATTCTAATGAGATTTGTAATCAACTTCATAATTTGGCTATGGTTTCCTTCTTGGTCCCAATTTTGATCATGATTATATCATTTGAAAATGTCAAAAATCCTATGACATTACCTTGAAATCCCATGAAACACAAACTAAATCTCAAGATTTGAACTAGGCTAATGCTCATTTAGCCATCAATAAAGATCCTCTTCTATATCACCAAGATGGCCAAGAAAATCCTACCCCTTCTACCAATAATTTTGATAGTGTTTGTGACCTATCTCCTAAAGATAATGTGGTAAATATGACTAAAATGTGAAGGATGGTTACTTTCATTTATCCTCTACCCATCCACACACCTCAATTGTCTCTCACATTTTGTGTTAACCAAGATTCTTCTCCATCTAGCTTAATTAAGTTGGGGCAAGAAGACCTCATATATTTTAATGAACTAATTATAACACCTCCCTTGGAAAACACTTCTCATAACATTTATACCATCCCTCCAACCTATCTACCTATCACTAATGATACTAAAACTTGTATCAACACTTCTTCTCAAACTGAACCTGCATCAACTACCCCATCTTCTCAAGATAATCAACAAACTTATGCTTTAATTATACCTTCTACCTTTTATCAACATAAATTCACATGAAATTTGGATCCTCCTTCTGAGGACCTCCTTCAACAAATGTAACTCTTTCCAATAGTCCTCTTATGGGTTATGATGAGTGGGATCCTATAATGGAACTCACTAATCTCCCATCTTAAATCCCATTTATTAAACTTATGCAAACTTGTCCATGACATCATAATCATCTTATGTAGTTCTTGTTCAAAATTAAAATCCCTCATCCTCCAATAGAAGTATGTAAAGCCACCTTATCTTAATTGGAAGATAACATTTTACAATAGTGTGAAGATATGTCCATACATGTTAATGAAACAATGGAAACTTCTCTTTCCCTCAAATTTCCCATTTCTTCTATGATCTCATATGATATTTACCTTTTTGTGGATGATCCTCCCATTTTTATTGGTGTCCAAATCGGTGATATCAAAGTCAAATGTTCTTTGATTGATGAATGTTCCAACATTATGTTACCTCTATTGATTTTATCAAAATCCTGAGATATTCTAAGTGTAATCTTAAGTCCACATGTACCACATGTCAAGGCTATGACCGAAGGAAAATTACTCCTTTAGGTTATGTGTGGCTCCCCATCACTTTCTTACTTATCACTATTCAAGTGAAGGTGATGATTTTTAACTTTCCTATATCCTATAACATTTTACTTAGTAGGACATAGACTCATTGCATGAGTTAAATTACGTCTTCCACTTGCTAATGCATCAAATTTCCCCATAATGAAGCTATTTATAGGATTTAATGTGACATTAATACTTATAATTTCAAAAAGTTCTAAGCCTATGGTGTGTTCAATATACCTATCCTTAAACCTTTGCCAAGCATTATGTTCCATAAATCTCAATGATTTAACTTTCATATCAATTCCAATTGAGGTTACAATGGTTACCCCAAACTCATCAAGAATATCTCCCCTAACCTCCTAGATTTCAATTATGATGATCCTAACAAGATCAATATCAATATTAAAACCTCATATCTCTAACCTCATTTCATCTCTTAAATTCTTTCTTTATAACCTCATTCCTATCAACCACCTAGTGATGATATACCCATTATATTAACTAAGACTCAACATTCCATCTATAATACTACATTGGATGACAAGATCATCCTTACCTATGCCTTTGATATTCATACGCCTGATTATGATGACGGTTATACCTTAGATCATCCATTATTATGAGGTCTTGTTCAAGACTAAAATGCTGAAATTTTTCATTATCATTCCTCTTTACTTCAGTATCTTAGTGTATCTTCTAATAGTCCCTCCTATATTATTCCTAATTTTAGCAATTTTACTTTTGATAACAGGGTAGAGATGGTTTGTACATCTCTAGTTTCTAAAGAACCTCATACAAGTATGTTTATGGATCATGTTATGATTGGTCCCTATTAATTTGATAGATACAAAGACCCCTCTATTCAAATTATCTTTGAGATGCTTGAAACTATCCCTCATCCTTCTATTCTTCCAACCCCTCCCTTAGTATATCATAATTCATATCCTATTCCCACTCCCACTCTATCTGAGTCTCTTCCTATTTCAGATCCTATTACTCCTTTAGTCGATCCTTATCCAATCTCCCCACCAACAGCACCTTCTCTTGGTGATGGTATACTCCCTTTACCACAGCTTTCTCCTTCACCCACCAAATGGGTTGATCAACCATATTATTAAATTCATAAAGTTTCCAGTCATTAGATTGAATATTATTCCCTATACTAATCTTTCTTAGATTTTTTTTCCCCCATCTTATGAGTATAGCCATTAAGTCTACTCACAAGTGTATCTATTACTTCCACATCATAAATAACCATTTACCCTTGCATTATTGAAATTTATGACAATATATTGACACATTACATCCCACCACTCCTCATCCATAAAACAAATCTATACCTCCCCATAAAGTATTACCTAATTATCTTCTTAAATATGGAATGTATATTGTCTCTAGCACTAATATGGTACTCATGATATTGATCATTACCATATCCTTCAATGACATCATAAATATCACATCGTAACCATTCCATCTCCACCTATGAGTTCCTCACCCATGGACCTTCCCTCACCCATGGATCCCTCTTCAATAGTGACTCCTTGACTAGTGACACCTTTTCCATCGATGACCCCTTCATATCCTATATAATCCACTCCCATGAATTCTGTTGAGCATACCCTACATGATATCCCTCATCATCGTGATCCTTAAAGCATTCGTACATTTTTTGTTGAGGGGATTCAATGCGAAGTATTTTCTCAACTTTCACTGAGGATGGGTGAGACATTATTTTTAGTTTGAATTCAAATTCATAAATAATTATCAAATGTTATGGATAATATGTGTGGACAAATATATAAGTACTTATGAACACAAGCACGGTGTTCATATTTATTTTATCATTTTGATTGGGAGTGTGTTCCAAATTTACACTTATCTATTTTATATCATTTGACATTGTGTCAAATTATTATATATTTGACATGGTGGCTTTTGTTTTACATTACATGTGGTTTATGATTTCATTATGTTATCTTATGGATTATTTTTCATAATTACATGTTCTTCTTAGTTCATTTATTATGACTATCTTATTCTTTCCATAATTATTTGTTATCATGTCTCTATAAACACAGATAATAATTATTGTGAATTGGTTGTACAAACCTTGATCCCTTTAGTCATTCTTTATTTACTATGTGATCAGTTAGAAAAAAAATCATCTAATTATAATATACTTTTACTGGTATACTTTGGATCTCCTATTATTCCTCTTTATTCCCTTTTGTAAATATAGAGTAAAATACTCTACATTTTATTTTTGAGTTTCAGTTGTATGCTCCAAGTTTTGTCCCTGTGCATTTTAGTTTCAAGGCAGTGAAGTTTTGACATATAACATGGGCATGAGTTTCATTATTGCCTAAATTGTGTCTAAGTATCAAAGTCGCACAAAAGCTACCAAGTGTCATCAGTTGAGACACATTTTATAATTTCTATAAGTTGTATGGAATGTGCCACGTGTCCTGTGGTAACTCAGGAGAGCACGACAAGTGTCGACATCCACATTTCATGTTTCTTATAAGTTTCAAAAGCTTATTTCAATAAGCTTCTCTTAGAATCACATGGAGGGAGCCAAGTGGCAACTACAAAAGGTTTCAATATATTTTTCTAAAAGTAGTGAAAGCTACCACATGTCCCTAACTAAAGCAAGTGGAAGCCACCAAGTGTCAACAATCCAAAATTTCTTCATTTTCTTTCATTGTTGAATAAAGACTATGGTGGGCCCCGATTTAAGCTTCTATAGATGAGTAAAAGCTACCAAGTGTCACCATCTATGTGAATCCAAAATGAGTCCTGAATGTTTCTATAGTGTAGATAAAGCTTAGTGGAGACTTCCACGTGTCACCTTCCACAAGATTTTCAAAAGCATCTAAAAGCTTATATAGATGAGTGGAAGATACCATGTGTTACTTATTAAAAATTAGTAGAAAGTGCCACCTATCTCCATTCCCCTTTTGAAGCTACTTAGGTGAGAAGTGTTGTGGGTCCCATTCTCTATAAATTGTTAAAGTTTCGAAGCTGTGGACTGTGATAGATGTCAAAGATGGAACACCCTGATACAAAGACACAATAAAGAGTATAACATAGCAAAAAGTGTTGTGTGTTTTCTGTAAGTGCCACAGAAGCTGCTAAGTGTCTTTTTTGGTGCTTCTTGAATAATGAGAGGGTTTCCAAGTGAGGAAAGTGAAAGCTACCAAGTGTCCTCACTTGTTTCATAGTGAGAAGTGTCATATGTATCTAATTCAGCCAATGAACTTGTAGGGAGACTAAACATTTCAAATCTAGCAAATATCTTTTGTTAAACACTTCTAGTTAAGTTTGAGTTTGGTTAGAACATTGGGATTTGAACTTATATAGAGGCCAATGTTAGAGATCTAAAAGATATCTATTGTTAAACACTTCTAGTTCAGCTAGAGTTCAATTAGACCGTTGGGTTGGGAATGTGCGGGCAATCTAAAGCCTGTTTGATGCTATAAATGTGGGTGCAGAGATCATCATAAGATAGAGAAATTTTTTTGGGAGATATTGTTATCAAGAAGTTTTAGACTTTCTTGTTATGGCTAGTAATATCATTTGCCTTTGTTCTATTTTCTTGAGTTCAAAAGTTTGTATAATTGTGCATGTTTCTGTGCCTTTTATGTGATTGGAAAATTAATAAGAAGATGGAGTTTTGTGCCTTTGTTGATATTTTCTATGTCACTACAAAAATAGACTAAGATGTGAGCCTTTGATTCTATCTATTTTCATCTTTTACATTGATCATGCCTTGTTTGCTCTATAATGTAATTGAATCCTAAAAATAGCTTCATTGTGCTTAGAATTAAGGATTGAATTAAACTCAGGTGCATCACCATAGTTAGATTTTCTTTCATTGCATTGGTGTTTTCTATTTAATTTCTATCCTTTTTTCCACAATACTTTTGAGATAAAGAAGATCCAACTTCTTTAAAATCTAGAGGTTGTTTTAGGTTGCAAGTCTCACATTCCTAAAGCTTCCCATTGTTGGTGTTGGAAACAACGCAATTCTAAGCATCAATAGTTTTTGGCATGCCTAGTGGGACTCAAAATTTTTAAAGAGTTAAAGAATTTTTGGTGTGTTATTTGGCTAACCAACCTTTGGAGTTTTTTTATTTTATCAACACCAATGGTGACTCTGAGTTAAATCAGCCAGTTAAGCAGTCTTGGTGCCATCAAGAAATCTCCATTTGGTATGTATAATTCTATTACTCAAAACCATGGGTCTTATGCTCCTTCATATATTTTTGATCAAGCTTAGGTTGTTTGTGGAATCACCTCAAGCAACAAAGATGCATATAATTATGAGTTTTGCCCTTCATAGGTCCAATATGACTAGTCTTAGCCCTATCATGAGCTATATCAGTCTTGCACCTAGTCTTCCTAATATGTCACGTCTCATACTCAACCTAATCTCTTTTTCAATCGACCCAGTTCCACCTTCAAACAAGCACTGTTGGGATATGAAAAGTATGTAGTAGAGCTTGACACCAAAAGGGGATATGGCCAAGAAATATCTAATCATGTCATCCATCAAGTGAGAAATGCACTAGATCTGGTTAAGGGTGTATGGAATCCCATTGAAAGAGCCAATTGACAAAGGCTTACAAATGAGATGTTGGATGTGAGTGGCTTGGTTGCATCTTTGGAAGAGAAGCTGAGTATTCATGAGAGGCAGCCTTGCCAACTCTATCAACCTACATATCCATTGCCCCAAGTTTCATATCAGACATACATAGCCCCTACTCATAAGCCAAGTCAAGCATATCAAGGTCCTTTCTCTAATCATGTTGAGGAAAGTTTTGAAATAGTAGATCTAGCATTTAAGGCCAATCTTGATAAACAAATTGAATTGGAAAATCTGAAATGTAATAGTCTATGTTGGTAGCAAGGGAAGTGGAGTCCAAACCCTCACTCCCTCCTCACCTTATAGCCCCATCCCCAAAAAAGGAGATTTCCAATCCTAATATCATGAGAGGGAGTAAAGTCGTTGGGTCATGGAACAACAAGGAGGAGAAAGACATTGTCCAAGAGTATGAGGTACAAAATGAGGCTAGTCCCTCTCAAGTCCCTCCCACCCTTCCTTAAGAAGCTTCTTATTTTTCATGGTAGCCTTCATGTACTCCCCACTTCTATGATGATTCTTATGAGCTCAAAGAAAGAATCTTTCAATAAAATCTAGCTAAGCAAATTGAGGAATTAGAGGCAAAGGTGAGATTGCTTAGTGAAAGAGAGATAGAGCTTTCATACCTTAGAGAGGAGCCTATTCCAAAAGATACCTCTTCTACCAATCCTCAGGTCTCTTAATATGATGTCTAGATTCCAAGTTGGAAGAGGGAAAATCATGAACCAGCTTAGAACCTTAAAGAAGATAAAATTGTTGCCTCTTCTCAAGGGAAATGTTCCGATCCCAAGGTCATGAGTTGGAAACAAATAATGGAATCATGGGGTAGAAAAGTGGAGGAGAAAACTTTTGCTTAAAGCCTTAAATTAGTTGAGGCTACTCTTACTCATGGTGATGATCAAGCAAAAGATCCTACATTTGAACACACCCCATCTACACCCCTCTAGGAGAGCTATCAAGCCACATATGATATAGATGAACTGATGGCCAAATGGAAAGAGGAGAATCATTTAATTATAGCTCAAGGATTGCCTCATCTCCCACATATGTATAACCATTAGCCTTCCATTTCATCCCTTCTCAATGAGGAACCTTTTTTGGAGGAAGAAAGTAAGGAGTGTGATCAGTTCATGGCTGGTCAAGGAGATTTCATGAGTGTAGATGAGAAGGAGATCACCATAGGTACACCTTTGATGAACAAGAGTAAAATTCACATGCTTTTGCCTCTATCTCTAATGAGGAAGAGATAATTTTTGACCTTTTTCTCACTTTGTAAGATGCCATGGAGGAGCATGGACACTACCTTGATCATGTTTCGAATGACTTTTTTAAAGTCATTTGGGTAGGTTACACTATTCTTGAAGGAGGATGTGAGTTAGTTATGGGTGGAGAAGGTAGCATTGAGACTCAAATAAATATGCAAAATTGTTACAAGCTTCAAGCTTATCCTTTTAAGAGGTTGGTGAATCTGAAGATGATATTTTTAATGTCATAAAGGAGGATGATCATGCAATGGAATCCAAACATGAGGTAGAAGGAGATAAGCCAATCAATGATGTATATCAAAGGGCTTATGGTGATGAGCCAACAACCATTGATTTCTTGATGAGACATGCCAGCATGAAGAACTAGCATTTGACAAGCTTCCAAGAGCAAGAAGAGTACATATATGTTGGAAGCATGTTTGACTCTGATCCACTCAAATGTAGGCCAATCAAGGTGGCAAGCTAGAAGAGCAAGTCACCAGAACTCCATCCGATTCAACCACTTGTCTGGCACCATAAGTCTCCTTGCCATGAAGCAGACTTCATGAACTTTCCCTTTGATCTAGGAGGGAGGCAAATATACCTCGTTAGCTATATTATACTAGGATATTTTCCCTTTCTTTGTTGCTCTATTTTCCTATTTTTCTTTCCCACTCTTTCTTTTAATAAGTGTCCTTTGAACATGTGCCCATGGCTCAGAGCCTTTTTAAAAAATTTCAAAACTTTTGACACATTAAATCTCTCTCAAATCTCCAACATTCCCCAAAGTACCTTATGCAGCGATTTCATGACGTGTCTGACTCACTGTCCCAAGAAGATTCAATAAGATTTGCTAACGATTATCCAATTTTAATGACATTTTTGAGACTTGATGGTTCATTAAATCCCCCATAACAAGATTTAAAGGTTAACAGTGTCTCAAACATTCCTACGTCTGCTAGAAAATCCCTGTTACCTACATTTTTAGTTCATAAGAAACCAACTTAGTGAAAGTGCCTTCCTTATTGCAAAGCTCCATACCTATTACCATAGTTCACTATTTCCAAGTATAGATATAGATATGGAGGGAGCATAGTATTTACAACAAGGGTCTAGTATTTATGAATCCATTGATAAGCTTCTCACAAGAAAATCATATGCTTCAGCCCTTGCACAACCCTTAAAGACCTATCCACAGACTAGAGTCCCTGAAGTTGGTTATGTAAATGACCTAGAAAAGGTGAAAGATTTTGCAGATAGAATCATGGACCCAATCCTTCAAAAGCCTAACAAGGCTCTAAGATAAGGGGAACATCAAATATGTATTCAAAGGGCCAAGGCTAGACAATATGAAACATTCACAATCAGGACATGGACTTCCCAACTAGCATAATTCATTGTCCCAGGTGTACATTCATGCCCTGACTTGGTTGAAATGTGTCCATACAATACAATAGGGTCCATTCATTATGAAAATTACACTAAAGGCTATCAGGGACATGTTGGCCATGTATCATGACAAGACAACCATGTTTCCCACCATTACCAAAATGCAAAAAATGTGGGTAAACATCAATAATCAATTGAGGTTTTTGAAATCAAAATTGTAGTTAGGGGATGATGATACCACTATAGTAGTAATGCCAATAGTAAGAGCACAATTTACACATGCTAATCAAGAGGCAATATCTATGATGGCATTCATTTTTAGAATGAAAGATGATATAATTGTCTTTGAAGAACAAATGGCCATTCTCTTCAGATAGAAAACTGTTGACAAGTCTCAGGAGTATCAGCTAGATTTCTCTAAGCAAATTGCATATTCAATGGTTGATTAGCTCACCCATTTCAAATCTAAAGGGGTTTTCAAGTATTCCTCTTATCTATTTCACCTCATGTTGTATCAAAATTTTGGCATCTTTTCCAAATACATGAATATAAATATGTATGACCCAAGCTTCAGTCTACATAGGACCATTCCTGTGTCTGCATGGACACATATCTTGTCCAAAACTAGTGACCCATATGAATTTTGGGAACTTTTTGTTGCCCCTACCTTCTATCATCTAAGCCCAGAGCTAGTTGAAAATAAATGACTCCAAGTGTCTCAGGCCTTATGACAAATTACACTATTCCTTGTGATTACTTTTTTGGATTCAATCATACTATTATTAGATTCCATGGTTTTAGTGGAGAACTAATGTTGCTACCTAAGATTTGGACCCTTAGGTTAGCACTCTTAGAGGTCACCAAGCAAGTTTTTATGGTGGATAATGACTATGGAACTGGGAAGAAAAAGAAGAAAATGTATGATGTTCCATGGGTAACAAACAACATGGCCCTAGAGGTCAGAGATGTTGAGCATGTGTTGTTGAGAAAGTTAGCTTTCCTAGGCTTCTTTCTAATTAAAGATAAATGGGGATATGAACCAAGTAGTTTCATAACCACATGGGTCAAGAATAATAAGGTCACTACTAGAATTGTGCATGAGGGTCATACCTTTTGGGAAAATAGAAGAAACCCTCAGGAAGATATTCTTCATTTATATGTAGAATTGACAAATTTTCCATTAGAGGAGGCCAAGCTATGGGATACCTTTTATGATAAGAAAAAGGATTTTGACCCTAAAATTAGAATGACTTTTGGTTTAAGAAGGGCATTAAAGAACAAAGACTAGAAACTTGAGAAAATAGAAGCCTATTGGAATATAGGCAAGAAATTTGTGAGACTACTCACTCTTTTGGTAATGTGGATTCAGATGAGAAATGGGAGGAACTCTATGATTAATGTCATCTGTCTCCTATCTCTAGCCTTGATACAAGCAAATTGTAAACACAGGGTGGAAAGTCAGAAGCTAGAATAGAATCTACTCATACAGGGTAGGCCCTAAGACAAACCTCATCCACAATCATTGTAACTGTTTGGCCCTAATCTCTTAGTGCCATTGAAAAACAAAAGAGTGTGTTATCTTCACCACCCAAAGCTTCTCCATCAGTGTCAGCCTTTGGGGTTCCTAGTTTTGTACATTCACCACTAGCAGTAGTGGTAAATGTTGAAGAGAAGGAATCACAGCCAGAAGAAGAAATGCCAAGGAAACATAAGAGGTTGAAGCTTTAGCTTGATACTAAGGAGGAGGTATAACCCTCACAACACCAATCACTAAGTACATTAGTTTCTCTTTAGGTACGTGTTGTTTCTGCTTCCTCTTCTCAATCTCTCCCTTCTTCTATAGGAGTGACAATCCTATCTAGCCAAATAATATCCCCTGCCACCTCTACTATGCCCATTTCTCATTTTGCCTCACCTATTCATACTCAGGCCACATCATTACCTCATTTTCCCCACTCTATCCCAAAGAGAGTACCTCCTCAGATTCCCCATAGCCAACATTTGGTTATTCCCTATGGCTTGCCACAAGGTTATCCTTTTGCAAGTGGGGACATTGCCTCTCCTTCTACTTCCAAACTCAAGCAGATACTGCTAAGAAGGCTAGAGAAGCCCATATGGAGAAAAAGAGGATGAAAGATAATAAAGCTCTAGCTACACCACATATGAGGTCATAATTTGACCCAATCTAGTAGCAACTAATGGTGACCCAATTTTCACTTAATGTGGTCAAACCGAATGAGCAAATGCAACCTGAAGATTATACAATGAATGCAGTAGCTATGGATATGTCACTTTTTAGACCACAAGATAGGGTTGAGCTACTAAATGAATCTACTTCTATTATAGCTACTAATTATTTGAAAGTATCAAAGAAGCTATAGAAGATAGAAGTTGATTTATCTTAGGAGAAAGCAAACTGTAGCAATCTAAGTATAGTAATCAAAACCAAGAATAATGAAATAGAGGGTCTTAACAAATAGTTGCAACATACTATTTCTTTTCAGACTCACTAGGTTATTTAGGCCCAAAATGATTCTTTGAAAGAGGAGTTGACATAGGAGAAAGCTATAGTGACAACCTTAATGTGAGAAAAGGTAATTTTACAAGAAAAATGTGAGGAAAACCTACAACAAATCACTCAATTCCAACAGAAGCTACTAAATGAGTAGAATAATACTGTTGCCATATAGGCCCAACTTCAAGCTAAGAAACAAATAATAGAAAAATTGACACTTGAGTTGGATAATAGGCCAAATAATGTAGGAGTTTTGAATCTGGTTAAGGGGCTTTATGTATCAATATATAAAAGAATCTCTAAGGAGATTACTCAGCTCAGACCATCTCTAATCTTTCTGATAAATGCACATAAATTGTGTGAAAAGGTAGAGACTTTAGTTGAAGCCACTCTATCTACTGTCTCTTTGAGAGTGTTTGATTCTCAAATGCTACTGTAAAATATATATGATGCAACTAATGGAACGTTATCAACAATAGGGCTTACTGATAGAATGATTGCTGTAAAAAGGTTGAATGAAGTTCTTAGTTGTAATTCTATAGTAATTAATTGCAAAGAGCTTCTAGATGTGGTGAAAGAGGGAATCAAAGACATGAAGCAACATATTGAAGATCTGGTATAATTGGGTCTTCCCTCCCCTTTTCTTGATAGCAACACTATGTTGATGGTTGATGAGATTAAACCTTTGTTGTTAGCTAGGAAAAATGATCAGTCAGTTTTCTAGAGTTTAATAGATGATTCATCAGTGCCAGAAATGGAAGCTATCTTGATTCCCATGTCCCAGATTGAATTTAAATTAAAGGATATAGTTCATATTTTATAGAGGTTTTCACACAAGGACATCATCAACCTTAATTTAGCCTTCCATGAATTGCAAAATAAGTAGGGATTATTTGATGCTGAGTGGTCTGTTTATCAGATGGCCTTACTAAATTTGTGATTTTTACCACATTTGATCATCTGAGAGATTGTGGATTCTTTTTTGAGCAGGCTCAAATATCCTTGGGGTCACCAAGAACTATAGAGTAAAATGCTCTACATTTTATTTTTGAGTTTCAGTTGTGCGCTCCAAGTTTTGTCCCTACATGTTTTAGTTTTGAGGCAGTGAAGTTTTGACACAAAATGCAGGTGCAAGTTTCAATTTTGCCTAAATTTTGTCTAAGTATCAAAGTCAGACAGAAGCTTTTAAGTATCATCGATTCAGACACATTTTATAATTTATATAAGTTGCATGGAATGTGCCACGTGTCTTGTGGTAACTCAGTGGAGTGTGACAAGTGTTGGTATCTACATTTCATGTTTCTTATACATTTCAAAAGCTTATTTCAATAAACTTCTCTTAGAATCGCATAGAGGGTGCCAAGTGGCAACTGTAGAAGGTTTCAATATGTTTTTCTAAAAGTAGCAGAACCTACCATGTGTCCCTAACTAAAGCAAGTGGAAGAATCCAAGTGCCAACAATCCAAAATTTATTCATTTTGTTTCATTATTGAATAAAGACTGTGGTGGGGCTTGGGTTAAGCTTCTATAGATGAGTGAAAGATACCAAGTCACCATCCATGTGAATCCAAAATGAGTCTTGAATATTTATATAGTGTAGCTAAATCTCAATGGAGACCGCCATGTGTCACCTTCTGCAGGATTTTCAAAAGCATTATATAGATGAGTGAAAGCTGTCATGTGTCACTTATTAAAAATTAGTAGAAAGTGCCACCTATCTTCGTTATCCTTTTGGAGAAACTTAGGTGAGAAGTGTTGTGGGTCCCATTCTCTATAAATTGTTAAAGTTTTTAAGTAACAGACTATGATAGATGTCAAAGATGGAAAACCCTATTACAAAGACACAATAAAGAGTATAATGTAGTGAAAAGTGCCGTGTGTTTTCTGTAAGTGCCACAGAAGCTACCAAGTGTCTTTTTCTGGTGCCTCTTAAATAATGAGATAGTTTCCAAGTGAGGCAAGTGGAATCCACCAAGTATCCTCACTTGTTTCATAGTGAGAAGTGTCACGTGTATCTAATTTAGCCAATGAACTTGCAGGGAGACTAAACATTTCAAATCTAGCAAATATCTTCTATTAAACACTTCTAGTTATGTTCCAGTTTGGTTAGGCCATTGGGATTTGAACTTATAAAGAGGCCAATGTTAGAGATATAAAAGATATCTTTTGTTAAACACTTCCAGTTTAGTTAGAGTTTAGTTAGACCATTGGGTTGGGAACGTGCAGACAATCTAAATCTAGTCTGATGCTATAAATGTGGGTGTAGAGATCATCAGAAGATAGAGAGAATTTTATGGGAGAGATTGTTATCAAGAAGTTTTAGATTTTATTACTGTGGCTTGTAATATCATTTGCCTTTGTTTTGTTTTCTTGAGTTTGAAAGTTTGTATAACTATACATGTTTTTGTGCCTTTTATGTGACTAGAAAATTAATAAGAAGATGGAGTTATGTGCCTTTGTTGATATTTTCTATGCCACTTCAAAAATAGTCTAAGTTGTGAGCCTTTGATTCTATCTATTTTCACCTTTTACATTGATCATGCCTTATTTGCTCTTTAATGTAATTGAATCCTAAAAATAGCTTCAATGTGCTTAGAATTAAGGATTGAATTAAACTCAGGTGCACTACCATAGTTAAATTTTCTTTCATTGCATTGGTGTTTTTTGTTTAATTTCTATCCTTTTTCCCACAATAATTTTGAGATAAAGAAGAGCTAGCTTCTTTAAAATCTAGAGGTCATTTCAGGTCGCAAGCCCCACATTCCTGAAACTTCCCATTATTGGTGTTGGAAAAAGTGCAATTCTAAGCATCAATAGTAAACTAAGCATACACATGATTGATATATTAGATAACACGTTGGTTCATAGTTTAGCCTAAGTGTTTTAGTCAGTCATGTATTTCAATACTTAGCTTCCTTTATCCAAAGCCTAAATTTCATTCAAGTTTACCACACTATCTCTCATGATTGGCCATTCCAAAACTGTATGGATAAGGAATATTAAAGGCCATAAAAAAATTCAAAGGCCAAATCATTTATAAAAATGAAATGATTTAAAAGGAAACATTTAAAATTATCAAAAGTCAAATCACAATAAAATATGTGATTCTAAGCACATCCCCTTTCTCTCATTGAAGCTTAAAATCCAAATTTGGCCTCACAATAGAGCCGATGTCCATTAGGGTGAGGTAGGCTAATATATTAGAGAAGAAAAATTAAAAACTATTTGCTACCTAATTTCTCATGCAAGTACCTAGTCTTCATAGTAAATAGATAGCTCTATAAGGGGTCCTAAAGAATAGGGAACACATTATGGGAAGGTAAGTCCATTTTAATTTTCTTGTTCAAAACCTTAAACATGAATTGATCTTAGTACCACACTTATTTTCCTACATAACTTTGTGTCTATAGTGAACATGTATCCTTTATATATTAATGATCACTAGTCAGTTAGTGTCTTCTCATGTCCTTAGTGTGTATCATGTCTCCTAAGGTCTTGTCACAAGAAACCTACATTATTATTATTACATTCCATTTTTCACTCCCTAAAACCCTAATATTTTCCCTTGATAAATATTATTTTGTTCATTAATCACACCCCTAAGGATTCCATTTTTGAGTTGCATTGTAAGACTATGGATAGGACCTAACCTTCCTCACAAATTACCAAATTTCCCTATTACCATTCCAAAAATCCTATTTTACCATATTTTTATATTGTTTCCACCTCATTTGTTGTCCTTTTATGAGTTATAGTGTAAGACCATGGATAGGACCTAGCCTTCCTCACAAAATTTTCCAATATCCAAGTTATAATAAAATTACATGATGTGTCAAATATGAGATAAGATGTGATTGATTATGAGTTACATGTCATTAACATGCTTCCCATCTTAACTTAGTATGTTCTATGCTTACTTGATTAAACTTCCACTTTTATCTTCTTATTTTTTGATTGTATGTAATAATCCTATGGCTTTTTCTTAAAATTTTCATACTTCCCAACTTGAATTAGTGTAATTAATTTCAGATCATTTTTTACCAATTTTATTTATCTTTTATACTTCTTAACATGATTTAACATGATCAATTGACTTAATTTTTTTTTAATACCATTGTTCTTTCATGTGCTTTCCATTTTATTACATTATTTTCATACTTCCCAACATGATTTAGTGTGATTTTTCAAGTTTTAATTTGGTACCACTATTGCTCATAGTGTAAAAAAAAAATTTTCCCTCTTGTTTAACACATTTTTAGTTTATTATACTTAGTCATATTTTGTTATTAGACATTTATAAACATGAAATAGTGTGTATTGTATTTATTTTGGATTAATTATACTTTTCCATGTTTTTTTGCCTATTTCTTTTTAACCATACATGTGTACTACACAATTCTAGAAAGGAAAACACCCCACATACATTTCTTATAACATATAGAAAAAAAACAAAATACATGCGCTAGAAATAAATATATTCATGCATCTACAACCACAACCAAAATACAAACCATAAGATCAACATCCAATTGTCAAAATAGAATATATCTATATATATCATGTGTTTTATATAATACAAAGTACAAAAATACATAGATCTAACTCTAAGGCTAGGCTCTATCATGTCCATCTCATAGCCTATCCATGTTTCCCATATATGACACAAATTATCCCATATGAATAGTAAATTATATTCAGGATGTTTGAGATCTCAATCTTGATACTTGTCCTTGTAGGTTAGCCACCTCAGCCTATACCTATCCTAGCTAGATAATGCTAGTCATATACATAGATCTCTCCTAAGACAAGGCCTACCATGCCTATGCCTCTCTTAATCCCACTTATATTGGTAGATGTATCCCATCTCTACATGTCTATAGGTACATCATGAGATCCCCTACTAATCTAAACTAACCTGTTTGAGTTGGGGCAGATGGTACCATAGGATCATCTAATGTGGTTGGGTTTATGGTACCATCACCCTATCTATAATATTATGGTGTGCTCCCATCACCAGGGATCACCATATAACCTCCTTCTCATCCATATTATTTACAAAATTCTAAATATATATATATATATATATATATATATATCAATCACATATACATCTAAAAATATATCTATTTATAATTTATATATACAACTTGTCTTCTCTATCAAAAATTAAAACTTAAAACCATTTATTACCTATCTTGGTGTCACCAATCACCATCCCTTTGTCTACTTGTCTAATGACTACAATATCTTCATTAGCTCATCCCCTGAGTGCCTCATCCATAGGATGCATCCCAATCAAATCAAACCCTATAGTCATAAGCCATGCACATCTCGAACCTCTCCTTAGTGGTGCCTTTATATACCATCTCTACCTTGGGATTAATGACAAGTCTTCCTTGGATGATCATGCTCTATTCTATATCTTGACACTAGTATCTCCATCAGTGTGCAACCAAGGTGGTTATTTTTCCTCTTATTATGGTGGTAGTTGTGTTACCTATGACACCCTTGTATACATGTCCATACCCTTTCTAGATTGTAGTTGTCATTCTCAACTAGTCCATGGTCTCACACACCATGGTCTAATCTCCAATCTCTCGATAAAGCTATCATCTCCTCACCATCCAAGATGTTTAGACTCTTATTAGGTCTTTCAAAGCTTTATTTTTATTAGAATAACAAATAATAGAAAATGAATTCTTTATCACCCTATTTATATTTACTATTCAAAATTATTTACCTTTTAAAAATTTAACGTTAGATTCCTTGCTTTGATCATATATTTTTTCTACTAACTCATTTTTTAAACCATAAAAATTTCTATAATACTGATGTCATAGATAATATTCCTAGCTATTACATGCATATGTTACAAATTTTTTATTTTTTGTTCTTTTGCACTAATCTCTCTATGTTTTCCTATTATTCCTCACGTTGGACACCTTTACATCTCTCACATCTCCTTCTTTATATACAACACTAAGATAAATAAAGGTATGTGTTTTTCAATTCTATCCTTTCATTTATTTTATTTTCTCCTTACTTCACTTTATTTAAAATTAGCATTATGTGTCATAATGTTCTTTTCATGAAGGACCATCCCCTATTACACCTATGTGATATATGATGAGATTCAAGTGGGGAATATGTATACACAATATTTTCAAAGCTTTATCAAAGCATTATGTGTCATCATGTTATTTTCATGAAGCACCATCCCCTATTACACCTATGTGATACGTGTAGAGATTCATGTGGGGAATATGTATACACAATATTCTCAAATCTTTATCAATCACTGGTGTTTTCTATCTTGCAGTAACCCATCAAGTCTTAATCTCTCTGAGTGCATGCCCTAAGGGGTTCACCAATAAAGGGGTGGGTAGACCATTAGTGCTTTGCAATATTTTTGTCCCTTTTTCCACTTGATATCTACACACTTGTTTCCTAAAAATCAATCCCCTAGGCTTTGCCTCCTATTTTACACACTACTCTAGTCTTTTACCACCTTTATTAGCCCTTTTCCTAACCTAAACCCTATTTTGATATTTTAAATGACTATGTCAGCTATGTCAACATTTGAATCTTATTGAAATGACTTATTTAGGGTTTAGGTCAGCTCCTAACCAACCTAGTCCTTGACCTAGTGAGTTTTTATCTATAATGATACTAGGTCAACCGGGTCAACCCTATTGGATAAACTTTTTAGAAGGGATTAGGATTAGATTTTCATATATAAACACAATAATTTTTCCATTTATAATATAAAATAAGAATAAGTAAGATATATTACGTATCTACTTATCCACTAGTCTACTTGAGGAGCAAACTTAGGGTTTCATACTTTTATGTGAGATACAAATCTTGTCTTATGGAGAAGTATTTTGAATGTATTGATATATTTGTTAATTATGAAATATACTGAGAGGGGGGGTGAATCAGTATATTATACAACTTTTTACTTAATCTGATTTCTTTTCTTTAACCACTTAATCACACATTCAAGATATACAATAAAACTAAAACAATAATTTGTACCACACAAGAGAGAGAGAGAGAGAGAGAGAGAGAGAGAGAGAGAGAGAGAGAGAGAGAGAGAGAGAGAGAGAGAGAGAGAGAGAGAGAGAGAGAGCAAATTTTTATGTGGAAACCCAAAGTGGGAAAAACCATAGAGAACATTGTAAAGTAAATGAATGAACATCAAATCAAAATACAAAGTTCACAATCACCAACTTGTAGGATCACCAATCCCTTTACCGAGCACCAACACAACAACTATTTATGAGCACCAACCCATAGGAGCACCAAACCCTTCAAAATATTTGTAAGCATCAACCCACAGGAGCACCAACCCCTCTTGTGTATAAAACACAACTATATCTCAATGTTGCTTACTCAACAGATCATATAACTATACAATATCTCCTTCTTTTCTCTCTTAGAAAAAAAATATATAACCATGCACTCTCTTGCATATAGAAAATGGATTCTCAAACCTTTATTTATATCTTTCCAAATGAACTTTGGCATTCACCCTTTGTGACCCTTCAATCCTCATGGAAAATGGCACCAAACTTGCATGACCCTTTGTATCCTTGCATTTGAAAAGTCATATGGTGACCCTTCATAAGAAAAAGCATCATTTCCTCTTTTATCTTTATCTTGGTGACATTTCGTAGTCCTCAAAGTGTCCCTTCATGGAAAAATGTTCCATACCTCTGTTATATTCACATGGTGAATCTTAGAATTCCTCAAGATGACTCTTCATGAGAAAATGCATCCCATTCCTCTTTCAACTTTTACCTTGTGACTCTTTGACTTCTCCATGGGCCCTCTTTTGACTTATATGCAACTAAAAATATATTCATTAATATTAAATAAATATTAACACACATTATCCAAGATATGAATATTAAAAACACCATTAAATGTAATGAGGCCTTTATCATGAATAATGTTAGACCTTTGACATTAATGATAATATTTTCAACAATCTCCCCCATTGTCATTGATGGCAACCTCAAACTAAAAATATCATATCCTAAAACTTGCACATACTGCCATTTGAAAAACATATAGTAACTCCCCCTTACTATAGTAACCTATAACTATTCCCTGTACCTATTCTTCTCCACCTTTGACATCAATGGTAAAGGGCCTACCTATAGCTAACACTTAGCTCCCCCTCAACTGATGTTAAACCTCAATGGTAGGAAGTAAAAGAAATTACTCCTAACTTCTCTCATAGATACTCAAATGTGTCTTTTGGTAGTGCCTTTGTGAAAATATCTACAATCTACTCTATAGTACTAATATACTCCATCTTAACTTATTGATCTGTAACCTATTCTCTTAAGAAGTGATATCTAATGGGAATATATTTTTTTTCTTGAATACATCACTATATTATTTGAAATATTAATATCACTTGTGTTATCATAAGAAATATAAATAAGTTCATCATACTTTACCTTGATATATTCCAAAGTTTGCTTCATCCAAAGCACTTGAGTACAACCCAATACTACTGCAATATATTTTTCTTCAGCTATAGAAAGCAGTACTGAATTTTGGTTCTTGCTTAGCTATGATACTAAGCTATCACCAAGGAAGAAAGCTCCCCCACTTGTACTCTTTATGTCAACCAAGAACCCTACCCAATCTAAATTTGTATAAGTAACCAAAGTGAAATCTCTCTCTGTGGGATACCATAATCTATAATCTAATGTCCCCTTGATATATCTGAATATTCTCTTTACTAGCTAAATGTGCATATCTTTTGGAGATGGCTGATATCTTGAAACTATACCTAATACATGCATGATGTTTGGCCTCAATGCTTTCAAATATAAAAGAATACCAATCATAGATCTATACAAATATTGATCTATAACAAGTGAAACTTCATCCTTGATCACCTTATTTCTTATACACATTCATGTACCAATTGGTACACAATCCTTAAAACCAAATTTATCCAACATTTCCTTGGCATATTTACTTTGAGATCTGAAAATTCTTTTATCTGACTGAAATATTTATAATCCTAAGAAAAATGACAATTATCCAGGCATAGACATCTCAAATTCCTTTTACATATTATCAAAAAATTATTTTGTCATCTTTTCAATATTTCCTTCAAAAATGATATCATCAACATATAACACAACAATTAAGTAATGCTCACCTTCTATTTTGATGTAGAGATTACTATCAACAAATCCTCTCTTACAACTTTAATCTTTTAGGTACTTATCAAGTCTTGCATACCAAGCTCTAGGAGCTTATTTCAATCCATACAATGCTTTCTTTAATATACATATATGGCCAATAATATTTGAGAGAATAAATCCCTCAGGTTACTCAATGTAGACCTCTTCTTCTAGATTCCCATTTAGGAAGGAATATTTAACATCCATCTAAAACACTTTGAAATTTTTAAATGCTGCATATGTAAGAAACATTCTAATAGCCTCTAACCTTGCCATTGGTTCAAAATTTTATTCAAAATATATTCCCTTAATCTAAGCATATCCTTTACATACTAATCTTTGTTTATTTTTGCTCACTTCTCCATTTTCATTCAACTTATTTCTATAAACTCATTTTGATCCTATCACATTGTGATCTTTTGGTCTAGGCACTAATTCCAAAGTATCATTATTTTCTATCTAATTTAATTATTCATCCATAGCCTTAACCTAATGTTTATCATGTCTAGCTTTTGAGAAAGTTCTAGGCTGAATTTTGGATAACAAAGAGAAATTAACTTGCTCAAATTCATGTACCATCATTTTTCTCATGCAAATTCCTTCATTTATGTCCTTGATGATGTCATTTTTATTATGATTTCTCTAAACATATTTGGATGGAGTTTTGGTGTCCTTTTTATCCTTCTTCTCATCTTTATTTAATTCTTCAAAATCTTCCTCTTCAATGATTTTAGGAATGTCTATTAGATCATTGATTCTTTATATTTTCCTTGCTATCCATTTAATGATTTTGGTTCTTTTTTTATGACATTTATAAGCTTTAATTTTGAAAGAATAACCAATAAATATAACTTCATCTACTCTAGATTTAAAATTACCAAGTTTTTCATCAGTTCTCGTTATGAAGCATCTGCTACTAAAAACTCTAAAATAATCAGTTGTTGCTATTTTGTCTTTGCATAGCTCATAAGGAGTCTTGTCACTATTGAATCTCAATAATACTCTATTCTAAATATGCACTACTATAGCAACTACCTCTCTCCAATATTTATCTACTATCTTGGACTCATTTAGCATTGTCCTCAACATCTCCTAAACTATTCTATTTTTTTGTTCAACTACTCCATTTTGTTGTGGAGTTCTGGCTATTGAATAATGTCTCTTTATTCCATGGTCTTCACAAAAATCAATAAATTAATCTAAAATTAATTCTCCTCTTTGATCTGATCTTAAACACTTAATTTTCAAACTGGTTTCATTCTCAATTAATGCTTTGAATGCTTTGAAATGTTTGAAATCTTCTAATTTTTTATTTAAAAACATTACCCAAGTCATACATGAAAAATCATCAATAAGCAACATTAAATATGTCTCACATTGAGTAATTTGATTTCTCATAGGTCCATATAGATCAGTGTGAATTAGCTCTATCATTTGAGTGGTCGAGTACTCTTTTGTTTTGAACCACCTTCTAACCTGCTTCCCATGCTGACAAGGTTCCTAAAGTGTGTCAGATGGCTTTGTAATCTTTAGAAGTTTTTTAACTTCTTGCTTTTTGATGATGTTGATAATATTGTCAAAATTTATGTGCCCTATTCTCCTGTGTCATAGCCAACTTTCTTCAATTTGACTCAAACAACATCTTTGACCTTTGATGTCTAATGACATATATAGCTTATTGCCTATTCTCTAAGCATATGTAACTAACACATCTAAATCTTTTATTATAATTTCGTAACCTTCTACATAAAAATTTAGTGTGTGCCCCTAATCACACATTTGACTTATACTCAAAATATTATGCTTAAGACCTTCTACATACAAAGCATTTTTAGTTTTAGTTCTACCAATATCCAAACTTAGTGTACCTTTTCTAGCAATTCTAGAAGTAGTATTATCTCCAAATTTCAGTATACCACCATTGATCTTCTTCAAGGTTATTAATTTGCTCTTATCTCTTTTCATCTGCCTAAAACATCCATTATCAATGAACCATGGCATTTCTTCATTTCTTCTATGCAAAGCTATCTGCACCAACATAGATTTTTCAGGTTGTTTCTTTTGTCATGAACTTGTCTAAATTTTTTTTCATGAATAGAGCCTTAAAACTCTGGTCCTTCTAGACTCACTCAAAGATGCTTCTATAATACCAAACCATGTGTCTAAAGTTTTTTAACTTGTAACATATTATGGACTCTTCATTAAATCTTGATAGAGGAGCAAAAGAGTTGTGGCTTCTACTTGAATCTGTATGAATTTCCTTCTCCTTAATTTTGAAATTGTTAGCCCCTTTTTGACATTCTATTTTCTTGTAACCATATCCATTACAATAAAAATAGAAACCATAAAAAAAAGACATATTTGTGTATCTCTAACTTGATTGCCTTTTGTAGCTCTATTCCCTCCATCCTTCTTTGTTTGAGATGTCCTTTGTATTCTTAACTTCTTCCCTTTTTATTTCTTCTTTTGTAAGAGCTTCAACATAGATCTTTCCTTTTTCCTTGTCTGTGAAAGTAGTGACCTCCTCTTTCTCTTTTTCAAATTGAATACCTATCTTATCTGACATTGACCTTTTATTTTATAATACATTATTCAACATATTAGTTTTATTCTCAAATTTTGAATCATTAGCTGCTCTATCATTGATTGCTTTATTTATTTTCTCAAGATTTGCTTTTAAAGAAGCAATTTCAATAACATACCTTCACATTCTTTAATTACTATTTTCAACTATGTTATTAGATCTTATTCATTCTTCTTGGATTCTTAAAAGTGATATTGTAGATCTTCAATTATTTCCTTTGAATCCTTTTCATTTTTCTTGATCTAGAGCTTTAATCTTTGATTCTTCTTTTCAAGAGATTTTAACTCTTCTAAGGCACAAATAATTTCTCCTTCCAAATTCACTTTAGCTTCATCATGTTCTTCTTCTTGATCATCTATACTTTTGCTTATATAGGCATATTCATGTATGGCCATGAATAGAATCTCTTATTCTTCTGAATCACTAACTCCACTATCTTCGACTGAGCTAGGATCTTGAGAATAAAAAATCTTCTTCTCAAATCCCTTCTTGAATTTACCTTTGAAATTCTTCTTGTATGTAGACTTTCCTTCTTCATTATCATCATTATCCTTATTTGGGAATTTATCTGTAAAATATCTAATATTTCCATAATTAAAATATTTAAAAGGCAATTTTCCTTGATATTTATCTGTGCCCTTTTTTGGCTTGAAAATGAATAGAGCTCTATTGTCATATTCATCATCACTAGAACTATCACTTGATTCTTGAATCTTAGGCTTCTCTTTCTTTGATGTCTTGAAATTAGCTTCTCTCTTTGAGGGTTTATCTTATTCAGTTTGCATCTCATATGCTATAAGAATACCATGAAGCTGATCCATCTTTAGCTTGGCTAAATTCTTCATCTCTTCAATTGTCAAAACTTTTGCATCATATCTCAATGGTAGAGATCTTAAAAAAATTTAAACCATAGTTGATTCTTCTAAATTTTCTCCAATACCTTGAATTTGATTAAGTATTTGATCAACTTACAAAAGATAACTTGTTATATTTTCTTCTTTTTCCATCTTTAAACTCTCAAACTATCTTCTGAAAGTTTGAAGCTTAGCTTACTAAACCTTTCCATCACCTTTGTAATTATTCTCAAGTTTTACCCAAGTTTCATGAGTATATTTATGTTTCATAACTTTACCAAATTTTGATTCACATAAACCACATAAAATATCATTTACCTCTTTAGCATTATTTTCACTTGCCTTTTTTTCTACCAGAGTAGTTACAAGTGTATGTGGCTCTTCATATTCCTCCACCACTACTTGCCATATGTCAAATCCAAGGGCCATAAAATAAGTCTTCATCCTTATTCTCCAAAAAAAAACATAATTCATACCATCAAACAAAGGTGCCTTATTTGTATAAAATCCTTCATGTGATCTAACCATAATGCTTTCCCAATCTACCTTCAAGTTGTAAAACTTTTTCAAAAGGAACCTGCTTTGATACCAATCATTAAGCACAAAATATACTAAGAGGGGGGTGAATCATTATATTATATATCTTTTTAATTAATTTTATTTATTTTCTTTAACCAATTAACCAAACATTCAAGATATTCAATAAAATTGAAACAAAAATTTTCACCACATGAGAGAGAGAGAGAGAGAGAGAGAGAGAGAGAGAGAGAGAGAGAGAGAGAGAGAGAGAGAGAGAGAAGATTTTTACATGGAAACCCAAAGTGGGAAAACCATGAAGAACAATCTCAAGTATATGAATGAGCACCGACTCAAAATACAAAGTTTACAAGCACAAACTTTTAGAAGTACTAACCCCTTTCTCAAACACCAAAAAAACAAATATTTATGAGCACCAACCCATAGGAGCACCAACCCCTTGCAAATATTTGTGAGCACCAAACCATATGAGCACCAAGCCCTATTGTGTATAAAACACAACTATTTCTCAATGTTGCTTACTCAATAAAAGATAGAACTATACAATATCTCCTACTTTTCTCTCTTAAAAAATAAATACAAACCATGCACTCTCTTTCATATAACAAATGGATTCTCAAGTCTTTATTTATAGCTTTCCAAATGACCTTTGGTATTCACCATTTGTGACCCTTCAATCCTCATGGAAAATGGTACCAAACTTGCATGACCCTTCATATCCTTGTAATTAATAATTCATATGGTGATCCTTCATAAGAAAAAGAATTATTTCCTCTTTTTTATTTATCTTGGTGAATTTTCATATTCTTAAAAGTGTCCCTTCATATAAAAATGTGCCATACCTCTTTTGTCTTCACATGGTGACTCTTGGAATTCCTCAAGATGACTCTTCATGAGAAAATGCATCTCATTCCTTTTTTATATTTTACCCCATCACTCTTTGACTTCTCCATGGGCCCTCTTTTGACTTATATGCAACCAAAAATATATTCATTAATATTAAATAAATATTAACACACATTAGCCAAGATATGAATATTAAAAACACCATTAAATGCAATGGGGCATTTATCACCAATAATGTTAGACCTTTGACATCAATGGAAATATTTCCAACAAGATTATGTAGCCTAGAGATGATTTATCCTTGTCATCCTTACATACCACAATAGCCTCTGATGAATCACCTTGGCCAAGGGAGAGATTGAGGCTCAGTGGGTTCATCTTCAAAGGTAAGTATTCCTAACTTTTTTCCTCCCTTGTAAGAGTAGATAGATAATGCATTTTCACTACTATTCCATGCATTAGGATTATTTATACATTTATGTGAGTGTATCTCTCCTATTCATGTTTAATTTTTTTACTACCCCCACTTTGTTTCACAAGATCTAGTGAGCACTAGATTATACTTTTAATTTACTTGTTATTTGTTAATGAATATGAAAAGATATGACCTAGTTAGGGTTATTGTATAGTTTTGCTTGACTATAGGATTTGAATCATTTCCTATTGATACTATTAGGGTAATAGATCCATATATTAGGTATAATATATCCATATTTCTCATGACCCTAATTATCTAATGTATCCCCAACTGGAAGTGTAAGTAGGATCTATATTATTTGAGTTAGGATTGATTTGTAGATATGTTGCATTTCTCATTGCATAAAGTTTCTATATAATTTAGTCTCAACATGACCTCATGAACCATTTAGTCCATCTAATTTAGGTCTTATAATTATTCATATTCTTTTTTTCTCCTCTCTTAGGCCTTAAGACTAGCTTGTGCTTATATGGCCTATAGGTGTTTCACTAGGGTTACGATTATTCCTTGATATTAAAGAGCTTTATCTTCACATTAATGACCTACTCAAAGGAATTTAAATTATTTGGGGTTAAATTTATACTTAAAGTACTCTTAAAACACTCTAAATTTACCTCCTAGGTTTGATATTATCCCTTCTCTCTAGTAGCATATAGGTGATTGTTTAGTCACTTGATTATGCTCATGTGTTTAGACCTTAATTTTAGCTCTATGATCTTCTCCAACTTCTTGAATCTAGATAAAATTTTACATTATGTTTCAAATACCTTTCAAACATACCTCTACCTTTTCATGTTTTAGGCAGATCATTAGCCTATTGACACCTATAACGTGTAGGTGTTATTTAAAGTGATTAACTGTGTGTGAAATTAAGAGATTACCCTCTGAGCTCAGTTAACTCTCAATGATTTTTAATTATATTTAGGTCCATTTAAGTTTAAAGACATATTTAAAACATGATTTTTCTCTCTTTTAGTTTTAAAAATGAAACTAACCCTCCATGGGCAACCTATAAATGCCTATTAGGGTCACTTAACTATGTATTGAGTATTTATACCTTATCTTCCACATCAATAGATCTATAGAGGGTTTATGAACCTATTTTAAATATTGGTTAGATCTAAATAATCTTAAAACACATTTATACCTCTTCATTTTAGGTTGAAGGCCTATTGGGTCTATAAGTCACCTATAGGTGTCTTAAGAGATAAAATTGTATACTTTAGGTTATAACCTTACCATCACCTTAATATCCCTATAATAGGTTCATTAACTTTATTTTAGGTATTATTTATGTTCAAATACTTTTCAAACACTTAATCTACCCATTCACCACACCTCAACATGTCTCCACTTGACCTTATCTTTTTTTCCAATTTGACTTGGTTGTAGATGACCATCTCAAGATGAGCCTTGCATTGAGTTGTTACTTCTTGAATTTACCAACTCATGACTTATCATTGGAGATAGTATAATTTATCACAAGTTAAAGATATCCAATTTGGATTTTAATAAGCTATTATCAATTTTTCATACTTTGAAACATCCATGTTTACCTTATACCCTACTTGTAGGTGTTTACTAGGACTATTTTAGGGCTACACAAGACCACTCTCAAGATATTTGATTTCATAGCTTTTAACACTTATAAAATTAATTAACCCCTTCTAACTACTCCTTTAAGGGTTCACAGAGCTTAAGACAAACATTTGTGTCAATTCTAACACACTTGACTAGCCTTGTATAAAATATAGGTGTGTATTGAGTGTTTGCACACTTTTGAAAGCAAATCTCTTATTTCTAAAACATATACATTGTATTAAATTGCCTTTATAATCTTGTATCTTCTAGCACACTTTCAATAGTCATGGAAACTTGTTTCCAAACATTACTCACTCCTTCACACCTATCCTTTGAGTGTACAAATTGTGGAGTCTTGAGAATTGAAAATGGAGTCTCTTGATGGTTTGTCATTATTTTGATGAGATTGGTGAATTTTAATGAGGTTTCACTTACCTCTCCATGTTATATTGATGTTTTGAATATGGATTTGGGTCCCTGAGTACATGTTGATAGACTTGTAAGCCTTTAAGTTCTTTAGACACTTCATGAACTTATTCAAGATGTAAATTTGGATCATGTTCCCAATTTTTAAACAAACCAATAGATAAAAAGTTGATATACTATTATTCAATGATGTTACTTATTTCTATTCAAACCAAAATGGAGTTCAGACCTAGAAAGATCATCTAAATACCATACAAGTCTTTCAAAAATCAAGTCACTTGGAGATTATGGAGAAAGAGATCCATTTTTTTTTAAAACATGAATTTTAAGGATATTAAATGAGTTATGGAGTGTTTTAAACCTTTTAGAGTGACCACAATGAATAGGAAACCAAACTTGCATCAAGATTCACTACAACAACCAATTCATAAAGACATTTTTCCTCCATGTGAAGGAACCACATAGAAATTATTTAGATGATGAAACCAAAACTAAGGGTAGATAAATGACCTATAAAAACATCACTAAAAAACATTCCTCTCCATATATTTATGAAGTGAATAAAAAGATACAAGAACATAACCCTCTTAGATGGATAAGCCATGATGACCTATTATCACTCTTAATAATTGTTTACAAAGAATAATCTATAATTATGAAATAAAATTACAAAAATTTTAATATAAATATAATCCTTAATAATTGACAAAATTTCATCTCCTCTCTCTCTCTCTCTCTCTCTCTCTCTCTCTCTCTCTCTCTCTCTCTCTCTCTCTCTCTCTCTCTCTCTCTCTCTCTCTCTCGGATGTACCATCTACTTCAATTTTGCCTTTCTAAGCTTATGAAGGTAGTGATAGAGGAGAAAAGGTGTCTAGAGTATCATTTAGACTTGAAACTTGGTATAAATATGTGAAATGACATTATGGATCCAAATATAAACTTCCAAACCATTGTAAACTAAAAAATAAATCTCCAAGGCTGTAAAAGTGACAAAAAATTCTTGAAAGTGTTGGTTTTTCCTATTTGGGAGGTTAAAACTACAATTTTGTTAGTACCTAATTGACCTAAACATTATATGACCTCTATATAAAACTAGGGTAATTTTTAATCTTATTTAAATGTTTTCTTCTTTATGTGGTATGTCTCATTCCTCTATATGGGCCAAAAGGTGGCCAAATTGACATATTTTGCATTTGACAGTCAAATAAAGTTTAGAACATGATAAGATGTCATTAATGACATTAAAATAAAAAAATTAATGAATTTAAACTATATTAAACCTTTGACCAAGTTTACACAACAAGACCTTGAAATTGACCTCTTGAACTAGATAAGTGTTCATAGAACTAGAAATTGGATAAGGCTAAGGTAGGGAAAACATGACCATGTGGGACTCTTTAGGACAATTGTAGACCATTATAAATACATATGATAACCCTATGTAATTTTCAATTTAGATGGGTTGAATTATTTTGACTTGGGATAAAAATTTGGTCAAGAAGAAACTTGAATTCTCTTTATTTTATTATGTGGCACAAATATGGGAATGTTAGAAACTTATTAAACAATATTATTTCATGTAATGATAGTAGAATAATCCATTTGAATACATCTTAAATCTATTTATCTACTATGGGGATAATCAATTTGGCTAATATAGTCTTGTATCATAAGACATATTCTACAATAGGCTCATTTGACTTTTATTTCAACTATGTAACTTGAGCATATGAGATATTGTCACTAATGCTTATGGATAAGTGTGATAGAAACATGTCTACCAAAGGATTAAATTTTGTGATAGATTGAATTGGTAAGTCATAAAATCACTATAAGGCAAAATCCATTAAATTATATGGAAAAAACTTTGTGAGAAGCCAATCATTAGAAACATAGTCCAAACATGCTACATTAAAATCTTACAGATGGTGCTCTAGGTCACCCTTACCATCATACAATGTAAGCTTAGGTGCCATAAATCTATATGGTAAGGTAGTTGCCACTATGTGATGTGCCAAAGTGTACGTAAGAGAACATTAGAATCCAAGGCATATGATGGTCTAGTGGCTCCTTTCTCAAGATATAACACCTTATCTTATAGAGTAAGACCCTCATGCATAATGGATTCTACATCTATAGTGGAAGAACTAGCCATAAGAGATGTAGCTATGACTAAAGGTTTTTGAATTATAATTATTGGTTGTACTAGGTGAGTTTGCCCCACTGTAGGTGTAACAATTTTATTAACTAGGGGAGTTGAATAATTGAATATTATTTGATTTATTCTTAATTTTCATTATGTTCTATAAAATTTGTGCATGATCAAGGGGTATTACTTAAGTCTATCTCTAGATATCTATATGATCTCATCCTTATTTATAATTAGGTTATCATTATTAAGTGGAGGGAGAGTGTTCTAATTTCCATTTTATGTATCAACTTTATCTTTATTATATTAGTCCTCTTCAAATGAATTATAATTTAAATCCACATAATTAGGGTGTGAATGATCAATAATGGTAGTTACAATAGGTCCATTATACATGGTATAAGATCGAATAGTAGGAATCTGAATATACTTAATAGGATTACCACCTATCCTAACAACTCTTCTTAATTGAAGAGAGATAGATTTTTTAGATGGCATATAATAAAATAATTAAAATAGAGATACTAAAAAATATATATGAAGTGTGAAAAATATAAATTAGCTAATGAAAATAAGAAAAAGGAGGATGCAAACCCTAGGAGCATCTAGTGTTAGGGTTTGATCAATGTGTAAAGCAAGTCATGTTCACCAAATATATTAACCTTTTATGACATAACATATGTAAATCATATGATTGTTAAATATCTAAGTACACTTAATTAGAGAAATAATATGCAATAAATAAAACCACTAATTTATTACAAAATTGACTAGTTTTGAATTTTCTAAAAATAGTAATAAATAGTGCAAGTAATGACTTAGATATAAAACACCTGATACAAATGATATAGGTGATATAAACTAAAATTAAATTTGTTTTGAGTGTCATAAAATAGATCCTAATGTTATAACCTCTCCTAGATAGTAGTTCCACAATTGGATAGTATAACCATTATTAAAAAAGTGGTGGTAGTGCCCATATACTAGAGGTATTATCCTTTATGAAGGAAAGTCCTAAAATTCTTAGCTGCATATGTGTCTAGATCTATGGGGTCTTTTCCCATGTGCATGAGTTATATAGCCTTATACTTTCCCTATAATGATTTATTTATTGTGCAAACCCTAATCCTCCTTGTAACTAGGGTATGAGCTAAAAAGTGTGTTCATTAGTAGGGTAGGCTAGACATCCTCAACACCTCATTGTGAAGATAGTTACCTACATAACAATACTCCAAGGAAGGATCAATCCTAATTTAGTTATCCCCACCTAAGTCTTAGTACAAGTGTAAGTGATGATAGTATGATAGCATCCTTGAGATCCTTGAATGTGTTTGAGATAATAAATTTGGATAATCCAAGCTAAGGCTATTATAGATGGTAGTATGTTTAAGTAGGGCATAATAAGGATTGATAACCTTCATAGTGTTCAACTTGTTCTTTGTTTGAATGTGTATTTTACATCATATTTATTTTTAGGGGTTAGAGGGTTAAAAGTCATGTTACATATATAATGTTATGTTTCTTTTGTGGGTAATATAATATGTTTAGGTTGACCTTAGGAGGTTCTAGTTTTGAAAATATAGGGAAAAGTTCATTAGTGCCATTTTGGGGACACACATGTCATGTGGTGCTAGTGTCCTTATTATGGTGCTAGTGTCTAGTTGGTAGAACACTAAGTACAAAGGGTTAGTATCAGGAAATGAGGGTCTAGGATTGCCTTAGGGCTAACTAGGGATGCTTATGGCTCACACAAAGGTTGGATAAGTGTGACAATAGGATATTGGATAGTTATATGTCTAAAATAAGATAGGTATTCTCAAGTATCACTCTTATCATTCAAATACCACTTTTGAGTGATTATAATCACTTATTAAAAACCTAGGCCTCTACATTAATTGAAAATAATTTTAGCCATTGAGGTGGTATCAATAATATAAGGAATACAAAATGAACATTTAATAAAATACTTAATAAAAATAAAAAGTAAATTATTTAACTTCCCTTGTACTCATAAATTTCACTCATAAGAGTTATAAACTATCATTGATTGACTAAATGATTAAAAAAGAAATTATACTACACTAAATACCATTCTATTGTAGGAAAAGTGATAATTCTTAGGTCACCTAGATATGTGTTTGTTTGAAAAAAAATAATGAGAACATATGGATCTTTTATGATATAAGTATTATATTTAAAAATAAAAAGAATATAATATATGGAATTTCTATTAGTTGGGTACTATTAAAATAAATTATATGGAATTTTGTAGAGCCAAAGATAGCTCTTTAGAATATAGGCATATGCTTATGGAAAAAAAAAGATATTATGGTTTTTTTTACTAGCTAAAGGTGAATTTTGAATTTGGGTGTATAACAAAATGGAATTATGAATATATTCATTCTCATTGAAAATATATTAGAAATAATTTTTATATTGAAAATCCATGAGATTCATTGGTAAAAGGACTACAAAAAATTATGAAATAACTCTAACCACATCAAAATAATATCACAAAATTGAAATGTCTACAAGAATATTACCTTGAAAAAACTATTCAATTTTTTTTCAAATGACTTCATATCTTTAGGTTAAGAACATTTTTGATACCTACACAACCTTGTGAAGAGGTAATCAAATTAAAATCTAAGAAAGAATAAATACAAAAAAAATCAATTGTAATATTTTATTTTCTCAAGGCACTTATATTTAATAAAAAATAATATATTGAAGAAGATTATTAATGAAAAGGTCACCCAAAGGTTCTTTAAAGGGGTACAATAACTTTGATTCTAATTTCAAAATATCATTTGATGACCAAAAATTCACTTAGCCCTTTACTTAAATAATTTTTAATCACCAAACCTTATTTAATATATGCTCATATGTTACTCAAATAAAAATAACCATCAATTTTATAAAGACCACCATGTCTATAAGGTTTTTTATGTTACTTTATTTAAATAATTTTTTTAAAAAGAAATTATCAAATACAAAAATAGAAATCAAGGATATAGAGCCTCAATCAAACATCATGAAACTTATGCATATCACATATTTAACCTAAGAAAATTGACTATAGTTTTATCTCTTCTTGTCTTGTTCAAGATAAAAATTGTGCATTGTTATAGATATTCTATAAATAACCTTAAATTTGCACCTCATTATAGTTTGATATAATGATATAGATTAAAACTAATATGTTTCTTATTATTAGTCAAAAATAAATTTTAATAATTATATTGAATGGAAACTTAGAAATGAGCTATTAGTTGACTTAAAAATTGAACTAAGAAAATATAGAAATAGACCCCTACCATAGGAAAATAAAGGGTGAAAATAACTTATGTAGAGGTAATTTGGCATTTAAAAAATCTTAAAATGAAAAATGGAAATAACATTGATGGCCTTGTTGGAGCGTTTTGGATAAAAGGCATGGTTGAAATAAAATATTTAATAATTTTCACTTGAACGTGCAACAAGTAGATATTTATCAAGTTGTTAAGTGCAAACCCATTACCAATTTAAAAAATTCAGGATGCATTACCTGGTGAGTGTGGCATGAAGAATGGGAAAGTATTAAAATTGGTATAATTAGGGTTGAAAGGGATAGGTTATAGTAACCAATGTATAAAATCTAATGGAAAAGTAACTACCATAAGCCTAAATATTCAAATGACTACTCTAAAATAATTTATCTTATAACAAGTCACTAATGTTACCATTTATTGAACAACATACTTGCAATGAGAATGTGATTATAAATTTGTTTGCATTATATATGATGAAAATTATTGTGATACAACATGGTAACCATAATGGCATCAATGATATACAAGGATAGACACTAAAAGTAAAAATAAATAAATAAATAAACAAGCAATAAAAGAACACCCAAAAAATATGAAAATTTATATACCTACAAGGAATAAAAAATTGTGATTTATCCAATTTCAAAAATCTTCCATTATGTAATGAGATAGAGGATTAAAAAATGATGAAAAAACACATGATTAATTTTAAATCTACAATAGAGGCAAAATATTGGAAGATTAACCAGTAATTTTATGATTGTTTTATAAAAATATAATTTTTAAAATGGCTATATTCAACATATATTAGTGTAATAAGTTTGAAACTGATAAGACAACTTGAAAAATACATAATATAACTTTTAAAACTTTAATTAAGACCAACTAAAACATATTTTATATTATTGTC
The DNA here is from genome assembly GCA_037957365.1 of Torreya grandis. NCBI lineage: Eukaryota > Viridiplantae > Streptophyta > Pinopsida > Cupressales > Taxaceae > Torreya > Torreya grandis. The sequence continues at coordinate 974,145 of JARHVA010000369.1, forward strand.
ACTACTATGCATACTTTTAGTAATTTATATTTTATATAATGGTAATGAAAGGTCATTCACCCTATTCAAAATAAATTGAGATCACTAATACTAAAACGATGGAAACTATGGTTACCAAGAGAGTTTGCATGTTCAAAAACTATTTCAAGATTGATATTTAAACCTCCTAATAATAATTTTTGAATATTTTTAGGTTTAACATATTCATTGAATATTTATATTTTAGGTTTAAGAAAGTCACAAATGTTATAATAGTTAGGTTTCATATTTAAATAAACTATTGTCAGATATTGAAATTCAAAATTTTCATTATCAATCTATATCATCCCATTATCTAGTTTAGAAAAAAGCATATCAATAAAATAAAAATTATCATAATCAGTATTTATTACTATATTATCCATTATAGCATTTTGAATAACTGAGAAGCTAAATGTTTCATACTCACCTTTTCGATTTACTTAATCCATTTTAACATTTTGAGAATCTAAAAAATAAAACTTATTACAATCAATATCCATCATTTTTTTATTTGATGGGGTAAAAAACCAAGTTTTATAGTGATCCAAAACTCAAAAGCTTTGTTTGAAAGATAATTCAGAAATAAGAACAACATAATTCAAATAATGCTATCTCTGAAAAGAGATGTTTTATTGATCAAAATTGCAAACCCAAACATATGCCTATCTCTGAGAAGAGATGTCTGATTTCAATTTTAGGTTACATCTTCATTTATACATGTTTTCAAGGTGTGAGGAGGATGTGGAAGGTCACCAATCTCGAGGGAGATTAAGTTGTTTGACTTACATGATTTACAACAATACAAAATTTGAGGAATTACTATTTTTAAAAACTTACTATTTTTAGACTGCACTACTAAAATTGAAATTTGGGGCACTTCCATTGGGTTTTCAAGGGTAAAACTTTATTTATTAGAGTTCCATGCCATCTCATAATGTTACCCTCATTATTATCTTTCCAACAGTTCAAATGGTAAGTCATTTAGAGTTATGGTGCAAAAGTTATTGCTCCCAAAATTTTTGCCATCAATTGGGGTGGACCCATCACCTGAATTGTCATCTAAATTGTTGCCTAGATCATATAGGGATCTTGGAACCATGAAAGATAAATATATAAAGTATCAATAGGAAAAACAAAGGCCACCCAATAAAAACATCAAAAACGAACTAGACTAAACTAGAAGCATGAAAAACAATAAAAACTAAATATTAGGATGGGGGTCCCTCCATTGGATCTTCAACATCTTATGGGTTATTAATTGGGATGTCTTACTTAACATTTGAAATACTAGCCTATATGTGCTTTCTAGGTCCTTCTACTTCTCTTGGAAATATCATTTGAGGTCTCTTTTTCCCTTAGACCTATAAGGGAGTTTTCTTTATGGGGGCCACCTTGGGAGAGCCAATTGAGGGGGTTTCCAAGATATTGGGTAGATATTTGATAGGGGTTTGAGTATGTTTATAAGACTAGATGAAAGAATTCACCATGTACTTGGACTACCTATGAAGAGCATTTAATTCCTATATAAGATTAGTGAGGGATAGCCCTATCACTTGCACCTTTAAGTTGAACTTATCCAATTGTGTCGTGTTACTTTTCATCTCCTCCAATAGAATGTATTTACCCTTCTAGGTAGTCTCCTCAAAATTTCCAACATCAAGGGTGATCAGCTTAGGTTTGGCAATAATATATTGAGGGGAAGGTTACTGGTAGGAGATTTGGAAAGGTTAGCTTGGTGGGCACTCTCAAAGGGTTAGTAGGATTTTGAGGTGGGAACCTCCTCTAGGGAGTCTTCTTGGGAGTCCTCCTTGATGGAAGATCCCCTTTAGGGGACCTCCCAACCATGTAGGTTTTAGTCATGTTTGACAAGGAGGAGGATTATCCCTTGGTGTAAGATAGGGTTTATCTCATTTACTTGATGAACCAAAGTGGTGCATTTAAGACATTTAAGTGGAAAAAAAGGCAAAATTATCTTATATCCAATAAAGTTATTCAAAAATAAGAAATGGTGATAAAATATCAGTGTGTATTTACCTTAAAGGGTCATATAGCACATAACCTAGAGATAAATTTTGGGCTAGTGACGAGGAAGGTCTACTCAGGGGAAGCCTTCCTTATCAATATTAATAAACTCATTCATCTAAAAGAATCATTATAGGATCTCTTGTTTATTTGTTTGGTATTTGAATGGTTAGTCCCCTTGCATGACATACCAATCACCTCCATAATAAATTCCTCCATAATAGTGATTTTTATGCCATGAATGGTCACCTTGCATTTGTTCTAGGCCATTACAAAATCTTGGCCACTTCTAAATTATGCTTTGTGATTCTCTCCATAAACTCAATGAGAACCCCATGTTTGATTTTCTTCTAGAATTTTATTGGCCCCACGCTTTTGTGCATGAAATGGGCTCAAGCCTTTCCCTATCACCTTCCATCAAAGTGGTGTTAGCATAGTCAAAGAGAATAAGTTGAATGTTTTAGATGGAATGATTTTGAATAATACAAATAGCTTCCTACTGATATCACCCTATAGCAATTGTGCCTCCTCATATGAACATAATTGTGGATCATCATAACTTAAATCCACCCCTTGAATGAAATATTACTCTCATGTGGTGACATGATATCCAGATCAAATATTAATTTTGTCTCATAAGGCTTTGATGAAATTATTAGGAACATTACTTACATAAAAAATGGAAGGCTCCACCAAAAGGCTAGGTGAAACTAAACTTTGGTGGTGATTCAAAAGGCACCCCATGCATCATAAGTGGAGGAGGAGTCATAAGGAATTCAAAATGAGATATGTTAGTTGCTTATGTAAGACCCATGGGAACCCAAACAAATCACCTTGCAAAAGCTAAGGTAGCCCTTTAGGGTATTGAGTTGGATTTTAAAATTAATCAAAAAATAATCATCATGGATATTGATTTTTTAAATATCCTAAATGTTTTGGAAGGGAAAATAACCCCCTCCCATACTATTAAAGACATCATCAATGATGCCAAGAAACTCTTGAGGGGCATGGCTTATTTTCAAAATTTTCATACCTACTGGGAAGGCAATGGGATAACAGACCTTTTCACTAGTATTGGTGTAAAACTCCATATTTTAACCAACTATCAAAATATCCATTATTTTTATTTATCATAAAATTTAGATTTTTTAAAATCTAAATCATTATTTAAGTCAAATATCCTAAGATAAAATTTAGATTTTTCTATTACTTTTTTGAAATTTAAATGTTAATTTTATTAAAAACTAAAACTAAGTCAAAATTATGGGTAATGGATTCACTAAACAACTTATTAGATGAATCATGATTTAAATGATAAGAATGATTAGGATTTTGATAGGATGAAAACTATGAAATTTTATCTAAGCTAGAGTATTATAAATTTTGATAAGATGATGAATATGAAAAATGGTATGATATTTTATGAATTAAATTTTCATGATGACATGCCATGAATTTATCATAGACAAATAAATTAAAAAAATCATTAAGAAATTTGATTTCAAACTCTAACATCAAGTTATAAAATGTTTTTAATTTAAACATGTCATGGTTAAGCATTTTTTTTACAAAAAAATTGATTTTTTTATTTGACAAGATGAATTTCAAGTTTTACATGGACCTAAAACCATGATTTTAAACAATAAATTAAGTCAAGAAATAAAACACAAAATAAAATAAGGCTAAGCAAGCCAACTGACCACTAGACTTCTGCCAACTTTTAGCAAGGTACTAGGAATAGAAAACAAAATAGGCTTTAAAATAAGGACTCACTCTAAATTCATTCCAAGGGCACATCAAAGTCATATTATTTCTTAGCAGATGTTGAATTCTTCTTATTTTCACTTATTTTACTCTTGACACTGCTAATTTTTCCTTTGGATTAGGTGTTAAAACCTTCCACTAATCTTATTTTTGCTTTAGTTTTCCCCTTGTCCTTCATATGTCTTATATTCTCTTTCTTTTTGACACTTGTAGGGGATTTCACTAGGGTGGAAGTAATGATTTCCTTGCATTTTTTGGGATGTTCTCCTACCTATACCTTCTACATTCAACCATATTTGTATTTCTCCTTACTTCCCTTAGCCCATCAAACTCTATTTTCAAGGTATTCTACTCATCCATGAGATGAACCTTATATTGTCTCATTTTATGTAGATTATCATGAAAGTACTACATCTTCTAATTGATTCCTTTAGATAGATCTACCAATTCTCTATTAATTCCTTTCCTCCTAAATTTAGTTTCCTTCATCATCTAAATTTCAATGTTAGGATTTTTAATACCTCGGGGGACACTCAAACATATGATTTCCTTCTTAGTTTTCTTCTCTTATGGGGAGAGTACTATGTCTTTATTTTTCCCTTCCTCTCAATAGCTTGGGGATGTTTTTAATGAGGGCTAATGGGTGTGGAAATAGGGTAGGGGGAAGGTGAAGGTGGCTCCTCCTCTTAGTTTTATATAGGTTTTTTAGGGCCTCCCATGAACCTTTTACCTTACTGTTTTCACTTGGGATGATCTCAGTGCCCCTAAATAGTTTCCCTTTTTTGTTGAGGAGGAAGATTAACCCCTAATGGATCAATTTTAAGGAAGGTTTTTCTTAGAATTTTAAGATAGATAATTCAAGGGACATTAATAGGTAGTAAGTTATGCTAATTTGGTGGCCCTTGAATTGATTTAGTAATAAGAAGTGATGGGAAAATATATAGGTAAACTTACCTTATAAATTTAAGTATTTCATTACCTAGAGACATATTTATAGCTAATGCCTTAAGAGATTGGCTCTGGTATATTCCTTCTTTTTAGTTTTGAAGGTTAGGTACATTTCAAATAAATTTAGCATCATCTCTTATTTTTTCCTCTTGTCCTTGAAGGTCTTGATGCCTTCATAGGACATACTGGTAATTTCCCTGACCGACTCTTTTGTGATGTCAACTATGGTGCCCCTAACTGTGACTTGAATCTTCCTCCACCCCTTAGTGAAGGCATTTATAAAAATATCATCATGGCCTTCGATGTGAAGCATGAATTGTATGAGCACCCCTTTTTTGATCTTCCTTCAAACCTTATGATTTATTTGAACCATGGTATAAGATATTATCTCAAACTTGTATATGTCACATTGCATGGCTTTGATACTATTCCTACTTAGATAGTATAATATTTAGAGTATGGAGTGAAGGTTTGAGCTTCTATAATTTTTATTTGTCCAATTTCTATAAATGTGGCACTTTTTAGGAGATGTCTGCTATTTAAATATTTGGAATGGGTGTCACCATCATGACACTTGGTGTGGGGTTATCTCAACTTAGATGTGATATCCATTCATATGTGTGTTCTTTAAATCTAACTAAATAGGTGGTTTATAAATCCATATTAATCATGAGATTGATATAGGGGGGATGGTGGTGGGTCTAATCTATGTGATAAAATTAGGGCTAGTTAAGCCAATGTTTTTTAGACTATCTATTATGATGTTACCCTACTGATAGATGTGGGAAAAATAAAAATCACTAATGGTACAAAAGAAGATGGTGGGATGACCAATGAGGTGTTTAATGGTATGGGAGGGGTTATCTTTGCCTGAAATGGCTTTAAGGATTTTTAGTGAATCCCCTTTTATTTCCATCTTAATGTTAAGTTGGACTACCAAAAATATGCCTCAAAGAACAACTTTGGCTTTGGCCACGTGGTTTTTTTACCATAATTAAGCCCATATAGGTAGAAATTACCATCCCAAACTCTTATCTAATGACTTCACCACCCCTCACACTTCATATATTTACCATGGATTCTGCATCAAATTTTATATTTGACCAACCTGGAGGGGGCATGACCATTTCATGAGGCTTTTGGTAAAATTTTTGATTTTGACTTTGTAAATGAGAAAATATTAATTTGAGATAAAATAAAAAAACTCTATTTTTGCAAAAAAAATAATTTTGACCATATGGTATAATATCCTTATAATAAATATTAAAAAAATCACTATTGGGTCTAATAAAAATGGTAATTTCATAGAATTTCAAAATGAAACATAAAAAATATTCCCTAATGGATTCATGTTTCTACCAAGGAATCATAATCTAAGATATAAAATTTGGGTCAAATTGATTGAATGGTATATGTTTAACATATAACCATTCATGGGTGAGATCATTTATTTCATCTATAGAAGAGGTGTTATTCATAATCAAGACCTAACTTGAGTCTAGCTTATGGATTTGTAAAACTTCACTCATTTTACTTTACTCTTTCAAGGAAATCAATTTGTAAGATTGAGGTAGGAGTTTCATCCATAAAATTATGGCCAAATATTATCTTAGATTATAATAAATGGAATATTGAGATATTCTAAAAAGTAAAACTATGAAATGTTTTCTAAGGATTCACACTTTTGGCAAGCACTATTAAGCCATGTTTCTAGATTTGGGTGAATTTTTTTTTGAATAAGATAAGTAAAAAAGCCACCCACATAAGGTATAATATGAAATATGATTGACCAAATATTATACACATGATAGATAATAAAAAAAGGAGTAACTATTTGAGTGACTAGTGAAACTAAAGTAACCATGGTAATGACTCTTGGTGACTATTTATGGTCATCAACTAATAAAATGATAAAAAATAATGAGAGTGAAGTGCTCTAATAAAGTAAGAGTAAATATATACACCCATAATAGTCACTACATTTGTTAAGGCTCAGATAATCAACCATTTCACCTATTATAAAGGTTAAATTGAAATCATACTAGTTTAATTATAGATTTCCTAAAGACTAGAATAATTAGTTTAAAGGTGAAGAAGGGTAGTTTAATGTTAAGAATATATATGACGAGAGAGTCAAATACACTCAACAAGTTATAATAAATTTAATAAATAATCCAAAAGTATTATTAGCCAAATCACTATAAGCCAAATCAAATTAAAATACTTCTCTATAAAATATTATAAATATATTTCAAATAAATCAAATCACATTACATTATTCCTCTTTATACATCTCAAGTTGTTTGAAAAATATCTAAAAGTTCACATTCATATCTCATTCTCATATCATATTTAAATCTAAAATTTTAGAATTTATTACATGATCCTTTATTAACTCTATTTCTTTTTCATTATCTCAAAATTTTAGGTCATGTACCTCATTTGAAGATTATTATCTATTTATCCCTAAACTAAAATATAGATTAGGGTTATCTAAATTGTTAAAGGGGCATATATAAATGAAATGGCACAAGGGTGATAATCATATCTATAGAAACCTAATTAGATGGTAAAGTTAAATATAAGCATACACTTAATTTATTATGCTAAGATAGTCTAAATATATAAAATGCAACTATTATAGATATAAAATTGACAAAGAAGTGAAGTACTTACATTATTTTGATACTAATGTAGTTCTAAATCTAGAATAGATTGAAATTAAAATAGAAAGAGATTCTAGAACAATCATTAGATTCTAGTTATGATGTTTTTAACTATATGTACAATAATGTCATCTTGGGATGGTTGCATCGATGTTACTTTCTAGGTTTGACACTAGTCTCCTATACGAAATATCTACTAAAATAAGATGCAATCACCTAGATGCTTCTATATTTTGCTTCACCTTCTCTTTGGTGTATTCATATTGGGGTCATGGACTATTGCTCCTTGTGAAATGACAAAACCTTATATTTCCATATTTAATGTGACCTTGGGGAAAAATGGGTTAGTGGGCACATGGGGTCAAGCTGACCCTAGTAACCCTTGTATCAAAGGATGTTGCCTACATAACCAATACATCTAAGAGTACCTCAGACTGATGTAGTTCTCCCCTAAATGTTTGCTTATGTATGAATCAAATAACATGTGAAAAATAAGTACAATAATGATCTACCTTGTAACTTAGAAAATTAGGCCCTTGAGTTACTCTTTTAGTACTTTAGACCTATATATGTGTTGTACATATTGACCATTTTTACATCAATCCAACATGGGTTAATCCAGTATAATTATAATCTTGTATAGGGGATTTTTATAATGTCATAGGGCATGATTTTATTTCAATTCATGAAATTTCATATGGAATTATAGATTTGGTCATAGTCTAGCTTAGTCCTTATGTCATTTGTTGTCTTAGGGATAATTTTAGGGTCATATATGTAAATGGGAGGTGTTGATACCTAAATCTATACCATAGGTACCCAGAGTATTTAAGAAACACTTCTCATTTTTGAATTCCTAAGAATTTAATGCATGAGTTTTAGGTTGTGATAATCCTATTATCTATTAGTGGAATAGAGTAAGAACAAGTGATTATTTCACAATATTTATATTAGTGGGTGGTTGGGAGCCACCATGGCTAAATAGCAGATCTTATGCAAAATATTCAGCATATATGTTAATAACCATGAATTATTATCAATAACTAATATAATATGGATATTTACAATGACCATTAAACTAAGGTGATCTAGTTAAAAAAGAAACAAAAGGAAGGGTAGGGTAGAAATATTTGTTGTTAATATTCATTCCAAACATCGTGACAAAGTTCAGATTTCATCTAGGCATGCACTTAACCAATGTGTAACATGAAATAAATTGAGTCCAAATCTTATCACACATTAGACAAACTCTTAAGGAAGGTGGAAATAATTAAAATTAGAACCTAGTTCACTTTAAATATTTACCACTGCAAGCAAAAAACATTAACCCAAATGCAAAAAGAGTAAGAAAATGAAATGAACCTAAGGACTTTCAATCAACCTAGCATTAGCACAAGTTAATATCTTTGCAATAAAATTTACACAATAAGAATTCATAAGAACCATTAAAATTAGAAACTAGAACAATGAGTGAGAGAGAAGCCATGCAAACAATGAACACAAGTAAATACTGGACAATCTTGGCAAACTTTCTTTCTTATATTAATTGCTCCTAGTTTACAAAGTAATTTGGCTCTAATAACTCCCTCTTTTTATAATTGACAAGTCTCCCTTTTGAAGATACTAGGAAATGTGTCAGTTAGTCTCATCCAATTACATTTTTACAAGTGTATAGGGTAGGTGTCCTTTCTATTGCATTCTAAAACAAATGATATTTTCATTTTAGTAGAATAGTTAATAGACAATGTGCTCTTATAAATTGCACATCTATACAAAAGAATATCATATTTCAAAATACTATACAAAGCTAATTATAAAAAGAATATTCTTATTTCATTCATCTTTGGGACCCTTATGATGCTAAAGTTATAATTTAGTACTGTAGGGTCCTTGTTGCTTTATGATGTTGCCTAATACTGGAATTATCCCATTTTTAAGTTGCTTGAGGATATAGGAGAGGTCTCATAGTTATTGAAAATCCTTTTAAAATTCTCTCTAATGGACTCTAGTTAAACTTAGCTTTTCATAGATGATAATTTAGCCTCCTTTAGGTCAATTATAATACTCTCAAGGTTTGGTTATGGTCCTTGCCTTAAAAAGGAATTATTTCAAGCTCCAACAATGTTCCAATTGATGTATCTAGTTCAAACATTGTCATCTTAGATCCTAGCCTCTATATTACTAGGTTTACAAGGTCTCTGATTTGTCCTATTACACTCACATGGATTTTCATGTCATCTTCTTATAATTATATTCATCCTTATTCAAAATATGACCATTATCTTTTAATTTGAATCCCATCCACCTATCTTAAAATTGACATCCTCACAACCATCAATTGACATCCATGTAGATGTCTTTGATGGGTGTGTGATCATCAATTTTAAATGCATCATCAAGGATATTTTATACAAAAAATTTGATGTCTACATAGCCATCATTTTACATCTTCATGGATGTCATTGATGGGTACATGACCATAAATTTTAGACACATCAATGAAACTATTTATCTAGCTTTCCACTTGTCATTTTTTGGTTCACTCTACACTCTATTATTTTTGTTAGGAAATGTCTTTTTGCCACATGATGATCATGTAGGCCTTCAGAGCTTCATTGAAAAGTATTACTTTGTCTCATTCCATTGGATTAACGTCATCTTGGTTAATGTGATCCATTTGATCATTATCCAAGAAGTGGACTGCCATTAGTTTCTCAATATCCTTTAAACAAAATGGTGACACTTATCACCACCTCAAAAGTCCTAAAGGTGTCATTGAAACTTTGATTGGTTATGTTTCATTTGATCATATCTATCTGATCAACCATGAGTCATTGATCCTAAATAGATGTAAAAGGTTTAATTCATGCTTAGACATAAAGTTTATGGACTATGGTTATGATTTTGTGTTGATAAACATGAATTAAAACCTTAGGCTAAGATCATTCAAAATAAGTTCCAAGACATAACAAAAGGGACCCCATAAATAAAAAGGGACCAAGGCATGAAGATTTATGGACCAAGGTTATAAACATAAAATAAAAGGACCACATGAATAACAAAGACAGCCTAAATTTTTAGGATAAGGTTTTTATTGTATTAATAAATATGATAAACCTTATGATAAGACTTTAGGCTAAACCTTAAAACAAAGGGACCACAGGGCATAAAATAGACCAAGTATATGATTTTTATCCTAAGGTTTGGTTGTGTTGAAAAACATGACCAAACTTAGGATAGAAATTAAACTAAGTCCATGGTATGATTTAATTTGTTCTTGATTAAATTTAAATAAAAATCTCCCACCAACTTTAAATTTTAATTAAAAGTTCCATGTAAAATATTAGGCTAGGGTTTCATCAATTCAAACATGAATTTAATTAATCAATTATAAATATAAGGATAGTAAAAGATCATTTTAACATTGAAGCACAAAACCCTAAGCATGTTCATTACTAAACAAGTTCCATTAAACCTATAATGTAAAACATAGATATTCAAGATTAGCACCTTAGATAATATTAAAGCAAAACTATGAATAAATAAGTCAGTAGAACTATGAACTAGATATTTTCCATTTGATCATATCTATTTGATCAATGATAGATTTTAGATCCTACATAGATGCAAAAGGTTTAAGTTAGGCTTATTCATAAAGCTTATGGACTATGGTTTTGATTTCATGTTGATAAATAAAAAATAAAACCTTAGGGTAAGATCATTTAAACTAAGTTCTAAGACATAAAAAAGGGAACCCCATGAATAAAAAAGGGACCAAGGCATGAATATTTATGGACCAAGGTTATAAACATAGAATAAAAGGACCACGTAAATAACAAAGACCTAGCCTCATGTTTTAGGCTAAGGTTTTTATCATATTAATAAATATGATAAACATTAGGATAAGACTTTAGGATAAACATTTTAACAAATGGACCATGGGGCATAAAATACAGTAGGCATATAACATTTATTCTAAGGTTTGGTTGTGTTGAAAAACATGATCGAGTCTTAAGATAAAAATTAAACTAAGTCCATGGTATGATTTAATTTGTTCCCACTTAAATTTAAATAAAAAAATCTTGCCAAATTTAAATTTGAAATAAAAGGTCCAGGTAAAACATTTGACTAGGGTTTCATCAATTCAAACATGAATTTGATTAATTAATTATAACCCTAAGGTTATTAAAATATCAATTTAACATTGAAGCAAAAAACCCTAAGCATGTCCATTCCCAAATGGGCTCCATTAAATCTATAACCTAAAACACAGATATTCAAGGTTAGCACCTTAGATATTATTAAAGAAAAACTATGAATAAATAAGTTATTTAGACCATGGTGTGCATGATATTCAAATAAAAATAATTTGTAAACATGCTAGTGACACTCTGATCAAGTGGATTTTCTATTTTAAGGTACAAATTTGACACAAGGGTCCTCATTTTTTAGAAATGGGGGTATTTTGACCTCAATAAATGGTGACTTCTAGGGGAAACATAATAATATGTTGGAATTTAGAGACTTCGGTTTAGATTAATAATTAAGCTACTTATTTTATTTGATCAGACACCATTATTAAGATTAGTTCATGGTTAGAATAAATATTACATATGCAGAATTATGATCAAACATCAAAAATCAATCATGTTATGTGTGTGAATTGATTCCACTTACTATTTACCATGGGATTTAGAGAACAAATTCTAGGTTCATGGCTTTAATCAATAATACTATCTTTCAGCATGTTTGGATATTTATTAAGGACCATGCTTAACTCAAGGAAGGCTTGGGCATTGCTCTACTACTAGCCAGGTGTCCATATCCTTAAAAGAGATGCCTTTGGATCTTCTCAAGGCCTTGCTCCACTACCATCCATGTGTCCATATCCCGAATGGAGATTACCAACATCACCTCTATTTATAAATATTGTGATTTTGTATAAATCTCTTATTTTATATTTTCTAGATCATTTTTTACTTTCTAGCAAAGGTTGGGAACTAGTTAGCCAAGTTTAGGGATTCAATCAAGTGTTTGATTTTTAGATAATCATCCTTAGTTGTAAACTTTTTCCCATGTAATTAATGTTTTTTAAGTGCAAGTATGATTATGTCATAATAGTTTAAGTTTTCATCTTAGATACGCAATCCTTTTTACAACCAATCTTAGATCATAACAAAGTTTAAAATCTCAAGGAAAAATTAACTTACCCATTAGTCTCTACTATATTCTCCAAACTACAACATCAAGCTTATATTTGAACAATCCATGATCAACCAATGTTGAGAAGTCATACATGGATTTATGAACTATGAAGCTCTTGGGTAGTTAGATGGAACTCAAGCTAAGGGATATATAAAAAGACTTATTTAAAAGCAAGGAACATAACATAAAATAAAACAAACATATATAAATAAGAAGTATATATAAATAAGGGATAGGAAGAAAAAAAGCAAGAAATAAAAATATGGAAAGAAACTAAATTAAGCCCTACATTAACTACATGAAGTAATTACCTCCCAAATCAAATGGAAAATTATTTAATCTGCTAAAAAAGCTTGAACCATATTACTTCCATTCAATGTCCTCTTCTTTTGGATAGGAGAACTTTTATTCTTGTGTCTTATAGGTGATGTAGCTTGGTCTCTTATCAGCATTCTCAGATGCATGGATCAAATATATGAATCTGAGACCCAATCATCCTCTTCCCAAATTCTCAAACTTTACAACATGAGTACTAGTTATACTTCATCCATTGATAAATAGTAGCTTATATCATCTTCACTCAATAATGGTATCTTGGCTGGTATACTTAGACTGATGTCTTCATTAGGTTCTTTCTGAGGTGGAAATAGACTACTAATCTTTGTACAAAAATCCTCCAAGTCATCCTAAAAGGCTTATTCATCATGTTCAATTGAATGATGTTCATCTATAATCTCATCCTTATAAACATGTGGGCCCCATACTCCTGACCTTTTGATAAAGTCATATGACAATTCATAATCTATTTTTCCTACTTCATCTTCATCCTTAATGAAGAAGAATAGCTTTTCTATCTAATTAGGTTCCAACTTATCTTCATTTAGCACCTCTAAAATAATATCATCTTCTAAGAACTCTAGATCATTGGTGAAATCCTCAGATAAAGCATCCATGTTTTGTTTTATCCCATCATCTACCATCTCCATCTCTTTAATTCCATTTAAGAAATCATGGTATGAATTTTGATAGTGATCATCTTCTTCAAGAGTATTCTCCATTTCAAAAATAAATCTACATGGGTTGTCTTTCTAGCTACCTTTTGAAGAAAGATCTTTTTGTACTTGATCCATATCCATTTCTAGCAACTCTTCTTCTTCATCTACAGATTGTTTAATGATGATGTCTTTTTGGTCCCTAATTATAATATTTTTTTACATCTTCAGGAATACAATTCATCTTAGATGTAACTTATTCAATTGTTTCATCTTCATCTTCATATGGGAAATCAAAGGCCTACATGAAGGATTTAGAAGTTCCTACAAAGCGAGATGTCCATGTAACATTATCTTGGATAGGCATAATTTTAAAGGTTTTAGAAACATTACAATAATAATAAAAATCTATACCAAAGAAACTCATTTGTATGCCTTCACATGATCCATTATTATTATTATTATTATTATTATTATTATTATTATTATTATTATTATTATTATTATTATTATTATCATGAAACTTCTTTGGAGTTCTATTGAACCTTTGAGAAGCATAATTTCTATTAAATCCTTCACTTGTATTTCCTACATGTTTTTTTAATTGAATAAAATCAACACTTAGTTTTTGGACCATTTATAATATCAAGTCATTTGAATCTTTTGGTGTGTTAAGGTCATGAACTAGAGCATTACTACTAGCTATGGGCATTATAGTCCTATGATTTTATGGATGAAGCCCACTAGTAGTGCCATTCAAGAACTCTAGGTTTTTTCCAAGATATGTATGACTTAAGGGCAATTGGTTATGAACTAGTGTTAAAGTAGGTACAATATGAATGACATTCATGATGGGCCAATTTGAATTCACATTAGTCATAGAATACTCCATCTAACCTTGGGCTGAATTTGGTCATTAATGATCAAGGGTTTAGAGTAGGCCTAAGTCAATGTGTTTATGACTAGAAGAGACCTTTTCAGGAACATGGAGGTCACGGGATCTATAACATCCTTATAAATTTATAAGGATAAATCTTCATTGGGTCTATAAGGGGATATGGTATTATTGAACATTTTTTAGAACTAAGCATTAAAGGCTCAATGGTTTCATTAGCTTCCCTTTTAATTTTGGTGAACTACTGAGACAAAATGCATGTTCCAATGATTTTACCAAATTGATTGATATATAACTTGTTAAAATCATACCAAATAGTAATATAATCCTCTATAAGGCTAAGGAACCATTCATATGTAACATCGTTATAAGTAAATGGGAACAATCTACATGCAACATTCTCATGAATAAAATTTAGGAGTCTCAAAGTAACCTTAAAGATATTAACATATTCTTTAGTAGTGATAACTTCATTAGGATTGAAATAAGGAAAATAAATATCAGGAATTTGAGGAAGATCGTGTGTCATATAAAGAACCACCTAACCAATCCATACTTTAAACACATGAGTACCTTGAACTAGTGAAACTTCTGAGACTTTGGTAATTTCACTCACCTAAGCCTCACCTTGGCCAATTACATCTTGTGACTTTAAAACCTATTTAAAATACCATGCATCAAACCAACCTTTAAAAATTATAATGATTAAGTTTGCATATTAAGCCAATTTTGCACAAATACATGTAAAACATGACTATCTTTAACTAAATAAGCTCAAAGATACATCTAAACTAATGAATGAGAGGGATATTTACATCTCTAAGCTCAAATAAACTCAAATTTCAAAAGAACAAGTCATTTTTTCTACAAAATTGCTATTGTGAACCTTAAACATGGGAATACACAAATCTAGAACTACCTTTGCATGACTATCTATGGATCTTCAAAGAATATCAATATTTATCTAAAATAAGAATAAATATTGGTCTATTCTTTACGTACCAAGAATTCATAATAATCATTCAAATCTAGAAATCATAACAATGAGTGAGAAAGAAGTCATGATAATAATGAACACAAGAAAATACTAGACAATCTTTGTAGAATTCCTTGCTTATATTAATTGCTCCTAGTTTAGAAAGTAATCTGGATCTAAAAAATACCTTTTTACAATAGAAAATGATCCTTTTATAATATACCAAGTAATATGTTAGTTAGTCTCATCTAATTACATTTATACAAGTGTATAGGATAGGGTGACTTTTTGTTGCATTCTAGAATAAATGACCTTTTCCTTTTAATGGACTAGTTTATAAACAATGTGATCTTATAAATTGCACATGTCTATACAAATTAATATCATATATAAAAACATTATACAAAGTTGGTTATAAAAGGAATATTATTATTTTATTGATCTTTAGGACCCTTATGCTACTGAAGTTCTTAGTTACTATTGTAAGGTCCTCACTACTCTTTGATGCTACTTAATACAGGCATTACCCCATCTTTAAGCTAGTTGAGGATATAATAGAGGTCCCAAAATTGTTGAAAATCCTTTTAAAATGCTCACTAATGGACTCTAGCTCAACTTACCTTAATATATATGATAATTTAGCCTCATTTGGATCAATTATAATGCTTACAAGGTTTTATTATGGTCCTTACCTTACCATGGAATTCCTACAGGCTCCAATAGTGCTCTAATGGAGGTAGCTAGTTCAAACATTATGAGCTTAGATCCCAACCTTTATGTTACCAAGTCTACAGGGTCTCTAATTTGGCCTATTAAACTCATGTGACATTTCCATGGTGTCCTTGGATCATTATCTTCATTCTTATTCAAAATATGATCATTGCATTTAAATTTGGATCCTTGCCAAATATCTTAAAATTGAAATCTTTGTGACTATCATTTGGCATCCATGTTTATGTCTTTGATGTGTGTGTGATCATTAATTTTAAATATGTCATTAAGGATATTTGTTGCATTAAATTTGATGTTCATGTGACTATCATTTGACATCCACATCGATGTCATTAACATTCATGAAACCATCAATTTTAAACATGTCAACAAAATTATTTATTTGGCTTACCACTTGTCATTCTTTAGTTTTCTTTTCACTCTATCAGTTTTGCCAAGAAATGTCTTTTTACCACATGGTAATCCCATGGGCCTTTGGATCTTCATTGAAAAGTTTGACTTTGTCTTGATTTTCTAGATTAACCTAATCCAAGTGAACATGAGTCATTTAATCATGATCCAAAAATTGGACTGCCATTGGCTACTCAATATCCTTTAAATGAAATGGTGACACTTGTCACCACCTTATGAGTCCTAGAGGCATCATTGAAACTCTGACTGATTGCACTCCATTCAATCATATCTATCTAATTAACCATGGGTCATTGATCCTACATAGATGAAAAAAGTTCAAGTCAAGCTTAGTCATAAAGTTTATGGACTGTGTATTTTATTTTATGTTGATAAACATGTATTAAAACCTTTGGATATGATCATTTAAACTAATTTATAAGACATAAAAAGGGGACCCCATGACTAAAAAAGGGACCAAGGTATGAATTTTTATGGACCAAGGTTATAAACATAAAACAAAAGGACCATGTGAATAACAAAGATAGCCTGAAGTTTTAGGCTAAGGTTTTTATCATATTAATAAATATGATAAACCTTAGGATAAGACTTTAGGCTAATCCTTATAACAAAGGGACATAGGGGTATAAAATAGATCGAGTATAATTTTTAGCCTAAGGTTTTATTGTGTTGAAAAACATGACCAAGCCTTAGGATAAAAATTCAACTACGTCTATGGTATGATTCAATTTGTTCATGCTTAAATTTAAATAGAAAGCTCCTACCAAATTTGAATTAGAATTAAAAGGTTTGGGTAAAACATTAGGCAAGGGTTTCATCAATTCAAACATGAATATAATTAGTCAATTATAACCCTAATATTAGTAAACTATCAATTTAACATTAAATCACAAAATCCAAAGCATGTACATTCCCAAATGGGCTCCATTAAACCTACATCTTGAAACACAAATATTCAAATTTAGCACCTTAGATAAGATTAAAGTGTAACTATGAATAAATAAGTCATCTAGACTATGGTGTAGGTGATCTTAAAATATAAATAATATGAAAACATGCTAGTGACACTCTGATCAAGTGGATTTTCAATTTTAAGGTATAAATTTGCACAATTTTACACAAGGGTCCTTATTTTTTAGAAATAGGGGTATGTTGACCTCAATAGCAGGTCATTATGGTGATTAATGAAATCTAAGATTATGGGAAGGGTTTGTAAAGGCCTCAAGGAGCCTGTTCAAAGCTAATAAAGTTCATGAAAAAGCTTTGTGAAGCCAAACCATCATCAAGACTTCACATGAAATCTAGAATGGATCAACTTGCTTGTGTATTTTTTAAAATATGCTTAAAAAGCCTCACATGACCATAATACCATGTGATATGAATGACCTTAGTGATAATATCTTGCTCTAGAAGTTTCATATCTCAATGAGCCTTCTACCTTCAATGTTTATCTTGTCAAGTCTAAGGAGCCAGGCCATCTAGGACATTATCAAGGAATGAATGAACCAACTCTTTTGTGCATTTTTTAATCTTCACTCAGGAAGCCTTGATGAGCCAAAGGATTCTAGCACTAGGTATTTCTTCATGACAAGAACATTTTTTGAAAGTTTTAAGTCTATGCGAGCTTTTTGGCTCAAGTTATAATATTATAAATATGGACATGAAACATAATATGTTCATGCTAACATCAAGTTTAAGCTCAAGAAAAAAATCCTTTTAAACATATATTTGATAGTCACATGAACATCAATGACAATAGTAAAAATATAATTTGATGAGATCATGGACATCAATTTTTAGCTTATGAAATAGCCATTGGTTTTTAGATAGTGGGTCCCAATAGATCTAATAGCCCACATTGTATTATTCAACTTGATCCAATGGTGTGATATGAGTCAAACAATCAAGGAACTCGAGAGATTGACATGTGACATAAGTATGTGAGGCTAGTAGATTGATAGTAGATCCTAAAATCAAATGCATTGATACCATATGGTGTAGGCTTGGATAGAGTCAACAAGTCAAGGGTACGATCAATGACTTGTAGTCATTTATATCAAGTAAGATCAATGGTAACATATGGGTAAATATGTCAATAGGTTGAGTTAGGTATTGATGACCAATAAAATTAAAGGTTGAAAAGGTAAGGGACTTCATAGAGATCAAACACATGACTAAGTTCAAACAAAGTCAATCTTTTAAAAGGGAACATATAACCATTAGACCTTGATTAAATGCCCTAAAGTGAACACAATGATGTAGTCAAGTGAACAATAACATATATATATTCTATTGAAGATCAATATTAACCTCTAGTTTGTAGATTTATTATATACAATGTCCATTTTTTAAAGATTATAACATTGTTTGGTGACTATATTCTACATTATTAAAATAAGGGTCTATGCATCTATAAATTCTTAATTTTGGTAGTGACATAATGGATCTATGTGGACTTAATAAGAACCAAGCATCGAGTAGAGTGTTATAATATAATTACTTTAAGAAAACTAATAGTTTGAGATTGGTTTTGTGTCTATAGTGGACCCATGAGCATGGGGGCAAGTTCATTGGAATAAGATCTAACATTGAAAATAATTCCATGAAGACATACATGTACACCCTAATGGATTCATCTCTAGGGCCAACTGCATGAAATGGACCCTTCTCTCCATTGTGCATGTCATGACAAACATGTTTGGAGTAGTTACCATCAGGACAAATTACAAATATATGGATATGATTGTTCTAACTACATTGATGTTAGAACGTAACTTGAAACAAATTTATCACATCATATCAATTGTATAGAGCATTACTAAAGGAATAATGAACTATTTCAATTACTTGAGATGACCCAAATCAATAAAAAAATTCTAAAGAAGCATACTGGTAGAGGCAATTGTAACTACATTTCAAATGAGGCTGAACTCATTTGATTCCCCTTGGAAATTCTATTTTCCTACTTCTCTCTCTCAAATTCTATAAGTATCTACCATTTTGGCCCTTTTTAAAGAAACCACACCATTTATGTCAAATCCCTACTAGACTTATGTCTTATGTTGCCTTTGAAAATTAATGCAAGTCTATTTCTAGTTTTCAACAATTGTCT
Organism: Torreya grandis; assembly: GCA_037957365.1. Taxonomy (NCBI): domain Eukaryota; kingdom Viridiplantae; phylum Streptophyta; class Pinopsida; order Cupressales; family Taxaceae; genus Torreya; species Torreya grandis. The sequence goes on from JARHVA010000369.1 coordinate 993,889, forward strand.
AAGTCTAAAAATGATGTATGGTAATGAGAAGTGATATTTATCTATCCTTCCCATATCTTTTCATGTTTGAGCAGGAGTTCTTAGTCTAAAAGGTCATATAGAGTGTAGTCTAGTGTGTAAATATTTTTCAAATGTTAAATTATACTTGGAGTCTAAAATCATCACTCTACTTCATTTACCTTATGTTGATGTTCTAATCTCACCTCTATATTGAAATGCTCATGTTAAAACCCATTAAGACTTAGAGACTAGTTTGCATGCTTTGTTTCATCATGGTAGAAATATGATGGTCATGTGGAAGACATTTTTGGTGCATCACCTCTTTTAGAGTAAATTTAATTTATGCATTCTATAACTCTTTCCCCATAAGTAAGAATTAGTTTAAGTGATAAACATTGCACGATATATTTAGGGAGATAGCCCTTAAATCTAGAGGCTCATTTTGAATATAGGTACACCCACATACTATAAATATTCCCATTTTTCCTAGATCTATAAAAATATTGAACAACTTATTCTAAGGTGAGTTATTGGGTAACAAAATTTAGGGTATGCCTAGTGGGACACATTATCTTTAAGATAATTTATCAAGGTGAATGTTGGTCTTCACAAACACTAGCTACAAATTGGTGTGCTACTCAGCATTTGGTGACTCTTTCATGGTGAATATAGTTCAAGGCCATTTGTTCTTTTATAATAATTCCCTCATAATTCATGGTTCTCACTCTGTCATCCTCTTCTATAACATCCAATCCTACTAACCCGCCCATTCATCCTAAAATTCCTCTTGACATTTAGTATCCTTAGCCTAATTTGCCCTTTGAAGAATGAGTAGATATTACTAGGGAATAAATGGTTGAAGAGGTTGAATAAGTTTAAGATATTAAAAAATAAGACATGTCTAGACCTCATTCTTTCCCTACCTTAAATATTTATAATCCGATTCAACTTCATGCATATGATGTCATTCTTCCTAACACCATGAAAGGTGTGCTCACATTCAATGGTGAGATTCATATCATGCCTAGTGAGCACATTAAATATGTTTCTAACTTCTATAGTTTCCATAATATTATTTTAGATAACATTTACATTAGAATCCTTTCCGTGACACTTAAAGGGAAGGCTCTTAATTGGTATAGGACTCTATAAGGTGGATGTATCACAACATGAGATGAGTTTAGATTGTTGTTAACTTCTAAATTTTGAAATGAAAGTGACCATGGTTCTCTCATACATCAGCTCAACATGATAAATAAGGGACCCAGATAAATAGTGAATGACTTAAATGAAAGGTTTTAGAAGACTTGGCATATATTTACTCCTTCGATGAGACCACTTTCTATCTTTGTGTTCCCTACTTACTTGAAATCCATTAGGACTGAAATTGCTATCATGTTTCAATCTATGGGAGATTCCACTCTCCTTGAAGTGTATAATTTTGTTTTTAAAGATTATAATAGTCTCATCCAAGATATAATATTTCCTCCTAAGGTGTATATTCCTCCTTTTTCTCATACTTATAATAGTACTCCATATGTATCCCAAGTTCCTAATTCTAATACCAAAACTAAGGTGGCTCCTAGGCAAGCAAAAGATGATGCTTATTGGAAAGTAAAGTTCCTAGCCTTAGAAGCTCAAATTAGGGAGGCTAATATGAAACAAGGTATCTATCCTTAACCATATCAAAAATAATATGGAATAGGAAGATTCCAATGGTAACCTAATACTAATAGGCTTAGTAATGCATACAATCCTAACCCTACCACTAATGCAAGGGAGATGGTATTAGTTCATAGTAACTTAGTGTAGGGAGAAGATTGGTAGCAAGACTAATTCATGGATGCCAATTATAATGGATAAAAGGCTCTAGTGTCTCATGGTTTTTTTATTCCCCTCTTATCAAATGAGGATGAGGTGATAATTCAAGTTAATGAGGATTGGAAAACTCAAGGAGAGATCTTCACCAATTTTATGGTTCAAGACACTTTTGTGATAAATCAAGGAGCCTCTATTATATAAAATATAAGGACCAAGAGGAAGGCTCTAGGAGGTGGTATTATCATTCAAATAGGCTCTTCCAATCCTCCTAAAAGTTAACAAGACATGGTTATAAGTGTGATAGTTTCAAAAACATCTACATCTCCATCAAGTCAAAGTATGGTAAGGTCTGCTCCTATTCCTCAAGTTCCAAGTAATTACATACCTATAAGAGCCAAATATAAAGTAGTTATGGCTTCTTTAAATATTTTATATGCGTTAAACAACACTAAAACATCCATTTCTCTTTGGGATGTTCTTCATATTTTAAGTCAAAAACTACTACAAAAGTAGTTATCTACTATCCCTGATAGTGTCTGACCCTCAAATCAAAGTCATCACCATGTTAATATTAAAAATTATCCTTTTACCATTATTGAACCATCCAATAGGTCTGATAAACCTCCACCATTTTACCTCACCCTCATTATAGGTGATAAGTTGGTAGACAATTGCATAGTCGATAGTGGAGCTTCTACTTATGTCATTCCCAAAGTTGTAGTTGACAAGGTAGGCCTAAAATTTGATCCACATAGAAAATGGATAATTAAATTATATGGTACATTTTTTAAAACAATAGAATTGATAAAAGTTTTTAAAGTTTTCTTGCATGGTTGTCTTATTTTTCCTATATTGTAAGACATAGTTGTGGTTGATCTCCTCGCCCACTTTGCAATATGCCTATCAAGGGACTTCACAACTAAGATAGGTTGTTATCTCCCAGTTGACTCGTATTTCTTGGATTTTATAACAAGATACAAAACCAACCTGATAATTAATATATAACCTCTTACAAAGTTCCATATTTATCCTTACATTGAGACAAGTTCTAATTTGAATAATGTTGTTCATAAAGAAAAGGATTCTTTTCTAGATGATGGCACTTGCTTCAAGTTTAAAGGCATTATAGATTTGTTTGTTGATGAATATGGTACAAATAATTATAATCAAGATCCTTATACTCTTATGAAGGAAAATTATATTGGAGTGTATTGTATACATGAAGGAGTACCAACACCTCTACTTGTTAAGGAAGAGGGTAAAGATGATGAGTTGTGGAAGATGTTTATTGATGGTTCAAGAAGTAAAGCTGGTGTATGGGTTGGTGTTATGTTGGTCTCTCAATACAAACAATAGTATTATGATTCATACATATTTCATTTTAGTTTTACTTGTAATGTGGTTGAGTATGAATGTTTGATTCATGGTCTTCAATAGTCAAGGAAAAATAGAATCAAGAACTTACAAGTGTATGTAGATAATTAATTGGTTGTGCATCAGGTGAGTAACATGGTTGCTACCAAGAACCCTTTGATTAATTAATATAGTCATATAGTATGGTATTTTATTAAATAATTTATTTAATTCAATTTACAATTAGTCCCAAGGGAGAAGAATAGTCGTGCTAATAGACTAGCTACCATAGGAACTCATTTTGATACTCCAACTATCATAAAAGAGGAGGGAAAATAGTCTCATATAAATATCATTATTGGACCTTCTATTCTTTATAATTAAGGGTCATATCAAGTGTTTGATAGTGATAAACACATTGCATGATTCTTTCAAAATGAGGCTGAGTTTTTTTTAAGGAATCAAATGAGGCTCCAAGAACAATTGGGTGATTAGATTGTGAAACTAAGAACCAATTAGATACCTAAGGGTCTGGTGACCTTATGAATGATATTCAATTATAATGATTAAAATAAGAGAGAGAAAGTGATTATTTCTAAAAACAGAGGAGAATTATGAAAGGGTCTTGATCTTCAAAGACAAACTCTTCAAACTAGGCAAGGTATACTCTACATTAGAAAAGCAAACATTCATTAAGCTATGGAGAAAGTTTCATGATATGTTTTCTTAGAAATATAAGTAACTTAAAGGATTTTATCTTATACTATCACACCATAACATTTATTTGGAGCCTAGAGTTAAAAATATTAGATAAAAACAAAGATCCATCAACCCCAAGGTTGAGTAAATCATGAGGTTAGAATTTACCAAACTCCTTATATCTAATATAATATTTCCAATCAAGCATTCAACATGGGTAGCTAACCTTATTACTATTGTAAATAATAAATGGGATATAATACTTTATGTGGACTTTATAGATCTTAATAGAGTGTCACTCAAAGATCACTATCCTCCAACCTCAATAGAGCAGATTTTGAAAATGGTTTTAGGTTCACAATGTTTTTCTTTTCTATATGGATATTCAGGATATAATAAAATTTTAGTCAATGAAGATGTTAAGTTTAATACAACCTTCATTACAAAATGGGGTAATTTTTATTATAGTAGGATTCCCTTCAGCCTATCTAATATTGTTGCCACATTTCAAAAAGTAATAGACATGGCCTTCAAAGGTTTGATCAATGAGATGCAACTAGTTTATGTAGATGATATAATAGTGTTTTCCAAATATGGTAATGAATGCATGTAACACTTGAGGTAAGTGTTTGAAATATGTAGGTAGTATGGATTATCTCTTAATCCAAAGAAGTGCATCTTTGTTGTTCATGAAGGTAAGCTCTTAGGACATATTATTTCCAAATATGGTTTGACTATTGACCCTATGAGAATAGAGGTTATTCTAGGCTTATAATTTCCATTTATTAAGAAAGGCCTTAAAATTTTCTTAGGAAAGATAAATTTTGTAAGGATATTCATACATTGTTTTGTATATTTGATACAACCTATCACATCTATGCTCAGGAAGAACCAAGTCTTTTCTTAGACCAAAGAGGGTAAGAGCTTTTTTAAAGCCATAAAGAGAGAAATTGTAGAAGCTCATACTATTGTGAATTATGATTTTACTAAATAATTCACGATGTATTCATTTTATAACCTTGATACTATCTCATCCATGATAATGCAAAATAATGATGATAGTGTGGAGTAACCAATTGCATTCTCTAGTCAAGGTTTAGAAGATTATGAAATCAAGTACACTTTTGTAGAGAAACAATTCCTTACTATTGGAAGAGGAATAAATAATTTTAGACATATGTTTTAAAATAATAATATTCATACTATGGTGTCTCATAGTAGCACCAAAGAGTATCTTTTGAGCAAAGATCTTAGTAGGGCAAGGTGAATCACTAAGGTAATGGAGTATGTTATTGATATCAAAGTGAAAAAATTGGTAAGGGGTAAGGGCCTTATAAAAATTTATCTTTAGATGTTCATGAGTCAAAGGAAGAGGCTCTCATCAATCATGATTTTTCCCAATCATTTGGTTCATTACCTCCACAAAGTTAGATGCATGATGTGATCAGATTTCTCCAAAATGGTGAGTATCCTAATAATATGAGTAGATCACAAAGGAGGTATTTTTTATTTTAATATATTCACTTTTGTCTTATGTATGGTGTGATTTTTAGGAGGGAAATCAATGGTGTGCTATCGAGATGCATTGATAATGACCAGTTTGGAGTGTTGCTTGACAAGTTTCATGATGGGACAATGAGATATCATTTCTCTCCAAGAACCACAACTTCCAAGATCATGAAGGTAGGCTATTAATGGCCTAGCCTCTTCAATTATTTCCATGCTTAGGTGAGAAGGTGTGAATAATGTGATTTCTTTTTAGGAAAGTATAATCTTGCATCTCTTCCTTTGAAACCTTTCTAGGTTGACCAACCATTCATACAATGGGGTCTTGATTTCATTAGCATGATAAATCCCCCATCAAGTATTGGGCATAAATGGATATTCATAGCAACTGAATCTTTTATAATATGGGATGAGGTGGTATCATTGAAGGAAGCTAATGAGAATGCTATCTTGGATTTATATGAGAGAATCATAACAAGGTTTAGCACTCTATTATTTCAGATAACTCTTTTGTTTTTATGGGTGCTAAGATAGTTGATTGGGCAAATGGTAATGGCATATTATTGATCACTTAATCTAGATATTACCCTCAAGGTAACGGGTTGGTTCATTATACTAATAAAAACCTAATCAAAATCATCAAGAGAACCTTAAAGCATAACCAAAGAGCTTAGCACATAAAATTGAAGACAACTATGTGGGTGATAGGATAACTCCCAAGAGTTGAAAAGGGAATTCTCTTTTTTTACTTGTCTATGGAAGGGAATCTAGGTTTTTTTTCTCTAAAGAGTTCCTACATTAGAGTTAGCACATCAACTAGAGTTTCTTGAGAATACTCAAATAGAGGTGAGATTGACATAATTAATAGAGTTGTAAGAGACTAGAGATAAATCTCAAGTTATGGAGCATCACCAAGTATTAATGAAGAGGTTTTTTGATAAGAAGGTAACTATAAGATCATTTTAATAAGGTGAAATAGTATTGAAATGGGATGAAGATAGATAAAAACTAGGGAGACATATTAAATTTGATACCTTATAGAGTGGACCATATGTCATCATCAGGTGAAAGCAAAGTAACTCATTTAAGTTAGCAAATATGAATAGAGAAGAGATAACTATCCCTATGAATGGGATACATTTAAAACCGCACTATTGATAAATGAAGGTCATTTTTGTAAATATTAGATTAGGTGTGTGTTTCCTTTCTTATTGTGTTATGTTCTAATAAGTGTTCTTGAAGCATAAGTGTGTTTTTGCATAGTTCCTTGCTTTGTGTTTGGTTCCTATTTATTTATGTGTTTTTTGTATGTAAAAGTTAGTTTATATGTCTAGCCTATATACTTGTAACACCATAGCCCAATGGATATGATTAGGCAACTGGTCATGGCATATCAAGCATTCCATCCTTGGGAAATTACCAATAGTGTTTACCATTTTTACCTCAAGCCAAAATACGTCAACCCCCTATTGGTTCCCAATGATAAAAATCTTATTATTGGCCTTTCACACTTGAAGTAAATGGTAAACAAATATGAAACCCCCACTAAAATGTCATTATATCTAGGGGAGGGTTTAGCATCTAGAATAGACTAGATTCAAAAAATGATTGAGAGACACCTATAGAGGGTATGGTTAGCTCCTTGTTACTTATGGATCTCCCTAAACCAAGGTTAGAGGACCTATGGGATATCTTGATCACATGGAGAGATTTTTTAATTAAAACTCCATGGAGATTATTGGCATAAAGAGACACAAATATGACTAGAACATAACCAAACTCATTCACTCCACCTAGGAAGGGATGTCACATGAAATGAGTAAATGATCTAGGTCAAACACAAGATATTAAAGATAGTTATAAAAGTGATTAAAACCTCCATTCCAAATAACTTTCAATAACATAGGGGTTGAATAATATATTACAATGATGAGCTTCAAAACACAAAATGTAAAAACATGTTCAATATATATAATTTATCCCTCTACAAGAAAATAACACTTAATATATGTAAAGGGCATATTATTTAAAGGGTAGGATATGGTAGGAAAAGTTGATATTCATAAAAATGGAGGGTGGTGCAATGGAAGGTCTTGAATCAGCAAGTATTCTTACAACATTCATGACATCATTTATGGAAAAGATACAAAAAAATTAAATGTAAGCTAATGGAATTTATAGGAGTGATTTTAACTTATTAGTGTCAATGAAATGTAAATACCTAAATGATCTTAAAACCCTAGAACATACACTAAAAATAGAATCTCAAAGTCTTCCCTATCAACTACATAAACCTAGGGTGCCCTAACACGTTATTCAATGATATATCATGGACTAATGTAGAGAGGATTTATAATCTATATTTATGCTCAGAATGATAATGCATAAATAAAATAAGCCCATATATCCAATAAACAAAATTTGTAAAACACATTGTTGCCCTTCATCAATAGGAAAAAACATAGAACCACAAACATTTTCAATAACTTTGTACAAAAATATTACACATATCAGTGTTTCAAAATGATGCCACATGTACAAACATGGTGGATTTGCTTCATTTTTCATAGGGGAGACATATATAGATGCTCTTAAATCTTGTTAATGGATGTATATTTGTAACCACCTTAGTAAGAGAGATAAAATACACATGGTAATGATCCCAAAGTGTGAAGAGCCTATTATTGTCACTTGGATTTACACCCTTTGCGGAGATGTTTCAACTCTCCTCATCTAAGTGGTATAATTGAAACACCTCTAGTATGTGGGTAACATAAGAATGAGGTGAATATCTAGATAGGGATAGATCTATTGATCTACCACTTGTATATCACTACTACACCTATGCTTGCAAGGGACAAGGGAGATAAAACTAAAATTAAACTATCCTAAAGGAGGTGATACATGAAATTAGTTGATGATTTCTAACCAACTACATGTTACACATGAAAACAAGGGACTAACTAGACATACACTTATCTAATTTGAATCTTATCACATCAGTATTTCATTATGAGGTTATGGTAAATGTTTAGGCTAGGAGTACTAGATAAGAGATCTATAATGACACTATTGAATAACCTAACTCAATTAACCTTGACACTTCATAAAACACTTCACATGACTCGAAAGAAGAAGCTAAAAATAGGTGAGAGAATGAGACAATAATGATAAGGAAACCATAGTCATCACTAAGCAATATCCATCATTCAAGTAAACACACTATGACCAATCATAAAAAAATCTAAAATGAGTAGTATTTACTGATCTAATAGTATGTAAATTAGCAAGGCTTTTCCATACTCAGGGGGAGCATATTTCACAAAGGCCAAAATGGCTAGTTGTTATAAAAATTAAGAGATAAGTGAGAAAATAGAAGTACAAAGGTCACAAGGACACTTTTAAAATTGATAAAATTAGTTACATGTGTTTTAAAATGGAATGTGAAACTTATCATGCAAAATTAGGAAGCACAAGTGTCACCCCAAGTCAAGAAACTCTTGAAATGTGGTGTGAAACTCCTTTTGTTGGCTCAAAAAACTACCTTCATCATTTATCTCTCTTGGAACATCTAGAAACTAAATATGATAGGTATCATGATGGAAATGAGATGGAATGGTTTCATACATGCTTTTCCATGCATTCTTTTCATTCCTAGTCACCTGGAATCTTCTAAAAGTGAGCCATCGCTGCCTATAGTAAATTAAAATATTATTTCACACACCTTGCACACTTGGCCTTATGTTTGGATTATGTTTCATATTAAAATACATAAAAGGGAGTGTATGACACTTATAAATACCCTCCATGGATTTAGAGGAATTAGGCACACATTAAAATTAGTTTACTTGAAGCTTTTCACCCTTCTCACTATCATGTTCATTATGCCAGTTCTGACTAGCTGAGATGAGATCTATTATAAAAACATGTAAGAGTTTTTAAAATTAATTAAATTTAAATGTTTTTTTATTAAGTCTCTATCTTCATTCCAATGTTTTTTTCATCTCTTGAAACCTCTTAGAACCTACACTATGCAAAAACCACTCAATAAAATAAATTCTATACTTTATTTGTATAGGTATGAAACACCTCAAGTGAATGTTAAGGGTAATTTTGGAGTCTTATACAAACTCCATATGTTTTCATGTCCATTTTATCCCATTATAATTTCTATCCATCCTTGTTCTCCCAATCAAGTCATTATTCAGGGTTTGGTAGAGTTTTAGCCTCATTCTACTGTTAAGCTATGTTTATGAAGGTTAGACATTTTAATTTCAAAATAATTACCCAAATTTCATCTTCAAGGCCCTTTTTAACTTTTCCAAACTACTTATATCTCCATGAAAAGTTCCAAGGGATATATGAGCAACTTAAGTTGCTTACTCGAGCTCTCTTCCCCATTCCTTGCAGGCTTGGAGTTGGCTTGAGCCAAAAGTGGACTTATTTTTGATTCATATATAAGGTGAAATATTTAAAATATATTAAATTATTCACAAACATTAAACAATCCATTTTAATTCTCATCTCATGCTAAAATTGGAAGTGATTCTCTATTTGGCTTTTAGGACAAAATACTGCCTAATAGACCTACTTGCAAACTTAGCCATCCAGACCATCCTATTTGGTTTTTTCCTTATGTGATAGGTTTATTAAAAAATCTATTAATAACTTCTCCATTATCTCATTATCCCTTTATCTCATCACTTTTTCTCCATTCTTCAAGACTATAGGTTTGTGCATAAAGGGAAGTACCCTCCGTCTAAGAAAAAATAGAGGGTACTTAACATATTTACTTAGATATTTTGAATGATATATAGTGTTATATAATTTATTAATACCATATAAAAAAAAATTTATCCTTTTATAAATTCATTTGATCCCCAAAATCCTTAGATCTCCAAGGCAGACTCCTAGAAAAGGCACTATGTGCAGGGTTTCAAGATGTCAACTATATGATGCCTATTCAAAGACCTTTATATATTAAATATCCATTATTATGTTTTAATTATAATATTATGATAATGATTATGTTTTTTAAATATCCATTCCTAATTCAAACTCCATACATACTCTTCATAGTCCTTAGTCAAAGTGAGTGCCATTACTGACTATGTTCTGATTTAGGGTCTATACCTATAGGTTACCCTACATGTTTTAACCTTAAATACAAAATATAAAATATCCTTATATTACCTTAGGTTAATTTATAATATTTTAGGTATATTTTCTTCACATTAAAGTTGTGTGAACATTGAGATCACCATCTCCTACTTACTACATGTAACAATCAATAGTAGTTGAGTTTGTTGAGACAAAAAGGACCTTAAAAGTGACTTTTATCCATGAAACATTTATCATATATATTTTTTTTTTAAAATTAAGACTTAAATAAAACTTTCCTACTAATATTCTCATGTTTATAGGATTTTTATTTCCCAAGCTCCTTTTGAGAGCTCTATGAGCATCTATAGGGAGGTTGTAGGTGTGCATAATAAGGTTTGAGAGTAACTTAGATTCATCATAAACTTATCCTAGTTTCTTAGATTCCATAAAATCATTATAAACATCTTATCCAAGATAAAATACTCAAATTAATCTTTAAATCTTCCACCATCCTAAGTTATTACTCCAAACCACTTTTTCACCTCCATACAACTGTAGGTGTGAATTTTCTTGTAAAGGGGCACCTATAGATGTTTATGATTATAAAAACCTACTTATAGACTCTAATAAGTGGATTTTGGAGAATTATTATCTTCCTTACCTCATTATAACCACTCTAACCTAGATATATGCCTTGTATTATAATTTTAGGATGCAATTTGTTTTAAGAATTTAAATCTTATAGATATTACTACCTAAACTCAATGCATAAAATTGCATATTAAAGCTCTTCAAAAATTGACTCCCACTAATCCTTCACCCTCCAAAATTTGTGTATCTATTATCCTATATGGAGTATTCAAGGTTTAGTCATCAAGATAAATAAAATTAATTAACAACCTTGTTTTATGTCATCCACAAAATGGTGAGGTTCTATGTTTTCACATTTTTGGGATTATGTCCAAAAACTTAGTCACTTCACCCTTGATCAAGTTTTTCACTCCCATTTGTCAAAATAACACTTAAAATCAATACTTACCTAATTTATACTACATATCAAGACTCCAAATAATGTTTCATCATGTCAAAATCCTCCATTGAGAGTTTTTTATCCTCTACTAGTGCTACCTAGAGGTGGTTATTCTCATACACATGTAGTAAGTGCAAGTGTGGAAAATGTGCCTTTTTTTACCATTTACTAATTTTTAGTCCTATCTAAAATATTTAAAACAAATTATTTAAATTATCAAGGACCTTTCTCAGCTAAAAATTTTCCTTCCAATATGATTTTCTCCATGAGAGCACTTGTATATGTGCATTAATGGTAGGACACTATGTAGATGTAATATATTGACTATCATAGTCATTCTTATAACAAGTGAAAGGATTTTTTAATTATTCCTACCATGATAATGTATTCAACCTTTCAATACCATAGTCATAACTCCATTGATGTGATTTATAACCTTGCATAACTCACCTAGCTAACTGTGCATGATAGTCTTTGAGCAAATTGGTTGTATGGTGTTATGACTAAAATTTCATGAAGATTTATTTGGGAAAGGAGATTTAAATGTGAGGGAACTGAGAGGGCATTGAAAAAATGTAAATAAACCTAGTGTCACCTTCATAAATTGTCATCAAAGCATGGAGATTGAAAATGGTAGAAATAGGCCTATCATCCCAAATGAGTGTGGTCTACAAACCTGAGATGAATTACCCATCAAAACACCTTGAAACATTAAACCAAGAATGGAGATAATTATAAGGGAGAGACAACATCATCTGGAATCAATCGCAGCAACTATATTGTATAAAATTATCCAAACAAGAGCAAAACATATAAGGTGCACATATTAGCAAGCAAATCAGATAGGTCAACTTCTTAGGAATGGATCAAAAATAAAAAATCACAAATAATATACAACAAAACATAAAATGGAAGCTAACAAAGTGTAGAAGACACCCCTAAGACAATATTTTTTGAAACCTCCCCTATTGGTTGTACTAAGTACAAACCTACTGATTGGTTATGTGTGCATAAAAGGGTGAAGAAGGAGAAAAATGGTTTTAGCTTGATTTTTAAACTTATATAGTACTTAAGCCATGTAAATTGGTCTAAAGAAGTTTAAGAGTCATCTCACAACCTCCTTCCAAGTGTCACTTTCCCTTATGGACTGTACAAGTACCAAACTTTTCCCTTTTCTAATAAAACTACTCTTTCTTCTTAGGAACTTGCCACTTTTCAATTATAAATAATTACTTAAGACTTATTATGACATATGGATCATGAAAACACATTTTTACATCTTAAAATTTCCTAAAGAGGTTGTAAAAGACATAAATATTTAAAATGACCAAGACCAAGGCTAATGTGACATGAAATAATGTAAAATGACTTACAATACACTTTATGACATAATATTATACACCTAAAACACCAAAAAACAATTTTTGACCTATAGGGGTCCCAAATTGACCTACAAGGTCAAATTTGGTCAACAAATTTATGACTCATAGTGGTACCATGCCTACTATGTTAAAGATCAATAGCCTTATTATTCCATTTGGATTAAGGATTCCTCTTAATTTTGAAACACAAGAGGACTATAACCATTGAAAATAAAACTTTATCAAAATAAGACAAATTGACTACCTCAACCACACAAAATAAAGGACACGCACAAACAAAGCAAACAAACTAACAAGATACATGCATGCACATGTGCTCAAGGAACTTAGGGAAATAAAAAAAAAAAACCACTATGCATAGATATAAAATAATCATACTTCCTTTCTAGGATCAAAAGGAAATTTCATTGAATCTTCTTCTTCATGACATGAATCATAGTGCCAAACATGTTGCTCTTTGCATTAGATACTTAGTTTATCAGACGCATTTCTTGGCACTTTATTTTCTATGTTCTCAAATAGACCATATTAAAATAGGTCCCTAATGTAAATTTATTCCTATTTGTATTTTATACATACCTCATTCTTATACCCACTCTTCATTTCATGATCAACTTATATCTTCTTGGTAGGCATGGCTTCAAGAAGAGTGATTTCTAGTTCCTTAAAAGATTGAGGCCAATAGTGGCTTGTTCTATCCTTCAAAATATGATGTCTCTATAAAAATTTGTTGAGATGATGATAACCCATATTTATTATTTCAAACATGTCATCATGGGATGCATATTCCTCTTACAAGGGCTTATTTGAATAGTTATCTTTTCTTTGCATACCCATTTGAGTATCAAGGCTACCTTGCCCATTTTTAACTAGATCATAGCCTCCTTGAAGAGGAGTGTAACTTGATATAATGATTGAAAATAAGTCATACCAAGGCTAATTATAGGCTTGTTCTTGGTCATCTATGTAATTTTGAAAATTGTCATCTTGCTTACCATCACTTCCAATCAACTCTAAGGAAGTTGTAGACCCCTTAAAAGACTCAAACTCATTTCAAATGATTAAAAAATGCTACCACAAGTCCTCATATTATTTTTATCAATATCTTTAATAGGAAAAACAATATTAACTTTTCATCCTCTTATTTAGAATCCAAAAGGACTTTATTCAAAATTTCTTCTTTAACATAAGGCATGCTTCATTATCAACACAACAAGAAGACTTAACACAAGGATTCACCTCTTCTTTAGAATTTATGACCTATTAAGGGATCTAAAGTTATATCTCAGATATTATAACCTTAATTTACTTCTCAAGGGCTGAAATATCTTCAATCTCCTTCTCCTTCTTGGTGATGCCAAGACTAGGCATCTTGAAATCAGGTGACTTAGCCCAATGAGACTACCAAGGAGTTATACTTTATTCAAGCAAGAGTTATAAATATTTATGAACAAAATACTCTTATTTATATTCCCATACCATATTTCCATCAAGGAAAAGGTATATTTGGTGATAACAAGATGAACTAGTTGGTGGAGGTGGAACATAGGAGTCAAAATTAGATTGAGAATGAATTGTAGGGGATCATTTTGGAAGTTATTGAGGAAGGGGAAGTAGACCTTAGGATAAAATAGATTGGTTTTATTAAATTAATTTTATAATCACTTAATTTAAATCTAATTAAACTTGAGGACTCTCTTTAGGAAGGTTATATGGGGTGTGTTTAGTCATATGATCTTATTTTGGCTCAAAACCTTCCATCACACATTGGCTCAACAAATTCATTCTTAACTCTAACTCTTCAATTTTATTGGCTAGGTTATCTTTGAAAAGTCTCTCTTGAATTTTATATGCATAATCATGAGGATTAGGGGTAAAATATTACTAACATGGAATACAAGGAGTCACTTTAGGAATGGTGGGAGGGGCTTGTATAGGATAAACTCTTTCTCAACTTCACACTCTTTATCTAGGATTTTATCCTCTTTCTTTTTCCATTATTACACTACCATATTGAAGTTTAGGATGTTTATATTAGGATTATATTCTTGAGGTATTGATGAAATTTGAGGAGTGGATGAAGTGATAAAGAAACTTGAGATCTCCTTAGGCTTAGATTCTCCACCTTGTCTCCAACTTGGGATTTCTTATCTAGAGGTCTCTTCTTGAGGTGGGGATGTAATAGGAGAGGGTAATAAGGGCCTAAATTTCACTTAATTTTTTTATCATATATATATATATATATATATATATATTTATGTATATATTTATTAGATATATCAATCTACCTATAAATATTTACTTCAAAAATAAGGTTTCTCTTTCTAACTCTCTCTTCTAGTTGATTAGGAAAAGGATGATTTTGACAAGTTGATTGGACTCATAAGTAGGAATCATGTATGGTTGATAAAAATAATGGGGAAGTAGATATGAAGGATAATATAATTTTTGAGGTGACTCCTCATTAATTATTATCCTATACTCTAAGGATGAAACTAAGCCATTCACATCTAACATCTCACTTGTGATCCTTCGCTAATTTGCTCTCTCAATAGGTGCCCACTCTCTTTTGACCAACTCTAATGCATCACTACATTGTGAATGAGATGAATAGGAACATCTTATCCATGTCCCTTTTATGTGTCAATATCCATCATGTACCTCTTAAAGCTTAAGAGAGTTTATATGAAAGATGACATGGATTTATTTGAGAAGTAACTAGGTTGACTAGAAGGAGCAAGGTATTGAAAAAGTTTATTATAAGATGGATACAACTCATGAAAAGGATAATAAGGGTCATATTGGAGCTGATATGGATCATGAAAAGGATGATAGGGAATGACATAAGCTTGATAAACCCTACTAAGTTATGTAAAATAATACTCAACACCAAAGTCAACCATAAAACTTCATAATGAAGCAAGAACACAAGGAATGATTATCAACAATATTCAAAAGGAATACTTTGGATACATGACCAGATAATTTAAATTTAGAGTTAACATTGATGCTTAGATAGATGCCTCCAAAGGATGATGTGTTAAAATACAACACCAAAAATGTTTCAACTTCTTGGACTAAGAGTCCCACCAGGCATGCCAAAATTTGTTGTCACTTCGATTTTAACCCTTTGAGGAGATGTTTCAGCTCTCTTCATCCAAGTGGCACATTTAAAATACCTCTAGTCTATGGGTAGCCTAAGAATGAAGTGAATATCTAGATAGAGATGTCTACCTCAATGTTCCACTTGTAGATCACTACTACACCTATGCTTGTAAGAGAAAATGGAGAGAAAACTAAAATCAAACTATCTTAAAGGCGATGATACACTAAATTATTTTATTAATTCCAATTAGTTGCATGTTACACATGATAACAAGGGACTAATTAGACATACACTTCTCTAATTTGAATCTTCTCACATTAGTATTTCATTATAGGGTTATGGTAAATGTTTAGGCTAAGAGGACTAGATAATAAGTTTAGAATAAAAACTATTGGAAAAGATAACTCACTCAACCTTGAAAACTCATAGAACACTTCACATAACCTATAATAAGAAGTTATAAATTAGTGAGAGAATGAGACAACAATGCTAAGGAAACCATAGTCATCACTAAGCAAGATCGATAATTAAAGTAAACACACTATGAATAGTCATATAAGAGGTAAAATAAGTATTATTTTTTTATATAATGGTATGAAAATTAAAATGGATTCACCATACTCTGGTGGAGCATATTTCACAATGGCCAAAATGGCTAGTTCTTATATAACTTGAGAGATAAGTGAGAAAAAATAAGTCCAAAGGTCATAAGGATAGTTTTCAAGATAAGAAAATGAGTTAAATGTGCATGAAAAGAGAACATGAAACTGAACATGCAAATTTAGGAAGCACAAGTGTCACCCCATGTCATGAAACTCTTGAAATATGGCATGAAACTCCTTTTGTTGGCTCAGAAAACTACCTTCCTCATTTAACTCTATTGGAATGTCCAAAAATTTAATAAGGATAGGTATCCTTATTGGAATGAGAGGTAAGGTTTTTATACATTCTTCTCCATGCATTATTTGTATTACTAGTCATCAAGAATCTTCTGAAAGTGAGCCATTACTACCTACAGTCAACAAAACTCTTCTTCAACACACCCTGCACACTTGGTCTCAAGTTTGTATTTATTTTACCATTAAAATAAATAAAATGTAGTGGATGAAACTTTAAAATACTCTAAATATATTTATAGGCATTACACACACATTAAAATTAGTTTATTTGAAGCTTTTCACCCTTCTCACTATCATGTTCACTATGCTAGTTTTTACTAGATGAGATGAGAGATATTATAAGAAAACTTAAGAGTGTTTACAAGTAATTAAATAGAAATGTAGAGTTATCTTAAGTCTCAATATTCCTTCAATAGTTTATTTCATCTCTTGAAACCTCTTAGAACCTGTATAATGCATAAACTAGTCAAGAAATCAATTTTGTACCTTATTTGTACAAGTATTAAGCACATAAATTAAATGGGAATGGTAATTATGGGGTCATATAAAACATACATATAATTTAATTTCAATTAAATCCCATTATAATTTATCTCCATCCTTATTTTCCCAATTTGATCATTATTCAGGGTTTGTTAGGGTTTTAGCCTCATTATACTCTTAAGATTTTTTTTATGAAGCTTAGACATTGGAATTTAAAAATATTTATAAAAATGTGATATTAAATTCCATTTTAAACTTCCCCAAACTATTTATATCTCCATAAAAAGTGTCAAGGGAGATATGATTATCTCAAGTTGTGTACTCAACCTCTCTTTTCCATTCCCTATAGGCTTGAAGTTATGTTGAGATAAAAGTGGAAATATTTTTTATTCCTCTTCAAGATGAAAGATTGAATGTATATAAGATTACCCCATAAAAATGAAACAATCCATTGTAATGATCATGTCATGTTATAATTATAAGTTATTCTCCATTTGGCTTCTAGGATAAAACACTACCTAACAGGCCTGCTTGTAGAGTTAGCCATCTAGACCATCCTATTTGGTTTCCTACTTATATGATAGGTTTATAATGTTTTTACATGACTTAAAAATATATTAATACCTTATCCAATGTCTCATTATCCTTTTATCTCATCCCTTTCTCTCCATTATTCAATAATGTAGGTTTGTGCATAAATATAAGTACCCTCTATCTAAGACAAAATAGAGGGTACTTCCCCTATTTAATTAGATAGTTTGAAATTTATAGAGGGTTATCCAAGGGATGGATACTCTTTGAACCAAATTTTATCCTTTTATCAAGTCATTTGACCCCCAAACTCCTTAGATCTCTAAGGTAGACTCCTAGAAAAGGGACTCTATGTAGGGTTTCAAGATACAGATTGTATGATACTTGTTTATAAATATTTATCTATTAAATGTCCATAATTATGGTGTCATTATACTATTATTATAATTATTAAGGTGTTTTAATTGACATTCTTAATTCCAACTCCCTACATACTCTTCATAGTCCTTAGTCAAACTAAGTGTCATTCCTTGACTATGTTCTACTTTAGGATACTATATTTGTAGGTTACCCTACATGATTTGAAATTTAAGAGAAAATATACAACGTCATTAGATTCCGTTATGGTAATTTTTAATTATTTAGGTTTATTTTCTTCACACTTAATTTGTGTTAACATTGAAAGTACCATCTCCTATCACTACTTGTAACAGTCAACAATAGTTCACTTTATTAAGACAAAAAGGACCCTAAAAGTGATTTTTATCCATGAGACTTATATCATATATCCTTTGAAACCATTTATAATACTTTAATAAACATTTCATACTTAGATTCTCATGTCTATAGTCCTGTTATTTCCCAAGGTCATTTTGAGATCTCTATGAGCATCTACATGTAGGCTATAAGTGTGCATAATAAGGTCTGAGAGTCACTTAGATTCATCATCAACTTCTCCTAGTTTATTATATTCCATAAACTCATTTTAAACTTATTATCAAATATCAAACACCCAAATTCATCTTTAAATATTCCACCCTCTTAATTTGTTACTCCAAATCACTCTTTCACTTCCATATAGTTGAAAATGTGCATTTTCTTGAGAAGAGAGACATGTAAGTGTTTATGAGGATAAAACCCTACTTTTAAACTATACTTGATGTATTTTTTAGCATTAATATCTTCCTTCCCTCATTATTACTACTCTAACCTGGACATATTCCTTGTATTGTCATTTTGTGATGCAATTTCCTTTAAGGATTCAAATCTTGTATATATTACTGCCTAAACTTAGTGTATAGAATTACATATTGAAGCTCCTCAACAATTGACTTCCAATAATCCTTCACCCTCAAAAATTTTCATATATATTTTTCTATATGTAGGCATAAAGTTTCAATCATCAAGATGCATAAAATTCATCAACAACCTTGTTGTATGTCATCCAAAAAATGGTGAGGTTCTATGTTTTCACATTTTTAGGATTATCCCAAACATTAGTCACTTCACCCTTGATCAAGTATTTCACTCCCATTTATCAACCTAAAAATTCAATAATTACTTACCTAATCTACACAACATATCATGAATCCAAAGAAGGTTTCATCATGTCAAAATCCTCCATTCATATTTATTGTCCTTTACTAGTACTACTTGTAGGTGGTTATTTTCATACACAGGTAGTAAGTGCAAGTGTGGACAATGTGCATTGTTTTGACCATTTACTAAGTTTTAGTATTATATCAATGATTAAAATATATTAATTATATTATCATGGACCTTTCTCATCTCAAAAACTTCCTTCCAACATGATGTTCTCCATGAGAGCACCTATATATGTGTATTAATGGTATCAAACTATGTAGAAGTATTGTATTGACTATCATAGCCATTGTTATAACAAGTGAAAGGATTTATTGATTTTTCCTATAATGATAATGTATTAAAAATTTCAAGACCATAGTCATAACTCCATGGACGTGATTTATAACCTTGCATAGCTCACCTAGCTAACTATGTATGACAGCCTTTGAGCAAATTGACTCTATGGTACTTTTGATTGAAATTTCATGAAGATTGATTTATGGAAGTATATTTAAAGGTGAAGGAACAAATATGGAATTTAAAAAATTTAAATAAACTTATCATCACCTTCAAAAACCATTATCAAAGCATGAAGATCTAAAAATGGTGGAAATAGTCATGTCATCCCAAATAAGACTAGTTTCCAAAATTGAGATGATTTTCCAATAAAAAAACCTTAAAACATGAAAGAAAGCATGGGTAGGATTATATGGGAGATCAAAAATCATATATAATAAATCTTAGGAACTGGATTATATGAAATCATCCAAACAAGAGCAAACCCTATCGAGTGCACAGATCAATAAGAATAATTAGATAGGTCAACTTATTATGAATAATTAATAAACCATTGGTCACCATTATTATACAAAAAAACATTAAATGGAATATTATTGAGTTTATAAGACACCCCCAATATCAATTTGTTTTAAACCTCCCCTACTGGCTATACCAAGTACAAACATACTAACTAGTTTTATATGCATGGAAGGGTGAAGAAAGAAAAAAATGTTTTTAGCTTAATGTTGAAACTTATAGAGTACCTAAATAATGTAAATGGGTTTTAGGAAGTTTAATAGTCATCAAAAAATCTCCTCCCACATGTCACACTCCTTTATGGGTTGTATAAGTGCCAAACTCTTCCCTTTTCAAAGAAAACTACTCTTTATTATGTTGAACGTACCACTTTTTAGTTAGAAATAGTTACTTAAGACATATTAGGACACATGGGGAGTGAAATAACATTTTTACACCTTAAATTTACTAAATAGGCCATAAAATTCATTTAATGCTCCATTTTGACCCCCAAAATCACTCAAAAAGACAAATATTTAAAATGACCAAGACCAAGGCTAATGTGACATGAAATGACATAATATTAGACCCCTAAAACACCTAAAAAACAAGTTTTTACCTATAGGGGTCCCAATTTGACTTGTAGGGTCAAATTTGGTCAAAACCTATACTAAGGAAGACACGAACCAACATAATGACCAACACAATGGCCAACCAACCTCTCGAATAGAAGACAAGCCTTCTATTTATAAATTTTTTTACCCTTATCAATTCTAGAACTATGGGTTGAAATATGTAAAATTTCAAAACATGCCTTCAAGTCTAACATGATAATTTTATCTAGAATATGTTATTTTCCATGGCTATGAAACTCATCCACTTGCAAGAAAAGAATCATTGTTGTAATTTGCTTTGCAAGGAGTGATAAAGATTTACAACAAACTTTCAATTTTTTGATTGAAGATGCTGGCGAATTCATGATCTGGATGGTGAAATTAATAGTGTAGGCTGAAAAAAATATTTTCATCATATGCAACCACCTAGAGATGTTCTTGACTACTCACCTGGATAGCTAGAGGGGGAAAATCATTTGAAGAGCCAAACAAATTTTGTCCTCATGTGTAACTTATTTGGAAATGATCTCTTATTTTTAAATTTCAAATCATATAAAATTATTAATGGAAATTATATTCTTTGAACAAACCAAAATATTTACATTACCTTATGATGATTATAATTGAAAATCTCTAGTTGTGATGAAAATAGGAAAGATATATGATTGTTAAGAAAATATGCTTTAGAATGGTTATTAGACATTCTTCTATGCTTCAAATCATCGCTACATCCATGAAATAATCATTAATTCTATATTTTAAACCATAGATTACCATATAATAACATTTTTCACACCACATTAGATCCAAATGGGCATTTGTGGGGCCTAAGAGTGACTAAGTTTACTAATTGGCTCTAATATAGACACTTGTCACTTCTTCATGCAATCCAAGCCCTTTGAAAATTCCACCTTAGCCCACATCATTAGATCATCCTTACCTGAATAAATGTGATCCATAGATCTTACATGATATACTCAAGTTCTAATTTGTGGCACATAGCTATGCCAATTATCATTTATATATTTTCTCATAGGGTCCTTGACTTTTCAACATTAGCTATGCACCATCAAATCTAGTTAGGATGAGTAAACACACTTCAATAGATCATGATCCAAGGGGTGGGGCATGATTGGATATTTCTTGTTCTTAGACCTAAGGATCTACCACTTTGATGACCCATAGGCTTCTTATGTACCTTTGACTATTTAGCTTTGATCACACACCATCAGATCATCCTACTCTATATCAATGCACACCATTAGATTTTCCTCCATTTGAACTCAAACAAGTATTTCATGGGGCTTTATATTCATGCTCACATGATTGTACTAGAGATTTTGAATCCCAATGGATACTTATTGTGTCTTAATACTAACGTGCATGTGCCTATTAAAAGGTGTTCATGAGACCATCATACCTACATTTAAAAAAATTCATTAGGGACTTTGCTTATCAGATCTTTGTCTTCAACATTCCTAATTTCATCTTTACAAGAATTTTTTTGAGCCTTTTGTGTGGGTAAGATGCCTAAAAGAATTTAACCTTTTAATTTTTAATTTTATCAAAATAATTATTTTAGACATTTTATATGAAATAATTTCCCTAAAGAAATTGGTCTTTTGCACTTTTACCAAAGGAATTGGACCTTTGCACTTTTTCCAAATGAAAATGGGCTTGAAATTTTTTCTAAAGGAATTGGACTTAGACATTTCTTCAAAAGAAAGGATTTTGTTAGGATTTTTGTGTAGGAAAAATACCCGAAGGGCACATCCCATTTAGACTTTTTATAATGGACAAAAAGTCTGAAATAAATAAGCCTTAACATTTTTCCAAAAGAAATGACTTTTGTTAGGATTTTTGTGCAAGAATAAAGCCTAAAATATAAGTGCCCTTTGGAATTTTTACCATGGACAAAAATTCCAAAATAAATGACCCTTACACTTTTCTTGAAAGAATTACACTTATCTCTTTAACCTTTTAGAATGGCCCTTTAAATATTTTGAAAGTTCCATTTAGAAAATTTTCAAGGGAAAAATTCTCAAACTTTAGGGATTTTGAAAAGGCAAAATGACACTTTAAAAATTTAGCAAAAAATTATTGAAAGAAATGGCCCTTTGAGGATTTTTCAAAGGCAAAATGACCCTTAAAAAAAATTGTAAGGGGAAAATGCATGAAATAAAGGGCCCTTTAGGGATTTTTCGAAGGGAAAATGACTCTCTAATAAATTTTCAAGGGAAAAATACCAAAAATAAATAAGGAAATATGTTTTACTTCAGAATAGATAAACTTTATCAAGTTTTTTGTCACAAAAAATTTGCTTGATAGAAATAAGTCTTCATACTTTTTATCCAAGATGAAAATCCTAAATATCTCCTTTTGTTGATCATTATATTCAAGAAAAAATCCAAAAAAAGTCTAAGGGAAAGACACATTCACCAAACAAAGACCAGATTAGGAATTATCCAATTTTCACATGAACTTGGCCTCTAAAGGAACACTTTGAAAATAAAAATTTGGGCCAAGGACTTAGGATTTAATACTCAAATTGGGATGGAATTAGGAATTTAAACTTTAAAAGGGCATAATTTCTTAAATATAATTTTGGGAACTAACATTAACTCTCGCTTGGGGATGCATACCCCTGTAGGTGTGCAAAGAACCACAAAACACAAGACCAAGTGCCAATCCTATGGGCTATGGAGTCAAGAACTAGTAATTTTTAGAAATCATAAATAAAGTCTCAACAAAACATGGTATATTTATAGAAATAGATTAGGAGGATATAAAAACAAACACATGATATAAAACATAAAAGGAAACTATAAAAATAAGGCCCAAAGCAAAGGGTAAAAAAAATACAAGGATAAAGAACTAAAACACTATACAATATGGTACATAGTTACATAATTGAATAAATTATTCAAATATTTACCATTAAATGGAGGCTCCATAATTTTTACATCCCTTGATCTCTTTAACCTTTCCATTAAGTTGGTGCTGAAGATGAAGTAAACCCATCTCTACACTTATGTGAAATATCTACTACTAAGTTGTGATAGGATGACACATTAAAGAAATACTATTTACATGGTCTCATGTCTTGATAAGACTGAGCCAAAATATCTTGGTACCTCTTTAATATCTATAAATAAACTTAATTTTTGGTTTCAATGAGGTGAGTGCCAAGGAAGAGTGCATCAGGATCAATAATGTCATTTATGCACTCAAATTACTACTTGAAAGGGGTCTAAATTTTTTCATATTTAGTGGTATAAAGATAACACCATCTTCATCAAATTTCATCTTCCAAATAACATATTCATTTTCAAATCAAGCATCAATAATAGCTTGTTCAATAATGTACACATTCCCAATAGAGTCACCCAATTCTACACCCATGTCTAGTACTTATTTCACTTTAGATATTTGATTTCATCATGATTGGGTAACTCATGTGTTTGTGTTATATTATCATCATAATAAAACTCATATGTTAGGGCTCTCTTGACTAGACTCTAAAATTGATAATTAGTAGTAGTATACATCATTTCCATAGAGGTAGAAAATACTTGGGGAGTATTGACAATTGAACATAAAAATATCATAGTTGAATGATGCATAATCAAGTTCATTTGAATATTCATAGATTTATTTAGTAACATCACATGTGGGATGTGGGAGGAAGTACCCATCACACTAGTCAATGTGAAAATCAATAATCTCAACATTTACCTTGGAATTTAACTAATTAGGCACTTCCCTTTTGGCCTCTAAACTTGTCTCCTTCATCTTTGATGAAAAAATAATAGTGAAAAAAAGTTATGAAGAGTCAAATTTGAACGATGATCTCAATCCTTTAAGCTTTAAAAATAATAAAAATAATCAAAGTTGAAGGTTAATGAAGATATTCAAACTAGGCACTGATCTTCCTTCAAATCAGATGATATAAATTAGAGTCACCACTAGAATCACAATTCCAGAATATAATAGTTGAAAAATTATTGTGATACATGCTGAAAATAAACTTGTTGAAGCTTATTGAGAGATAATAGCACAAAGAAACTAAATTTTTTATAATAATGTTCAAAAGGGGAAAAAACACCTTTCAGCATACAACATTAACAATTCTTTATGATAAACTCAATAAAAGTTAATTATCAAACCCCAAGAATTCCTAGCACATCCCCAGTGAAGTGATGTGGCATTGAAAGCCAAAATAGTTTGACTGTAGCAAATCACAAATATAGAACCTTCAAATTTTTAATACTTATAGCTCTAGCTCTCTGTAAGAGTCCCCAACAACATAAGTGACATAGGTGTCTTTCTTGTCCATAGTAATGACACCATAATAGTGTTGGTTCCTACTTGTAAACCTATTGTGTTTAGCCTTGCATATTTTAAGTAAATGGTAAAAAGAGGAAAACACCATTAGAATTTCCTTATATCTAAGGAAGGGTTTATCATCTAGAATGCACCAAACATAGAAAATGATAAAGAGGCATCTAAAGAAGGTATGGTTAGCTCCCTGCTACTTCTAGATCTACCTAAACCAAGGTGAGAGGACCTATGGGGTAGCTCACTCACATGGAGAGATTCTAAAATTCAACCTCCATGGGGATTATTAGCATAGAGAGACATAAATCTGAATAGAACACAACCAGACTTTCTCACTCCACTAGGGAAGGGTTATCACATGGAATGAGTAAATGCTCTAGGTCAGACACAAGCTATTAAAGATAGATATCAATGTGATTGCAACCTTCATTCCAAATAATTTTCAACAACATAGGGGCTAAATAAAACATTACAATGTTGAGCTTCAAAAAAAAAATGTAGACATATGTCAAAAATAAAATGTTTATATATCTGTAGGTAAATAACACTAAGATATGCAAAGGGTATATTATATATAGGGTAGGATAGGGTAGGACAAGTTGATAGTTATAAAAAAGGGAGGGTGGTGTGATGGAAATGTATTTGATTAGAAGGGATTCTTACAACATTCATACCATCATTTATGGGAAAGATGTACGAAACTTAAATGCAAGCTAATGGAATTGCGAAGAGTGATTTGCACTTATTGGTGATAATGAAATACAAATACCCAAATGATCTTGAAACCCTAGAACATACATTGAAACTCAAATATTAAATACTCTTCCCTATCAACTCCATAAACCTAGGGTGCCCTAACAAGTTATTCAAAAATATATCATAGATTAATGCAAAGAGGTTTATAATCTAGATCAATGCTTAGAATGATAAATAATAAATAACAAGGCCCAAATATCCAATCGACATAATTTGTAAAACTAATTATTGAACTTAATCAATAGGAAATAACATATAACCACAAATATTTTCATTAACCTTGCAAGAAAATATTACACACATCAATGTTTTGAAATGCTTTCATGGGGATAAGCATGGTGAATTTGATCCATGTTGGACAAGGGAGACATATAGAGATGTTCTTAGAGATTTTTAATGGTCATAGAACTACAACCACCTTAGAAAGAGAGACAAAATTCACACATTAATGATCCCTAAATGTGAAGAGCCTATACTAAGTCAGACATGGACCAACACAATGGCCAACCAACCTCTCGAATAAAAAACAAGCCTTCTATTTATACTTTTTTTATGCTTCTTGATTCTAGAACTATGGGTCACAATTTTCAAAATTAAAAAATATGCCTTCAATCCCTCAAAGATACTTCCAACTATAATATGCCATTTTTAATTCATGAGATCCTCATCCACTTGCAAGAAAAGAATCATTGTGACAATTGCCTTTCCAAGGAATGATGAATAATTATAACAAATCTTCAATCTTTTGACTAAAGATGATGGTGAATTCATGATCTAGATGGTGAACTTCATAATGGAGTCTAGAAAAAATATTTTTCATCATATGCAACCACTTGGAGATGATCTTGATTACTAACCTACATAACTGGAGGGAGAAAATCATTCGAAGAGCCAAATAGATTTTGTCCTCATGTGCAACTTATTTGGAAATTCTCTCCTATTTGTTGACTACAAATCATGGAAAATTTTGGATAGAAATTATATTCTTTGTGAATACCAAGGAATGATCATTACTTTGTGATGATTATAATTAGAGACCTCTAGCTATGATGAAAATAAAAAAGATCCATGGTTGTTAAGAAAATATGCTCTAGAATGGTATTTAAATGTTCTTCTTCACTTCAAATAATTTCCATGTCCATAAATGAACCATCAATTTTATATTTTAAATCAAATATTTATACATACTAACATTTAACACACCACATTATATCTAACTGGGCATTTGTAGGGCCTAAGAGTTACTAAGTTGACTGATTAGCTCTAATTTAGACACTTATCACTTCCTCATGCAATCTGAGCCCTTTGAAAAGTTTACCTTGACTTGCATCATTAGATCATCCTTAAATAAATAAATGTGATCCATATATATTACATGATATGCTTTAGTTATAATTTGGGGCATACAGCTATGCCACTTGTCATTTGTGTGTTTACTCATAAGGTCCTTGACTTTTCAACATTAGCTATGCACTATCAAATTTGGCTACAATGAGAAAAATTACTTCATCAATTCATGATTTACGGGGTGGGGCTTGATTTTATAATGCATATTCTTAGCCCTAATGATGTACCACTTGGTATCCCCATGGGATTATTATGTACCTTCAACTATCTAGCTTTGATCATGCACACCATTGAATTTACCTCTGTTTGAACTCAAATGGCTATTTCATAGGGATTGAAATGACACTCACATAATTGTCTTGGAACATTTGAATCCAATGGATACTTTCCATGGATTAAGATTGGTGTTCGCTCTACTTTCAAAAGATGTCCATGAGACTATCATACTTGTAATTCAAAAATTTCTTTGGGGACTTTGCTTATCAGATCTTTGTCTTTGGCATTGTTGCTTTCATCGAACCTTTGGTCTTCAAAATAATTTTCTTGGGAATTTTTCATGGGTAAGATACCCAAAGGAATTTAGACTTTATATTTTTTCCTTCACTAGAATAATTGTTTTATAGATTTTATCTGAAATACTTTCCCTGAAGAAATTGGTCTTTTGCTTTTTTGCTGAAAGAATTAGAACTTTGCACTTTCGTTGAAAGAAAATAGACTTGAAATTTTTTTCAACAGAATTTGATTTAGATATTTCTCCAAAATAAATTATCTTTGTTGGGATTTTTGTGCAAGCAAAAAGCCTGAAGGGCATGTTCCCTTCAAATTTTTTGCCGTGGACAAAAATTCTGATGGAAATAAGCCTTAACATTTTACCAAAGGAAATGAATTTTGTTAGGATTTTTATGTGAAAAAAATTCCCAAAGGGAGAGTACCCTTAAAACTTTTTGTCATGGATAAAAATTCTAAAACAAATTACACTTACACTTTTTCCAAAATAATTGGACTTAGCCCTTTAACCTTTTAGAATGAACCTCTAGATCTTTTGAATGTGCCCTTCAGACTTATTAAAAGTATCTTTAAGAAATTTTGCAAGGGAAAAATGCCCAAAACAAATGGCCCTTTGAGGATTTTTCAAAGGCAAAATGACCCCTCAAATTTTTCAAGGGAAAATGCCCAAAAGAATTGGACCTTCAAGGATTTTCCAAAGGCAAAATGACCCTTCAAAAAAATTTCAAGGGGAAAATGCTTAAAAAAAGTGTCTTTCATGGATTTTAGAAAGGAAAATTGAGCCTTTAGAAAATTTTCAAGGGTAAAATGCCCAAAAAGAATAGTTCAATATGTTTTACTTCAGAATAGATACAATTTATCAGGTTTTTTTAATGGATAATTTGTCTGATGGAAATAAGTCTTCAAACTTTTTTCCAAGATAAAAATCCCAAAAACCTATTTCTATTAATCATTGTGTTCATACAAAAATACAAAAATTGTCTAAGGGAAAGTTGCATTTACCAAGTAAAGACTAGATTAGGACTTAGCCAATTTTTACATGAACTTAGCCTTTGAAGGAACACTTTAGAAACAAGAATTTGGGCTAAGGACTTGGGATTTGATACTCAACTCAGGTTGGACTTAGGAATTTAATTTGACAAGGGCCCAATTATTTTAGTGTAATCTTGGTCACACTCCCTATAATCAAAATATTTTATAGGGGATTTTTATGATGTCATAGGGCATGATTGTAATTTAATTGATGACATTTCATATGCCATTCTAGATTTGGTTATAATTTAGCATGGTCTTTATGTCATTTGGTGTCTTAGGGATCATTTTAGGGTCATATATGCAAGGGCATTCATGGTGATAAATGTAATCCAAGATCGTGGAAAGGGTCTGCATAGGCCTCAAAGAGTCCATTCAGAGCTACTAAAGTTCATGAACAAGCTTTGTGAAGCCAAACAATCATTAGGACTTCATATGGAAGCCAGAATGGAACAAATTACTTGGGTATTTTTTTAAATATGCTAAAAAATACTCATGTAACCATAAAACCATGCATGATAAATATCCTTAGTTCCAAGATCATATTCTACAAGTTTCATATCTCGATGAGCTTTCTATTTCAAGATCTAAGCCTTCAAAGTTCAACTTGTCGAGTCTAAGGAGCCATACCATCCATTAAAGCATCCAAGAATGAACTAACCATCTCTTTTGTGAATTTTTATCTTCATTTAGGAAACCCACATGATCTAAATGATTTTATTGATAGGTAGTTCTTCATGCTGAGAACATAATCTAAAAGTTTCAAGTCCATGTGAGCTTTCTAGCTCAAGTTATAATCTTCTAAAGATGGACTTAAAACATAAGACATTTCACTAACATCAATTTTAAGCTCAATCAAAAAAAATCATTTTGAGCTTAAATTTTATTGTCATATAAACATCAATGATAGTCATGTGAACATCATTTGACAGGATCATAGATGCCAATTTTAAGCTCATGAAATAGCCATTAGTTTTCAAATAGTGGGTCCCAATAGATATAATGCTTTGCATTGCATCATACACCTTGATTCAATAGTTTTAGATGAGTCAAATAGTTAAGGAGATTGACATGTGGCATAAGTGCATGAGGATGGTAGACTAATAGTAGATCTTAAAATCAAATGTGAGGTTGTCATGTGGCATAAGCTTGGACAGAGTTGACAAGTTAAGGGTAATATTAATTACTCATAGTCATTTATACCAAATAGGGTCAATGGTGTGAGATGGGTCAATATGTTAATAGGTTGAGTTAGGTATCGATGACTAATAAAATTAAAGGTTAAAAAGATAAAGGACTTCATGGAGATCAAACACATGACCAAGGTTGAACTAGGGCAAGCTTTTCAAAGGGCACATGTTACTATTAGAGATCAATTAAATGCCATAAAGTGGACATAGTGATGTATCTAGGTGATTAATAGCATATATATATGCCATTAAATATCAATATAGACTTTTGGTTTATAAATTTATTAAATGCAAGTTCCATCTTTTAAAGGTTATAACATTATCTGATGACTATGTTCACCATTCTTAAAATAAGGGTCCATGCATCTATAAATTCTCCATTTTTATAGTGACCTAATGGATATATATGGACTTAATAAGAACCAAACATCAATTAGAGTGTCATAATATAATAATTATAGGAATCCCAATAGTCTAAGATTGGTTTTCTATCGATAGTGGAACCATGTGCATGGGGGCAAGTTGGAGCATGATCTAGTTGGAATAAGATCTATCATTACAAAATATGACATGAATACATACACGTATACCCCAATGGTCTCATTTCTAGGGCCAACTACATGAAAGGGACCCCTTTTTTCTAATGTGTACACCATGACAAACCTATTTGGAGAAATTAGAACTAAGATAAATTTTAAATAAGTGGATCTAATTGTTATAACTACATTGATTCCAAAACTTAGATCAAAACCACTTCATCCCATTATTTCAAATATATAGATCATGAGTGAAGGAATAATGAACTGTTGCAATTACTTGAGATGACCCATATCAATAAAAAAGTTCCAAAGAAGCATATTGGTAAAGGTAATTGTAACTACATTTCAAATGAGTTTGAACTCATTTGATTCCCTTAGAATTTCTCTTTTCCCACTTCTCTCTCTTAAATGATATAAGTACCTCCCATTTTGTGCTTTGTAAAGAGACCACACCATGTATGGTGAAGCCCTACAAGACTGATGTCATATTTTTCCTTTGAACATTAATGTAAGTATGTTTATGAGTTTTGAACAATTATCTAAGTCTACAAGTGATGTATGGTGATGAGAAGTGATAATTATCTTTCTTTCCCTTATCCTTTCATGTTTAAGCAAGAGTTCCTAGTCTAACAGGTCATATATAGTGTAGTCTAGTGTGTAAAGCTTTTACAAGTGTTAAATTATCCTCAGAGCATGTAATCTACCCTATGGTTTGGTTTCCTTGGGTATCTACTCACATCTCAACTCTATATTGAAATGCTCATGTTATAACCCATTAAGACTTAGAGACTAATTTATATGCTTTGTTTCATCATGGTAGAAATATGATGGTCATGTGGAAGACATTTTTGGTACATCACCTCCTTTATAGTAGGTTCAATTTATGCATTATCTAACTCTTTTCCCCATAATTAATTATTAGTTTAAGTGATAAACGTTACATGATATATTCATGGAGTTATCCCTTAAATATAGAGGCTCATTCCCAATATAAGTACACCCACATCCCTGTAAATGTTCACATGTTGCCCAAATCTAGAAGATAATTGAACAAATTATTATAGGGCACAAGATTTGGTGACAATAGTACCCATAATTGGTATCTATATATGGATGATTTGTTCAATTAAATGATTGATAGAGTGCTTTTGATAAGTGCCTTTATCTCTTTAGTCATTTTCTAGGTGATGTTAGGTGTTGAATGAATAATGTTTGATCTTGTATTTATATCAAATCCCTCTAGAGTAGTAAGTTACATTAAATCACTTATGAAAAAAATTAGGATATGTTTCATTTGTAAATTATATGACTTTAGGGCACTTGACACTTTTATTTTGATAGGAAAATAATGTCAATGCTAATATCTGACCTAGACATTAGTGTCTAGGGAGCAGGAAAGTAGGTACAAGATCTAAACTTGTAGATATGTAATATAAATACATTTTAAGAATTTTAGGAAAGATATAATACCTAGGTCATAAACATAATATTTTTAAAACTAAGAGATATATGACAATGCCCACAAATATAGAGTATATGTGAGACCTATAGAAGTAGGAAATGTAAAGAATTGAGAGGAATAACCAAGGTTTGAGTTTTATAAGTATACAAGATTGAGGTGTTATATAATTACAAAATATCATCTACATTATCACTCTTTAAATAATTATTTTTACTATTAAATTAGTGTATCATATGATGCTATTAAACCCTAAGCTACAAAAAAGGGGAAAATGGAATAGATAAAAGAAAAGAAATAAACATAAACTATCTAAGAAATCAAAAATAAATTGGAAAGAAAATGAAAACAACAAGAAAAAACCACTAAAAGACTAAAAAGATAAAATATGCAAAAAAATTGCACTATAAATACACATAAAACTATAAAAATTTACAACCATATAAATTTCATTAGAGGACAATGCTTGAAATAATTATTTTCATTGAAATATTGAAGTCACAATTAAAAATCATACATTGGAAAGATGGGAATTGATCTATATTTTATTTTTAGAAATATCTAATTACATATTATAAAG
Source organism: Torreya grandis (assembly GCA_037957365.1). Lineage (NCBI taxonomy): Eukaryota > Viridiplantae > Streptophyta > Pinopsida > Cupressales > Taxaceae > Torreya > Torreya grandis. The sequence goes on from JARHVA010000369.1 coordinate 1,026,543, forward strand.
GTAAGGAACTTACATGTGAATAATCATATAGATTATTCATCATTTTAAATAAGATTAAGACTCTTTTGATCTATGAGTGATTTCAAAATATAAAGTTATCACCAAATGATAATTCTAGAGACAATCAATAAGTAATCAAGTTAAATTTACATTAATACCTATATAGAATTATGTGTATTAGTCATTATAATCAACCACCATAAAAATTACCCTTTGGTCTTCTTAAAATCCAAAACCCAAGTAAAAAAATGGTCCTTTATATAATAATATTAAACAAATGAAAAGAGCTAGTTGTAACTCTTAGTTCCTTTATGACCTCCCTTTACAATGAAAAATACAATATTTAAAAAAACCTTCAAGTCAATAAAAATTTAGTTATAAACTTTAGTTAAAACTTTAAATAAAAAAATTCATAAATTAAGTTAAAATAAATAAATAAATTAGGCAATCACTTTAATTCATTTAAGTGATTATAAGACTTGGGAATTAAATTAAAGACCAAAACACTTAATAAAATATTTCCATAGGTAGGAACCCACATACTATAGCATGTTATAGTTAAATTTATCATAGAACATTAAACTCATTTCTATCCAAAAAATTCAATACAATAACCGTGAAAAAAATGCTAAAAATATATCAAAGCTCAAACATTGTCACCATGCTACATGAAAAACCATCAAAATAAAATTTCATGTTTTATCACTAAAAGATACTATGTAATGGAAAAAACTTGATAATCAAGTCAATACACCATCTTTGAATGAGAATTTTATTCATTTATTTAAATAGAATACCCACTAATAATTTATACTTGAAACCTAAAGTAAACCAGGCATTTACAAATGCTTTATAATATCTTGGCAACCAAAATCCATAAATAAAATAATGGAACCATAATCTTTCATTCTATGACCAACTTCTAGCTAAAATTAATATATAGAGTCATAAAAGCACACTATTTCTCTCTTTATCATAATTTTAAAGAATAAAACTCAAAAAAATATGGATTCCTTATTGAAAACTTATGACCATGCATTAAATGAAAATAATTCTATCCATTTAGGTAGTACCAATAATGCAAGGAAGATAAAAGAAACATTAGTAAAACACATGAGAAAAACATAAATGAAATCATTTCATTTCCACTAACTACTTACATTTCAATGTTAAGAGTTGTAAACTATCATTGATTGCTAAAAACATAAATTATATTGCATTAAATACCAAGAAAAAGATATTTTTCCTAGAACACCTAGGTATGTATTTTTTTCAAAAACAATAGTAATAACATATGTAAAATTTTACTAATTGAGTATTGTATGTAAAAATAAAAAAGGCATAAATGGATTTTTGTATCAGTTGGGTAATATCAAAAGAACACATATCGATAAATAGATTAATGCTCTTATGAAATATGGTCCAATATCCAAGTTTATGAGTTGGGGACTTCATAAAAAGGAGTTACAAGCCTAGTTAATGGATCAATGGAAGATTAGGGATATTCATGACACCATGTAGTCATAAGTTTGAATTTTTATAAGAAGAATCAAAGGTAGATCAAATATTTGTAAGACTGTATAACCTTCCAACACATTTTTTTGTGGAAGCCATTATTTCAAGCATTGGGATTATGAAATAATTATCTTCTAATGTTTGATGTGTCACAATGATGACCATTGAGCTTGAGATTATCCCTTAGATCTAGTAGCTAAAAATAAGAAGGAAAAGGAATATTATCAATTAATACAAAAAAGGAAAGGAGGTTTCTAATCTTGAACATAAATCATAAGAAAGATATCCAATTAGGAAAATCTTTAACCCTTTTACAATATGAAGGTACCAATGCAAATGATTAAAGTAAAGTTTTGGTTTAAGTATAACCTATGAAGAATTAAAACATATGAAATAGTTCCTAAGATTATTTATAATCCCATCAGGTATTCTTTTAATGTGCTCACTGAGGCATCTACTTATGCCAGTCAAAAGGGTGTGGATAAATGAAATGACATTTCAACCCTCATCAACCCAACCATGAGTATAATGGAACCTTTGAGAAAAGTCTCCTTAGAGATACCTCATGATTTTTTTTATTCATTGGTAGGTTATAAGTACCATATATATGCAATCATAAATGCATCATGTCAATAAATAAATCTTGGCTAGAAGAAGATAGAGCATACCTACACTTTTGTTGGGATACACTTGTTAAGCAGGAGCATGACCAATATGGGTATCTTCTAGACCTGATTAAGGGATCACTTATCACAACATATCATGTTAGGAAGTGTTATAAATCCTAAAATCTAACACAATTACATAACAACCCTAATGGAGTCCTAAGGTTTAAAACTTTCACGTATTCTAATAATAAGAAAGTAAATCTAATCTAGCGTACACCAAAGCTTGTGGAATAAAGTGGGGGGTTAGAAACAATATAAAAATATGTATAGGGAACCTCAATTCAATTATGTATGAGTAAAAATCAAATACATGAAATATGAAATATAATATTATTCAAGCCAACACATACACTACTTCTATCTACTAAAAGAGAGGAGAAAAAAGTTATAATATACTTAATTGAATGTGAAACCATTGATACTCAATCTCTCCCTTGTCCAAAGGGGCTTTGTAAGAGGTTTTTATGGTTTTTAAGGATCACTAGGAAATGCCAAAGCATCCAAGACTTATCCACAAGACTAGATTCTCCAAATAAGAAACCTAAGTTAAGTCTCCTCAAGTAGAATGGTGGAAGAGCATATTATGAAGAAACACAAGTGAATATTAACTCTTGATTGCAAATATGAAATAATGAATAAATGATCTTGTATTTATAGGAAGAACTTGCCTTAAATCCTCCCAAAAATGTGGACTATATAGGGTCGACCCAGTCAACCCAGCGTGTTTTCAAGGATAATTCACTAGGTTTGAGCTAGGTCGGCTGAAAGGATAACAAACTAAGAAAGTGAAAAATACCCCTAAACTATATTGGGTTAACCCAATCGACCTTGTACAATCGATTGACCAAAAGGGATTTTAGGCAAGAAAAGGAGGGATGGAAAGAGGAAAAGACTAGAGGAATATTCAAGGAAGGAGAAATAGCTTAGGGAATGGTTTTTGGGATTGGTTAGATTGGTAATGATGTGGAAAGAAGGGATAATAATCTTGTGAATCACCAAAGGTCTATCCACCTCTTTCTTGATACACCCTGTAGGGTGTGCACTTAGAGAGATTAAGTCTTGATCAGTTCTTGCAAGATATAAACCAACAATATTTGATAAAAGGTTCAAAATATTATGTGTATACATACGCCCCACTTGAATCTCATCACGTGTTGCTAAGGTGTAACATGGGATGGTGCTTTGAGAAAGAACATAGCAACACACACGATAATACTCAACAATGTTGTAGTATTTTAAAGAAAAAATATCTAAAAGTAAATGATTAAAAAGTAAATAACTAAAAGGTAAATGTGATGCATACCCTGACTTACCTTTATTATTAAATGGTTGTTTTCTATGTTATTAGTTTTTATTGTGTAGGTGAAAATACTAATTTTAAAAATACAAGAATACAAAACTAAAAATCACAAACAAACAAAAAAGCACAAGAAAAGCCAAGATAGTTGGTGCTATGAAGATAGGACATACTTGAGAAATTTGGCAAGATGGGGTGATAGGTGCTATGTTAAATCAAATGACCAATTCAAACAATAAGAGTAAATAAGGTAACTAAAAATACAAGGATAGTAAAGAGAAAAAAACTCAAACAAGCTATCCTTAAGTAAGAAAGGAAAACTCACCAAGTCAAACCAAGGATACATGTCAAACATGATGGTGAAACAAATTCAATTAATGTGTAAAAGACTAAACAAAATGGTAAAAAAACATTGATGAGTGAGAAGTAACAATCCATATCTCACTCAACAATGGAAAAAGGTGCATGAAAAGGCAAAACAATATGGTCAAGTAATAAGTAACAATCCAACCTCACTCAACAATGGAAAAGGGTATGAAATTAGGTGTCCATAATAGCAAGATAGTAAAACAATTATAAATGGTAAAATAAAACTAAAGTAACTGTGTAAATTTAAAATCAAGGTTTAAAAAAAGGAGAATCCATAGTTTCTCAAACATATTGTTTCATTCTAAGGATAGATAAAACTATAATAAATTAGTTTTATCATGTTTTCAAGAGACGAAGAAGTAGGAATTAAAGAATAAGGGAAAATAGATTTGGAATCACAATTTGTCTATGAAAGGGGGAAATGAAATGGGTGGAGGGGATAATAAAGGAAAATCCAAGGTAGATAAACTATTTATCAAAGCAAAGACACTCAAATTAGGTTTGTCAAAACAAGAGGACTTTCAACCATAAGTACTATGAAGAACTTCTCTTAGTGACACAAGTCTTAGGTCAATAAATGAAGTATATAAATCATCCCATGAAGGCTATATGCATGAAAAGTAAAATAGATCTACCTCCCCATGACATGTTACCTATTCTTTAGGACCCCTTACAAAGTCATTGGTCTACTAGAAAGATTGAGTACTTACAAGAGAAAGTAGATAGCACTAAAAGATATTTTTAAACTATTCTCCTCTTCTAGTCTATTGGCCTACAACACCCCAAAGGACCTCATCTCTACTATGAGGCCAACTATGGAGTTTGAGTTCTATTGGAATAAGGAAATGTGATTTGACTCATGTATTTTAGTGTGATTTGACTTTTTAGAATAATTTTGCCTTTGGATATCATTTCCTTTTGTTTAAATGATTTAGCTTTTAACTATCTTTTGAAGTATTTTCTATTCCTCCTCCATACAAATTTGGAAAACCAAACATGGGTGCTAAAGATGACTTTCATTTGAATACTTGGGACAAGATTGCTAAGAGAGTGAAACATCAAAGAGCATGGGGCCTAAGAGTCTCATTAATATATGTGAAATAAAAGTGATATATTCACTTTAATCTTGTTGTTATCCAATGTGGAGTGAAATAAAGGGGATATAAAGAGGAATGACACATGGAAGAATTTGAATTACTTCAAATTAAAAAAAATGCGACAAAGGGAAAAGAGGGATACAATGATAGTAAAGTGTGATTCCTAATCATGAGAAAGAGTGAAATGGAGGAAAACATACTAACATAGATTGTTATGCAGATTCCATCTAGAAAAATAAGTAAAAGCTAAAGTTGAGAACAAGGATCAAGAACAAGAAAAGGTGGTAATTTTATGAGGAGGGTCAGGTCCTATCTATAGTCTTATACTAAAACAACATAAAAGATAAACCCAATATTTTCCAACAAGTAAGTGAAATATAAAGTGAAAGAGATGATCAAAAAGATGGTAATTTTATGAGGGATGTCAGGTTCTATCCATGGTATTATAAAGAAATTCACAAAATAGAAACCCAAAGGATTGCAAAGCAACATTGGTAGGCAAAAATTATGTGAAAAATAAGTAAGAGATGGTGGTTTTGTGAGGAATTTTGTGTCCTATCCATGGTATTAGAAAGAAACACACAAAAGAGAAACCCAAGGGGTGCAAAAAATGATAGAAAATGTAAGAAGATTAAGAAGACTATGGTATATCAAGAAATAAAAAGACTAAAAGGGAAGACTAAAGGTTTATGAATGAGAGGGAATTACTCAAAGGGAGAGATGCATGTTTAAGTAACATAAAAAAATGTGTTAGATAGATATAGATATAAAGTATGAAAATAAATAAATGTTTTAGGTAAAGTACATTTTGAGGAATTGTGTCGGTGGGTTCTTTAAAAACATAGCCTTCATTGGTTTAAAGGTAGTATGTGATTCGACCAAGAATATATTTGACTAAATATGGGCCACACAATTTTTGGGAATATTTAACTTATTTTTCATCAGTTTAGTATAATTTAAGGATAAGATCACCAACATTAAAAGTGCAAACTTTAACACATTTCTTATGTTTTCTAGAAATGTTAGCCTTATATTGGCATTTATGTTTCAAGGTAGAAATATGATGTTCATCGAGAAGATCAAGGGAATAAAGGTGAGATTCATGAAATTATTCATCAATAATAATATTTTGAAGAGATATATGAAGAGATGAAAGTTCAAATTCTAAATGAAGAACTGACTCAAAACCATAGACTAGATAAAATAGTGTTGCCATAGTGGCAATACGTATGCTAGTCTGATAAGCCCAAAGTGCAGGGTAAATATGAATATGACAATATATATGGGTTTCATGAATTTTATTTTTAATAATTTTGTTTATAATTTTAGTATTTTCCTCAAGTTGTGATCTGGGCAACAATTTAGGTGATAATTTGGGTGATGGTTCTACCCCAATTGATGATAAAACTTCCAAGAGCCATAACTTTTGCACCATAGCTCCAATTGACTCACCGCTTGAACCGTTAGAAAGATAATAATGAGGAGAAAATGGTGAGATGTCATTGAGATTTTATAAATGGATTTTTCCCAAAAAATACAATGGAAGTGCCCCAAATTTAAATTTTAGTAGTGCAGTCTAAAAATAGTAAGTTTCTGAAAATAGTAATTCCTCAAATTTTGTATTATTTAAAATCATAGAATTTAAACCACTTAATCTCCATTGATAATGGTGACCTTAAAAATCCTCCTAATAATTTAAAAATGTTTATAAATTAATATGTAACCCAAAAGGGAAATCAAACATTTCTTCCCAAAGATAATCATATAGGGGTATTGTAATTTTGAGTAATGAAACATCTCTTCTTAGAGAATTCATTGTTGTTGTGTTATTTTCATGTTCTTGAAATATTTATAAATAAAAAATTATGATTTTGGGATCAACTTCACCATTGTATTTTGGATGATAAGGTGTGGAAAACTTGTGATTGATCTTGAATTTGTTACAAAATTGTTTAACATGTTTGTTTTTGAAATTAACACCATTAAATGAAATGATGGTATGGGGAATGCCAAAGTGGAAAATTATTTAGTTAATAATAAATTTGAAAATGGTAAGACTGATGACATTAACAAGGGGCATGGCTTCTACCCACTTGGTAAAATATTTAGTAGCAGTGATGATAAAGACATGCCAATCTTAGGAGTGAGGAAGTTTACCAATGAGATGAAATAACCATGTGGAAAATGACCAAGGAGATTTGATAGTTTGAATTTAGGTAGGAGGTGAATGGATTATATCATTGTGAAGCTGAAAAGGATTACACTTTTTAGCATATTCAATTACATCCTTTTTGAGAGTGGGCCAAAAGTAACCCATACATATGAATTTGTGTGTTTTAACATATCAACTATAGTGACCACCACAAATTCCCCTATGCATTTTTTCAAGAAGATGAGTGAATTCATCTTGCATAACATAATGGATCAAGGTATCTTTAGTGTTATGATAGTAAAGGATGTTTTTTCAAAATACATACTTGAAAGCTTGTTTTATGAATGCATGTCTTTTTATGAGAATTGAAATTAGGAGGATAAGTTTGGTGTTCTAAGAATTGAATGATATATTTATACTGAGGGCTTTGTCAAATGGTAATAGCCTTGATATGATAGATAAGTGAATATATTTGTTGAGTTGAAGATGGGGATTTTCTTATTTATATAAGAAAACAAGGATAAAAAAGAAATTGACGAGGATGAAATAGAGAGGATAAAGAGGCAAGAGAATCAAAAATGGAATTTTGATCTCTAGAAAATGTCTCAATAGTGAAAGAGATAAAATCCTTAGCAATAATGGTTGAAATTTGATGATAGGTAATGAGGTTATAACTTTTACATTAATAATCACCACTAAGTTGACATAAAATAAGTTGAGAATCACCTAAAGCATGAAGGTATTAAAATTCTAAATCAAGAGCATCTCTCATGCCTAAGATAAGAAATTCATACTAAGATATATTATTGATGACATCAAAGGTGAGGTATAAAGATAAAGGAATGATCTTACCAAAAAGACTCATTAGAATGAAACCTACCCCAACTCCTTGAAGGCATTTAGCACCATCAAAGTGAAGGGTCCAAGTATCCTCATGAAAGTCAACATAAATTTTAGGGAGCTCCTTAATAACTATTTTTGGTTTAGTAGTACTAGAGGGAGTGGAAGAGTCATCAAGTTGATAGCTTGATTAAGACATTAAATGTAAAGGATATTATCATCTGGAAGATCATCTTAAAGTGAAGAATTGGATAGAATGGGAGCTATGGAAATTTGATCAGTTATGACTTGCCCTTTGATAGCTTTTTCAGTGATGATGTAGAGATCAAATTACATAAATAAAACCATCTATTTGTGAATTTTATCTCTAGGAAGAAAGGCTTTAGAGAAGAAATGATGAAGGGGGTCAGAATGAATAATGATATAAGTAGTTTTTTAAAACATATAGTGATGAATATTTTCAATCATGAAATAGATGGTGAGGTAATCATGCTTAATTTTGGTATAAGGTGTCTCATAGTTGATGAGGTCTTGGCTAATATAGTAGATAGTATACTCTCTTCTAGTATTGTCTTTTTGGGAAAGCACTGGCCAAACTGAAATAGGGGTGGAAGAAGTATATAGAATCAAAGGTTTATCATTGGAAGGAGGATGAAGTGTAGGTGGGTAAATTAAATACTCTATTATGTTATCAAAGGATTTTTGACATGGTTCCATCCATTCTAAAGTAGTACCTTTCTTGAAAAGGGAATTGATAAAGTGAATTTGATATGTCATTTATAGGATGAATCATCTAATTTCCCAAAGATTGCCTAAATAGGTATGAATGTTAGGAATATAATTAGGAATAGGCATGTTAATGATGGCACTAATTTTGGTAGGATAAACTTTTATGCCATGGAGAGAGACTAAGAATCCAGATAATTTTCTAGATGTGACTCCAAGGACAAATTTGTTAGGTTTAAGTTTAACTTTATATTTAAGATGATGGTCAAAGATGATCATGATATTGGAAAGATGATTTTTACATTATTTGGATTTATAAATAAGATCATCAAGATCATGCACATAGGTTTCAATAATTTTTTTAATAAGCTCATGAAAAATGTGAGTCATTTCTTGTTGGTTGAGACTGAAGGGCATTTTAACATAGAAATAAGTGCCTCATTCCATAGTGAAATTATTCTTATGTTGGTCATTGGGAGAAATATGAATTTTATTATATCCTAAGAAACCATCTATAAGAGATAACATTTCATAACCATCCATGGAATCAATGATGACATCTATTAAAGGTAAGGGGAGGTTGTCCTTGGGAAAAGTAGAATTAAGATTGCATAAATGAATATAAATGTGAATGACCATAGTAACCGTTTTCTAAATGGGGATAATGTTAGAAACCCATTTAGAATAATCCACTAGTTTGATAAATTTAGAATCAAGTATTTTTATGATTTCCTTATGACATAAAGTTAAAAATTTAGTTGGAAATTATTTTTTGATGCAAACGCTTAGCATCAAGATAAGTAATGATATTATGGACCACAATGCTAAGTTTAGTGTCAGGCATGTCCTCATAGGACCAGATGAAAGCCTCATGATATTTATCTAAGAGTAAGCTAAAATTGTCATGTTTGGAAGGTGAGAGATATTGATAAACTATAATTGGTCAAGGACAAGATGGAATATCATATTCAATGCGAGTGGTTTCTTCAATAAGCATGACATTGTAATCATGAAATTGATATGGTGCATTGGGTAAGGCAAAAACTGGATTTGATTTAGGATAAACACTAGTAACAAAGTTGTTGAAGCAAGGAGTTTTAGTCTTAAAATTTCCCAAGTTTATGATATTACCAAGAAATTTTAGGTTCTCAAGCATAAATTAAATCAAGGATAGCTTCATCATGAGGAAAGGTATGAAACACACTATAATACTCACCTTCTACTTCAAGATCTAAAATTTGATTGCCATGGTGATCAAACTTAGAGTGTATCTAATGAACATCGGTTGCCTTGACATCAAGTGTAATTTTAGGAGTAGAAGAAGTAGATGGAGTAGAAGATCTTGGTGCATTAGTGGATTCACTAATGGGAAAAGGAAATAATGTAATGATAGGATATAAAAGTGTACGAACTTTTAGAGATTTAGAAGGCAGAATTTACTTTACCACCCAAGAAGTATTGATGAGAAGAGGAATGGTAGGAGGAACATAACCCTTAGGATCTAAGGTATAATCCATAAAAATGGTAAGAACATCTTGGTTAAAATCATGAGTTTGGGCTAAGGTATTCTGGTAATTTTGGACATCCAAGTCTCTAGATTGAGCTTAGGCCATGATATAGTTGTCATCATATGTTGGTGAAATCATAAATGCTTGAGAATTAGGGGAATTTTAGAATATTAAAGCCAAATATTATTGAATGTATGAGGAGACATGATGAGAATATCTTGAAATTATTTATCCACTCTAAAATCATTACAAGCAAAGGCACCTTATAATAAAGAAGAATCTTGAGCATTACATAGAGGGGGAAAATTGGTAATCTCATCCATGAGAAGAATAGTATGGTATCTTGGTAAGAGAGAAGGAGGAATCCATTATGAAATGTAGGGAGGTAACTTAGTGGTATTTAATGTATGTTGCAACTCATTATGATCATCATCATCAAAATCCATAAGAGTAACTAGAAAATTAAGATTCACGTTGATGAACTTAGGTAAAGGAGCACTATTGATCCTAGGAATTATAAAAATAACATACTTTGATTTAGGATTAGGTAGTTAGATACTCCAAGTGTTACGATCAGATTCATGCTTTTATCATTTTCCATTATACAATAAGTTAATACATTAACTACCAGAAGAAGTGATGGACCTCATTCGATGAGTCTATGGATGACCAAAGAATATGTTATAAGATAGAGGAAGATCAAGGACCATAAGCTTAGTTTGAATAATCTTAGGTCCTATGGTTAATGGAATCTAAATACAGCTATGTGGATTTTGATTAGTCTTATCAAAGCCATGATAGGTAGGATGAGTTTGTTTAAAATGATACTTATTATAACCAAGTTGTATAATCCATAAGGATGTCACATTAATACCAAAGCCTTCATCAACTAAGAATTTATAGATAAGAGTGTTAATAATGGCTACTTTAATGAAGAGTGGAAGATCATCAACATGAAAAATAATTTAATCATTAATCATGTCCTCTTCAAAGAATTCAATAGAAGGCTTGGAAAGGGACACATAGTTTCAATGATATTGACATTAGTAGGTTGAGATTCAATAGAAGGTGGTTCTTCATCTATGGAAGATGGATCTTCAATTTATTGAGGTTGTTTCATAAGAAATTTGTGATGATAGGGTGAAGTATGAACCAACTCCATAAGAGGAATATTTCAAGGCATATAGTTGAGTACTTAAATAAAATTCCAATGTGATTTAGAAGAACCAACATGAGGTTTAGAAGTTAAATTAGAATTTGGAGGAAGAGATATGGTTGGAGGATTGGAAGGAGGGAGTTTTTCCTCAGGTGATTTTGAATCAATATTAGTGGTAGTAGTATCTTTAATAAGTTGTCCATCTAAAGATGGATTTTTAAGCTTGGTAATGGGATATTTTTGAGATGATTTATGATGTTAATTAACCTTGGTAGTGTTGACATACTAATAATTTTTAAAGTATTGGTCATAATCATCATTAATGACACACACATCCTTAGAAGTTGATTGATTATTTGAAGAGTATTTTTGGTTATTTGAAGTAGAAGCTTCAAAATTTTGTCATTTTTGGAAGTAATAATGTATTATTGATGACAAATATTTATCATAGCTTCATGATTTAATGAATCACCAAGCATGTAGGAGACAACAAATTTATTGAACCCTCTACAAGATTCATGAGAATTCTCAATGTTTGCATGTAACTAACAAAAGAGATTGGGGTCATACCACTTCAAAGGAGCATTGGGATAGATGAAAGGCTTTGAGGGTGGTAAAAATTATTTCATTTTTTGAACCAAAAGAGTTGTATGAGAAGGTGAAGGAATATAAATTTTACAACTCCTTGTTTGGTTTGTGAAGAATTACTAGTGATAACATTAGATGTTTGAAAAAATACTTTAAGAAGTTTAGGTTTAGGTTTAAATTAATTCATAAGAAATTCTTGATGTTTATCTTGATTAAGAGCTTCATTAAGTATTGGAGGAGAAAAGGTTCAAACCTTATATTAGAGAGTGGGAGTTAAAGAGACGATAAAGAGTTTGAATAAATTATCATCAGTCATATTATGGTCAGCTTTATGAGCTAAATATTTCCATATTTTGATAAAATCATGAGCTAATTTAATTGGAGATTGCTTATCATTGATTAAGTGGCTAATAAATTTTTAGGAAAATCATTGTGCTGAAACTCTTTAACCAAAGGATTAACCAAATCTTCAAGTTGCCAAATAGAATGCTGGGGAAGTTGATTATATCATTATAATACATCACCAGTGAAATTTTTGACTAAGATTTTTGTATTAGCAAAGGTATTAGTTGGGATCCACTCTTTGTAAAGGTTTTCAAAGGCTTTGAGAAATGAAGCAGGGTCTTTAGTCCCATCATATTTGATAGTTAGAGATATGTTACTAATATCAATGGAAATAATGAAGGGAGATAAAGGATCATTTGAAATGGTATACAACATCTTGTTATTCATTATGGATTGAGGAATAACATTACTTGAGCCATTCCTAAGAGGTGGAATAATATAATTAGGATGATCTTTGGGATGAATAGTTGGAGGTTGATTAGCCACATTAATTAAGTGTTGTTGAATTTGAATCATTTGGTTGGTATTAGAGTTTTGCATAATGTTCATTTATTAAATGAATTGGGCTAAAAGTTGGGTTATATTGGGAGGTGGGTTGGTTTTTATAGGAGTAATCCCTGAATTGGTGTTATGTGGAGGATTATTATAAGATGGATTATTAGTGGGATTGTTAAGTAAAATTGTATCAATTACTCTCACATTAGTTTGAAGATTTTGAAGATGATAAGTTTCTTGGTAAGGAAGGAAGGGATCAGATCCATCAACTTCATATTGAGGTGTTATTTGCACCATATTATATTTCATGGATGAAGGAAGAGAAGATGTGCCCCAAGAGTGATGGTTCTCTTGGGAGGAAAAGAGAGGGAGAAATGAACATCCCATATAGTATTTAAATGGATTCAAGTTATCCAAGAAGATTATGATAGGAGATTTCATTTTGACTGAGGAGAGATGAATAAAATTAAAAACTGGAAAGATAAGGAACTAGGTTGATGGATAGGGAAAGTAAAAAATAGTACAAGGTCGACTGGGTCAACCAAACACAAAAAATAGGGCCTACAAACTATACAGGGTCGATTGGGTCAATCCACTACAAAAAATAGAGGCAAAAAAGAGCTAAATGACTATGTAAACTATACAAGGTTGATTGGGCCAATCTGCTATAATGGATAGGGCATAAAAAGGTATAGGGTCAACTAGGTTGACCTAGTATAATAGACAAGGAAAAAGAAAAGGTTAATAACAAGTTGTGAGATCAAATAAGACAATTTTTTAAGGTAATCTAGGAAATTAATAGCTGAAGGGAAACAAACAATCAATTGGATCAATGTTAAGCAATCCAATTAAAGCACACAATAAAATACCTTGCACTAATTTTGGCTAATGCATATTTTTACACACACAATTGAGCAAAGAGCAAGAAATCAACTTGGAAGGTAAAGAGATAACTAATTGGTCAACTTAAGATGTTTTACTAGATTATTAAGAAATGATTGTAAATGTGATGGGAAGTTGGCTATAAACTAAGGAACTAGATAAAAATCTAAGGATGGTTTCAGGTAGTTTGGGATGAAAGGGACTATAGTGGTAATGATACATGATTATTATTGGGCTGTACCCCCTCACTTCACACACTATAATGATAAGGGTGTCATGTGCTTAGATAGAATATACCATTAAGCACTATTTATACTTGACCAGAGCATCATGTCCACTTCCCCCTTAGTGATGATATCTAAGTAGATTGGCCTTGGGTAGACAAAATATTAAAGTGCTTGTTTATGTTTTTATTTTATTTTATTGTGTGTTCATAAAATAAAAATAGTGAAACTAAATGATTAAGTAAAAATCCCCTAATTAAACTATGTGAGCTATTCTAAGCATACAAGCAATAGGAAAAGAAATGTGTGAACTAATTACTAATATATAGAGATTAATTCCAATTTGAACCAAGGAATAGTTTTGATACTATATGCATAAAATATAGAATAGGGTCGATAGGGTCAAACCTGCACTAAAGAAGCAAGGTATGAAAATGTACAATGTCGATCAAGGTTAACCTAATTATTTTAGATAACACATAGAACATAGAACTAGGTTGATAGGGTTGATGTAATTAAATATGAAAAAGAAATTTTAAACACTAAAAAATATGAAAGGAAAGATATAAAAGAAATAAATAAAGAGGTAAAAAGAAACCTTGGTGGATTAGAGATGAAATGAAATAAGATTGGCAATGAATAACCTTGAAGTATGATTGATAAACCTATAAACTAGGTCAATAAGATCGATCAAGTTATGTAAGAACCTACTACAGAGTGATAAAAATGCATAGCATCAGCTAGGTTGACCTAGTAAGCTAAACTAGATGCTTAAAAGGCTAAAAACCTGAACTAGGTTGACTTGGTTGATGAAGTTGCTTGTTCTTAGAAACCTACACATATAAGTCATAAAATTGGGTTGATAGTGTTAATCCAGTATGATAAAAATAATGACTAAAAAAATGAAAATAAGTGAAATAAATTTTTTAAGGTTTAGTTTCATGTTGGGTTCACTAGAATATATGTAATAAAAAAATTCATCATGTCTATAAAACAATCTTGGATAAGAGAAGATAGAGCATACCTACACTTCCAATTAGGATACACTTGTTAAGTGAGAACATGGCCAATATGGGAATCCACTAGACCCAAGTAAGGAATCACTTGTCACAACATATCATGCTAGGAAGGGTTCCAAATCCTATAGTCTAACACAATCACACAACAACCCTAATGGATTCCTAAGGTGTAAAACAATCAACTATTCTAATAACAAGAAAGTAAATCTAATCTAGTGCACACCAAAGCTTATGGCACAAAGTGGGGGGTTAGAAAAATTATAAAAAAACATGTCTAGGGAACCCAAATTAAAGTATGTATGAGTAACACCCTAATACATGAAATATGAGAGATAGTATTATTTGAGCCAACACTTATACTACTTATATCTACTAAAATAGAGAACAAAAACAAAGATAGAATATACTTACTTGAATGTGAACCCATTGAGACTCAATCTCTCCCTTGGCCAAAGGGGATTCAAAAAAGGTTTTTGTGGTTTGTAAGGATCACTAAGAAAGGCCAAAGCATCCAAGACTTATCCACAAGACTAGATTGTCCAAATAAGAAACCTAAGCTAAGTCTCATTAAGTAGAATGATGGAAGAGTATATTGTGAAGAAGCACGGTTGAATAATAACTCTTGACTGCACATATGAAATAATGATGAAATGATCATGATTTTATAAGTGGATCTTTCCCTAAACCCTCATAAAAATGTCAGCTATACAGTGTTGACCTAGTCAACCTAGTGTGTTTTCAAGGACAATTCACTAAGTTTGAGCTAGGTCGGTCAAAAATCTAACAAGCTAAGAAAGTTAAAAATACTCCTAAATTGTAATTGGTTGACCCAGTTGACCTATTACAACCAACTAACAAAAAGGGGTTTAAGATAAGAAAAGGAGGGATGGAAAGAGGCAAATACTAGTGGAATATTGAAGGAAGGATATATAACATAGGGAATGGTTTTGTGAGATAGTTGGATTGGTAATAATGTGACAAGAAGGGATGACAACCCTATGAAGAACCAAAGGTCTACCCACACATTTTCTAGTGCACCCTTTAGGGAATGCACTCATAGATATTGAGTCTTGATGGGCTCCTACAAGATGTAAAACATTAGTATTTGATAAAAGGTTGAAACTTAAATGTTTAAACTTAAATGTTTATACACCATAGACCCTAGGTTTTTAACTATGCAAATAACTCATCATCCCATGCCAAAGAAATAATATCCCAAATAGGTTAATATTTTCTACCAATAGATGATTTTTTAATATTTATACAATGTTATTTATTATTTTAGGGGTTTTTAAACCTTTAGGTTTTATTTTGTTTGATAATACTTACTTTCTCTTGATCATGTGACCAATGATTTAGAGTGTAATTTATTACCCTCATTTTTTTTGTATGATTGGTGATGTTTTTATAGATTAAGATAATTATTTAAATATGGGAATTTTCTTATTAAAAATAATAAGTTAAGATGGTATTTTTTACTAGTTAAATGTTACTTTTTCAGTTGGTTACAATAGAATATCATTATGAGTATAATCATTTTCATTGAAAATAGATTAGAAACAAAATTTACATTGAAAATCCTTCAAATTCATTGCTTAATTGATTGTATAAATTTATGAAATAAATCTAGCTACATCTTAATAGTCTCATAAAATTAATGCATCTACAAGGAAATTACCTTGAAAATTATGTCTAAGATTTTCCCAAATGACTTTATATCCTTAGGGTAAAAACATTCATTATAGTTGTGCAACACTATGAAGAAGCCATAAAAAAAACCATAGGAAAGAACTAATATGAAAATCAATCTCTTTTAATCTTCAATTTTCTTGAGACATTTATGATTATAAAATTAATTTTTTGAAGAGGATAATTAATTAAAAGGCCACCCAAAGGGTTATTTAATGGGTGTAATCACTTTTCATTTAATATAAAAATATCAATTGATCACCAAACCACATTTTATCACTTATCCCTTTATTTCAAAAACAATTATCAATAGAGCACATAATATTAACTATATGTTGAGGTGTGTATTCAAATAAAAATGGACACTATGTTTATAATGATGTTTATGTTTCTTGTGTTCAATAAAATGTTTTTTTATTTTTTTTCTAAAATATAGAAATAGAACTTGCAACTCCAAAGTCTCAACAAAACAACTTCTTGTAACTTACACATATCAAACCTTTATCTTGAGCAAAGCAACTAAATTTCTTATCACTTAAAGTATTATTCAAGATCAATATGGTGCCTTGTAATATATAATCCTTGAAAAATATTTAATTTAAATATATTGTAATATGATATAGAGAGTTAGATAATAACTAAAATGGTTTTTATTTTCTAGTAAAATATCCATTTTGAACATTGTCTTGAGGATATAAAACTTAGACATGAGTGAATAGTTGAATTAAAAAACTAAATTAAGAAAGAATAGAAATAGGCCCCCCACCATAGGAAAATGATGGGTGTAAATAAATCATACACAAATGTAATTTTGTGTTCAAATTTTTATAAATGTGTATAGTGATGGAAATAATTGGTTCCATCATGAAAATAGTCATGGGAGCATCCCACCATATAATTGGATAACACCTTGCATGAAACTTTTTATCTCTATAATCCATAGGGACCCAACATATATAATAATGATTTTTCCCTCCCAGTTCATTCCTTCTACACCACATTTGAATTTTAGTTACATTCTTGGTACATCCAATCAGATTTGTGGTGGAAGAACAAATATTAATATATATTTAAAGCATACTTCATTAAATTACATACTTTATGTGCCCATGATGCCTTGATTAATCACATGCTCCAATTCATTCAAGAAATTATGTTCATGAGGATGGTCACATGGAGGATCTCTAGTGAATAAGGAATCATGAGGAATATTTTAACATCATACCCTTGTACCCTAAATATCCCACTTATATCATATATCTAAATGAAAAAGATGTCATGTTAGATCTTATACATCAACTAGATGTTACATGGAGTATCTTATCACAACTTGTAATGGATGTCCTAAGAAATTGATAGTTCATGAAGGTTGATAATGAAGATGAATATGAATATTAATATCTATGATATTTTAATGTAAAATTTGAGAAAGGGGAGAAAAACATAAGTATCATAGGTTTCTTCCTTTGAATATTATCTCAAACATCCTCTCAATCCAAGAAAATTCAATAGTGGGGTTTATGACAAGCCAATGATCACATTCATTAGGGATTATTGGTTCAAGGATTAACTAGAAAATATGATTGATATTCTAAAATATTAAGTCAACTTTTTTATCATGGGTATTATGAGATGAAGAGAAAACACCCCTCTTTGGGTAAGATTCAAATCTAGATAAATACAATAGTTAAACTTGTTAACAATAAACCCTAATACTTAAACCAAAAACTTTAGCCCAAGGTCAAAGGAGAAATAAAAATTCTCTAAGTGGGGTAATATTCTAGGTTGATGAGTTATAATGGGTGATCCCCATGGTAATTTCCATCAATAAGGACAACCATAACCACATTTGTGTTGATTATTAGTAAATTAATAATACAATATAACTAATACCTTCCGTATGCCATTTGTAGAATAATATTTGGAAGGTGTTACTAATGTAAAGTCTACATCTTCACTTATGGGTTCTCAGGATATTACTAAGTGTAAATTTAAGATGAAGACAAGGAAAATATACTTTTACAATAGATATGGGGTATTTTTCATACAACATGAGTATATTTATCCTAAATAACACATCTAATATCTTTTATAAGATTTTGGTTTTATCCTTTAAGTATTTAATTCATGATTTCCTATAAGTCTATCTATATGACTAGATAGGATACAAGCATATGCACAACCATATTCATATGAAAAGGGTCTTGTTTAAACATTGTTTCCAAACATAGATTGTACTCAAATTAAATAAATGTGTATTTTTGGATCCATTTAGTACTCTAATTGAGCATGTGATCTCTAATAATGTGATGTTAGTTGACACAAAAATATAGTTTCTATCCTTATATTGGACATCCCAAAGACTTTGAAATAGTTTTACAATTTATTGGATCAGACAAGTTATTATTAGAAAATTTATACCCAATTATGTGAAGATTGAAACTCCTCTAGAGGAAGTTTTGAGAAAGGATGAGCCTTTATTTTGGGGTCTATAACAAAAGGTCATGTTTAATGTTTTGAATGACATATTGGCCATTGTGCTGATTCTTTAATTTCTAATCTTCTAATCTGAGATAGACCTTTCCATGTCTATGTATATTCATTTATATTAATATTTGGGCTATATTATCCCAACCAATTGAGGGAAATATGGGCCATTTGGTATAATTTTTAATTTAAAAATTATATTATACTAAATGAAATTAAACTAATATCAATCATGAATTCCTCACCAAGGTGTAGTCCATTCAAATGTTTCAACAATACTTTCTTGTAACATTATTTAATTTCTTTATCGACCACAAGATGATGGGTAATAAATTTGTGTTGCATTGGTCACATCTACATGTGGTTGATTAATTTTTAAGAGTTTTATTTTAATATTGTGGATAATTTGGGTAAGATCCACGTTAGTATTGATAATTTTAGAAATATCAATACTAATGATGTTCCAAAGGGGGCATTAGTATATGACGTAGATGAAAAACCATTTTAGATAATGACCATCCTAGAGGATCTTGAGGATATAAAATATATATATATTTCTATCCAAATGCCTAAATATTACTAATCAACTAGGTTGAAGTAATCAATTTTTTTCCACTTCCCCATTACAAATCATTAATGACCACTTATAAAATATGGGCCATAATGAGGTTTTGCAAAGGCATGATTTTTAAAATGAGCATGTGGTGTCACTAGTAGAATTACATGAAGGGATATCATGCGGCCAATACATAGGAAAGCTATTTTAATGAATATTATGTAATTAAAATTTTGGTGGCTTACACTTTATAAGGATTCATACAAACATGCCTACAATAATGAAAATTTTTAGTGGTGATGAAATTCCACTCATGCCCATGACTATCAAAGAACCTTTATAAAAATGAGTGCTAGAAGTTATTGGCATGATCAATCCTACTATAAGGAAATGTTTCATAGAGTATATTATTACTTTTATATAATACCTCATTCAATGGGTTGAGGATACACATACTCATGATTACATAGCTAAAACTATAGCTTAGTTTAATTACAAGCATATCATAACTAGGTTTAGATGCCCATTAAACATAACTAGTGATTATTAACCAAATTTATGGCCAATATAGTGTAGATTATATTGAGTGAATTCATGATCCAAAACCACAAAACTTATCCATATAATACGTAGGTTAATAGTGTATACACATAATATTTTTTGCTTTGTAATTTACTAATGATTTATCTTACAACAAGTTATCAACACATCAATCTCCCTGAGTGAACACTTTAAAGGGTGAAACACAAATGGGGTGGGAAAGGATAATGGATATTTATGAGATATGTTTCTATTATATCCTGATTACACCACTACTACTATCAAGTTTATTGTTTCTTAAACAACGTACACTAATTTATTCATAAAATCAGGGAACCTCTTTTACTCTAGAGTCTAGTCCTCTAGGTTTTAATCAAGTATGGGCCTATTTTATCTATTTGGGAAAGGTATTTTAAAATATATAGTTTAAATTTTATATTTATTTCACTCTTTAGACTAAGTTTAAACTTAAAGAGTCTTTGGTCTATAAGGTTACTGTTAGCCAATTTTTGACCTACATAGCATACTTGCCTAAATGTAGTGTAATCCCCTGATTGATCAAATGATAAAGTGGCTTAGAAAAATTCCTCAATGGAATAAGTGGTCAAATGGTCTGACATTGATCACAATTTTTTTGAAACACTTTTAAGTTTGCTTAAAGTGAATTTTAATTAATTAAAAGGGAAAATAAAAGGAGCCAAAAAGGTTTTCATCGTATTCAAGAAATTTAAGGTCATGGACAAGCCCGTATAAGCCATATGAAATCATTAAAATCTTAAAAAATTAATGAAAATGTCTATAACATAAGCCTAAGTGAGCCAGACCATCACTAAGACATCACACAACAACAAATGAACTAGTTTAATTGAATATTTTATAAATGAGCTCAAGAAGCCCTACACAACTAGTGGATCATGAAATATAAAATTTATTCATGCCAAGATCACTCTCTACACATTTCATGTTTGCATGAGTATTCTATCTCAAAATCTAAGTCTTTAAATAGTAGCCTATCGATTCTAAAGGGCCATGCCATCCAACACGTCACATAGAAACACACTGGTTAGATTGTTTGTGAATTTTATAAAATCACCTTAGTAACTCCCATGAGAAAAAAGGTTTTAGTGCTATGAATTCCTTTCTACTAAGAACATGCTCTGAAAGTTTCATGTCTGCATAAGCTTGCTATCTTAAGATATAAGTCCACAAAGTTGGCCACAAAGAGTAAGACATTCATGCAAGTGTCAAATTCAAGCCTTATAAAATAGTCATTTGGGTTTAAATGGTAAATGATAGTCATGTAAACATCATACAAAATAACATAAGTCAGCTTACTTAAACATTTTTTAAATACACTTAGAAAGCTTCTGAAACCAATATATCAAGTGGACACAATCATTTTAGTATCAAAAACATCTCCTACAAATTTGGTGCCTCCATAACCTTTTTACTTCTAGAACCAAGACTTCAACGTTAGTAAAAAAATGTGATATTTATATGTAAACATCAACTTACATCAATGGAAAAAACCATCAAGGTCTTAATTTTAACAATCACATAAACATTAATGATGGTCACACATATGTTAAATGATAGTCATGTAGACATCAAATTTAGACCATGGTAAGTAGCTATTTGTTTTCAAATATAGGAAAATTTGATGGTATGTGTTATATCCTACTCTTGATCTAATAGCATGAGATGAGTTAAAAGGTCAAAGAGCTTGAAAGGCCACCACATGGTGTAAGTACATAAAATAGCAGACTGATAATAAGATCTTGAGATCAATGCATGATTGACAAGTGGCATGAGCACATTTGAGCTAAAAAAAGATCAATGATGTGTGTTTAATCATGAAAATCAAGATTAATAGAAAGGAGAGGTCAAAGAGGTTAGTTAATCTTAAAAATAAAATACATGCATGATAAGTGTAAATAGTGTATTCAACTAGTAGAAGATGAATGATCAACATTCATCCAAACAAGTGAGATATAATAGAGCAAGATGGGTCAACATGTTAATAATCCAAGTCAATTTCTGAAAACCAATGAACAAAGGGCAAGCCTAAGATATTTTTGATGGAATTTGACAAGGCATTCTTCTACCTAGGTAAGGTGAAAAAAGGGATTAGAGATTGAGAATGATCTAGGCTAAACCAATGGGACCAAACATTACCCAAAAAGCTCCATATAGATAAAATAGGTCTTTTAGGCCTCATATAAAGATTGAAGATAAATCAGGCATCGATCAAGATCAATTAGTTTTTAGGTTTCTATGGATACTATGACTATTTGAAAACTAATAGTTGGATTGGTTTTCACCTGTAAATTGACATATTTTCAATATTGAACCAAATACAGACCATACAGAGGTGTATTACCTATCATCAAGGTCACATTTTGAATAAGTAGGTACTGATGGCCACTGAAAGTAGATGTGGCATAATTTTGTCAATTCTAAGATATATGGTCCTCATCAGTAGATCAAAATGAGAAATGGCATGTAATTCTAGGAAGGACACCAGGTAAATGGATAAGGACAATGAGCATTCAATTATTTTATAAAATTTATTCCTTATTGATAAGATCATGACTTTGCATCTTTGAATTGGTGAAAATCCATTGAAAGTGGTTGGGAATTTTTCAATATGTAACTCTCTCTCTCTCTCTCTCTCTCTCTCTCTCTCTCTCTCTCTCTCTCTCTCTCTCTCTCTCTCTCTCTCTCTCTCTCTCTCTCTCTCTCTCTCTCTCTCTCTCTCCTTTTTTTTTATATAAACGTCATATTTCAAGCCTAAAAATGGATCCCTCTTTTGGGTATGATAAGACTCTACTAAAATTTATACTGCAATACCTATTTGAAGCAATAAAAGACTAGATTCCTATATTTTATAGTTGAATTGAAGTGTGTCTTATAAATTTATTAATGTGGTCAAGTGAATGTATTCTTTCCTTACATATTTCTTAATTTTCTCACCTTCATGATCTGCTTTGGTAATCTTCACATGTCATTCTATGTGAATATATAGTCTGTTCGTTTGTTTGGAAGTGGATAATTTCCCTCCCATGCTAGATTAGTAGCTAATTCATGTATTTTTGTGAAATGATGATGTGAGTGACTTTTTTTAATCTTTCATGCATTCTATATTGTGTCTTATGTGACTTTGAGTGATTGAATCATTACTGCAAAACCTATTTTTACATGGTTCTATAAGTTATTGTTAAAATCTCTCTCTATTTTCCAATCCAGTGCTAGTTTATATTTAGTATAGGTGATAGGTCTAAAAGGAAGACATCCTTATCCAAAGGTCTGATCTATTATTATGATACCCATAGCCCAAGATCAGTACCATGTTGGACTATATTTGTGTAAGAGGACTTGAACAATCCCCTTTTTTTAGCTAGAAAGCAATCTAGATCACCAATAGTTATATTTGGGGATATTTTGATGAAATTATCTAAATTTTCTTAAAATTGATAAGTTTAGGTTTATTTCTAACTATGTTTTTAATTGAATTCAAATTTATAGTTTTAGACCATTTCACCTCAAACTTATGAAAATAATCTGATGATTTCAAGGTTTTTGTTATTCTAATTGAGCAATTTGGCCATGTAGTGTCTTCTTGTGATTTATTTTACTAAGCATTTGCATCTAATTAACCATTAAATCTCAATCTCTTAGTGAGATATTAGATTAAATTGGCTCTAAGGTTTGATTAAATGAGAACATTTTATCTATATTTTGATATCCATTTAGCCTCACTTGTTCCTTTGGAATTAATATGACTATGTTCTGAAGTTTTATGTGATCTTTTTTTAAGTGACTTAATTTATATCCACTCCTAGAAAAAGGGATAACTATTTTTTACAATCTCATTTTAAACTTGGTTGCTTCCTAAATAATGGTTTAATTTTGGGCTTTGAGTTTGGCAATTGAGTGTGTTTTCTTCACAGACTTATTTTCCTTTGATCTTGCCTTAGTCATTTTGTTCATAATTTAAATTTAAAGTCTAAGTTTTATGTTATTTCCTCATGAGACAATCATCATCTAAGTTTTCCCATGAATCCATTAGAAAGTGAGGAGCATCCACTTATAGTCCACTCACTTTATCAGGCCTCTTTTTTTCCTTGGTCATTTTTAAAAATCTTTTGGGTATGTGGGATTGTGCTCAATACCATAATCCCACGTTCTCATTTCCTTGGGATTGTTTAAGCTTATTCACCTAACCATATACCTACTTTAAAAATATAATGATAAAAGTGTTATGATCCTGATTACTTATTTCATTTTGGCTTTTAGATTTATGAGTTGGTTCCTTAGACCTTCCATATGCACAAGATCATGCCATGTGGTGTGATCATACTTCCTCACAGGCCCTCCATATATTTGTAACCACCCTTAGACCTCTTATATGCCAAGCATGGCATGATCTTATTTCCTCACTCCCCTAAAATGGTCTATATTCTTGAAAGTTCTAGGTGAGGTCCTAGATGAGTGAGATTATGACAAGTGTAATATCTCATTGCATCACAATCATATAATCCATCAACCCATAAGACACCAAATTAGACCCTAAATTAGTAAATTCATCCTATGTGGGATGAATTTATATCTAGATGATATGTTGGCATATATGTTAACATTTCACGATCTTAAATTTTATGGATGTCTATCCCATCAAGACTATCATAGAATTAGGATGCTTTCCCTTCTGATTGAATTATTTAAATATGTTAAAAGCCTATGGATTTTGGTTCCATTTAAATAATATTAAGGGTATAGGATAACAATTTTTATAATCAAGATCCATATTAGGAATGTTAACATCAAGTAAGGATTAGAATTTTCTACATTTTTAGTCAGGTAGCCCTATGTGAAACATATGTATTATCAAAGAATGACTTCATTGTAGCTTTTGGTTACATGTTTTGTTTGTTTTCAATGACATTATTAAAATATTTCATTTCATTCATCCTTTAAAGGCTTGAAATTGACTGTGTTTTAATCTAAGGATTTAATCATTCTTTTATTAAATAGATCAATTAGGTTATTGACAAAAATCATTTTTTATATAATTTTGTATTTCATAAAAAAAATTTATTTTCAAATTATGGACTTAGCTATTTTTAGTTAAAACTAGGAATTCAAATTTTAATGGTTATTCATTTTTTATAATCTAAAAACTAGCTTTTATTTTTTATAGATATAGATTGTCTGAGGGGATACCACCCATAATCATCTCAAATCTCCATTTCTCTAGAATGATTTGGATTAATAACCCACCCTGTAACCCTCTAGGTGCCTAAGATTATTCCAAGTGGCTTGAGCCCACTTTATTGGGCCCTTGGGATAATTAAGGTATGGTGGATAAATGCTAGACCTTTTAAGTGAATGGGATGATGCCATGTGGTATAATCCTTCTTCACCATTCCCTAAGATCAAGTATGAGTGGTAAGACAAAGAAAAATATCAATCAATTTACTAAGATAATGCCACATGATTTAATATTAGGTCTCTAAGGAATTAAAATCATTGAAAAATGAGTGAGGACATGTAAATATCCAAGTGAGTGGGACATTTCCACTTGTCAAGATCCTACTGTATAATAATTAAATAAAAGTCAAGACCCTCAACAAGCTATAAATTAGAGAGAATTTTACATTTAATAGGACCTTAGAATATTAATGATATGTTAGATTTCCTAAAGTGGTGATAATTGGACACATAAAGTGACCTTTCCAAAGAATATATGTGGGCCTCCATGAATAGACTCAAAAGTTGAACTTAATGCCTATCTTTCTTTTATAGGCTGTTAAGATATAGAAATTGGACTATGATTCTAATCAAATCTATACAATCATGAATTTTATTATCTTCCAATGAATAAAGGTACCATGTGACATAAATTCATAATAAATGTAAATATTGGAATTAACCATAATATTTGGCATGTGTATTAGCATTTAAATAGAGCATAAATGATAAAGTGTTGCCTTAATTAGGCAAAGCCATCACCATGTAGAGTATGGCAAAGTAGATGGATTGGGGTGGATCTTCAATAACTCTTACCACCCCAAATTAAATTTTAAGATAATTTCCCATGATATTTATCTTGTTTTCATTAGGATGTTGCATGTCCTAATTCAAATTTTAGTAGAGATGGGCACATCTCATTAAGTGTTACAACCACTACTCAGACAATTAGATCTATGAATCAGTGGACTAACTTCCCTATAAAATATCCATTTTACATTATAATAAGTGTTATTCCATTTAAAATTTTATCTATAGTATAAGAATTTACCATTTTCATTTTCTTATAATTTTATGTTTTCCTAGTTTAGGTTTTATTTTAGTACGAGATGAGTTTGTATGAAGACCTTTATGTAACTCAAATGAATATTGATAAATGTTAATATTTTTCCTTGATTTAGATTTTATATGAAATATTTATGAATGTTATTCATTTTCTAAACATGTCTATGGTGAATTTTATTCCCTCTTCCATATATATATATATTTATATGGTCCTCAAACTCTTGCATCATCTTTACTTTTTGGTTGTGTAATGATAGACAAATAAAGACCACTTTCTCATGAGATTTCACTACTTAGAAATATCCATAACTATCCTCATAAAAAATTAAAATTAGATTTCATTTTTCCATACCCCTATCTTTTTCTCTTTTTATATCAATATTAGATTATTATTATAAAAAGATAATTGTAGATAGTTGTTTAAGTTTTATGTGGACTACATGTTCATCCTTTCACTTGTATTCTTTTATGCATTATTAAAACTAGTAGACTAAACACAAGTGTCAACCGACATTGATTTCAATGAAAAATATTTAAAATATAGTTATTATGGACATAAGAGAGACATAAATTTATTTCATAAGTATTAGAGTGTACTCCAATAAGGCCCCTTGTATGGTACAACTTTCATCAACCAACTAAGGTATTTCGTTTACAATGTTATGGTAAAAAAAGACCCTGGAGAATTTGTTACTTAGTTTGATTCCTTATAGGAGAGGTTGAAGGGAAGATCATAAATCCTCACATGTTGAGACTTTACTCTCCTCTTTTCCTCCTCAAGCTAGTGCATTATTCCAAGTGGACTACCAACACATTGGCACTAGAAGGAGGGCCTAAGAAATTATTATTTGATATTTATGCTTGATTGTGTATAACATCTTGTAGTTCTTGCTTAGACAATAATTTCTTATTTTTTTAAAAATATAAAATATAAGAGTTGTCATAAGGTAAAATTTAGTTGAGCATGAATTTGAGATATTTCAACTTTAAAGATATAGGAGAACTAGGACTAAAAAGGATAGTCTAAGCTTAAAAAACATTCTCATCTAATATCTCCCCCACTATTATTATTCATTTAATTTCCCATTTTTATCTCCCACATAATATAACACTAGATAATCATACCTAGTTAGGAGGAGGTAGTTATCCTATGAACATTCTAGGACATGCCCATGACCTATGAAAAAATCCCAAGAAATTATGCCCAAGATATGTTCATGGTGGGGTAAGAATAGTAGAATAAGAACACATATAGACCTTCAAACATGTCTTGATTATAACTTAGGTCCAACATGAAGATGTCACTTGAATTATATTCACTTACAATTTAGATGAGTTAGTTTATGGTTGGTACTTAGTTATCCTATATGGATCCATCACCTCTTAGCCTGACTTTGAGATTGATCTCATTAACCACTTTAGGATACTGATAGACATTACCATACTCTATCACTAATTTTTATCTTCTTATAAAGATCCAAATTATCCCATGAGTATATTCAAAACTAGGTTACATAATCTATATAAAATATTCAAGGATTTTTACAGACAGACTGAGGTAGTTATTATACAAAGATGTCTTACGTCACTTTCATTTGGCCTATAATTAGGTAATCAGTATTGAATAATACATGATACCCCAAGGATATGGTATTGGTCCCTTACCCTCATTATGATAACCTAGTGTCTATAGCCAAATTCCCATGGTCAAATGGGCCCTTATGTAGAACACTCCTTTAATAAATCTAATCTTAGGAGCTATGTATTCAAGTCTAAATCCAATCTATAATGTAATGCCTTGAACCTTATACCTATAAATCATCCCTATACCCAAAAATCACATATTATAATATCTTATGAGTCAATAAATCATTTAAATTGCCTATAATAACACTAATAACATGACTAGTTCAAGTATTTATGCTTCCAATAACATAAACTAGAAAGTATCCCTTCATTCTTCAACAATCAAATGTCTGCTAGCAGTACCCATATCATAGTGAATACTACTATCACTATAATTTTAAATGATACTAATCTAATGACTAGCCCACAAACTCAAGTAGGAATTAACTAAAGATTGCATGTAAACCCTAAGATAGTTTATTTGAAGTATATGGTCTAAGGATTTACCAATGATATGGTCAACTTGTTTAGATAGGTGCCTCAAAACACCAACCAAGTTGTGATAAACCCACCTCAACACATAAATTACAAATTTAAGAGGATTAAAAGGTAGTTGAACATTAGGCCCAATAATTTAAATATGCATAATCCCCTTAAAAACACTAATTAAAAGAATAATACTACTTATAGCTGAGTAAACATGGTAGACCTAGCCTTACCCACTTGGTGTAGACTGTACAATATAGTAGACCATGCTAAAATGGACTGTGATTAGTTTTAATTATCATAAAACATATTTAAAAAGGATATGGATGACCTTGAAATAGTATCAATACTAAACAATGGCACACCTGTCTTGAGTGGAGACAACCTGAGCACTGTGATAGTCGTAGGGACCTATGAATTTCTATTTGAAAGTGAAAATAAGCCTAAAGACAATCTAGATGAGTTCCATGATTTTAAATAATTTTAGAGGGAAAATAAATAGTGTCTAATTATTAAATTAAAAGTTTCTTTTCCCACTTATACCCATCTTAGAAACATTTAGTTTCCTCCTAATGAAAACTCAAGTAGTAACCCTCCTCCCCTAGGGGACCTACTGATTCATATCATCTTAGGAATAGTGTTGTACCTCCAAAATGTGACAAACCACTATAAAAAATAATAAATGGTCATATCATCATATAATATTTGAATAAAACCAAATCCAACATAATAGTGTTTGAGTTTATTCAAATGTCTAACAAAATGAACTTGTTACTAAAAGAATTATTTTACCCTAAGAGGAATGAAGCTAATAAAATTGTTGATAGTCATTTTGTTGTTTATAAGGAAAAAATGGAGAATAAAATTTTATACTAATAATAATATTTTGTAATAAACTTACATAATTTCTTGGTGGATTCAAGTGCTTCAAGGAATGTGATACTGTATGCCCTTTTCGAGTAGTTGGGATTGACACTTGCCAAATCTACTAGAAAATTTATTCAATTGGACAAATCAAAGGTTAAAATTTTTGTGAGTTAAATCACATATACATGTATTTGTCCTCTTATCATAGATTGAAACAATTCATTGACATCAAGTGGATATATACTTGAGGCATATAGGATGTTTCTCAGTCAGTATTGGTCCAAGATAGTCAATGGGTATATGGCCCCTAATTTCTCCAACATGTAGATTTTATGGAGAGGTATGACTAATTAGATAAGTATTGAGAGGGAGAAAAATATGTTTAACATTATTACATAATACAATAAAACCAATGGGATCATGTATGAGTAATCTAAACTAGGGGTGTATGCACCCAAGAAGGAAGTGAAAGCTTATGGCAAGTTATCCATCAACATGTTAAATATGTAATATAATCATAAATTTTAAGACTTGGATCATTTAGATGAGGAGGATATATTTTATGTGCCAAATTTTTTATTAGTTCACACTCCTACCCAAACACATAAGGGTTGAGTAAGGCCATTTGTGTGAGAACAAGGAATACAAAATCTTAGAGGCTACCCATGTTACCATTCTAAATAATTATGTGGAAATTTTTGATACAAGGATAAGATTATAAGGTCATTAAAATATTACTGTTAAAGTATTTCAACCTAAAAATCTAGGAAATATAACAAATAAGTGAACATGGTAGCAACACCTACCTTTCATAATCCACTATGCATAGTTATAGATCATATGTAGACCTTGAGGTTTGATGGTTCTAAATCAAAGAATGTGTGTGGTATTAGGATTGAGATAATCAACCCAAGATTAAGTTCATATTTGGTATCCTTATAAATATATTTTACTTTCACTAACACTATGGTTGATTATGAAGCCTTAGTTCATGGCCTCTAGTTTACACTAAGGAAGAAGGAAAAGAACTTGGAAGTCCTTAGAGATTCAAAAAAATTTGTTGTATTGAAAATCATATTTATAGGTACTACAATAAAGTGTGAAATATTTTGGAAGACTTAAATTCATTCAATAACTAAATTCATCATCAAATAAATAATTATATGATCAATGTGTTGGTAAAGGATACAAGTACATTAGAACCCATTTCTATCTCCAGATTGAGCAAAGTCTTAGTAGATTTAGTCTCTAATTTTCTTCCATATAACATCATAAAATTCCAAGTCTTTAATGATGAAAAAAATGTCATTGAATTCATCACCAAAACTAACACATTTGAATCCCAAATCATTAATGATGATGATAGGGAAGACTTAAAACTAGATGAAGGGGTAATCAACTTGAAGAGTAATAACATACCAAAAGGTATGGTGCCATTGGATAGGATATTAGACATGAAATATTAGGGTGAAAATACAAAACAACCCCTATGAAAAGGATTCCTAATCAACATTATAATCTAGGCAATGTAGGGGAGTCAAAGTTTGTTCTTGTAGGCATAACTTGTACTCAAATTGAAAATCATAGGAATTGAAATACTTTGGTGACACTATTTCATAGAGATATATATTTTTAAAGTATTTGACACCTCCATCCTAAATCATATTATTCCTCTAAAGTATGGTGTCAAATATTTTTTTTTGAGGCAAAGGCTAGTCAATCCATTATTGGATCTTTTAATTTTTAAATAAGTGCAAAAGTTACTTTCTATAAATGCCTTGTTAGACATACCACCTAGGTGGCTAACTTTGTGCTTGTTCAAAATAATAATGAGGAAATAAGAGTCTGTGTGGTCTTCAAAAATATGAACAAGGCTTCTAAAAAATTTAACTACCCATTATTTTCATTGGATGAAGTTTTGAAGATACTGAATGGATATTAAATGATATCAAATGATATCATTTCTTGATGGATATTCATGCTACAATTAGGTAATGGTCGATTATAAGGATAAAATAAAGATAACACTTATAGGTAAGTGGGGCATGTTCACATATAAAAGGTTATTATTTGGTCTAATAAATGTATGTTCCTCATTTTAATAGGCCATGGATATTGAATTCAAGGACCTCATTGGTATTGTATAGTCATATACATGGATGACCTAACTGTCATTTCCAAAAATAGATAAAACCATTTCAAAGAGTTGAAATCAGTCTTATATAGGTGTAAATACCATGGAATCTCATTAAACCCAAATAATTGCATATTTAGGATCATAGAGGGTAAATTTTTGGGTCACATCATATCTAAATGGGTTATTTAAATAGACCTATAAAGAGTAGAGGCCATTTTGAAAATTGCATTTCCTAGTAATAGAAAATAGATGAAGTCATTCTTTGAAAAAATAAAAAATTTAAGGAAGTTAGTCTCAAGGTTTATAGACATAGTCCAACCACTAAATAACATGCTAAATAAAGATTCTAATATAGAATATATAGTTTAATCAAAATTAACTTTTAATGAAATCAAGATGTCAATTATAAACACACTAGTGCTTATTAGTCCTGACTATATAGAACCCTTATATATTTATTCATTTGATTCAAAACACTAAAGCGTTTTTGTTATAATGCAAAGAAGAGGAAATATGGATCAAATAACTATCTAGTTTATGAGTTCCCCAATTATAAATGCTAAGATTATATACTTAACCTTTGACAATCAAGATTTTGCCTTTATCAAAATGGTCAAAAAATTCAAGAATTATAACTAATGAGATAAAGTACATATATTTGTGCCTAATCTAGTTGTTAAGGTAATGATGATGTAGATAAATTTAGATTAGTGTCATGAGAAGAGGATGACCAAAATATATTTTTTAATCTGGAACTAAATATAATGAATATTTGTAGAGGTCATGGGCTCAACAAGACCATGGCTAAGGTGGATCCATAAATTACTTGCCAATAGTATATAATAAAAAACATTACATATGATGATTGGTATCAAGACATGGTTTATTATTTATTAAATAGTGAGTGCCCAAGAAACTTAAAATCCACTTTTAGGAGAGAATTATGCATAAAAAAATTTATGATCAAATCAACTGTGTTGTACAAAATAAACCATGGGCATGGATTCGATATTCTTGGAAAAAGTTGAAGCGATATAAGTACTCAATATTACGTGGAAATTTTGAGACTATTCATGGTTTAAGGACTGCCAAAACTCATCAAATACTTATATTATGATATTATTTTCCTAATTTTTTTGAGTATGCACATGATCATGTGAGAAGATACCATATTTTTCAAGTAGTTTTGCATAGATAATTCACTCCAACTATGGTAATTGTTTCTATGCAAAATTGCTTTCTACATTCAAAGAAGAAATAAGAAACTGAAAGAAAATGGTTAAGGCTAGAAGTACCTGATAAAGTTGAGCGCACCAAAATCAGACGTTGGAAGATTCTCCTCTTTGGCTATGGAGGAATGACACCTGCGAAGAAAAGAGACTAAAACACGAAAAGACGTTAGTCAAAGATATGGTGGGTTGTCAGGCGAACGCCCGATCCTGGAAGTATGAAGACTCCCTATAAGGATATCAACCCACTGATAAAAAGTGAGTAGAAAATTGGATGAAAGTAGATGATAATGACAAAAATAAATGACAAAAAAATAAAGAGCGTACCTGATATGCAGCACTGTTCTGCACAGTCGCCGGCATCGGTCTCTGTGGTGCCGGCGTCGGTTAGGAAGGTGCCGTCGTCGGTCGGGGTAGTGACCGGCGTCGGTAGGGGCAGGTTCTGGGAAAGTCTGGACAGGTTCGAGACAGGGCTGAACAGAGTCAGGATAGGGCTGAACAGAGTCGGGACAGGGCTGAACAAAGTCAGGACAGGGTCTGATAAGGTCAGGGTAGGGTTTTGGACAGAGTCAGGACAGGGTCTGGGAGAGTCGGGACAGGGTCTGAGAGAGTCTGGGGGAGTCAGGACAGAGGCAGGGATAACAGAACTGATAAATAATAACTGAGAAAGAAATGAAATAAACAGAATAATACTTACCTGGTAGAAGACGCGATGAAAACCATGGTGTGTAGATTAGTTGATGTCATAGTGTTGATGATTGCTCGGAGTTCGCAGGTTGATGGAGGAATTCACAGGTTGGTTGCTCAGTGTTTCTGAATAGCGTTCGGGGATCCTGGCTCAAATGGCTGGCAGAGGTTGATGAAGGCGGGGGACGGGGATGGTTCCAGAAACGGTTCGTCAACCATTTTGGGAAACTGAATGGTAACTGATAACGGACCAGGGGAAGGTGACCGACGTCGGCAGGATTGCCGACGTCGGCCGATAGGTGACCGACGTCGGCGACATCGGTCGGGTAAAGACCGACGTCGGCAGATGCATAATGGGGATAGAGTCTACCTTTATCTCTGTGCTCATTTTTACATGCTGCCAGGGTCAAGGTTGGTGAAACAAGTGATCGACAAGGGTTCAATAGGCGAAGAAGAATAAGACGGGGAAGGACCAGGGGAGTCGACACGATTTCGGTGTCTACAGTAATATAGCCGATTATTGAGTCTCATCCATTTTCAAAGTGGGGACTTGACTTTATGGGTACCATTAATGATAATTCCTCCATTAAACATAAGTTTATCCTCAATGAAACTAAGTACTTCATGCACTACAATGAAACCCCAACATTCAAGAATTATATAACTAAAGTGGTGATCAACTTCATTAAGGACCACATTGTCACCAGGTTGGGTATGCTATTTGTTCTAGTATGTGACAACAACCCTTATTTACCCTCACTAAAATTTACTCAATGTGATTATGACAATGAATTAATCCTCAAATTCTTTTCTAATTACTATCCCCAAGGTAATGGTGTAGCTAAATCAACTAATAATAACTTGATGCATGTGATCAATAAAGTCTTGGAGAAAAATCTTAGAGGTTGGCATATTGTTCTAAAGTTTGTATTACGTTCTGATAATAATATGACCAAGTAGTTTCTAGGTACTTCCCCATACCATCTAGAATATTTCCAAGACCCAATATTCCCTATAATCTTAAAAATATATACCTTAATTTTTCATTAAAGACTACATCTAGGTTGATAACAAGATAGAGGCTTATATCTTGAACCTAATATAGTTGTAAGAAAAGTGTGATGTATCCCTGTCACACTTTTTAAATAATTAAAGAGTTATCAAATTCTATTTTGATAGATGATCTCAAACAAATTCCTTTTAGATCTCCAATTTAGTCATTATTTGGGATAAGGCTCATGAAAATAAAGGTCAACATGGAAAATTCTATGCCATTTGGCTAAGGCCCTTCCAAATATATGAAATCATTGGCAAAACTACCTTCCACCTATGATATCTAAATAGTGGGGATATTATACTACCTTTTAATAGATAATTAATAAAACACTACTTCCAAGATTGAACTGACTCGAGGTAGTCCTATAAATAATTTCCCTTTTTCTCCCTTATTTTTCCTTTCTCATTAGTTTTGCTTTTCTATTTTTTTTTGTCTATTTTTTTTGTTTTTTTCTTATTTTCCTTCTTTTCTTTGTTCCAAACTATTTTTTACTATGGTTCCACTTTAATAAACGACATGGTGAATAATTATACACCTATAATTAGGTAACATGAATGACATCTTGTTGCTTAGGACTTATGGTCTTCAACTCAATTCTAAAAGCTTTAGTTGTTTCCCTATGTTCTAAATGAGTTTGTGTTTGGTAAGTTGGGGATGGGAAGTCTAACTCTTGAATATATTCTCTCAAAATATATCATAAAAGACACTTTAATGATCTCTAAATTTATTCAAATGATACTATTGTAACCAAGGTCTAAATATGAAAAAATTATAATTTTGTTGTTCACTTACTATGGTGGCCCCCAACCTAGGATTGAGATGCTCAAGAAAAGGAAAGAGTAAAAGAAAATAAAAGAAAATATATTATTTAAAAAACTCAATGTTTGGGTGATTCAAGTAACCTCTATTGGGTCTATGGATCCTTGTATGGTAATCACAAAAAAATTTATGTGGGACCATAGGCAACTCCATCAGAGTTATATTTTTTGTCTGGTAGTGGAGTAATGTCCAAGTTTTTATTCTAATGTAGAATTCACTAAATAGATTATCCTAAATAAAAAACCTAGTCCTTAAATGATGAACATGAACACACAATCACACATTGATAAATGATATTATATTTTTTGGGTTCTACATTCTTTCATTATTATATTTTCATGAATTATTCCATATTTTAAGTATTGGGCTAAGCCAAAGATTCTGGGTTGTAGGCAGAGTTTCAATTTTCCAAAATATCCAAGAGTATTTTCCAACATAGTTACCATTTCTTTCTATTTATACATCATGCCCTAATTTATTCATAAAATTAGGAAACCTATTTTGATTCAAAGTCTAGTCTTATAAGTTTTAGTCAAGTTTTAGCCTACTTTATCTATTGATATAGTTGAGAAAGGTCCTTGA